>CM067168.1:47094693-47214693 GCA_034093135.1 Erigeron breviscapus
AATACTTTAATGAGTTGTAGATGTGGTGGGAAGGCTGCGGGTGACCCTATATATAAGCATCTATGATTCCTTAAAAGTAAGGTCGTATGAAATGTATGTGCAATGTAGTTATGATTGATTTTAGTAGAGGATTGCGATATATATATATATATTATTATTATTGTTATTATTATTATTACTGCTAGGATAGACGTGCATACATGGAAGTCGGTTATGCCTTCGTTGGGTTCTAGATGTGGTAGGAAGGCTGCGGGTGACCCTATATATAAGCATCTAGGATTCGAAGAAAGTAGAATCCTCCTAAGTGTATGTACGTAAGGTTTACTTTAGTTTGACGTTTGATGATTGATGGACTTGTGAGGTATGTATGTTGTGTATCTATCCCACTGAAGAGGATATGACTTATGTTGTGTATCTATCCCACTGAAGAGGATATGACTTATGTTGTGTATCTATCCCACTGAAGAGGATATGACTTATGTTGTGTATCTATCCCACTGAAGAGGATATGAATTATTGTTGTGTATCAATCCCACTGAAGAGGATATGATACCTGTTTTGAATTGATGTTATGAACGTTACTTGGGTATAATGTTTATTACGCATTTTATTTGTTGTGTATAATCTTGTGGTGGATGGTGTTGTGTTGTTCTTAGAGGCTCACTGTAAGTCATGTTTTGCCTCTACTCGTATATTATGATTATTGTCGATGGTTCCTTATGGACCATTACTGCGAACTCACCAACCTTGTGTTGACTATGCTTAGTACACTTTTCAGGTAACCAGGTTATTCCAGGACGTGGAGTTTGATTGTTTACTTGCTGTTGAACCCGGACTAGACTTATATGGATCAAGGATCCATTTGCCTTATGTTGCATTGTACTTAGGATTGATAGCATTCTTTCGATGTCGTTTTGTAAACCTTGACGATTACTTGCTTCTGTTATATCTTGATACTTGTTTCTTTTATTGTATGGATTCACTGAATCCTTTATTTGCATTTAGATCATGTTCTATATTAATTCCACCTTGTGCTATATGATTTCCGTGATATTCTGAGCCTTGGCTTGGGGTGTTACACCAAAAGTGACATTAGGACCAAGTCTGTTCCTTAAGTCACATAGCAGGGACTTACATCCAGTCATATGCTTGGAACATCCACTGTCCAAGTACCAGATAAATGCATTGTAAATGCCCTCTTGAACAGTGGATGCAGAGTGAGCTGACTGAGTAAGCTGATTACTTTCTTCTCTCAGCTTGGTCATGCCATCAAGAAGTTTTTCAGTAGCATCTTTGGCTATCAAGCACCTTTCCTTGATTTCTTGACACTTGGCTGACTACTCTATGACCATAAAGCATTGAGCATCCTCATAGCTTTCATCATCAGATGAGGTTGCACTCTCAGCCCAATCTTTTGCAACAAGACTCTTCTCACTCAGCTTAGCAACATGTGCTTTAAGTTTCTTATATTTCAGCCTGAGTTTAGAGTATTTTTCATCTTTTCCACTATTCTTAGGTTTAGAGTTATCAGCTTGTTGAGTGGGTTTAGATTTACAATCATTTGCCATATGACCAGTTTTACCACATTTATAACAAGAGATTTTTGACATATCTAAAAGCTTTCTAGGTTTGTCACTTTTAGAAACTCTTTTTCCTTTAAATTTTGAAAATTTTTTCTTCCTCAATCTTTCAGCCAACATGGCAACCTCACTAGCCAAACTCTCAGTTTCATCACTTGAATAATATTCAGTCTCAAATTCACAAAGTTTATCAGTTTCAACAATATCACTCAAAAACTGACTTGGAACAGGTTCATCATACAGTGGGTTGGGATGCTCAGTTGAAGATGCAACAAGTGCAGAGCTAGAGCTTCCCACAGCATCACCCATGGGAATCAGCTTTTCAGCTTCAGTGCATTCATGGTTGTGAAGCAACCCATAAAGACCTGGTAAGTCAAGTTATTCCATTTTAAAGGTAATGAATCTAAAAATTTGCTTTTAAGTACATCATCATCTTTATGTATGTCAATGGCAATCAAGTCATTAACAAGTGCATTAAATCGGGTATGAGTGTCAGTGAGGGATTCATTCTTATGTGCAAAGAATCTTTCATACCTTCTAGTTAAGGTAGTCTTGGTAGACTCCATAGAAGTTGCACAACCCTCATACATAACAGTCAATGTATCCCACATCTTTTTAGCACTAGGACAATGTCTAATGGCTCTATAGATGTCCTTAGGTACAGTTTGGACAATAAAGTTCCTAGCTTTTACATCCAAGTTGACCATTCTTTTATCTTCATCACCCCAATCTCCTCTGGGTTTGATAACAACTCTGACATCAGGTGCACCAGGCTCAGTTCCATCTGTTGGAGTTAGCCTAGGTGTGATTACTGTATCCTTTGGAACATAAGGTCCATCAACAAGTATGTCAGGCATGTCATTATCAATAAATTCAAGAAAAAAGGGACATTCTTCCTTTCCACCCACTGAAATCAGTCTTGTCAAACATGGGTGGTCTGGTTGAATAACCATTATCAGTGTACATAGGTTGAGACATATTTTAAACCAAAATAAAAGTTAAATGAGAGGGATCAAGTTAAGTGTATTACAAAACCCCTGCTCTGATACCACCTGATAGGTCCCCAAGGAGATAACAGGATGGTTTAAGATGTCTCAAAGAGTTGTAGAGGGGGGTGAATACAACTTTTAAACTTAATCAGCCTGAAAACACTTTTTAATGCAGAATGTAAATTATCGTAAAGTATTTATCCATATTCAGCTTGAGATAGATATATTAATGAAATAGTAAGTTAATAAACAGAATATAAAGACAGTAAAGTAAAGTGCAGTCCAAGAACAAAGTGCAAGCTGATTTTCAACTAATTCTTTTATTGAAGAATAAAAAGAATTACAAGTAGTTGTGGAACAGATTAGCCTACAAATCTAACTACTTGGCTGAATAGCAAGTTACAACTTTGTTAATTAACTCTACTAGCCTAGGCTGAGTACAACACTGATCCAAGCTGATAAGCTTTAATCGTTGTGAGAGTTAATGTTATGGATGCACACATTTTTGAGACACAAAGGCTGGTTTATATAGGGATCAACACTGCCTTGGATGCCGTCCATTTCTTTCCACGTGTCTTGATCTAATGGCTTCTGTTTGACCAGTACTAGGTGATAGTGACATTGTCCTTTTTGTTCCCTACTTGCTCACCAAGGCTGGTCGTGCAGCAACAATACAATGGACACCTCATAGAATGTTTACAATCAACAACTGGCACTTCTAAAATGTCCTTTCTGGTACTTATCCAGTTGATTGATGATATATACAAAGTTATAACAACTCTGGAGCACTTGCAAGACTCCAGGCTGAACATGTACCTTCCAACCTGACTGTAAGATCCAAGCTGATTTCCACCCATCAGCTTGGTCTTCTATCCTTGTTCTTCATCTTTGATTTAGACCAAGTGCTTGTTCTTCTTTTGATGCAGCTTGAGAGATACCATCCTCCAATGAAGATGTTCAGGCTGACTCAGCTTGAAACCATCCAAGTTGACTCAGCTCCAGAACCAAGGACTTAAGTATTTCTTGAGTAGTTTGTCATCTTCAAATCTATCTTGTAATGAATGAGTGACTTGACTCCAACATAATATTTGATAAAAGTTATACTAATAAAATATACATTTAAAACTCAATCAATTCATATAACTTTCATCAAATATTATATAACACAAATCAAAATATTTAAGGTCAAAGTTTATAAAATAAGACTTTGAAAATTCAAAATAGGACACATCTAGTGGGACGGGGGGAGTATTACTTTAAGCTAGCCTGGTACTCACGACAACAATTGAACACACGAAATGTTGTGACAATGATAATTTACACAATGATATTGGCATTCTACCTTTTAAAATATGTGTTGTCAGTTTCAGATAGTCAAAGTAATTACACTTAGTCCTATCAATAATATGTTTGACAGGATATTGGCATTCTACCTTGTAACACCCTGATTTATAAAAATGTGAATTTCTAAAAATAATTAAATATTAAATCAAACTCCATTAATAAAATGCGGAAGCGACTTTAAAAATCTCAATTGAATACTAATGAAATCATTAAACAACTTTGAATGGTGTTACTAGACTCATATCATCACAATAATTGAAGGAAATTCACAAGCAACAATATGAAATGTCAACCAACATAATAAATAAGTCTACTTAACGCTACTAGCAGATGGGTAACTAAAAGTCATCTTTATTCATCATCAATGACTACCCCATCTCTCGCAAAATCTACTAACTCCATCAGCGTCTAACCTGAGGGCACAACACATTTTCCACAAAACAAGTGTCAGCTTATAAAGATGAGTAAGATAAGAGGTTAGTACAACAAAAGGATTGCCAATTAAAATTATTTCAACAAAACTATCTCATTCATATATATAGGCACAACAATCATAAACAACAATATCTACTCAAATAGGATTATCAAATTCTACAATGTGCCTAGCAATCCTCGATTTCTACTTTAGCTCCTTAGCAACATAGCTACTTAAGTCTTTGCTCCTTAACTACTTAGCCACTTAACTCTTTAGCTCCTTAACTACTTAGCTTACGCCATTTAAAATCAACAATAAATGTTTTGTGTGTAGGCGGTCATAAGACCTCACTGGGAACCTCACACCCGACATGATGGGTAGACCTTTCGGTGGTCCATTGGCATCGTTATGGAAAGGCATAACCAATCCATGAGTAGTCCGCATTCTCCTTAGGGTCAATCACTCCCAACGGTGCTACTCTGCTCCTTAAGATTGTACCTCATCATGGATGGTATACGTTGCCCCCGAATGAGCTCCTTAAACACACTTGATCTAAATAGACCAAAATGCGGGTTAAGCTTAACACTTTCTCCTTAATATCTCCTTAATGCTCGAGACTTTGCATTATTATAATTCAACTCAATTCTACTTATCACATTAGCTACTTTAATATATTCTCCATTAAGGTTGCTACTCGTTTTCACATATCAACATTAGGGCCTTTAACGTGCACGTGACATGGCAACTTAATAATGTCTAGTGTACTACTATGTGTACAGGTATTCAACAAGTAACACAACTCAAAATAAAGCTCCATTAAACAACAATACAACAATAAGCTCGTATCTACTAAAGCACGCATAAACAATGTGCCAATAAACTTCCCGCATACAACTCATACCCATTATAAGCATGAGATAGTTTAACTTCATAAATGGGGAGTAATTATTAACACTAAGTTTTTGTTGCATGTGTCCCTCATATGTCAAAAGTAAGGGCCTGTTCTTCTTTCCAACTTAATATATTAAGTCACTTAATATATTAAGTCATTTTTATGTTCTTTTTCCAGACTTAATGAAAATACCTGACTTAATAAATTTTAAGACCTCCCAATTGGTTTCCAATTTAACCCTCCCTTTATCTTCAACTTCCCCTACAAAACTTCCACGATCTTATTTTGGCGGCAAAATCTCTAGAATTACCGCCACTTCTTATATCTTTATATATATATGTACCACTATAATCTACAATTTCATAGTTCTTTCATTGTATCACAAAACAGGTATATCTTTTCCTTTTCTTTTTCTTTCCCTCAACCACTGATATATGCTTTAATAAGTTATTTGTTTGAATTTCTTGTCCTATTTGATCGATCATTTATTTGTAGTTATTTTTTCACATGGATAATGTATTTGTATGTTAATTTATTTTATAGGTTAGATCCTTTTATTGAATTTGTAGGTCGATCATTTATATAGTTAAAATTATTGTTTGTGTATGATTACCCGTATATAGAATAGAATTGCATTCCAAAATTATAAGATATCATAATAGCATAATAAGCATACATAAAGACAATATACATCATGAGTTGTATTAGCTTACAAATGCCTACATTTGTTTTATACGGTCATTATGCACTATAGTACGATTACGCGTTTATTTTTAACTCTTTAGGTATGGATGAAACCAGTGAGTCTGAAAAAGCAAAGCGAGTTAGAATTAGTTGGAAAAATCTAAACGTGGTGAAAACGTTTTTAGAAGCTTGTATTCAGGAGACTTCCGTTAATGACCAAGATGTGAGGATAATCTTGACCTAAATGGGTTTGTTATTAACTAGTGTCTAATGTCAAGTTTTAATTAAGTCAATCCAGTATGTGTCTAGTATTTAGTTTTGTCTTTTAATCATTGTTTTTGCATGTTAATGTCCGTTATTTGCTAAGTCATTAAGTTTAGTTAATTAGTCTAAGAAAAAAGTAGTGGTCAGTTTATTAGGAGTGGAGATATGGAAGTAGTGGGTTTTGCTTAAATTGTGGAGTCATGGGAAGTGTCCTCTATGTAAGTATTTGCCTATTTAAGGCTTATTTCTTATCAATGAAAGTGTGCAACTTTTCCATTGAATATTTCCCCTGTATTTTATAATTTATTCATTGCTCTTTTCATTATACATACATATACATATAATTGTGAGGGTGTAAGTGTTTATCGAGGGGCCTGAAACCATCACGGAGGTAATCTCAAACAAAAGTCATGGAAAAAAGTTTTAGAAACCCTTAAAGATACCCATTACTTTATTGTTAATCGTAAGCAAATGAAAAATCATTACGACTATCTCAAGGGGAAATATGGAGCATGGTTACTGCTAAGAAACAAGACAGGGAATGTATACGCCCGTCTACGAACACTTTTAATCTGACCCATGAGGAGCGGGAGTGTTAATACTAATTGATTCATTTATGTACATTATTTATGTCCATTCATTGTAACCTTTCATTACCTTGTATTTATTTCATTTATTAGTATATATTCAGGCAACCTCTCATTTGGAGGTATGCAATCTTTCCACATTCACATGGTATAGAGCCTTTTTTGATCCCTCCCCCTTTTACTCTCTTCATTCGTTTCCTCTCCCTTCATTCTTCTTTATGGCTGCTTCTTCTTTACAAACTGCCCATGTCTTCCATCTCTCACTTGGTTGGAATCAAGCTATCCTCCACAAATTTTCTTTATTGGCGCAATCAAATGATACCCCTCCTTACGGTTCATGGACCAACTCCGACAAATTACTAAAGGTTCCTCTTCTGTCTCTGAATTTGGTCGCCGGTTCAAGCTTATATCTGACCAACTCTCAGTGGTTGGTCACCCAGTTGCTGATGGGGATAAAAATCATTGATTTTTACAAGGTCTTGGTGTCTCATTTGAAGGATTTTCCACCGCCATTCGGACTACTCGACCACCTCCCTCGTTTCGTGAATTACTAATCCAAGCTGAGTCCCATGAAATGTTTCTCAAGTCCCTTCATGCAACTGTTACTCCACCAGTGGCATTCGCCTCTCAACACAACCGTGGCGGACGGGGTGGTCGTGGTGGTCGCTCACGCAATGCTACTTTTGGTGGTCGTGGTCGCGGTCGTCGACCCCCCCACTACCAACTTTGTCGCCATGATGGTCATTATGCGAACAATTGCCCGAGTCTTGCCTCATTTGCTTCTCAAGCTGCCCCATCAAATGATGATATTGCCAAAGATTTTCTCTCTCAATGTAATGTTTCTTCTGGGCCCGATTGGGTTGCCGATTCTGCGGCAACGGATCACATGACTCAAACAGCCAAAAATCTATCTACTTCGGCTCCTTATTCTGGTGACACCAAGGTTACTTTTGGAAATGGTAAATCTCTTCCCATTACTCATATTGGTCATCAAATTCTTTCTCCTAATGTCAAATTAAAAGATACTTTGGTTGTACCTCATATCATGAAAAATCTTCTCTCCGTGAGCAAATTAACACAAGACAATAATTTGGATGTTTTGTTCTCCCACCCATATTTTTATATTCAGGATCGCACATCGAAGGAAGTGGTGGCTCAAGGAAGATGTGAAGATGGATTGTATGTGTTGAAATCAAGTCCACAAGCCTTTTCTGCCGTTTCGAACAAAGCCTCATTTGAACTTTGGCATTCTAGATTGGGCCATGTATCATTTGATGCTATTTCAACTTTGAATAAACATGGTTATTTGAATCTTACTTCTATTTTACCTAAACCCGGTTTATGTGTTACTTGTGAAATGGCTAAGGGACATCGACTCCCGTTTGAACATAATGACAAACGAGCATCTAATTGCCTTGACTTGGTTCATTGTGACTTATGGGGACCTGCACCAATTGAATCTGTTAATAATTATAGATACTACGTTATTTTTGTTGATGATTTTTCAAGGTTTACATGGTTCTATCCCTTACGGTCTAAAACCGAATTCTTTGGGATTTTTTCAAAGTTTATAACCGTTGTGCAAACTCAATTTTCGCGAAAGTTGAAAGTCTTTCAAAGTGATGGAGGTACAGAATTCTTAAATCGAAATGTTAAACACCTTTTGGTCAGCAATGGGACCTTTCATCGCATCTCTTTTCCATATACCCCGTCCCAAAATGGACGCGCTGAGCGCAAGCATTGTCATGTTGTTGAAACCGGATTAGCTCTATTTTTTAACAGTAACGTACCTATCCCGTATTGGGAACATGCCTTCTCAAGTGTTGTTTACATCATTAATCGACTCCCCACTAAGTTCTTGGATGACAAGTCTCCATTTGAAGTTTTATTTGGCACCATACCGGCTTACACGAATTTTCGAGTCTTTGGATGTCGGGTGTATCCGTACTTACGTAAGTACTTGGATCATAAACTTTCCCCAAGAAGTCTCCCATGTATATTTCTTGGCTACTGCTCACAGTACAAGGGTTACATGTGTTTAGAACCTGTCACGTCTCGTATGTTCATTACCCGGCATGCGAGATTTGATGAAACCCATTTACCCTTCCAAACAGACTCTTACCCTACTAATATTACCTCTCTTTCGTGGCATACTTATATAGACAGTCCACTCGACTCTCCTAGCAAACCGTCAACCGACTCATCTACCCAACAAATGCCCACAACCAGCTCCTCGGTTACTACTTGTTGTGATCCTTTGTTTTCTCTACCAGCCATACCTACTGTCAACACTCCCACTCCCACCTTTCCCACAATTAATATTTCCAACACTCCCATAAACTCTCCTCAAAACTCGCCTTCTACCACCGAACCTACTACAAACAGTGACCAGCCCCTGGAACTACATACCGACATACAACCAACCACGACAGCTACTGAAGCCCCAATTCCACCTGCTTTGTCATCACATCCTATGATTACCCGCTCCAAATCTGGAATTTTTAAACCAAAGCATCGTGCGGATCTGGCTTGTTTAGAGTCGAGTGGTATACTTACAACTTTATTTTCTGCCACAGAACCAAAAGGAGTCATGTCCGCATCCAAACACCCTCATTGGGTGGAAGCAATGAACCGCGAGCTGACTGCATTGCATAAAAATCAAACTTGGGTTCTTGTTCCCCGACCCACCACTCACAATGTTGTTGGTTCTAAATGGCTATTTCGTACAAAGTTTCGTGCTGATGGTTCAATTGAACGCTATAAAGCTCGCTTAGTTGCGCAGGGTTATTCTCAAATACCGGGGCTTGATTACTCCCACACTTTCAGTCCGGTGGTCAAAGCCACCACCATTCGGGTTATATTGGCCCTATCTGTTATCAACAATTGGCGCCTTCATCAACTAGATGTTATTAATGCGTTTCTTCATAGGAATCTTACTGAGCAAGTTTATATGGAACAACCCCCCGGGTTTGCAAGTCCTCTCTTTCCAAACCACGTTTGTTTACTCAAGAAAGCGATATATGGTTTGAGACAAGCTCCGCGTTCTTGGTTTCAACGTCTAAGCACGTTTCTACTTCAATGTAATTTTCAGTGCAGCCGTGCTGATCCCTCATTGTTTATTTACAAGCGTGATGGGTGTCTCGTATATCTTCTCGTGTATGTTGATGATATACTTTTAACAGGTAATAATGCTAGTTTCATCAACACAACTATTGCCAAGTTGAACTCAGAATTTGCCATCAAGGACCTTGGCTCTTTGAATTACTTCCTTGGCTTGGAAGTCCACACTACATCTACAGGTCTTTTTTTAAGCCAAACAAAGTATGTTCATGACATACTAGCTCGAATTGACCTTCTTGATGCTAAGCCTGTTCATACACCTCTTGCACCAAATGCAAACCTTACTAGTTTTGGGGAACCTTTTTCTGATGTCACCTCTTACCGCTCGCTTGTTGGTGCTCTGCAGTACTTAACCATCACAAGACCGGACATAGCGTATGCGGTAAATCAAGTCAGCCAGTTCCTTCAATCTCCCACCACTGATCACTTTCAGCATGTCAAGCGGATTTTAAGGTACATAAAAGGAACTATTTCATATGGGCTTGTGTTTTCGCGGGTTCCCTCTCCAAATGTCCATGGTTTTTCTGATGCCGACTGGGCCCGCTGTCTTGAAACTCGTCGCTCCACCTATGGTTACTCAATTTATCTTGGCGGAAATCTAATATCATGGAGCGCCAAGAAACAACCCACTGTTGCTCGCTCTAGTTGTGAAAGTGAATATCGAGCCATGGCTAACACTGCAGCGGAGATCCTTTGGGTCACAAACCTTCTGGGTGAATGGCATGTTTTTCCATCAGCAAAGCGGATTTTGTTTTGTGATAATAATAGTGCCATCGTTTTGACCCAAAATCCCGTATATCACAAGAGGGCGAAACACATTGACTTAGACTATCACTTTGTTGAGCTACTTCGTGACTGACTGTGCATCCGTCCTCCACCGTTTCGCTTAAGGGGGAATGTTAATACTAATTGATTCATTTATGTACATTATTTATGTCCATTCATTGTAACCTTTCATTACCTTGTATTTATTTCATTTATTAGTATATATTCAGGCAACCTCTCATTTTGAGGTATGCAATCTTTCCACATTCACAGGGAGTACATAAAAGGAACTATTTCATATGGCCTTGTGTTTTCGTGGGTTTCCTCTCCAAATGTCCATGGTTTTTCCGATGCCGACTGGGCCCGCTGTCTTGAAACTCGTCGCTCCACCTATGGTTACTCAATTTATCTTGGCGGAAATCTAATATCATGGAGCGCCAAGAAACAACCCACTGTTGCTCGCTCTAGTTGTGAAAGTGAATATCGAGCCATGGCTAACACTGCAGCGGAGATCCTTTGGGTCACAAACCTTCTGGGTGAATTGCATGTTTTTCCATCAGCAAAGCCGATTTTGTTTTGTGATAATAATAGTGCCATCTTTTTGACCCAAAATCCCGTATCTCACAAGAGGGCGAAACACATTGACTTAGACTATCACTTTGTTGAGCTACTTCGTGACTGACTGTGCATCCGTCCTCCACCGTTTCGCTTAAGGGGGAATGTTAATACTAATTGATTCATTTATGTACATTATTTATGTCCATTCATTGTAACCTTTCATTACCTTGTATTTATTTCATTTATTAGTATATATTCAGGCAACCTCTCATTTTGAGGTATGCAATCTTTCCACATTCACAGGGAGTACATAAAAGGAACTATTTCATATGGCCTTGTGTTTTCGTGGGTTTCCTCTCCAAATGTCCATGGTTTTTCCGATGCCGACTGGGCCCGCTGTCTTGAAACTCGTCGCTCCACCTATGGTTACTCAATTTATCTTGGCGGAAATCTAATATCATGGAGCGCCAAGAAACAACCCACTGTTGCTCGCTCTAGTTGTGAAAGTGAATATCGAGCCATGGCTAACACTGCAGCGGAGATCCTTTGGGTCACAAACCTTCTGGGTGAATTGCATGTTTTTCCATCAGCAAAGCCGATTTTGTTTTGTGATAATAATAGTGCCATCTTTTTGACCCAAAATCCCGTATCTCACAAGAGGGCGAAACACATTGACTTAGACTATCACTTTGTTGAGCTACTTCGTGACTGACTGTGCATCCGTCCTCCACCGTTTCGCTTAAGGGGGAATGTTAATACTAATTGATTCATTTATGTACATTATTTATGTCCATTCATTGTAACCTTTCATTACCTTGTATTTATTTCATTTATTAGTATATATTCAGGCAACCTCTCATTTGGAGGTATGCAATCTTTCCACATTCACAGGGAGGTAGCAATGAAGGTCACTTTTAGATTTATATATATTTTTTTCTTTCATCTACTTATTCATTAATTTAGATAGTTATACAATTGTATACTTTTCTAAAAACAGAGAAATAGGTATGTAAAAGAATTGAAGAATGCAAGTTTACCCTATCTTGATCTTTGTGCAAAACTGTTTGATAGAGCAATGGCTACGGGAATTAAAAGTTGGGGGCCGAGTTCACAAGAACCTATCCCACTTGACGAGCCTTTGGTAATTGAAGAAAGTCAAGACATGGAAGTTGAGGAGGTAGAGGAACCAATTTCTTTGACACCTCAATCCTCATCCAACCCGTAACCTGAGAAAAAGAAGAAAGGGAAACAGCCAATGGTCGAAGTTGAAGAAGAAATATTGGGGGTTTTGAAATTGATGGTTGAAAAACATAACAAGGTCGAACAGCCTCTAATGCTCAAAAAACCCGATCCTCCTACATTTGACGATTGCCTAGATAAGTTGAACCAGATTGGGTGGCCAGATGACGATCCCTTGTACGATGCTGCTGTTGCTATCTTTTGCGAGCCTAATGATCATTATAGACAAACATGGATGAAAATGAACCCAAATAAGTGTGCCAACTGGGTTAAAATGATTGGGCGTAGCAAGGGGTTGATGTGGTAAATAGATCTTAGCAACGTGTTCATGTGATAATTAAGTCTTTGTTTGATGATAGTTCTTTAGGTAACATAAGTGTTAAGTTCAATTCAGGGTTGTTTTCATCGTGATATTGCATGGTAAATGTGATATTGCATAGTATTGTCTTTATGATTTGAACTCCTTGTATTTGATTATTGTTAATTATATGTTGAACTTGTTAATTGTGAATGGACAGAATGCAATTTTGCACGTGAAATTTGGTTAATTGATGATAGAAACTAATTTATATTAGTTAATTTGTAGGGTAAAACATGCTATAAAAGTTTTTTGCAACTATTGATGATCACTACTCATACTTGAGCCTTTCACATATTTGAATTGTTCTAAAATGTCTCCAATATATTATTTGCAGAGGTTATAGATCTCGAGGAAGAAACACTATTTCTTATTATTTTATTTTGGCTTATAAAACGGAGAAATGATACAAGAATTAACAAGATAAAAGACCTCAATTCAGCACTAAGTGGACATGCATACTAAAAGTCCCAAGTTTGCACAGATTAAGTAATTAACAACTAATGTAAATTACACTAAGAACATAAGATAAGAAAGTAAGAAAGTTTAATCATAAGTAACATTGATTAAACGGTGAATACATGGTCGGTTTACAAAGAAATAAAAGAGAAAATATTGTTAAGTTTTTGACACACTAAAAACTTAACAATTATACAAAGAGAGAAAAACACACTAAGTGTAAATATGGCACAAACCGACTCTCTTGCGGCTAGGTCAAGTGATGCCTTATATAGAAGAGAAAAGACATCACATGACAACCCAATAGATGTTGACACATGAAGGTTGTCAACCATCTATTGGTGTGTAAGACTGGTCTTCAGGAATCTCTGTTCACCATCTTGTTTCTTTCCCAAAACGGTATGAAAGAGAAACACCTTAGTACCATTTTGGTACAAGGTCACATGTCTTCATTCTGATCTATCAACACGTGTCCTTGGGACCAGCCTTCTTATCTTCATCTTCCCGCCCATATTTGACTTACAAAACATGGCGGTGAGTCATTGAACTTATCCTTTAACTTGAAGATAAATGATGGTCGCTGAGAGCTCGCTGACGAAGTCACTCGCTGAGTCTTTCAGCGAATCCATGACTCAACAATCTCCCCCTATTCACTGAGGAGACTTAGTTGAGTAGAAGTTGCTTGAACTTTTAAGAATAAGAAGTAGAATGAGGGAATGCTGATTTTATACATATGACAAACATCTTTACAATAAACAGCATTACAAAGATTACAAGACTACTTAATCCCACTGAGACTCTTGCTTGGCCTTGATGAATGCTTCATCCTTTTGTCTTTCAGGCTTCAGCAGTTCTTGATCAATCAACTTTATAAACTTGGGATCATTGGAAGTCTTGGTGCAATACTTCCTTATTTTAAGAAGGAAGGAAGAAGGAGCAATTCCAATCTCATTGGTCCTGAAGAAGAGCTCATGACCATGGACATTGCAAAAACAGAAGCCTCCCAGCTTCTCATCATAAACACCTTCCATAAAGAGAGTTTTGGAAGGCATTCTTAGATTAAGCAGCGGCTCCTCATCTATATCAGATTTGGGAATAGCTCTGAGTATAGTTGAGAGCTGAGAAGAATGGGATCCAGAAGCTGGCCTTTTTACGCCAGATCTTGCTTGCTGAGGTGGAGGAGGAGGGAATGGATGTCTTGCAGCGCTGAGCAGATAGTCTTGAATTCTGTACTTCTTTTCCATCTGATGCACTTTCTTTATCTGCTCTCCTGCTAGCTCAATTAGTGGCTTGTAACTAACTGTAGTCTTATCCTTTATCAGCTTGTAGATTTCAATCCATTCAGTTGGCCCAAGTGTTTTATCAGTGACCCCTTCAAGTGTAAGCAACTTGGGCACTCCTTCCCTTTGAAGGTGAAGTTTCATTCCCTTCCTTGTCAAAGAGAGGATCTCTTCTTTCCTTTGCCTAATCTCTCTTGACTTAAGGTAGCGTTCTTTGCCTTCTTCAAAAATTTTCTTCAGTTGAGCTTTTCTAGCAAAGAACTCTTCCTCTTTCTTTTTCAAGGCTTCTATCCCACTAGTCTGCTTAGCCAACATTTTAAATTCACCATCAGCATCTTTTAACTCTTCACCCACAACCTGCTCACTTATAAACTTATGAGAGAGCTCCTCTTCTCTCTTTTTCAATTTCAGCTCCTCCTGAAGCACAACTTCTTCAGGAGTAAGTTCAGCAGTTGTTTTTTGAGATGCCGTTGGCTTAGGGAAAGCTCCAGCCATCAGTTTTTGTTGTTGTTCCCTTGCTGTAGTTGGAACCTTGGGTGGCTTACCCTTTTCAGCAATCGCTGCCTTGCCCTTTTCAGCATACTTTCTTTCAAGAGCAGCATGGAACTCAGGAGTTGGCTTGAAGGAAGAAACATTAATAGGTCTTGCTGGCACATTCTCAGCACTGACCATAACCTCATCTTTTTCAGAAGTTGTTGGCACTTCCTTAGCAACTTCAGCTTCAACATTTTCCTTTTCAACTTCAGCTGCCGGTTCAACAACCTTCTCAGCTTGCTCCCCCTCAACAGTGGTTGCCGGTTCAACAACCCTCTCAGCACTTTCAGTGGGAGCACTTGTAGCATTTTCAGTTTGCTCCCCCTCAACATTTGCTTCCGGTTCAACAACCCTATCAGCAATATCAACATTTTATTTTTGGGGAGCACTTTCAACATTTACATTTTCAGTTGTTGGGCCTTCTTCAGCATTTTTCTCCCCCTTGGAAGCAGCTGAGGAACTAGCTACTTCCACTTTCTCTTTCTTGAGAAGGCCCAACATTTCCTTCATCATTCCCTTAAGAGAGCCCACCTCTTCTTCAAGTTTGTTTTGCCTGCTGATAGAATCTTCAAGTAACTTTCTATCAGCAGCGGCTTGTGACGGAGTTTGAGTAGAAGATTGAGTTTTGAGAGAAGAGATTTCATGAGTGAGGGTGGTAAGAAAATCATCTTGATTTTTGGAGAAGAAGGAGACAGAGTTGGTGAGTTGGCGAATATGGGCAGTGAGAAGAATGGTGGATTGCTTTAATTCATTGAGTGCTGACGAGATGTCAGGCACATCAGCACCCTTCGCTGAATGGACTTCTTCTTTTAACTTGTCCAGCGAGGCAGAGATTTGAGAGTTCGAGGTGCTGACTCTCTTCATGCTTTGATGTAACAGGTTTTGATTCCTTTTGAACATGTATTGATTTGACAAGGTATGTGTTGTTTGATTTTTGGTAATGCCGAACACCATACCTTGAAGAGTGGTCATCTCATCTTTCAAATCTTCGTTACCAGCTGCCAATTCTTGAAACTTGGCCAGCGCCCCAAAATTTATTTCAGCCATTTTGTCAACCAGCCAGGCATATAAGTAACCATGCCTATTCCCTTGGCTTTGACAAATTTGCACCCTTCTCAACAGTTCTTGCAGCTGGTATGTTTCAACATAGTCCAAACCAGGCAAGTTCACAGCAGTAAAGGCAGTGGTCGCTTCTTTGGGAGAAGGCACCTTAAGGTCCTTAAGCGACACTGGGTATTAGGAACAAGGAAGGCCAAAGAAGTCTGGATGATGCAATGGTGGAACCTCAGCAATAATTTCTTCATCAATCTCCTCATCTTCATCATAAATACCATTCCCGTTTACTTGATCTTGAAAAAGTTTTAGCCTTCGAAGAAGTTCTTCCTCGGTGAGATCAGAATAAGGAATCTTGGCTTCTTGCCGGGAAGATGGTGTAAAGAAGTGTTCTCCAAAGTATCCTATTGACTCATGATAGATAGTAGGCCTTGGAGAAAAAGAAGGAGGAGGAGGCATATCTGGTAGGGAGCCTGGACCATCGTCAAATTCAGTTGGAGGAGAGGAGACTAAGAGATATCCCAAATCAGCATCTAAGTACCCACTGATCATGTCTTCCTCTTCTTTTTCTTCTGTGGCAGCGAGTGTGATTTCAGCATCATCATCTTGTTGGCTAAACTCGCTGCCCAATTCTTCATCAGTTTTAGTGCCCTCTTGAGAAATAGTTGTCTCGGTCCCTGCACAAACAGTTTCCGAGACAGAGAAAGAGATTGGGTTTGGATCATTTGGTGCCTCAGTTTCAGTGTGTTGTTGCACCAAAACCTCATCGGCCGTAGAATTTGTTGTCTCTAGCATCACCTGTGATCTGGCTGCTGACAACGACTCAGAAGGGTTTAGAGAAGAAGGGGAAGTATTTGAGGTGGCTGCAAGCTGTTCCCATTTAACTCGTCAACAGCCTGTTGGGAGGCTGCTGATGGGGTGGCTTGGGTACTAATGTCCGTGGGCGCTGAGGACTTCCTAACCTTTGGTTTGCCCTTTGATACACTCCGCTTACGTTTTGGGACGTCAGCGGAGGGTGAAGATTGAGTAGATTGAGTTGAGGATGTTGCCTTTGATTTTTTGGTCTTTTTGGAGGCTTGGGAGGTCGCTGGGGGGTTTTCCAGCGAACCAGCCTCAGCAGGCAATCTATCATCCACAACGACTGTACCAGCCACTTCATCAGAAGGAATTGTTGCCTCCCAGTCGCTGTCTTTAGGGTATAAAGAAGGGTTGAGAGAGAAGAGTACCACTTTCATATGAGATGTGAGGCGAGCAACCAGATGCTCAGTGGGCTGCTTGTAGATGTTGTTTCCAACCCTCGGTGTTGGAATAGTTGAAGCCTTAGGCAGCACATACTCATCACCCAGTGCCTCCTTGAAGATGAGAGAGAAGATTCTTGTAAAAGGCACTGTGTGCGACCTATTGTTCATGCTGATCTTATTCTTCATGTCATTGAAGATCAGCAGGCCATAGTCCACATATCTTCCTTCAGCGAGAACATTTAATCATCTGCATCGAAGTAGATGATGCTTGATTGTAAGAACCAGAATTACCACCCATGCACTGAATCACATGGGTGAAAAGTACTCTCCAGATCCCAGGTAGATTTTGCTTTAAGGGATTGCTTGGGATCGCTGGAGGATTCCTCAAGTTGTAATTGTACCCAATGGATGGCAACCAAGCCTTCCATTCATTCTTAGACACAAGCTCCACAAACGAAACATCATCAGTTTCTTGAGGCAGCCTAAAAGTTTGGCGAAGAGACGCCGGAGTGATTGTGATGGTTTTCTCCCCCTGACGGACTGTTCCGGTGATGGACTTGGATTCATCATCATAATTACAAGTCCACCAGAATTCACGAAGAAGGTGAACAAAGATTTTTTCTGGGTCCGCCATCATACAATAATTAACAGGAGATGCGTGGATGAAATCCAGCATTGGCTGATATCCTTTTATACCTTTTGGTACGTCAGACGTGCCATGATGATTGTTGGGCTTAACAATCATCTTCGAGGGAGAAAATGAGACTTTAGAAGATTCAGTAACATTAACTGGCACATATTCAGGAGAGTTTAGATAAGAGATTGGTTCTTGAACTTGTGGTTCAGGAACTGGTGGGTTTTGAACGGTGGGGGTCGAGGAAGAAGAGATCTCAACATTTTCAGTTTGTTGAGGGATTTCAGAAGAAGATGCCATTGTTATATTTAGAGAAATAGATCGGAAAAGATGAAGATTTTTATGAAGAAAGATGAATCAGAAAGAGAGAGAAGTGTGTTTGAAAAGAATATGAAGAGATTTATGTGTGTGTGTGTAAGGGATTGTGTGAGAAGAAAGCGGAATTATATAGGGTATGGTGGTGGGCCAGGTTTTTACACACTAAGAGGTGTTGAAAAAGTTTGTCTCTCTTCTTTTGAAAAGGATAATAGTTGTAACCAACTGTTTTCGTATATACACGATTATAATATATATATATAACACGTTTGTGAGTAACATTTAATAAAAGAAAGAAAATAATATCTACAAATACTCGAGTATACGCCGTATTTGCAGACATCACCTGTCAATCAGATGTGCAGAAACTGTCACATGAGGACAAATGACGTGATCAAGGAAGAAATCGAGGTGACCTTTCAGTTTTGAATTTTAAAACATGTGGTTTAAAATTTTGCCACGTCACCCACATAGTTACTTCACAAACAATTAGTTTAAGAAAATATCCTATGTTTTATTAAATAAGAAATTAAGGTTTAGAAAGATATTTAACACAATTAAATGCCTTTTACTTCAGCACCCTTTTGAGAAAAGAAGTTTGGATGCTGAAAACATTCAATTATTAAGAAAGAAAATAATATCTACAAATACTCGAGTATACGCCGTATTTACAGACATCACCTGTCAATCAGATGTGCAGAGACTGTCACATGCGGACAAATGACGTGATCAAGGAAGAAATCGAGGTGACCTTTCAGTTTTGAATTTTAAAACATGTGGTTTAAAATTTTGCCACGTCACCCACATAGTTACTTCACAAACAATTAGTTTAAGAAAATATCCTATGTTTAATTAAAAGAAAGAAAATAATATCTACAAATACTCGAGTATACGCCGTATTTGCAGACATCACCTGTCAATCAGATGTGCAGAAACTGTCACATGAGGACAAATGACGTGATCAAGGAAGAAATCGAGGTGACCTTTCAGTTTTGAATTTTAAAACATGTGGTTTAAAATTTTGCCACGTCACCCACATAGTTACTTCACAAACACTTAGTTTCAGAAAATATCCTATGTTTTATTAAATAAGAAATTAAGGTTTAGAAAGATATTTAACACAATTAAATGCCTTTTACTTCAGCACCCTTTTGAGAAAAGAAGTTTGGATGCTGAAAACATTCAATTATTAAGAAAGAAAATAATATCTACAAATACTCGAGTATACGCCGTATTTGCAGACATCACCTGTCAATCAGATGTGCAGAAACTGTCACATGAGGACAAATGACGTGATCAAGGAAGAAATCGAGGTGACCTTTCAGTTTTGAATTTTAAAACATGTGGTTTAAAATTTTGCCACGTCACCACATAACCTTAGACGATCTCGAGAGCGATCCAGAGCTATCGAGGGATTCACAACTATAAATAGCCCTCTCATACCTTAGAGATGATAACAATCACATAACAATTACACATAACTTTTATACCAGTGAATTCACACACAGTTACCTTTGATTCTCTCTCAAAACACACACAAACACCAAGAACATGAATTGAATTCAGTGATAGAAATCGTGTTATAACAAGTGGTATCAGAGCAAAACATCAATCTGATGACGATCCATAACTGAATTCAATCACAAATTCAACAAAATCAAAATTATTTACAATTCTGTTCGTAATTTTTTACCTACTGGTTCATCAAAATTCACACTTCAAATCACATAAAATCACAATTATTTGTTCACCAATAGATTCGTGGTTGTTGAAAACATAATCCTGTCAAGTTTCAAGTTCCAATTCAATCTATATCTCGAGATTGAATTTTAAGTTTTTGGCGCGAATTTTGAGGGATTTGAATCTGTTGTGTTTTGTGTTGAATTTTGTTCATAAACTTGTTGCGGACATGAATTCAATCAGTTTGCAAGTGATTTCGTGATCTAACTCCCAGTAATTCAAAAGATATTGAAGTTTTTTTGTTGTTAATGGAGTTTTTCTGGAAAACTGATAAAATGAAGAAGATGACTCCAAAACGATCTTCACTAGGACGATCTTCCTAAGATCGTCTTAGTCGTTCAAAGCTCGTTTTTCATTCTTGTGCATTGTGGCTTGTTAGACGATCTTCACAAGATCGTTCTAGACAAGTGTGTGTGGTGAAGTGTTTGCTTTCTGGCTAATTAATCCGAAAGGATTGGTTTGGTCAATTCAAATACTTATAAGTTTTGAGAAAGAAAACAAGACGATCTTCAACCAAGATCGTTTCATTTTCTGTTCTTCTCAAGATCGTTTCATTTTCTGTTCTTCTCAAGATCGTTTCATTTTCTGTTATTCTCAAGATCGTTTCATTTTCTGTTATTCTCAAGATCGTTTCATTTTCTGTTATTCTCAAGATCGTTTCATTTCAAGACCGTTTCACTTCAAGATCATTTCATTTCAAGAACATTTTCATTTCAAGACCATTTTCATTTCAAGAATCATTTTCATTTCAAGACCGTTTCATTTCAAGACCGTTTCATTTCAAGACCGTTTCATTTCAAGACCGTTTCACTTCAAGATCATTTCATTTCAAGAACATTTTCATTTCAAGACCGTTTCATTTTCAAGACCGTTTCACTTCAAGATCATTTCATTTCAAGAACATTTTCATTTCAAGACCGTTTCATTTTCAAGACCGTTTCATTTCAAGACCGTTTCATTTTCAAGACCGTTTCACTTCAAGATCATTTCATTTCAAGAACATTTTCATTTCAAGACCGTTTCATTTCAAGATCATTTCATTTCAAGAACATTTTCATTTCAAGACCGTTTCATTTTCAAGACCGTTTCACTTCAAGATCGTTTCATTTCAAGACCGTTTCATTTCAAGACCGTTTCATTTCAAGACCGTTTCATTTCAAGACCGTTTCATTTCAAGATCGTTTCATTTCAAGATCGTTTCATTTCTTTCTTCTTAAGATCGTTTCATTTTCTGTTATTCTCAAGATCGTTTCATTTTCTGTTCTTCTCAAGATCGTTTCATTTTCTGTTCTTCTCAAGATCGTTTCATTTTCTGTTATTCTCAAGATCGTTTCATTTTCTGTTCTTCTCAAGATCGTTTCATTTTCTGTTATTCTCAAGATCGTTTCATTTTCTGTTCTTCTCAAGATCGTTTCATTTTCTGTTATTCTCAAGATCGTTTCATTTTCTGCTCTTCTCAAGATCGTTTCATTTCCTGTTATTCTCAAGATCGTTTCATTTTCTGTTATTCTCAAGATCGTTTCATTTTCTGTTATTCTCAAGATCGTTTCATTTTCTGTTATTCTCAAGATCGTTTCATTTTCTGTTATTCTCAAGATCGTTTCATTTTCTGTTATTCTCAAGATCGTTTCATTTTCTGTTATTCTCAAGATCGTTTCATTTTCTGTTATTCTCAAGATCGTTTCATTTTCTGTTATTCTCAAGATCGTTTCATTTTCTGTTATTCTCAAGATCGTTTCATTTTCTGTTATTCTCAAGATCGTTTCATTTTCTGTTATTCTCAAGATCGTTTCATTTTCTGTTATTCTCAAGATCGTTTCATTTTCTGTTATTCTCAAGATCGTTTCATTTCAAGATCATTTCATTTCAAGAACATTTTCATTTCAAGACCGTTTCATTTCAAGACCGTTTCACTTCAAGATCTTTTCATTTCAAGACCGTTTCATTTCAAGACCGTTTCATTTCAAGATCATTTCATTTCAAGAACATTTTCATTTCAAGACCGTTTCATTTTCAAGACCGTTTCACTTCAAGATCATTTCATTTCAAGAACATTTTCATTTCAAGACCGTTTCATTTTCAAGACCGTTTCATTTCAAGAGTTTCACTTCAAGATCATTTCATTTCAAGAACATTTTCATTTCAAGACCGTTTCATTTTCAAGACCGTTTCATTTCAAGATCATTTTAATTTCAAGAACTTATCATTTCAAGACCGTTTCACTTCAAGATCATTTCATTTCAAGAACATTTTCATTTTCAAGACCGTTTCATTTCAAGATCACTTCATTTCAAGAACATTTTCATTTCAAGACCGTTTCATTTCAAGACCGTTTCATTCAAGATCATTTCATTTCAAGACTTTTCATTTCAAGACCGTTTCATTTCAAGACCGTTTCATTTCAAGACTTTCACTTCAAGATCATTTCATTTCAAGAACATTTTCATTTCAAGACCATTTTCATTTCAAGACATTTTCATTTCAAGACCGTTTCATTTTCAAGACCGTTTCACTTCAAGATCATTTCATTTCAAGAACATTTTCATTTCAAGACCATTTCATTTCAAGAATCATTTTCATTTCAAGACCGTTTCATTTCAAGACCGTTTCATTTCAAGACCGTTTCATTTCAAGACCATTTCATTTCAAGATCGTTTCATTTCAATAACATTTTCATTTCAAGACGTTTCATTTCAAGACATTTTCATTTCAAGAATCATTTCAATCCAAAATCACTTTAATTCAAGACCGTTTCATTTCAAGATCATTTCATTTCAAGAACATTTTCATTTCAAGACCGTTTCATTCTCAAGACCGTTTCATTTCAAGATCATTTCATTTCAAGAACATTTTTCATTTCAAGACCGTTTCATTTCAAGACCGTTTCATTTCAACCGTTTCACTTCAAGATCATTTCATTTCAAGAACATTTTCATTTCAAGACCGTTTCATTTTCAAGACCGTTTCAATTCAAGATCGTTTCAATTTCAAGACTTATCAATTTAATTTGTTTCATCGCCATCCCACTACTGATGCAATAATTCTAACTCCTGATCTTTTGAATGCTGAACAAAAAGATCAAACAGCTGCAGATAACAGAGCTAGGTCATGCTTATACAAAGCTCTACCGGATGAAATCTATGGCTCTGTTGATTCTTATGATACGGCCAAGGAGATTTGGGATGAGGTGGCTAGACAGATGGAAGGAGCTGACGTGACTTCGATGATAAGATTGACCAATATTTTGACTGAGTTTGACAACTTCGCGAAATTGCCTAATGAAACTCTTGAAGCTGTCTACTACAGATTCTGCAATGTCATAAATGAGCTGAGGAAGAACAATGTCAAGAAAACAGAGATTGAGCTAAACATCAAATTCATCAAAGCTCTTGGTCCAGAATGGGAAGATTTTGGAACACAGATCAAGCAACATCAAAATCTGACCAAGTTCACCATTCATACTCTTTATGAATCTTTCAAACTCAATGAAAACCAAGTCCTAAACAAAGCTTCATCAAACAAAATGCCAGAAGTTGTATCTTCTGATCCTTTGGCATTGATAGTTGAGAAGAAGATTTCTGAAGCTCTTAACAAGCAAATGGTAGTTGTTTCTTCGTCTGATGAGGAGGGAGATGACATGATGGCTACAAGAGATGGTGTTTCAGATGAACTATATCAAGCTCTTGCCGCGGTAACAAAGCATTTCAAGAGGAAATTTTACAAAGCGAGGCCAACAAACAACAATCTCCGCACTTCTTCAACAAGTGCATTTCCCAAGAAGGAACACTATCATCCAAGGAGTAATGAGCAAAGTGAAGCTAATGGATCAAGGTATGGTGAAAAGAAGGAAATTTATGAGAAACAAGTTTTTGAGAAGGGTAAGGCATCAGACAAAAAGTGCTACAATTGTGGTATTCCTGGACATTTTGCTGTTGATTGCAAACAACCTCGAAAGCGGAACTATGAGTATTACAAGCAAAAGATGCTATTAGCCAAACAAGTCGAAGCAGGACATGCATTGCTAGCTGAAGATGACAAATGGCTGTTACTCACAGATGATGAAGATCAAGATCTCTCTGCTAATGTTTGCTATATGGCAAGGTTGGCCAAGAACAAAGTCTTTAAAGAGGAAAGCACTGATGATGAATACCCAGATGATGAGGTAAATCTCGACTCTACTTTTTCTTTGATTAAGGACAAAGAGTCATGTAGATTAGCTTTATCAGATTTAACAACTCATATCAATTCTTTAGCCAACAAAAACAAAAAGTTGAAAAATAGCATTTCATTTTCTAAAAGTGAATTTTCAAAACTTCTTGAAGAACATTCAAAATTACTTTTTGAACATGATGCTATTAAACAAGATTTTCAAGCTTACAAAGATAAGATGTTGGTTAAAGAATGTGAGTTGAATGTCTCTCCTGATTCTAAGTTATTACAAAAATGTCAAAATCTTGAAAAGACCATTCATGATCTTGAAAAGGCCAATCAAGATCTTGAAATTCAAAAGACCAATGAATGGCTTCGGGCAAATGCAAGACAAATGGATGTTGATATTCTTAATAAAAAACTCCAAGAAGCTAAACCAAACAATGTTGAATTCGAAAGGAAGATTTCTGATTTAAATCATAATATTTTTCTAAAAGGCATTGAGATTGAGAATCTTGAAAAACAAGTTGAGGAATTTAAAAAGAATATAATTTTCTATCAAGAAAAGTTATATAAAGTTGAACAAAATCCTCTCTTGAATTTCACTGCCTATTTCAACAAGTCAAAAATTGACAAAACAGAACTTCTTTCTCGGGTTGGGATTTGAGAATATCACACCATTACAAAAAGCCAAAGAGGAAATTGAACCATTGTATGATGAAAAATTCCTACGACTTGGTATGATACAACAATTTATTCGTCCATTGGATGACGAATTTGAGACTGATGAAGTTGAGAGAATACCAAAACAAGAATTTTTGGTTAATTATGATGCAATAAATGATTCATACAAAACAAAAGAGTCTTCAATTTTCAAATTGGAAGAAATTGAATCAAATTTTCAACACCAAGAATCTGTCTGTACTCCACCTAAACCAACTAAAATGTATTTTCCAACCACATTTTTGGAAAAACAAATAGAAGGTTTACAACAAAAGGTAGAATCTCAACAAAAAGTTATTGATCATCTCAAGTCTCAAAGTCCGAATTCAGAGGATAAATGTATTGTTGTTGATACTAAGAAAGTTGTGAGATTGCTTCTACTCAAACTGACCAAAGTACTTTAGTAGACAATTCTACACAAACTACTTGTGATTCATCTACCAATACCTCTACTCAGACCTTGACTGATTTTCTTGGATGTACTTGTCAAAATACTGCTACTTTTATAGCTGAGGATTATGTGCAATCTGATTTTTCTAATGAAGAACTTGCACATAGTTTAGTTTTGATATGGTACTTCTATAGGTTTTTCACATGCAACAATGTTGATGAGTTAGTTGTTCACCCTAAGCCTAGTGCTAGTATAGGTGTTGATACCTCTACTCAATTTTTTGTGAAACCAAAGATGTGTCAGTTCAAGTTGACCTAATTTCCGAGACTAACCATGATGTGAAGTTGGACACCAAGATTCCTGATTTTTCAAAATTTTCAACTAAATCTGAAATTAATCAATCTCCATTGAAATTTTCTTTTTCAAAGATTTCACGAAAGATGATTTTGATAAATTCATGGAGGGAGAATATGTTTTTGATTCAGAAACTGAGAAAAAGATTGAATCTACCAAAATCAAGTGAAAACAAAAGTGGAATCTCAAAAACCATTGTCCAAAGCTCCAACTTCATATTACTCAAAGAAACGAGTTAAGACCAAACTAGTCAAGACTGAACCAAAGACCATTAAGGTAGAAACCTTTGTTGCTACCCCAGTGAAACATGTCAAAAAGGAACAAGCTGAAACCCACACAGGACAAAGTACACCAAAGTGAAACTTTCGAAAGACTATCCTAATGCTTCTCAATCTAGCTCTCAATCTAGTTCTATACCTAAGGTGTCTAAGTCTAGCACAGTTTCGCTAACTAAGGATGCATCAAATGGTACAACTAGATATAGGGATAGATATGGATGGTTTTCTCATGATAAACCAAAGAAGCAAGAAGTTTCCTCACCTCCAAAAGATTCCAAAAAGATGAAAGTGTTTAAAACTTCTAGTTCTAATCTTCTTAAAATCAATTCAACAGGTGGAAAGAGCATAACTAGTGGGGCTCGATGGGTTGCTAATACTTTAGTACCTAAGTTCACTAGTAATCAAAAGGATGTTGAGAAAAAGAAGAAAAGAAAGAGGAGAAAGAATGTTAATAGGAGGAAGGGTGTTCATGTTAATCAAAACAATTTTTCTTTGTCAAATAATGTTGAAAATACCAAGGCAAGACCTTGTGAGCTTGTAAACAATATTAATTCTCGTACTTGTGTATCTACTGATGTTAATGCTTGTAGACATGTTACTTTTAATTCTCATGTGAATGTTCGTACTTTTATTCAAATGTGTTTGTTGATAATGTGCTTGTCAATGCTTATGTTGATTCAAAAACATGTTTGAATGCGATTCCTAAGTTATATACCCTGCCTGTTTTAACTAACCATAAAGGACCCGTCTTCAAGTGGGTACCTAAAAACGGTTAAATTTCTTTGATTGCAGGAAATAACCATCTGTGTTTGGATACTCGATTCCGGGTGTTCGAAGCACATGACTGAAATAAATCTTTGCTCAAGAATTTTGTTGAAAGATTCATGGGAACAGTTCGCTTGGAAACAACAATTTCGCTCCTATCTTAGGTTATGGAGACATTGAAAGAAATGGAATTATCATCAAGAAAGTTCACTATGTTGAAGGATTAAGTCACAACTTGTTCAGTGTTGGACAATTCTGTGATAACAATCTTCAAGTTCTGTTTCGAAAATCTCTTTGCAAAGTTCAAACTCTAGATGGAGTTGATATTCTTTGTGGTGACCGTGATGATAATCTTTTTACCGTCAATCTCGATGATAACCAACCAACCGATAATATTTGTCTCATTTCAAAGGCTGCTTCAAAGAATTCTTGGTTATGGCATAGAAGGCTGTCGCATCTGAATTTTCAAACTATCAATATTTTGGTCAACAAGCATCTTGTTAAAGGCTTACCTGACTATAAGTATGAAAGTGAGCATGTTTGTCCTTCTTATGCTGTTGGGAAGATTAAGAGAGCTTCTCATAAACCGAAGAAATCTCCAAATTCTTTAGCACCTCTTCATTTGCTTCACATGGATCTTTGTGGGCCGATGAAAGTACAAAGCCGAAATGGGAAGAAATACATCTTGGTTATTGTTGATGATTATTCAAGATATACTTGGGTCAAGTTCCTTGCATCCAAAGATGAAACAACTCAGATGTGATAGATTTCATCACTAATACTCAAGTAAATCTTCAACTTCCAGTTCGTTACATCCGTTCGGATAACGGAACTGAATTCAAGAATGCTGTTTTTGATGAATTCTGCAAATCCAAAGGTATTACTCATCAATTCTCAGCAGTTCGCACCCCACAACAAAACGGTGTTTGTTGAAAGGAGAAATCGATCGCTGGTGGAAGCAGCAAGGACAATGCTTGCTTATTCCAAATTGCCATCCAATATGTGGGCTGAAGCTGTTGACAATTGCATGTCACACTCAGAATCGGTCCATTATCAATCAGCGTTTCGAAAAGACTCCTTATGAGGTTATTAACAAACGCAAACCCAACATCAACTACTTTCATATATTTGGGTGTGTTTGTTATACTTTGAATGATCGGGAGAATCTTGGAAAGTTCGAGAAGAAAGGGGATGAAGGATATTTTGTTGGTTATTCCAAAACATCAATTGCCTATCGAATCTATAATCGTCGAACCAACACAATTCAAGAAACAATGAATGTTTGGTTTGATGAGATGTCAGGCATGATTTTTGAGCAAGAAGGTTTGCTGCCAACAAGTAATGATCCAAGTACTTCAAGTACTTCTACAAGGAATTCTACCTTAGCTTCAAAATTCAAGAAGTTTCCAACTCCAACAAGTGATGAATTAGATATTCTTTTTGAAGAATTCTATAATTCAAAACCGATTCATGATCAAGAACCTCAGATCATCGTTGAACCAATTCAAACAATGAACCTCTTCATAACAACGATCCAGTTCCTGACAATATTCATGAATCTTCATCAAGTTCTTCAGAGCAAGAATTTTCTTCTACTGATACTTCTCCACCATCCTCTTCTGATAATGCTTCTCAAGTGAATGTTCAAGAACAACCTTCTCGATTAACTCAGACAACAAATCCATTGGACACTCCAAATGTGTATGTACCACTTGATTTTGATCATCCAGCTTATGAGGAAAGAGTTATACCAAGTTATGACTCCATCTCTCAACAAAACTCAAGTTTTAATGATGGTGAAGTTGATCTTCTACAACAAGATCCTCTTCCTCATGCTCACAAGTGGACATGTATGCAGAAAGACCATCCTACTGATCAAATAATTGGAGATCCACAAGCAGGAGTAACTACTCGTACCTCAGTAAATGAGTGTCTTGTTGCACTTTCTCTTAGCAACATCGAACCCAAAACCGTATCTGAAGCTCTTCGTGATCCAGAGTGGGTTAAGGCAATGCAAGATGAACTCGCGCAATTTGAAAGACTGAAGGTATGGAGATTAGTTCCAATCCTAGAAAAGATGATCCAATAGGAACAAAGTGGATATTCAAAAACAAAAAGGATGAGAATGGAGTGGTAGTAAGGAATAAAGCTCGACTTGTTGCAAAGGGTTATTGCCAACAACCTGGTGTTGACTTCGACGAAACTTTTGCTCCAGTAGCAAGAATGGAGGCCATTCGGATATTCTTAGCTTATGCCGCATTCAGAAACTTTACTGTGTTTCAAATGGATGTGAAGACTGCCTTCTTGAATGGTGACCTCAAAGAAGAAGTTTACGTTGATCAACCAGAAGGTTTTGTTGATCCTCAAAGGCCAAACCATGTCTACAGGTTAGACAAGGCTCTCTACGGTCTTAAGCAAGCACCCCGAGCATGGTATGATTCTTTAACTACTTTCTTACTAAGAGGTGGCTTTACCAAAGGCACAATTGACCCTACCTTGTTCATTCGCAAACAAGGTAAGCACGTTCTACTTGTTCAAATATATGTTGATGACATTATATTTGGGTCGACCAGTCAAACATTTTGCAGAAACTTTTCATCTCTTATGGTTAATCATTTTGAAATGAGCATGATTGGGGAAATGAATTACTTTTTGGGTCTTCAAATCAAACAATTACCAACTGGTATTTTTATATCACAAGGTAAATACATAAATGACTTGTTGAAAAAGTTTGATATGACTTCATGTTCTTCAATTTCTACCCCAATGGCTGCTCGAACAACCATTAATACTGATACAAATGGGAAACCATTTGACCAAAAGAGATATAGAAGTATGATTGGTTCGTTGTTGTACCTAACAGCATCTCGACCAGATATAATGTTTGCAACATGTATGTGTGCTAGATATCAAGCTGCTCCAACTGATTTACATTTTCAAGCTGTGAAACGAATCTTTCGTTATCTGAAGGGGACACCCGATTTAGGTCTCTGGTATCCAAGGGATACTGGATTCAATCTAACTGCATATTCAGATGCAGATCATGCAGGTTGTAAATTTGATCGCAAGAGCACTTCCGGTACTCTACAATTTTTAGGTGATAAATTGTGAGTTGGTCTTCCAAGAAACAGAATTGTGTGTCTCTATCAACGGCTGAAGCAGAATATGTGGCTGCGGCTAGTTGTTGTGCTCAAGTTTTAAGGATGAAGACACAACTAACTGATTATGGTCTGAAATATGATCATATCCCTATCTATTGTGATTCTCAGAGTGCCATTGCCATTGCAGTCAACTCAGTAAACCAATCTCGCTCAAAGCATATTGATGTTAGATATCATTTTCTCAAAGATCATATTGAGAAAGGTGACATCGAGCTCTATTTTGTGGGTACTGACATTCAACTTGCAGATTTGTTCACAAAACCACTGGATGAAAAGAGGTTTAACTTTCTTATCTCCAAGCTAGGTATGTTAAATCTTAAACCTTAACTCTTTTGAAGGAATTCTTGACACATTCCAGAAAACCAAAATACAAAATTGCATATTTTCAAAAATAAACAAAAAGATTTTTTTTCAGTGGCTTGCATATACTATGTATGCAACCCGTTCTTAAATGATATATTTATTTGTAGAGTGTTTTTACATTATAAGCTTTTGTTATTATACATACAAATTGATATAAGATAACAAGGAATCGAACGCCTTTGTGTACTTCCAAGTGTTCTTATATGAATATGTATGTGTGATAGCAATCAAGTTGTTCAAATAAAGTTGTCAAAACTCTCAATTGTTGATATGAGACGCAAAGGATCGAACGCCTTTGTGTACTCCCTTGTTGTCTCATCTTGAACAATTGATTGGATTTTCATTTACTTAAATGTTTTAATTGCCTCCAACTTGTTGTTGTAAGATGCGAAGGATTGAACGCCTTTGTGTACTCCCTAGCTGTCTTACTATCAACATTGTTGTTGAAGCAAAACTTTATGTTTTTCAAAATCTTGTTCACTTTAGACTCTCAAAGTTTTTTTTTTCAAAAATATCACAACAAAGATTTTACTACTTTTGATCTCACAAAACCAATTTTTGCTCCACCTTTCTATGGAAAACTTTTTTGATCTATTCTTGCATAGATTAAGGAGGAGTTTGTGATTTCAAACACTTTCAAAACTTCAAATGTGTGCCAAATTTTTTTTCACACATTTGATGTTTTTCCAATGATTTTTAATCAAATGGAGTTCGGTGATTAGTTTGCACATGAGTGATAAGTAATTCTCAAAATTGACTCCATGAATTTCATCATCGCCGATGAATTCTAACCCCGGAGTATTCACTTCTTTCATTAGATAGTGAGGGTATTTTGAGTGATGTTGTTTTGTGCAAATAGGATGGAGGGAGTAAAGTTGAAAAGTGAGAGGGTAAGGTGATATGATGTGAGAAAGGACTAAAAGAAACAAAAGTCCTCCCCAAACTTCTCAAAAAGCCGGGTAAACACGTCCCTATCGGATTTCATTTGTTGATTTCTCGATATTGAAAAAGTCTTCATGGACCAAGTGAAGCAATACACATCTTTACCTAACCACTCAAGTGTTTCTTAACAAATACTTGTTTCATTTCTCACGAAGATTTCCACATTTCTATTGACTCTTCATTTGGAAGATGTTGATATTGAAAAAGGGCGACATTCTGCTCCAGTCCCCGACTTCATTTTGATTACGATGTGTCTAGAGCTATCTTGTTTGGTCATTAATTTGATCATCATTCATTTGTATTAGAACACATTCGAGTCATATCTTTGTGATATAATTGCTTATCTTGTGATATAGCCGGAACATTCGTAGTGATATCTCAATTGATATTCCACGATGATCGAATGGAAATCCTACCAATGCTAACATCTTTTCCAACGTTGAACGTAGGTCTCATGATTGCATTTATGTGATTATTGAGTTAACAAGAAGTCTAAGTGACCTCGGTTTTTCCCTAAAAAGTCTTTAAGGATAAAATTGTGGTTATCAAATGCTTCGGTAGTGTTAACCATGATTTATATTCTTTGAAGCAATCTCGTGGTTGCAAAGCCGCAGACTGAACTATGTTAGAGAATTGTTTTGTGCATATCTCAATGATACATAGGAAATCCGAAAAATGTTATACATTTCAATCGGTCATTTCATTAATCCTTTCGATTTTGAACATGCTAACGGATCATTCTTATCTGGTTTCATTTCTCATCACACAAACACAGAAAACACCAACACCATGCTATAACGTTTGTCCCAACAACTTCAATCTACCATTTTAGTCACCCCTAGGATTTCTTGGGTTGGGCTAATGGTTTGGGTTGATGTTTTGTTGGTTGCAATTTCTTTATGGTTTCTTTTGATATTTAATCAATCAAATGTGTACATAATGACATTGGTTCCCAATGATGTCATTATGAGGGGGAGAAAATATTATGATTGATTCACTAATTGATAAGGAAACAAGGAGAAAAGTTTGTGTTTGGTTGTTTCAGTTGGTTTAGGCTTATCAAAGTTTGTGTATAGGGGGAGAAAATATTCATGATGTGACAATAGTTTCAGATTTTCACTAGACTTTAGGTGATTGAAATTTTGATTTTAAAAAGGGGGAATCTGAATTGACGTCAAAGATAAGAATGAAACCGAAGATGAAAAGATTTTCACTCAAGATGCTTCAAAAGTTCAAAGATGCTCCAAAATGTTTATTATCATGGATTGAGGGGGAGCATGATTACTTCGTAAGAATTTCATCCAAATCTCATTCAATTGCTTACTCTCCAAAGTGTTCGAGTTGATATGACAAAGATCAAAGCTTCAAAAAGGATCAGAGATTGGTTAGAAGATTCAAGTCAAAGAAGTAAAAGCTTTAACAGAGTCCTCATCAAACACACTTCATTCAAAGATCTTCAAGTCATACAACAACATTTTGTTCAAGAAACTCCAATGCATACATCAAGGGGGAGAGTTCATATTCATGAAACTTTATTACAAGAAGATGAAATTCATTCAAGAATTAAAACTGAAGAATCGAAAAGTTGAATTTCACTCAAGAATCGAAGATTGAAACATTCGAAACCAAGATTCATACCTTCCGCATTTCAAAAGACAACTCTGATTCATGATTCAACAATTCTCGAAGATTCAAGTCACACACATTTGTTCGACTTCATTATTCTCTTCATTCAAGACTCACACGTATTCATTATTCTCTGTTCTAAAAGAACATTGAGAATCCTCACATGATTTAACTTCAAGAAGTTCAAGACCAAGATCAAGACTGAATCAAGTTCTCCAAAGACAAAAGAGAAAGCTTTGAAGACTTGTTTCAACACACCAATTGTCTTCACCACCGGGCTCATCAAATTCATTCCTACAAGACAATATAACACGTACTTCATTACAATGTATCACTAAGGGGGAGAATGTTAGAAATCCAAAAATAGTGATAAATTGTAATCTAGATTAGAGGAATTTCTTGTTGTTAATTCATAGATAAATGATTACTAAGGTTGAGGGGCTAATTGTGACAATTAGCATAATTGTAGAATTAGACTATAAATAGCCCTCTCATACCTTAGAGATCATAACAATTACATAACAATTACACATAACTTTTATACCAGTGAATTCACACACAGTTACCTTCGATTCTCTCTCAAAACACACACAAACACCAAGAACACACATTGAATTCAGTGATAGAAATCGTGTTATAACATGTGGTTTAAAATTTTGCCACGTCACCCACATAGTTACTTCACAAACAATTAGTTTAAGAAAATATCCTATGTTTTATTAAATAAGAAATTAAGGTTTAGAAAGATATTTAACACAATTAAATGCCTTTTACTTCAGCACCCTTTTGAGAAAAGAAGTTTGGATGCTGAAAACATTCAATTATTAAGAAAGACCACATGCTGGGATATGCTCAGCATGCCTAATGCTTTGTCAACGACTTCACAACTAACGTTGATCGCTGACAATGAATACAGTTTTTGGCAAACTGTCAGCCATCAACGGATTTAAGAAGTCTTTACCAGAGCCGTTTGCTACTGGACTAGATGAAGACTTTTAGCTCTCCATTGCTTTATTTTGCTTTTTCCCAAAGCAACAGGGATCAACGGATTTAAGAAGTCTTTACCAGAGCCATTTGCTGCTGGACTAGATGAAGACTTTTAGCTCTCCATTGCTTTATTTTGCTTTTTCGCAAAACAACAGGGGTCAACGGATTTAAGAAGTCTTTACCAGAGCCGTTTGCTACTGGACTAGATGAAGACTTTTAGCTCTCCATTGCTTTATTTTGCTTTTTCCCAAAGCAACAGGGATAAACGGATTTGATAAGTCTTTATCAGAGCCGTTTGCTGCTGGACTAGATGAAGACTATAAGCTCTTCATTGCTTTAGGACAGCGTGAGCAAGAAAGAGACGAATGACTTCAAGACGAGCAACTGGAGCAAAGGTTTCATCATAATCAATTCCTTCAGCTTGAGTGTAACCTTGTGCAACCAGTCTTGCCTTGTTTCTGATAACTACACCAGCTTCATCCATCTTATTCCTATAAACCCATCGAGTACCAATGGGTTCCTTATAGGGAGGAGGAACAAGAAACCAAACATGATTTTTTTCAAATTGTGTTAGTTCTTCTTGCATAGCTTCTACCCAAGAAGGATCAGCCATGGATTCACCAATATTGGCAGGCACAATTTGAGATAAGAAATTGACATAGAGACAAGTATTACTTGTTGTTGATCGAGTTTGGACACCATTGTGTGGATTACCAATCACATGGTCAAGAGGGTGATCAGCAGTCCATTGGAGTGCTGGTGTATGAATTGAGGAAGAATGAGTGACAGCAGATAAGGTGGTGGTAGGATCATTAGGTGTAAGAGAATAAGTGGAGAGATCAATAGTTAAAGAAGGTTCAGAGTTGCTGACAGGAGGGTCACTGAGAACAATGGGTACCTCTTGCTGAGAATTGTCATCTTCAGCGTCTCCTGAGACAGGATTCGCTTAAGCATCATGAAAGATTTCATCAGCGACACTATTAGCAGCATGTGGTTCAGCTGAGGTAGGAACGTTAATGGAAGTGGCATTAACTGTCCTAAGGAGAGGCTCAACTGGATCAATAGAATAAATGTGAGCAGCTATGTGCTCATCATTTGTTGAGAAGCTTGGAGTGTCAGCAGTAGGTGAGTTAGCAACATCATTATGAGTCGCTGACTCTACTGAAGGATCAGCCATGGATTCACCAATATTGGCAGGCACAATTTGAGATAAGAAATTGACATAGAGACAAGTATTACTTGTTGTTGATCGAGTTTGGACACCATTGTGTGGATTACCAATCACATGGTCAAGAGGGTGATCAGCAGTCCATTGGAGTGCTGGTGTATGAATTGAGGAAGAATGAGTGACAGCAGATAAGGTGGTGGTAGGATCATTAGGTGTAAGAGAATAAGTGGAGAGATCAATAGTTAAAGAAGGTTCAGAGTTGCTGACAGGAGGGTCACTGAGAACAATGGGTACCTCTTGCTGAGAATTGTCATCTTCAGCGTCTCCTGAGACAGGATTCGCTTAAGCATCATGAAAGATTTCATCAGCGACACTATTAGCAGCATGTGGTTCAGCTGAGGTAGGAACGTTAATGGAAGTGGCATTAACTGTCCTAAGGAGAGGCTCAACTGGATCAATAGAATAAATGTGAGCAGCTATGTGCTCATCATTTGTTGAGAAGCTTGGAGTGTCAGCAGTAGGTGAGTTAGCAACATCATTATGAGTCGCTGACTCTACTGAAGGATCAGCCATGGATTCACCAATATTGGCAGGCACAATTTGAGATAAGAAATTGACATAGAGACAAGTATTACTTGTTGTTGATCGAGTTTGGACACCATTGTGTGGATTACCAATCACATGGTCAAGAGGGTGATCAGCAGTCCATTGGAGTGCTGGTGTATGAATTGAGGAAGAATGAGTGACAGCAGATAAGGTGGTGGTAGGATCATTAGGTGTAAGAGAATAAGTGGAGAGATCAATAGTTAAAGAAGGTTCAGAGTTGCTGACAGGAGGGTCACTGAGAACAATGGGTACCTCTTGCTGAGAATTGTCATCTTCAGCGTCTCCTGAGACAGGATTCGCTTAAGCATCATGAAAGATTTCATCAGCGACACTATTAGCAGCATGTGGTTCAGCTGAGGTAGGAACGTTAATGGAAGTGGCATTAACTGTCCTAAGGAGAGGCTCAACTGGATCAATAGAATAAATGTGAGCAGCTATGTGCTCATCATTTGTTGAGAAGCTTGGAGTGTCAGCAGTAGGTGAGTTAGCAACATCATTATGAGTCGCTGACTCTACTGAAGGATCAGCCAGATCGCTGAAGATTACTTCAGGGGATGATTCACTTGGAAGATCACCTAGAGCTGAACAGCTTTCATCAAAAGTAACATGAATTGATTCATCTACTTTTTGAGTGCGAGTATTGAAAACTCTGAAAGCCTTACTAATAGAAGAGTATCCCAGAAAATAGCCATCATCAGCTTTGGGATCAAACTTACCTAAATGATCCTTATCATTCAGGATGGAAACTGGACACCCAAAAACATGGAAATATCCAATTTGGGGTTTCTTTCCCTTAAGAATTTCATAGGCAGTCTTGTCATGTCGCTTGACAATAAGACACCTATTTTGAGTGTGGCAAGCAGTACTAACTGCTTCAGCCCAGAATTTACTAGGAAGAGATGACTCACTGAGCATAGTTCGAGCAGCTTCAATTAGAGTTCTGTTTCTCCTTTCAGCAAATCCATTTTGCTCAGGAGTTCGAACAGAAGAGAAGTTTTGTCTAATCCCTTGATCAGCACAAAAACTTTCAAGAGTGTGGTTTCTAAACTCAGTGCCATGATCGCTTCTGAGTTCTTTAACTCGTATGCTGTTGAGGTTTTCCATCTTTTTGATGAAGTTTATTATTTCCTCAGCAGCATCACTCTTGGAGTGAAGAAATATTGTCCAAGTATATCGTGAATATTCATCCACAATAACCAAGGTGTATCTGCTACCCCTTAGACTTTGAACATTCACTGGACCAAAAAGATCCATGTGAAGAAGATGGAAGCAGCCATTTATAGAATTGGCTTGTTTGGTTTTGAATGTGGCCCTGTGACTTTTTCCTTTTTCACAAGCACCACAAAGTCTGTCCTTCTCATAAGTGAGAGGAGGAAGGCCTCGAACAAGATTTTTCTTGGCAAGAGAATTGATTGTTTTAAAGTTCACATGCGACATACGCTTGTGCCACAACCAATTGATTTCTGAGGCAGCTTTTGAAAAGAAGCAGGTCTCGCTGTCAGTCTTGACAGGAGTGAAATCTACCAAGTAGATATCCCTTTTTCTAGGAGCGACCAAAACTACCTCTTTATTGATGTTAATTACAGTGCCTTGATGCTTATCAAGGATGACCTTGTAATCAGCATAACACAGTTGACTAATGCTGATCAGATTGTGTTTTAGACCATTCACATAAGCAACCTTTGTGAATTTGATCAGCCCGTTAGAAAGAGACCCATATCCTTGAGTTTGGCCAGTAGAATTGTCACCAAACACCACTGTGGGACCATCGGTCTCCACGAAGTTATCCAGCAGATCCTTGGATCCAGACATGTGTTTTGAACAGCCACTGTCCAAATACCATACTTCCTTTCCTAGCAAGGCCTGCATGGATAACAATAGAAGGATTTAGGTGGAATCAGGATTTTCTCCACTGATAGTATCATCAGCAGAGATGGAGAGAGGAGCATTTGGGTCAGTGAGCTCATCTCTTGGAAAATTATCAACAAGTTGATGAGCAGGAAGCATGTCACGAGTAACCTCATGTGTGAAGTATTGATCTTCAGAGGTATAAGTGACAGTGTTTCCAGAGTCAAGAACAAACATGTTACTGACCTGATTATCATTCCCATATTCAACCAGAACTCTATCGTGACCATTTGAAATGATCTCTTAAGAGTGGGGAATGAAAATTCGCTGAGAGGCAATGAACTCAACAATGTTGTCCTCATTAAGGACAACTGCTTCACCCGAGATGACATTGGATTCAGCAGGAGGAGTTTGCTCAGCGATTATAGAGGAGGAAGGAGCAGCAGAAGCTGAGGGTAGATTTGGCTGAATGAAAACTTCAGGAGGATTCCTAGAGTCTTTGTCATTACAGTCAGCAGCAATGTGTCCTCTTTCCCCACAAAGATAACACTTTCTTGGTTTCTGACTTTGAATCAGAAACTCTTTGAGTTGTGAGGACAAGTCGTTTACACGTTTAGTCAACTCACATATCTCATGGTTGGAGGAAGAGGTTGAGGCTACTGAAGAAGCCTTTTTCTTTCTAAATTGAGAAGGAAGAGACTTAGGAACTGGTCCAAGAATAGACTTGCCCTTTGATTGAGCATTAGAAGAGGAAGGGCCAGAATGAGTCTGAATAACTTGCTGACCTCCTTGCTGAGGAGGTCTAACCTGCTGAACAGGTTTCTGAGCAACTCGCTGACCTCCTTGCTGAGGAGGTCTGACCTGCTGAGCAGGTTTAGGTTGCTGAGGGATATAAGCTCCCTTAGGTACATAGACAGGGTTAGGTTGCTGGTAACGAGCATCACCAAACCTAACTCGTCTTTTCATCAAGCGATCACGCATAACAGACTTACTGTCAGCATGATTAGAACAAGACGAAGGCTGAAACGCAGGGCGTTCAGCGACTGCTGAGGTAACAGAATTCTCAGCAGGTTGACTAACAGACACAGCTCGCTGAGGAGTGCTGTAGTCATATGGAATAGAGACTTTGCTCCTTCTAAAAGGTTCAACAGCTTTAGACTTAACAGTCAAAAGCTGAGGAGCAAGAGGCTTGAAACCATCACTTGAAGGATTTCCTTCAAATGTTTGGGAAGAGGAATATTGAACTCTGCCTTCATTAGGCATCATATCAATGATAGGATGATTTGGGAAGACAGTTTTAGCAAAGCTAGCTGATGAGCTAGTTTCAGCTTGAGACAAAGAAGTGGAAGTGCTGGGTGAGGGTGACTTTCATTCTGTTCAGAATGGTAGTCATTCATGCCTTTAATGAAATAATATTTTAGCATTTCCTCAGGAGATGCCACAGCACTTGGAGGAATCCTCTCTTCAGAAACAGGACCGTCGCTGAACATATTAGTAATGACAGCGGCAGTTTCATAATCACCACCAATGATGGCTTTCATTTGAGCGGGCACCTGCTTACTGAAGATTTGGTCGTGAAGCCTGGAGGCTTTAGACCATGAGGTGACAATCTTTTCAAGGTCAGCGACCTGATTTTTCAGCTTCTCATTGGATACTTGAAGAGTTTGGTTAAGAAGCTTTTGAGACTCAAGTTCAACATGGACATTCCTTAAGTCCTTGAGCTTTTCAGTTTTATCACTTAGCTCAGCACTAACTGAGTTAAGCTTAGACTGAAGGTCAGCACGAATTGACTCGATGTATTGAATATCACAAGTAAGAGATTCAAGAATTTTAGGTTTGTCCTCTTCAGAGGCAGAGGAAAAATTGCATACCTTCTTGATTGAGACATTCACCCACTGACTGGAGCACACTTGATCCTTTGTCAGTGCCTGGTCATCAGCGAGTACCATGAAGCAGATGGCATCTACGAAGTCCTCGCTGTCAGAAACGTCAGATTCAGCCCAGTCGTGTTCTTCAGCAACAAGACCTTTGGCTGGAGCTTTGGCTTCTTCTACATCAGCCATCTTAGCACGAAGCTCATAGTATTTCTACTTATATTCATCAGCAGGCTTGACAAATAAGGGCCTTGCTGACGAAGAAGAAGGCTTCGCTACCTGCAAGGAAGGAATAGAAACTTTGCATTCCTTTTGATAATGGCCTCTTCGACCACATCTCCAACATTTTTCTTGCGATTTTTCTACCACTGGTTTTTGGAAGGGAGTCGACCTACGACTGTTCCATTTTTTAGAGTATCGTTTACCAGCGATGAAGGCAAACTGCATGAAGTCTGAGAACATCTCTTGTCTCTCTTCGAGATCGAGGTCATTGACAAGATCCTGAACATGAGGAGTGCTAGATAAAGATGAAGAAGATGAAGCAGATGAACCAGCATGCCTCTTAGACTCAGCCTCAGCTCTCAAGTTTTGAGAGAGGGCTCTCTCTTCAAATTGAAGAGTGCCATAGAGTGACTCTAAGTCATGTTGTTTCAGCTGCTTAGTAGTCCTAAGAATTTGCCTTAAGCCTTGCCATTTGATGGGCAAGACGTCAATGAACTTGTGGCATATTTCGAGCGTATCATGCTCTATGCCAGCATTTGTCATATCATTCAGAAGGCATTTAAACCTATTATAAGTGCCATCCAGACTCTCGTTAGGGAGAGAAAAGAATCCTTCATAGGCACGTTTTAAATCAATCTTTTTGGTAGCAAGAACATCTTCCGTACCATCAAATCTGGTACAAAGATTATCCCACACCTTTTTGGCAGAAGAAAGTTTGATGACAGATTTCATTATGTCATCGGGAAGGGTGTTGATAATAAGGTTTCTTAACCAAGCATCCAGATTGACAAGCCTACGCTCATCATCTGTCCATTGTACTTCTGGTTTAATAATTTCAGTAACAACTTCAGGAGCATCAGTAGTAGCTCCTGGTGTCCTGGAAACCAGAATCGGTACATATGGCCCTCTGGTCAGAATAGTCATTAAGTAAGGTTCAACTCCTACTATGTGTAGGATCATTCTCTCTTTCCAAGATCCGAAATCATGAGTTTCGAATCTTGGTAGGATAGTGTGAGTCCCAAATACAGATGGTTAATACCCAACTGGCAAGTAATTCGAACTGGAAGAAGACCAGTTCAGAATACGATCCAAATGTGTATAACAATAAAGTAAAGGTACTGAAAGTAAATGCAAGAAACAATAAGTGCTGAAACTATATAAATAATATGTATAGATCAAGTATGTAGCATTGAGACACGATGTACTTTTTCAATGTATTTGATTTATTGATATAAACAAATACAAAGGTTGTTGCGGAACAAAGATAAACACCCAAGTGTAAATATCTAAACAACCTAGAAATACAAGTGATCTTAATAACTTGGAAATACTCGTAAGGATTACTTAGAGTATATCTCACAAGTTGCAATGCTAAGGTTTCAAGCTGTTTGCAAGTTGTGAGAAGCCTTTATATTTATAGGCAAGGTTCAGCTGATGTGGACCAGGTCGTACAAATATGGTTGGGAACATTTAAGGAATTAAAGTCAATTCCTTAACATGCGTACTTTTAAGGTTTAAGTGTGAAAGTTGTTGATGTGACATTTCACACTTTATTCCCAACCTTTTACTCAACCTTGTACTTGTTAATAGTTAAATCTATTAACCGGGTAAGGTTAGTAAAGTAAAAAGGCTTCCTCGTAATCAGTGTAAAGTGTTGTAAGTACTTTACACTGAGATGCTTCAGTCTTCGATCAGGTAGAATCAACTTCTGAACTCCACATCTGAGCTGATTCTCTTTCTTCAGACTTCAGTCTTTGACTTCATTCTGAATGGTATTCTGATACGTTGATCTGAACTGAAGTGAAGCTTCAGTAAACTAATTCTGAACGACTTCAGAATTCTGTACAAGTATTCTTCACTGAGCTTCAGCTATTTCTGAACAAATTATACTTGGTCGATTTTTGACCTAACAAATTCCCCCTATTTGTTCTGAAATAGTGCATGCATCTCAGACTTCTATCTATACATGTTTGTAAGTCTGAAATGCAAGTTTTTGTTTAAGTTGTAAAATTTTCTAAGTACATCTTATAGATCATTGATGTCTCAGAATTTTACTTATGATTTTTCTAACTTAAACCTATCATCTACTTGTTAGCTACAAAATGTAACATATATATACAAACTGAAGTGTTTGTTACATTTGCAAATAATTACACAAGTAAATGATAAACTGAAAAGAAAACTACTTCTTCGCAGGCCTCGAACCAGAAGGTGCTTCAGTAGCTTTTCTCTTCAGTGGAGAATGATCCTTCTTTCCAAACAATCTGCTTTCAATCTCTACCTTGGCTTGCATCTTTTGTTGTATTCTTGATAACCATGCACCAATCAGAGCAGATTTTGGCTTCCCCCTCAGAATCTGGATCATCACTCTATGCTCAGAAATCCCAAATTCGTGCACTGAAACCTGATCGTATTCTTTAGTTGCCCTTCCTTCTCTTTTAACAACCAAATCAAAGAGCTTCAATCCATCAGCTTTTGTTACTTTTATGTCAATTATTTTAGCTGGATGGGATCGATGCTTCATATAATGCTCATACTGATCCTTTTCATGTTTCCTTTCAATTTCAATAGCATCATCAGACATTGGCTTGAAGGTAGAAAGGTCAGCATCATGAATATTCTTCCTTGAAGACCTTGGTCCAGTCACTTTGGGTTTTGTGGGTGGCCTTAATAATTGCCTTTCAACCTTGGCAACTTCAGCTAGAATCTCTTTTTTTTTCAACTCCATCTCATTCATTCTATTTTTCTTCAAGTCTTCAATAGACAACTTGAAGGTGAGACTTTCCAGCTTTTGTTCCAGAGGTGAATACATCATCCCACATTCATATTCAAGCATATCAACTACTGCTTTCTGCACTCTTGGATCATTTTTTATTTTCAGATATCTTTCTAATGAAAGACCAAGAGCTGCAGCATCTACATGATCAAGGGTTCCCATCGAAAGATGTTGTGCCCTTTCTCTTTCCTTGTTGTCCCTCCACATAATAAATTGATTAGAGACTTGCTTCTGCATTGCCTCCAATTTCTTGCCATCTGCATCAAGATTATGTAAGGGGTAACCATGTTCATCAACATTCTCACCAACCACTAGTCCAGAACCCTTAGAACCTTTGGAATTGGGTTCTTCCACCATCTGGGCTTTACCCTTATCTTTCTTTTCTGGTTCAGACTGCTGCACTTCAGATTTTCTTTGTTCCCCCTGAACTGAGGCACCACCAGATTGTACCTCAGCTTGCTTCTTGGTTGCCTCTATTAATTCTTGAGTACTTGAGAGCAAACCAATAGGCACATTTCCCCCTTTGGGGACCTCAGAAGGCATCTTAGCATATAAATCAATCGTCGTCTGCATGGCCTTCAGAGGTTCCCAACTCTGCTGCAGAAGGCAATCAGAAATGCCCTTTGCCATTGTAGAGAACTGAGCCCTTAACCTGAATGATGAGTTAAGGTTCAGAGCCTCTTTCTCAGTAAGATCTTTCAGCATTTTCCTATCTTCTTCAGAGAATGAGGGAGGAGGAGGAGGAGCAACAACATTTTCTTTCTTGAGCAAGGTCAGAATTTCATCTAACTGCTTGGACTGGTCCTTCACTGATTTATCAAGAGTGGTTACAGATTCTTTTACTTCATTAACAGCCTTATCCACTCTTATATTTGTATCCTTGGTAAGCTCGGCGACCATTATTCTGACCTTCTCTTCCACCTTTTCAGCCACTGAAGCTGAAATCTGAGTAATAAGTTCCTGAGAGAGCTCAGACCTCAGCTTCTCAATAACTTCAACACTTAAAGCAGACCCAAGTTCTTTTTCATTAACACTTGGATTTTTCACCAATTCATTTACCTCTTTTCCGACTGCCATAACCTCTTGCTTCATTAATTCAACACTAGATGTCAAGTTCGCAACAACTGAAGCTTGCACATCTCTTTTGGTCAGGCTGAAGGCTTCCCTGATGGCTGAACTGATTTTATTGCAAGAATGTACCAACTCATTTAGCTTCCCACTTACTAGTCCCTAATTTCCAGCAACCTTGGTGAACTCAGTGCCAAAGAACATCTGAGCACCCTTCATTTCAGCAATGGAACTAGTATTGGCAGTTAGAGATTTTGTTAAGTCCTCCACCTTGAGAAGGAGGCTTTGGACTTCGGTATTTTTCTTCTCTAATTGTGCTTCTACACTCAAAGGAGGAGGTGGTTGTGCAGAAACAGAAGCCACAAAGGGAGTTCGACCAAGCCCATCTAATGCCTTCTCCAATTGCATTTCAGTTGGACTCTCAGATTCAGTGGCAGAGTCCAACTCTTTCTCAGGTTGATCATCATAATTTATGGGCCTTGGTACTTGGTGAATTTGTGGGTGTAAGTGTTGGAGTTGTGGTTGAAAACGAGGTGAAGTGACATAGGCAGGTGTAGAGCCAGGTGGAAAATATGGATGTTCATGAGAAGTTTCAGGTTGGCGATATGGTTGTTCAACAAGTATATTTTGGATTTCTGGGGGAGGAGGGACGTTTGTGAGGCTGAAGGTTGGCTCAGAATCAGAAGACTGATTCTCCTCCAGTAAACCCTCATCAAACTCAAAATCAGCAAAGGAATCAAGATTCCCTTGAGGTGGCTCATCTTCATCCCAGAGGTCAGTTAAAACTGCAGTCTGATCAGATATGCCCTGGTTCAGATCACTGGTACCTGAACCAGCTTCTGGTTCAACAACTGCTGTTGCAGATGCATCGTCACCAGATTTATGGGTTGGCTCAGCCATAGCTTCATTGCCAGAGATAGTAGATACAAGGGTTGCCTTAATGATTCTCGTACTATCCTCAAGAATCACTTCATCGGCCGTAGAGTCTGGAATCTCAGTCTCAAGTGGTGTCACACAAAAAACATCATCAATTCGTGCTGCAGTAGAGTGTGCGATTTGTGAAGTTACAGGGGGTGCGCGTGCAGACACGGACTCTATTGTGTGCTGGGCGGACACACTAATATTTTCTTCACCATCTCCTCCTAAAGAAGTTTTGGAGATGGCTGCTTGTGGGTTTCCCTTTGGACTCGATTCCTCTGGTTCTTGTTGGGAAGATCCAGAGGGGTTTGCTTCGGTACTAATGTCCTTGGGCTGTGAGGACTGCTTATATTTACGACGTTTTAATAAGCCCTTTGGAGATCCTGAGGGATCTTTTGGGAGATCCTCAGGTTGGTCAGTGGAGGAGGGAATCGGTGGTTGGGTAGATGAAGTTGCTGGGGTTTTAAACAACTTCAACATTTGACCACCAGGTGCACCAATGGGTCTCGCATTCTTTTGCGACCCGCTCGGTGACCTTTCTGAGCCAGCCGGTCGTGCTTTTTCAGTTTTATTAATTACCTGAAGCATTGCAGCAGAGAGTTCTAGTTCTGGATCTGAAGTAGAAATCCGTTGCTGAAGATTTAGACCCCTCCATGTGATACGCATCTCCAAGCATGTTCATGAAGCAAATGCTCAGAAATCTGGGAAATGAGATATGTGGACTTCTTTTCCCTTTTAATTTTGTTACCAGCTGAGAGAAAAGTATCTCAGCGAAGTCCACCTCAATTCCATGCCACAAGTAGTACCCGATTTCTACTTGTGTTAAAGAAATCTGGTCCAATCCACCCCAGTTTCCACCTAGGCACTCCACAATCTGAGTCCAGAAATAACGCCAACAATTTTTAAATCCAGACAGAAAAATATGTCCAGATGTTCTCAGATTGTGCTCAGCATCGACCATGTCATCATGACCCATGGCGTGCAGTACCTCCCTGAAATTAACTCCTTTTAGCCTTTTTGCATAGGCTGAAGAAGAGGGAAGGTAGTTCAAGTGAAGGGCCTCCCGAAACCCATCAAGTGAGAGGATATACTGCTTAGTGCCTTCTTTAAAGAAAAAGCAATGGATTTTTCATCCTTGCTTAGAGTAGCAGTATACCAGAATTCAAGTAAGTATCTATGATACAATACTTGAGGATCTGCAGTCAAGGCGTAATGGAGAGGGGATTGTTTAAGAAATTTATTAATCCTCCCCATTAAGGTTTTGCTTTTGGCATTCAGTGCGGCCACGAAATTATTCATTATGAATCTAAGGGTCAATGGATCAAACCCTTTTGGCCATTGGGCACTTGCCTTGACTACGTTGGATGGTTTATATTCGAAAGTTATTAGTGATTGGCATGAGAAGCAGGTTTAGCCATTATTTCTACAAGGGAAAACTGAATATGAGATATGAATTTAGGGTTTTAGAGTTATGAAGGAATGAGAAAATGAGAGAGGATGATGATTGGGAGTAAATGTAAAGAGAAGTAAATGAAGGAATTGTTTTTGAAAAGGTATTTATATTTATGATGGAATACAAAGGGTTTTTCCAAAATAAATAAAAGAAAATTGATTTTGAAATTCAAACCCCAAAAAAAAATATTATTTTAATGAAATCAATTTTGATCGGGTTTGAAGTCCGAAAATAATTTTGGGTATACGTCCGCATTTAATGCAACGACGGTTGTGACCCCACTTTTTCACAAAACTTTTCAACACTTTAATGAAAAAGTGATCATTACTTTTCATTTACGGCGCAACTTGTGTGACACGTCAGCAAAAAGCATCATTATTCAAACGTTAAACAGTAGCTGTCACGTGTTCACACAACGACCAAGTATCTAAAATACATTATAAAGGACTGACTCATCTCAGAAATAATACACAAAATCTGAGCATGATCAGATTTAAGGAATCTGAACCATCTCAGTTTATACAATTATTCTGAAATCATTTCAGAAATTCTGAAGTATTTCAGTCAAAATATTTTTCTGAAAGCAAAGTTCCCTCTTAGAGAAAAATTCTTTTAAACATAAAAATATTTGACACTTCCCCCTGAGGTGATGCTATACAAGATTTAGCATACCTAACTCACTGATGAGATGTTTAAACGTTTTGACATCCAAGGGTTTTGTAAAAACATCAGCGAGTTGTTTATCAGTGGGAATGAAATGAAGTTCAATGTCACCTTTAATAATGTGATCTCTAATAAAGTGATACCTGAGGTCGATATGCTTGGTTTTGGAGTGCATGACAGGATTGTGAGAGATGGCAATGGCACTGGTGTTATCACAAAATATTGGAGTCTTCGTATATTTAACACCATAATCAGTTAGTTGGTTCTTCATCCACAAAATCTGAGCGCAGCAACTGGCTGCAGAAATGTATTCAGCTTCAGCTGTGGAGAGTGATACTGCAGTCTGCTTCTTACTTATCCAACTAACCAATTTGCCACCTAGGAAATGACAACCACCTGTGGTACTTTTCCTATCTATTTTACAACCTGCATGATCAGAATCTGAATATCCCATTAGATCTAGACTTGAGCCTTTGGGATACCAAAGACCAAGTCTGTGGACACCTTTAAGGTATCTGAAAATCCTTTTCACAGGATTTGCGTGTGCTTCTCTGGGATCAGACTGAAATCTTGCACAAAGGCATGTTGCAAACATTATGTCAGGTCTACTAGCAGTTAAGTACATGAGGGATCCCACCATACCACGATATTTTGTGGGATCCACTTGTTTTCCATTGGGATCTGAGTCCAAAGTTAATGGTGCAGAAATAGGAGTATCTTTTGATGAGACAGAATCAAATTGATATTTCTTTAATAAATCTCTGACATATTTTCTTGATTTATAAAAATACCATCACTGGTTTGTTTTACTTGAAGACCTAAAAAATATGTCAGTTCACCCATCATACTCATTTCATACTCAGATGACATTATTTCAGAAAACTGTTTACACATTTTGTTATTTGTAGACCCAAACACAATATCATCGACATAAATTTGTACAAGTAGGATATCACTTTTATCATGCAATATGAATAAAGTGTTATCTATTGCACCCCTTTTAAAACCATGTTTCAGAAGATGTTTAGTAAGAGTATCATACCAGGCTCTAGGTGTTTGTCTCAGACCATATAATGCTTTGTTTAGTCTGTACACCCAATGAGGTCTTTCTTCATTTATGAACCCTGGAGGCTGATACACATACACAACTTCTTCCAATTCACCATTCAAGAATGCACTTTTGACATCCATCTGATAGACTTTGAACTCATGATGAGCTGCAAAAGCTAAAAAAATTCTGATAGCTTCTAGTCTAGCAACTGGTGCAAAAGTTTCATCAAAGTCTACCCCTTCTTCTTGTGAGTAACCCTTTGCAACAAGTCTTGCCTTGTTTCGAATCACATGACCATCTTCATCCATCTTGTTTCTGAAGACCCATCTTGTCCCAATTGGTTCTTTCTTTAGATCACTGGACAAGGAACAAGTTCCCAAACATCGTTCCTTTTAAACTGATTAAGCTCATCTTGCATGGCTTCAATCCAGCTAGGGTCTTTCATAGCCTCGTCAATCTTCTTCGATTATCAGTGATAAGAAGCTGACATTTAAGCATTGATCGCTTGTGGCTCTTCTGGTCTGAACCCCACTAGTGGAATCTCCAATGATTTGCTCGATTGGATGTGCTCTTGTCCACTTAGTGTAATGACCAGGATGAACAATGATATCAGTGCAAGAACTCCTCGGAAATTCTTCAGGAGGTGCTTCAGAAAAGACTACTTCAGTCTCATCATCTTCCTCCTGCAGATCATGATTTGCATCATGAAACTGTTCAGAATGGGGTAATTCAGTGGAACCTGATATCTGAGGAGAAGCAGCATGTACATCTGATCCAATAGTCAGTTCAGAAGTTAGTTTAAAACTGACTGAAGGATAGAATGGAATGTTGCTTGTCTTGTTTATTATTGGTTCTGAACTGAGATGTTCAGAAACAGGTTCAGGTGACTAATCAGATTGGACAATAGGATCAGAATCACCAAAAATTATTGGACTTTCTGAGGGTGGTACAGGAGATGAATTTTTAAAGATTGCGGAATTTGATTCAACAAAGGTAACATGAATTGACTCATCAACCTTTTCAAGTCTCTTGTTATAGACTCTAAAGGCTTTGCGATTTGTTGAATATCCTAGGAAGTACCCTTCATCAGCTTTTGCATCAAATTTTCCAAGCTGACTGGAATCATTCAGAATGTATACTGGGAATCCAAATACATGGAAATATCCAATATTAGGCTTTCTATTTCTAAGTACTTCATAGGCTGTCTTCTTGTGTCTTTTGACATAGACAGATCTGTTCTGAGTGTAGCAAGCAGTTGCAACAGCTTCAGCCCAGAAATTCTTGGGAAGACCAGATTCATTTAGCATACTTCTAGCAGCTTCAATCAGCGTACAATTCTTTCTTTCTACTACACCATTCTGCTCTGGTGTGTGGTCTGAGGAGAAGTTCTTAGATATGCCAGTTTCAGTGCAGAAGGACTCCAGAGTGGCATTTCTGAATTCAGTGTCGTTGTCACTTCTGAGCTGACAAACTTTTCGCTTATGCTTGAGTTCAATTTGTTTGATGAGAGCAATGATTTCGGCAGAAGCTTCACTCTTGGATCTGAGGAAAATTACCCAGCAATATCTTGAATATTCATCAACAATAACAAGGGTATACTTCTTTCCTGCTCTTGTCTGAACATTCACTGGTCCAAAGAGGTCCATGTGAAGCATGTGAAGAGGTTCAGTTATACTAAAACTTTGCTTTGTCTTGAATGAAGCTCTTTTCTGCTTACCCATTTCACAACCTGGACATGGCTTGTCTTTATTGAAAGACATTGAGGGTATCCCATCTACAAGTTGTTTTCTTGACAACTTATTAATATTCTTGAAGTTCAGATGGGATAATCTCTTGTGCCACAACCAGTTTGTGTCTTCATCTGCCTTTGTGTAGAAGCATTGTTCAGTGGGAGAACTATTCATATCAATGATATAAATATTTCCTTTTCTTGGTGCAATCAATACTACCTTTCCATCTCTGTTGAATATGGTGCCTTGTGAAATATCAAATAACACCTTGAAGCCATCATCACACAGTTGACTGACACTGATCAGGTTATATTTCAAACCGTTCGCATATGCAACACGTGTGAATTTGACTTGTCCATTATTCACAACACCATATCCCTCAGTTTGTCCATTTTCATCATTCCCAAATGTTATTGAGGGCCTCTCTTGCACCCTATATTCCTCCAGCAGGGTTTGATAACCAGTCATGGTTCTGCCAGCAGCGCTGTCAAGAAACCATATATTCTTCTTTCGGTCTCCCTGCACAGATACAAAGATTAGTTCTTTTTGGGAACCCATCTCTTGATGGGTTCACTAGACTCTCCCTTAGCAGTCTCAGATTTCTTTGGTTCAGAAGGAACTGAAGGATCGAAGGGGATCTCAGTCATAATCTCAGATGACAAAAAAACAGTTGGTTTGATGGGGGTTTCAACCTTTTTTTTCTTAGATACTTGATTTGTTTGGAAAAAGGTTTTGCATTTTGCTTAGGTTGAAGAGGAGTGGTTTCAACATTTTTTAAACGTGCATTACAGCTCTGCACTTGTCTAGCCAATAACTGAAATTGACTCTCTAACCTTAGCAAAATTGATTCTTCATTAGACACCTGAGCCTTACCTGAATCTGAGGTAGAAGGCTCAGTAGGGGAGATATTTTTCTTCTTCTTTTGGCCTTTTGGAACCTTAGATGAAGTCTGAGGGGATGGCTTTTTGGTTTTAGCCTTCTTTTCTGAAACAGTTATCTGAGCTGTTTCATATTTACCCTCAGATTGTTCCTGGGCCTTATCAGTCACAGTTTTCTATTTGCCAACTTCAGGAAAAATAATTTCTGGTTTCATTGCCTTTGGAAGTGCATTTAAATCAGTGATTATAGATTCCAAATGAAGATCACCAGATTCATATGTTGTTCTTTGATTTGAAAAAGTATTTTTAATTGCAGCATCTGGATTTGGTGCTTTCATCCAAGATTTAATTATTTTTTGTTCTTTTTCAAGGATGGTCTTTAATTCTTCTTTTTCCAACTCTAAAGTGGCAACCATAGACTGATAACTTTTTAAAGCCAACTGAACATCTTTTAGTTCTTTTAGTCTGGCCTGACTGGCGTTCAGTTCAGAAGTATTATTTTCAAACATTTTCAGACTTTCTGAACGCACAGTTTCGACAAAAGAAATGTCAGCCTCTAAAAGAACCAAAAGGTCCAGTTTTTGTTCCTCATTACTTTCAAAACCAAAGTCACTAACCTTTTTCATGACTATATCCACCCATCGACCAGATTCAACATCAGATTTGACCAAATGACCTTGATCTTCACGTGCCATGAAACACATGTCCCTAACTTCTTCCTCATCATCAGATGACTCGTCAGATTCTTCCCATTTTTCAGTCTTGGCAATCATACAACTATTATTGCTTGAGTTGTCTTGAGCCATGAGAGCTATTTGGGCTTTCAGCTTCTTGTACTTAGCCTTATAGCCATCATCAGATTTCTAGGTAATAGAATGATTAGGGGCAGATTGTGATGATGAAGGCTGACTAGATCTGCATTCCTTCATGAAATGTCCTTTCTTGCCACACTTAAAGCATTCAAGATTAGACTTGTCAATAGAAGAGCTGGAAGCAAATGGTTTGCCAGATCGATTTGATTTGGCCTTAAAATGATTGAACGTTTTAGCCAGCATGGCAACCAGATCATCATTGTCATCCTCATCACAACTATGAGTTACATTACCAGAAATACCAGTTTTTAACATTTTAGAGACCATCTTCTTCATCGAGTCAGAATGATCACTCTCAGAAGATAGTAGAGCAGTCCCATGAGGCTTAGAGTACTGAACCATGACTGAACTGGTAGAAGCATGGTTTTTGGCATCTTGCTTAGCCACAGCTCTCTCAGCTTTGTTCTCTTCAGTGTATCTGAAAGCTCCATATAGGGAAGCAAGAGTGTGACTGTGCAAGGTTTTTCCTTGTCTTAAAACCAAGATCAAGTTTTTCCATTTAGAAGGTAAGATGTCACAAAACTTTTCCAACAAAATTTCTTTGTCTTTAGTTACACCCAGGGCTTTCAATTGATTTACCAAATTAGTAAATCTGATGTATGTTTGAGTTAAAGTTTCACCAGGGATAGCAAAAAAAGACTCATATCTTTTATTTAAAGCAACTTTTCTTGTGACAATAGTCTCAGAGGTGCCTTCAAACTGTGTCATAAGTTCCTCCCACATTAATTTTGAATTTTCAAGTAAAACAAGGGTGGGCATAAGAGTTTCAGGAACTGCATATGAAATCATATTTTGCAGCTTGGTATCAAGGTCTACCAGCCTATGATCTTCTTCAGGCCAATGATCCTTCTCCTTTGGTGTCATCCTAGGAGTCCCATTGACAGTTGTGACAACAGTGGAGGCATTCATAGGGACAAAGGGTCCTTCTTTAAGAATATCGGTCAAATGTCTTTCAACACTAGCAATATATTTGAGCATGCATGCTTTCCATGTTTGAAAGTTTTCACTGTTCCCATCAAACTTGGGAACAGGATTATTTGGAAAGTGTACATGTACATTATGCGATGGTATATTGTTGTTGATGATAGGGGGTGGGGTAGGTGGAGTAGTAGCATTAGGGTCAGGGCCTTCATTGAATACTTAGTCAACCATCTTTGTAGATCAAAGGTTAAGGAATTAATATAATTCAACTTGGCTTTGATACCAATTGTGAGTCCCAAATACAGATGGTTAATACCCGACTGGCAAGTAATTTTAACTGGATGAAGACCAGTTCAGAATACGATCCAGATATGGATAAACAATAAAGTAAAGGTACTGAAAGTAAATGCAAGAAACAATAAGTGCTGAAACTATATAAATAATATGTATAGATCAAGTATGTAGCATTGAGACACGATGTACTTTTTCAATGTATTTGATTTATTGATATAAACAAATACAAAGGTTGTTGCGGAACAAAGATAAACACCCAAGTGTAAATATCTAAACAACCTAGAAATACAAGTGATCTTAATAACTTGGAAATACTCGTAAGGATTACTTAGAGTATATCTCACAAGTTGCAATGTTAAGGTTTCAAGCTGTTTGCAAGTTGTGAGAAGCCTTTATATTTATAGGCAATGTTCAGCTGATGTGGACCAGGCCATACAAAAATGGTTGGGAGCATTTAAGGAATTAAAGTCAATTCCTTAACATGCGTACTTTTAAGGTTTAAGTGTGAAAGTTGTTGATGTGACATTTCACACTTTATTCCCAACCTTTTACTCAACCTTGTACTTGTTAATAGTTAAATCTATTAACCGGGTAAGGTTAGTAAAGTAAAAAGGCTTCCTCGTAATCAGTGTAAAGTGTTGTAAGTACTTTACACTGAGATGCTTCAGTCTTCGATCAGGTAGAATCAACTTCTGAGCTCCACATCTGAGCTGATTCTCTTTCTTCAGACTTCAGTCTTTGACTTCATTCTGAATGGTATTCTGATACGTTGATCTGAACTGAAGTGAAGCTTCAGTGAACTAATTCTGAATGACTTCAGAATTCTGTACAAGTATTCTTCACTGAGCTTCAGCTATTTCTGAACAAATTATACTTGGTCGATTTTCGACCTAACAGATAGAGACATACCCAAAGTCTCTGGTATTAACCAGAGTAGGAACCGAAGCCATGTAAAAAAAATAAAGAAAAACAGAAGGTTTTAAAGAAAAGAAAAGATTTTTGATGCAGAAAAGTAAAGAAAGAAAGATAATCTTGCAAACACTTTTCAGATCAGTTTCAGTGTATCGAAACACTGCTCTGATAAGTTTGCACAGATTAAGTAATTAACAACTAATGTAAATTACACTAAGAACATAAGATAAGAAAGTAAGAAAGTTTAATCATAAGTAACATTGATTAAACGGTGAATACATGGTCGGTTTACAAAGAAATAAAAGAGAAAATATTGTTAAGTTTTTGACACACTAAAAACTTAACAATTATACAAAGAGAGAAAAACACACTAAGTGTAAATATGGCACAAACCGACTCTCTTGCGGCTAGGTCAAGTGATGCCTTATATAGAAGAGAAAAGACATCACATGACAACCCAATAGATGTTGACACATGAAGGTTGTCAACCATCTATTGGTGTGTAAGACTGGTCTTCAGGAATCTCTGTTCACCATCTTGTTTCTTTCCCAAAACGGTATGAAAGAGAAACACCTTAGTACCATTTTGGTACAAGGTCACATGTCTTCATTCTGATCTATCAACACGTGTCCTTGGGGACCAGCCTTCTTATCTTCATCTTCCCGCCCATATTTGACTTACAAAACATGGCGGTGAGTCATTGAACTTATCCTTTAACTTAAAGATAAATGATGGTCGCTGAGAGCTCGCTGAGTCTTTCAGCGAATCCATGACTCAACACATACACACAAGAGTTGTTAAACGGGACAAATGTGCAATGTCACGAGTTGTTACGTGTCTCTTGTGATGCATATGTACTTTTATGCAATCATTTAAAAGAGAAAATTGGTTACACCCTAACAGGCATATAAGTGTTGAGGAAAAGATGGCAATCTTTTTGACAATTATTGGGCAAAATGGACATTTTAGAGCCGTAAAGAGAAGATTTCAACACTCAACAAGCACTATTCATGGTTGTTTTCATGATGTTTTAAAAGGAATGATGGAATTTTCAAAGGAAATGATACGACCAGTGTTTCTTGATGTACCCTCAAATATGTCAAATCAACAAAGAAAGTTGAGAGAAATATTTCGGGTATACATATATACTTTTTCTTATTTATAACAAATAAAATGAAAGATACATGTATGTAATTCTATTTCATTAACTTATATTTTAGGGGGCAATAGGTGCACTAGATGGGACGCTTGTGCATGCAATTGTGCCTGCGAGTGAACAAACCGCTTATCGAGGAAGAGGAGGAGGTCGGTGTTATCAAAATGTTCTAGGAGTTTGTGATTTTAACATGATATTCACATTTGTTTGGGCTGGATGGGAAGGCATTGCACATGATTCTAGAATATTAACGGAAGTTGTGTATAACCCGAGTTCTGGCGTTCCATTTCCTCAACCAAGTATGTCTTGTTTCGAGTACTCTTAGTCTCTTATTATCATATTATTTTTAGAACAACTTTATATTAATCTTATTATTGTTATACTTAATCCTTACACATTTGAAACTATATATATATATACACAAACATATGTATTATATATATATATATATATATTAATATATAATATATATATATACTCCCTATTAAAAATTATAAACCCCGTTGAAAGTTAACAAATTTGGGACATGCGATTTTACATTTTTGCCCCTGTCCTTCTATATTCTATCCACGCTCTCTTTTCTCTGGCAAACAACCTCCCTTTCTCTCTCTAACTCCTCCATCTCCAAGACCCATCCCTCTTCTCCATCTCTATCTCCGGCCGCCATCACCACCATCTCGACCTCTGTGCGACCATCGGCCCCTCCGCAACCATCGACGTACCACCAACAACCATCGCCCTTTGTGGGTTTCCTCTTTCCAGATTTGGGATCAAGTTGGGTCACCACCATACACGACCACCCTTCTTAATCTTTTATTTTTCTTAAATAAATTTTTGTTCCTAATCATGTACCCCCGCCCCTTTTTCTTTCCAGATTTGGGTCTCATCAATTAATTCTGTTTAATCTTGTAATTTTATTTTATTTTCAGATTATGCTTTTATGACATTTTATTTGATGATTTTTAACTTTTTTTATTTTTATTGGTGCAGAATGAGGATTTAGCCACTTAACAAGACTCATCAATTGGAACTACGCTTGGTCATCCTCTTCGCAAAATAAGCTCATAATTTCTGTTATTACATGTAAGTTTATTTCTTACTTTATTCATAATTATTTTGGTGGACGTTTGTGGACAGAGGTGAGTATTGCTTTATGTATTCGTTATCTTTTGGATTTTGGGTGATTCAGGTCTTGAAGTCCCGACTGAACTAAACACATCTTCTTGCAGGATGAAATAACTATCTTATAGTTTTTGTCAATAGGTTAGCTCTCAAAAAAAAAAATGATTAGCCCGCAAAAAAACAGTGAGTTTCTCTACCAAACACAAATATGGACTTTGTTAGGTCCAGATTTACTGGACTCGCTCCAGACTCGACTACTGGAGCCTTACTGAAGATCTGTCCAGAAACGTGTTCTACTGGACCTACTCCAGACTTGGAATCTGGAGTCCCACTGAAGATTTGTCCAGAAATAATGGAAGACCAGTGAGCAAATACTTGTATAGGAAATCTGGAGTATTCTCCAGAGCTCACTGGACTTCACCCCAGTCCAGATCTACTCTACTGAAGACGTTCTCACTAAAGTCAAAGACTGAAGTCAGAATAAAGAAGACTGAAAAATGGCGGAGTCCACTGGAAGTCTTACCAGATCTGTACACTGGAGGATTGTCAGTGTTCTAGACCTTACAAGTCTGAACACTGATATCGAGGAATTGACTTTTGCCTTTACACACTTTCCAAAGAACACTCCACTTGTTCTTTACCAAAGTTTATACGTGTGTAAAGGTGGTTGGTTAAAAGAATAAAGTCATATTGATGTGACTTTATCCTTGTACCATTAACCAATGCATTTAATGTTCTTGTCGGTTCATTAAATGCATGCAACCATATTTGTACGACACGGGTTGCCTATAAATACAAAGTCATTTCTTTGAGAAAATTACTTTAAAGCATACATTTAGCATTAGAGTGAATTTGTCTAAATACTCTCGATCTTAAACAGGGATACTTCACAACTTTAAGTATCTCGATCCAAAAGAGTTATTTGACAAATATAGATCATTTGTAATTCATAGGTTGTTAGGATACATACTTATTTGTATTATCTTGATTCCGCACAACCTTGTATTTTATTTAACATCATAAATAAAATACACCTTGAAAAATACAAAATGTTCCACTTTACTTGTTTATTGCTTTAAGTCTTGTATTACTTTGTTTATATATTCTTGCATTTATTTACAAGTAATACTAGTCCATTCTAGTGATTATTAGACTTGTTGTATTATACACTTCTGGGTTAACCATCGTATTTGGGACCTCACATTTGGTATCAGAGCAGAAGGCTAAACATTGCCTAGATCTGCTTCTTTGATGGCCACCCCTGAAAATACACAAGGAAGTTTTAATTTTGGTCCCGATCCTAATGTTAATGTTAATGATCAAAATAATGAACCACCTATTGTTAATAACACTAATCCACCACCTCCTCCTCCTACTCCTGCTTCTCCACACGTGCATGTGCACTATTCAAATAATCCTGTTCCTAAATTCAGTGGGAACAGTGATGAGTTTGGTACGTGGAAGGCTAGGATGATATTGCATATCACTGGTATTGAGAGGAACATGATGAAAATCTTAAATGAAGGTCCTTATGTCCCTACATCACCTCTCAATCCCCTTCTTGATCCTTCTGGATCTAGAAGAGGAAGGGAAAAGAGGGAGGAACATTGGTCTGAAGAGGAGAGAAGATTGGTGAATCTAGACACCCTTCTCAAAAACATGATCCTCGGGGCCGTTCCAGAAACCCTAATTCCCACACTAGTTCTTTTTCCTAGTGCTAAAACCATGTGGGATGAACTTTTAAACTAGCATGAAGGAGGAGATGACACCATTGTCACCAGAAAGGTCTCCTTAAACAAGAGGTATGAGTCATTTTTTGCTCAACCTAATGAGTCTCTCACTGGTACTTACACCAGATTTATGAGTATCATAAACCAGTTGAAAGGTCTTGGGGTTGAGAAGGACAAGGATATACTTCTGGAGAAATTTTGTGATATTCTGCCCACCAAATGGTCTCACATGATCCTGGTCTTACGACAAGGTAAAACTCTGCACACACACACTCTCTCAACTTTATATGGAGCTTTCAGGTACACTGAAGAAAATCAAGCTCAGAGAGTGGTTGCAGAACAAGATGCTTATAACCAAGCCTTCAGTAGTCCTAATGTGGTTAGTCATACTGAACCACAAAGTACAGCACTGATATCTTCTGAGAATGTATTTTCTATGAAGAAGATGGTGTCTGAACTCATGGATTCTGGAGAGTCCAGTCAAATCTCTCCAGACTATTGTGATGAAACTGAAGATGATGACCTTATTGCAATGATTGCTAAAACGTTTAACCGTTTCAAAGCAAGAGCAAATAGGCCATCTGGACAATTTGCATCCAGTTCTTCAACTGATAAGACCAATTTGACATGCTTTAAGTGTGGCAAAAAGGGTCATTTCATGAAAGATTGCAGGTCCAGCCAGTTTGTATCCAAGCCTGGTCCATTTTCTTCAAATAATAAGCCTGATGATAGCTATAAATTGAAATATAAAAAGCTTAAGGCCCAGATTGCTCTCATGGCACAACAAATGGAAAATAATAATAAGTGCATGATCGCAACAACTGAAGAGAAGTGGGTTCCTTCTGATGATTCATCTGCTGATGAAGAAGAAGAAAGAGATTGCTGCTACATGGCTCTGGCAGACGAAGAGCACCTGGTGAAGGAGGATGTCACATCTGGACGATGGGTGGACATTGTTATTAAAAAGGTTAGTGATTATGATACTGCAACTGACCAAGAATTAAAACTGGACATCGCTGAAGCTCTTAATTCTGATTTGATATTTGTAGAAACTGTTAGATCTGATTGTGTAAATGGTCTAGAAACAGATTTTTCTGAAATAACTATTTTAAAATCAAAATTAAAAGAACTTCAAGACATTGAACTGGCATTTCAAGCCCAGGTTCTGGTAACTGAACAATTGATTCAAGAAAAACAAGATCTTGAAGTCATTTTAGAGAAAGAAAAACTGGTGATTAAATCATGGCTAGAAACCAGAAAGCCATATGATGCTGGAGTAAATCAATTTCCTGCTCAAAAACGTGCATATTAAGATGGAAATACTCATGTAGCATCATTAATACCAGTAATCGATCGATTACCAGAGGGGTTCAGGCCCACCACTGTTTATGATGAGCCTGTAACTCCCAAGGCCAATATTTCCCAGTTCAATCCCCAGAGGTTAAGACTGAAGCATTCCAGATGACTGCTCCAGTTAAAGAGGTTTATCGGAATAAACCTTTGCCTCAGACCAATCCCCTACCTAAGCCTAGAACTAGAAAGGCTAAGGTATCATCTGATGAAAATGTTTTGTCAAGGTTAGAGAGCCAGATTAAACTACTGACTCGTCAATTTCAAAGTTTTAATGCAAGATTAAACTTTATTGAGGGTACTTCATCTGGCCCTAGACAAATACAAAACCTTTTGCAAAGAAAGTTAAATCTATTTCTCCAGTTGAGAAAAAGAAAAAGGTTTCAAAACTATCAACCCCAGTGGTCTTTTCAACTAAGACCACTGTTGAAGAAAGTGAACTAAACCAGATTGCCCCAGGGACCTATAAGGGAGGGTCCAGTGAACCCATCAGTCGATGGGTTCCCAAATCTAACTGATAATATCTGGTGGATGTGCAGGGCGATCGAAAGAAATATATCTGGTATCTTGACAGTGCTGCCGGCAGGACGATGACCTGATGTAAGACCCTGTTGGAGGAGTTCACCATTTCTGATGGACCCTCCATTACTTTTGGAAATGATGGTTGTGGAAAGACTGAGGGATACGGTGTTCTGAATAATGGACAAGTCAAGTTCAGACGAGTTGCATTTGTGAATGGTTTGAAATATAACCTGATCAGTGTAAGCCAACTGTGTGATGATGGCTATCAAGTTTTATTCAATATTGCTCAGGGTATCGTATTCAACAAGGACTGGAAGGTAGTGTTGATTGCTCCCAGAAAAGGGAATGTGTACGTGATGGATATGGAAAGCTCTCCTTCAGAGCAGTGTTTCTATACTCAAGCTGATGAAGACACAAACTGGTTATGGCACAAAAGGTTATCCCATTTAAATTTCAAGAATATTAATAAGTTGTCCAGAAAACAACTTACAGATGGGATACCTTCAGTTTCCTTCAAAAAGGAAAGACCATGTCCAGGATGTGAGATGGGTAAGCAGAAACGTACCAGTTTCAAGACCAAACAGAATTTCAGTATATCTGAACCTCTTCATATGCTTCATATGGACCTCTTTGGTCCAGTGAATGTTCAAACTCGTGCTGGTAAAAGATACACCCTGGTAATAGTAGATGAATTTTCCAGATATTGTTGGGTTATCTTTCTCAGGTCTAAAAGTGAAGCTGCTGCTGAAATCATCAGTCTTATCAAGCAAATTGAGCTCAAGTACAGTCGAAAGGTGTGTCAGTTAAGAAGTGACAATGGAATAGAATCCAGAATGCAACTCTGGAGTCATTCTGTACTGACACTGGCATCTCCCAGAATTTCTCATCAGCCCGCTCTCCAGAACAGAATGGAGTTGTGGAAAGGAAGAATCGAATGCTGATAGAAGCTGCCAGGAGTATGCTTGCTGAATCTGGTCTGTCTACCAGTTTCTGGGCTGAAGCAATTGCTACTGCTTGCCACACCCAGAACCGGTCAGTGTATGTGAAGCGACACAAAAAGACAGCCTACGAAGTCTTAAGAAATAGAAACCAAATATTGGTTATTTTCACGTTTTTGGATGTCCAGTTTACATCCTGAACGACTCCAGTCAGTTAGGAAAGTTTGATGCCAAAGCTGATGAAGGGTATTTCTTAGGCTATTCAGCCATTCGCAAGGCCTTCAGAGTCTACAACAAGAGACTGGAGAAGGTCCATGAGTCAATTCATGTCACATTTGATGAATCAAATGCTGCAATCAACAAGAAGCCAGCCCTTGACACTCCCCCAGTAACTCCAATTGTCTTCTGTGAATCTGATCCTATCAACTACAATAAAGAAGATTCAGAAGACACAGTTTCCAGTCATCCTGATCTGGAACCTGTTCAGAAAAAGAAACGCTCCAGTAGTACTCCATTCTATCCTTCTATTATTTTCAAACTACCCTCTGAAATTAATATTGGATCAGATGTTCGTACTACTCCCCCAGTATCAGTGTCAGTTGAGAATATACTAGAAATGCCTTCAAATGAAGAATTTCATGATGCAAATCGTGATTTAAATGACTCAGATGAAGATGCTGAAGTAGTCTGGCAAGATCCTCCTCCTGAAGCAACTCCAGAGGAGACTCAACTGAATTCTTGCACTGATATTGTTGTCTGTAACAATCATGGTCAGTACTCCAGATGGACAAAAGCTCATCCTATTGATCAGATCATAGGTGACTCCATTAGAGGAGTTCAGACCAGAAGAGCCTCCAGTAATCAATGCTTATATGTTAGTTTTCTATCTTTGATGGAACCAAAGAAGATTGACGAGGCTATGGAAAATCCAAGCTGGGTGACTGCTATGCAAGAAGAGCTTCACCAGTTTGAAAGGAACAAGGTTTGGTACCTGGTTCCTTTCCCAGTTGGAAAGAAAGAACCAATTAGAACAAGATGGGTCTTCAGGAACAAGGTAGATGAAGATGGCCACATAATCAGAAACAAGGCCAGACTGGTAGCACAAGGCTACTGCCAGTCAGATGTCGATTTTGATGAATCATTTGCTCCAGTGGCTAGACTTGAAGCGATCAGAATAATCTTAGCATTCGCTGCTTATCATCAGTTCAAGGTCTACAAGATGGATGTAAAGAGTGCTTTCTTGAATGGAAAGCTTGAAGAAGAAGTTTATGTCAGACAACCACCAGGTTTCGTTGATGAAAAGCATCCACATTGGGTATATCGTCTGGACAAAGCGCTTTATGGCCTCAGACAAGCCCCACGTGCCTGGTATGACACTCTGACTAAACATTTATTGAAAAATGGTTTCAAATGAGGTGCAATTGACAATACCTTATTTATTCTTCATGAAAAAGGTAATCTGTTAATGGTACAAATTTATGTTGATGATATTATTTTTGGGTCTACTGATAAAAACATGTGCAAGAAATTTTCGAAAATAATGTCAACTGAATATGAAATGAGTTTGATGGGTGAATTAACATATTTTCTTGGACTCCAGATTAAACAAAACAAAGATGGCATTTTTATTAATCAGGAAAAATATGTTAGAGATCTTTTAAAGAAATATGATATGAACTCTTCACCATCTAAACCCACTCCAATTTCTGCACCACTGACACTGAACTCAGATCCAGATGGAAAACCAGTGAACACCACTGTCTATAGAGGCATGGTTGGTTCACTGATGTATTTAACTGCCAGTAGACCAGATATTATGTTTTCAACATGTTTATGTGCCAGATATCAGTCTAATCCAAAGGAATCTCATATGCTTGCTGTAAAGCGCATACTGAAGTACCTTAAGGGTGTCCCCAGTTTGGGTCTTTGGTATCCCAAAGGCTCAGGCATGGATCTAATGGGTTATTCAGATTCAGATCATGCAGGTTGTAAGATAGACAGGAAATGCACTACTGGTGGATGTCATTTCCTTGGTGGCAAACTGGTCAGCTGGACCAGTAAGAAGCAAACTTCAGCTTCATTGTCCACTGCTGAAGCTGAATACGTGTCTGCAGCCAGTTGTTGTGCTCAGATACTCTGGATGAAGAACAAGTTGCTTGATTATGGTATTAAGTACTCAAAGACCCCAATCTTTTGTGATAATACTAGTGCCATAGCTATCTCGAACAATCCAGTCATGCATTCCAAAACGAAGCACATTGATCTCAGGTATCATTTTATCCGTGATCATATTATGAAAACAACATTGAACTCCATTTTATTCCCACGGACAAACAACTCGCTGACATTTTTACTAAACCTCTAGATGTCAAAACTTTTGAATATCTTGTTGGTGAGTTGGGAATGTTAAACCCTTAAATCTGGAACCTTGGTATTGAACGCCATTGTGTACTACTGAGGATCTTTGATTTAAAGATCTATAAATTTATGACTGCTCAAATATTGAACGCCGTTGTGTACTATCTTTGCATTAATAGATTTCTGGATCAACATTCCAGGGGGAAAGACTTGAAAGATATTTTTTTGCTTCTTAAAAATGTTTTAAGTTCAGGGGGAATTTATTAATTTATTTTCTCACTGGACAAATTCTTCAGAAAATATTACTGGTACTTTGTAAATATGTCCCTCTCACTAGTAATTGGACAGGTTGAAGTGCGTGTTTGAGGTGACTTTTGTCTCCTTGTAAATGTGTCCCTCTCATTTGTCTGTATTAGTTGACGTGCATGTTTGAGGTCACCAGTCTCTTTCAAATGGTTTTCACTGGTACTTTACTGGAGTGTCTAGTCAACCTCCAGATGCACTGAAATGAGTCATAATATTTTTTTGCTTTTAAAAATGTTTTAAGTTCAGGGGGAATTTATTAATTTATTTTCTCACTGGACAAATTCTTCAGAAAATATTACTGGTACTTTGTAAATATGTCCCTCTCACTGGTAATTGGACAGGTTGAAGTGCGTGTTTGAGGTGACTTTTGTCTCCTTGTAAATGTGTCCCTCTCATTTGTCTGTATTAGTTGACGTGCATGTTTGAGGTCACCAGTCTCTTTCAAATGGTTTTCACTGGTACTTTACTGGAGTGTCTAGTCAACCTCCAGATGCACTGAAATGAGTCATAATATTTTTTAAATACTTGGTCATTGTGCGTGCCATGTAAGCAAACTTTTTAAAGATATTTATCTTATAATCCTACGTGGCATGTAAATTTTTCAAAGTAATAATGGTATTTTTACCTTGGGAAGACAAAAAGTGCAACTGATACTGTTTGTGGGCTGTAAACCGTCACACATTTATGTGTGATGTGATGTAATTAATGCGGATCTCAGAACCCGATCAAAATTTTATTTGATAAATTCAACTTAACCGTTTGAGTTCCACATTCTCTCTCCTATATATACCCACTTTCAATTTCATTTGCATTTACTTCGAACATATTTACTCCCAAATCTTTCAAATTCCTTCATTTATTTCTTCATTCAACTTCCAATCATAATCATCTCTCATATTTACTCCATTTCCATTCAATTCTTCATCAAATCTTCATCAAAACCCTAAATATTCAATTTCATCTTCATCTATTCATCATAAAATGGCACCAAGACAATCTAAATCTCCTAAACATCTGCTTGCTGCAGAATATGCTCCGGTTGCCAATGTTGAAAAGGCACCCCATATTACTCTTGAGGCTAAGGCCATAAGGATAAATATGAATAACTGGATGGCCAGACTTTCACTTTCCAGTGTTCATAATGCCCAATCCGTTATTGGGAGATTAAATACATTTTTTCTCTCATGTCCATTATATGGTGCTTTGACCTTAAATCCAGGGAGGATGTACCACGATTATCTATGTGAATTCTGGTACTCTGCAATTTATAATGATGAAACTTCATCAATCACTTATACTCTCAAGGGAGGTACCAAATCCTTGGGTTTCACTGTTAGTTTACTCAGGTCTGTTCTACAATTGAATTATTTTGAACAGAATGAGTTGCCCATTAAACTTCCCTCTGGTATCAATACAAGGGAAGTGTGCAGACTGATGGGGCACACAGATATTGTGGATGAGCATGGCCAGCTATCCAGGAAGGGAACAGTCTACATGAGCAAACTGACAGACTCATGGAGATTCTTCTTCACACATATCGTTGAATGTTTGGGAGGCAGTTCTGGAGGGTTGGACCAGATAAATCAAACTCATCTCTAGATTGCCTACTGCCTCTGGTTTGGACTCTGAAAGTGCAGGGGACCGATCGATTCGCGATTCCTACGACTATGTAAGTGCGGAATCCAAACATAATCGTTATTGAGGTAATTGAATGAAACAAACACGAAATCAATAAGAACAGGAGATAAAAACAGAATTCCTTTATCATTAGTCGAATGATTACAATGAATAAATCCGTTTACAATACATCTACGATGATTACGGATTACAATCAACGAGACGACTCTTGATAATCGAATAATATGGTGGACTTACGGACTGAGGTTTGCGCATACCTCAGCCTGCCGTGAATGAAATCTGTTGCAACTCAAATCATTCCCTAAAACCGAAACCTAAGAACACTATATATAGGCTAGAAATGGGCTGGGCTTCAAACTCGTGGGCTTCCAAACGCGTGGACCAAACACGTGCTACAGTAACACGTGATTGGCCAAACTCGTGTTACTGTTCACACGAGTTTGTCCAAACTCGTGGTACTGTTTACACGAGTTTGTCCTGTTGTCTGGATAATCTCTGTAAAGTAACAGCCCTTTAATTGAGATGCATCGGACACAAATTGTGCACCAAAACGTGCACTAACGGACTCAGAGTGGATTTCGCTTAGATCCTATTTGATGATCTGGTAGAGCGTCTTAAGGTGAAAGGAAGAAAAGCTTTTGTTCCATATATACGTTTTCTTTCACTGATGTTTAAAAGAGCTCTTGGATACCAGTACGATTTTGAAACTACTCACTTTTCTGTGAGTGAGTATATGAGGGATCTGACCAACCTAAGATCTCCACTGAATGAGGTAGATATTCCTCAGTCCATGCTCTCTTTTCAAAGGGAAGAAGTAGAATTGGCTCCAGGTAGAGGTCAAGTTGGTGAAGGACCCTCTAGTGACCGAGATGTTCAGATTATAGAAGCTGTACAACCCATCAGACAAGTGGCTCCTGAAGGTCAACAACCAAATGTTGAGCCTTCCATACGACCTAGATCAAACAGGCGTCTGATGAGAGATGGAGTTCAGGTGAATCCAGAAAGACATCCTGGTGATGTAATGAACATTGATGGGTCTCCTATTTTTGAAGAGGAGAATGTTGAAACTGAACAAAATGTACAAGTTGTTGAGCAGACAGAGGATGTTGTACAGGCTGTTGTACAAGAAGAAAATGTGGCTCAGATTGTTGAGCAGGTTGTTGAGCAGGTAGAACAAATTGTTCAGGCTGATGAACAAGTATCTGGTGAGCAAGAGGCTCAAATCGATTTGAATGTTGAAGCAAGTGAACAGGCTGGTGAACTGGTTGGTGCTCAGGCTGGTGATGCAAATGTTGGTGAAATGTTTTGGGATGAGGCTGATTCTCCCATGTCAGAAGATCAGAATTTTGATGTCAATATGAACTTTCTGGGTGAGGATGTTGTACAAGTTGAAAGTCTACCAGAAATGCCACCACCTCCACCAGAAACAAATATTCCTCCATCAGAATCAGAAATGCCACCACCTCCACCAGAATCAAACATGCCACCACCACCACCACCTTCAATTCCACAATCCACTCCTTACTTTAATCCATTCACAATCCAAATTTCACAAAATCAGCCACCACCTCTTGAAACTCCAGTTAACTTATCTGAACAAGGTGCGCTGGACTCAACAGTTGTAACATCTGAAGTTGTAACTGAAGAGGTCTGGGCACAAGTACCATTAATGACCAGATTGACTTCTCATCTTGAACCTCCCAGTGGTCTCTCCACTTCGTCTTCAGCCGAGGTCCAAGGCCTTCTAAGTAAGGTGGCGGACCTGGAGAGATCACTTCAGAGTTCTTCACAGGTTATTTCTGACTTCAAATCTTTATTAACAAATAACCTTGCATCTGAGATGAATATATTTGCTGGAAATGAGAAGCTTGTTTTTGAGAAGCTTGATGAACTGGTACTGGCCACTAATAACAACACTGAAAACATCAAAGTGGCAGTCCAGGGATTGGAGACAGGGCTGGTGAATGCTGTTCAGACTACAGTGAAAGGTGAGCTTGTTCAACCACTGGCAGGTCTGAAGGATGAGGTTCAGAAGTTGGTTACCATGGTTAGTTCATTGGGAAGCAGGCCCACACTTGATCAGGCTGTTGTTGTTAGCACGATTAGTGATGAATGTACAAAGAAGTTCAGACTTAGTATGTTGAAAGAAATACCTGAAGAAATTTCTGAGTCTGTTCTTCGAACTATTCAAGATGGGCTGTTACCCCAAGTGGAGAAGTTGATAGAAAGAGAATTGCCAAAGCACTTGCCTCAAGAAGTTGAAAATGTTAAAAAGGAAGTGCAGGCACTCAGAAAGAATGTAAATGATACAACTCCAGTAACTGGAAGAACTTTTGGTGCACTGGACAGACACATGCTAGAACAATTATGGAATGATCTCAAGTCCAGAACTGGTGATCATTCCAAGGGGGAAAAGTCGTCTGGTGTCCAAGAAGGGTTGATTAGAAAGAAGAAGGAAGTTGTTGCCAGTGCTGTTGAAAGGGCCTTTGCTACTGAAAGCATTGTGCAACAAAAACAAGTGACTGGTACTGATGCCAGTGCACGATTAGTACAGAGAGCATTTGGCACTGAAGCCACTATGCTGACTGAAGAAGCTGCTGGTACTGAAGCCAGTGAGCCCCAGTTTGAATCTTTCCCAGATATTCCAACTACTCTGAAGTCTGTTAAAGGAAAAGAACAAATGGTATCTGGTGAAGAAGAACAAACTGTTGAAGGTTCATCAGAGTTTCCCACTGCTGATGATGAAACCTCTAAGAAACTGGAACAAGAATGCATAATGATAGAGATCTTTAAGAGAAATCAAAAAGATGAACTGCTGGCCCATCAAAGGGAGATGGAAACTATGGGGACTCTGGATTCTTATAATGCTGGCAGGTTGGGCATAAACATTGATGTGTACAAAAAGATGAAGGAAGACCCCAGAGTTCATCAATGTCTGAATGCATTGAATGATGTTCATGTACGCTCCTTTTACGCTGAAGAAGAACAAATTTATGATTCAATTATTTATAGTGTTAGTGTACCAGAACTTATCAGGCAGAGGAAGGAGGAACTGGTGAACCTCCAGAAGAAGATAAGGAAAAATGTTGGTGCTCTGGAGTTAGAGTACAGAAAGAAATTGACTGGCTTACCTAAGCTTACTGCCAAACAGCTCAAAGCAATTAAAGATGCAGATGTGAGCACATTCATTCCCCTGGACACTTCTCTGAAAATCAATCGTCAACAACTCCAGTCTGCTGTAGAACAACAGAGAGTGTCAAAGGAAACTGAAGCAATGATCCAGATAGCCAAATGGAAAGACAAGTATAATGAAATGTTGAATTTCAGGGCTGATGCTAGAAGGATCACTGGTGCAGAGATTAAGCTTGTTGATAATCATGAAGGTATGTCAAAGTTTGAAATAAAGTTGACCAGGGAAGGTAACTTTACTGATGAAAGAAAGAGTACTTCAGTCCAGGCGTTTGGATGGACTGAACTGAAGGAGATTGCCTTAACGTTCAGGGGGAAGACAGATTTGTCGACTGATGTTAAAGCATTTATGAAGAGGGTTGAGAAGGTATGGAGAAGAAAGCAACAGATGGAAGTTGCAATAGGCATGAAATCGCCAGAATCAGTACCATCTTCTCCATCACCAAAGAGAAAGGCTTCTGAAGATGCTCCAGGACAGACATCGAAGAGAAGGGCCTGACTCTTATATCATTTACTTATTGTAATTTATTGTTTGATGAAAATTGTGACTATTTATCAGTTGATGTATGTAATAATAGTTGCAATTTTTGATTCATAAAAGTAAATGATCAGATTTAGTCTAAGTTAGAACTTAAAAGATGAAACTGAAAACACTCATGATCTATAAAGTGTTTTCCAGTAACTTAGATTTTTTAGACTAAGGCAAAACTTGTGTTTTTCAAGCATACAAAGTTATATAGATTTAAGCTTGAAAACACTTGCATTATTTCTAAACAAATAGGGGGAATTTGTTAGGTCCAGATTTACTGGACTCGCTCCAGACTCGACTACTGGAGCCTTACTGAAGATCTGTCCAGAAACGTGTTCTACTGGACCTACTCCAGACTTGGAATCTGGAGTCCCTCTGAAGATTTGTCCAGAAATAATGGAAGACCAGTGAGCAAATACTTGTATAGGAAATCTGGAGTATTCTCCAGATTAGCTCACTGGACTTCACCTCAGTCCAGATCAACTCTACTGAAGACGTTCTCACTAAAGTCAAAGACTGAAGTCAGAATAAAGAAGACTGACAAATGGCGGAGTCCACTGGAAGTCTTACCAGATCTGTACACTGGAGGATTGTCAGTGTTCTAGACCTTACAAGTCTGAACACTGATATCGAGGAATTAACTTTTGCCTTTACACACTTTCCAAAGAACACTCCACTTGTTCTTTACCAAAGTTTATACGTGTGTAAAGGTGGTTGGTTAAAAGAATAAAGTTATATTGATGTGACTTTATCCTTGTACCATTAACCAATGCATTTAATGTTCTTGTCGGTTCATTAAATGCATGCAACCATATTTGTACGGCACAAAATTCACTGGTGAATTTTGATGCCTATAAATACAAAGTCATTTCTTTGAGAAAATTACTTTAAAGCATACATTTAGCATTAGAGTGAATTTATCTAAATACTCTCGATCTTAAACAGGGATACTTCACAACTTTAAGTATCTCGATCCAAAAGAGTTATTTGACAAATATAGATCATTTGTAATTCATAGGTTGTTAGGATACATACTTATTTGTATTATCTTGATTCCGCACAACCTTGTATTTTATTTAACATCATAAATAAAATACACCTTGAAAAATACATAATGTTCCACTTTACTTGTTTATTGCTTTAAGTCTTGTATTACTTTGTTTATATATTCTTGCATTTATTTACAAGTAATACTAGTCCATTCTAGTGATTATTAGACTTGTTGTATTATACACTTCTGGGTTAACCATCGTATTTGGGACCTCACAGACTTGCGTCCAACTTTTTTTTGAGTTTTAGTCTATTGATATTCATACTCAAAGTCCCAAATATGGCCACATATATCACAATATATATGACTCAAATGGAGTCTATTGCGTTCAGGTTGTTGATAAACCCAATGGATGTAATTGTTGATTGCACTGCTATAATATGTGACCAAGTAATTAAACTTATTTTATTTGCTATTTGCTGGTTCTTAAATTTGGCCTTCATCCATTTTTATACCTTACATTGTGAAAGAGGTTATCATATTGGCTGTAAAAGATTCCAACTTTTGTGGATTTTACAATATTTAATGAATGTCCATTTTCTATAGGAATTGCTTCATAGTGTCCAATTCATGTGATGTTTCCGGTTGCTCGGTGCGAGAGCGATAAGATGTGTTTGTTTCTGTAGATTAGATTGTTTTTTTGTACTTTTGATTTTTGAATCTTGAATGTAGAAATAAACTAATGTTTACGTTTGTGAATTGTGATTGATTCTTCATCCTCATGGATTTGTTCAACTCTTTTGTTTTAAAAAAAAGCATTGTCTTTCACAATAAAAAAGACAAAAAGACAACAGCGCCTAGTCTATCGAAGAGCATGGCTTATTTTTGTAATGTACCCAATCATGTCAAGAACGCTATCCTCAACATTCTGCCCTTTGATGAAGGTAAACTGCCGGTAAGGTATTTGGGTGTCCCTCTTATATCCACAAAATTGATATACAAGGATTGCAAAATACTTGTAGAGAATATGGAGAAAAGGATCTCGGACTGGCGCAACAAGTCACTTTCTTTTGCAGGACGATTACAATTGATTAACTCGGTTTTATCTTCTATGCACATATACTGGTCGTCTGTCTTTGTGTTACCTGCTCGTATTATTAAGGAACTTGAGCAAAAGATGCGAGTTTTTCTTTGGTCCAAAGGTCCTATAAAAATAGGCAAGGCCAAGGTAGCTTGGAAGGATGTTTGTGTACCAAAGTATGAGGGGGGTCTCGGTATTCGGCGGATAAAAGAAATGAACAACTCTCTTATGGCGTCCCATATTTGGAGTATAGTGAACAAAAGAAAGTCATTGTGGGTCGACTGGGTCTATGCCCATAAACTCAAGGGTCGGTCTTTTTGGGATATCCCTGCCCAGGCTGGTGTTAGTTGGGGTTGGCGGAATTTAATACAACTTAGGAATTCCATTCGACCCCATATATGGTCTAAGCTTAGTGACGGTTGTGACACTTCTTTGTGGTTCGACTTATGGGATAATCAATGTCCTTTAGCTGGATTTATCTCACCTAGAGCCATAGCAGATGCTTCATTTTCCCTAAATAGTAAGGTTGCTGATGGGGTGGATAATAATGAGTGGAAATGGCCGATTGCCTGGTATGATTTATTCCCGGTCCTTATTCATATTCGTCCTCCATTGCTGATCTCAAACAGAAGTGATACTCTTATATGGAAAGACAACAACAACAATAGCATCCCCTTTTCGGCTTTGGCAGTGTGGGACACTATCCGCTCCAGAGGTGCTTCTGTTGAGTGGGTGTCGACTGTATGGTTCCCTGAATGCATCCCGAGACATGCTTTTAATATGTGGCTCATCCAAAGGGGAAAGCTTAAGACGCAAGATAAGTTGCAAAGTTGGGATGTGGGGGTCCAACTAACCTTAATTTAATGTGTTGTTCTTTGTGTCAAACAGGTACTGATTCGCATGACCACCTGTTTTTTGAATGTAAATATTCCGAGCTCGTGTGGTCTTATGTAAGAGGCAGAGTGGATATTCATCAACCATCCACCAAATGGAGAGACATAATGGCATGGTTACTACCTATCTCTAAAAGGAAAACTGTAAAAAGCATCGTTGGCAGATTATGCGTAGCGGCTGCAGCTTATTTTGTATGGCAAGAGAGAAATACTCGAATGTTTACAAACTCTGTTAGAAGCTACGCCCATCTAGGAGATATTGTCATCAGGACGGTACGTTATAGACTTGCTACTGTTAAGTTCAAAAATAATTTGCACGTAGCTAGATTGATGGAAAAATGGGAATTGCCTAAGGTACATGATCAACATAGTATAGACTCATGAAGATGGCTGGAGAATATATAATTGTAGTTTACAGATGGCTGCTGAAGAGACTTAGTTACATCATATCAAGATCGCCTTTCTTTGTTTTTTAAATTGTTGATCATGGATGTAATTGGTTATTATTGTTTGCTAATTGGCGTGTTTCACATATATATGGCTGTCATATATATGAAAAGAATGTGACATATGGTCACATACATGTACTCTAAAGTTTTTGGTGTTATATAAAATCATCGGGGTTCCCATTACCCAAAAAAAAAAGCATTGTCTTTGTTTGTATATTTCAAATTTTTGGGGACTTTTTTGTCTTCTATTCTTCTGTATTTTTCTCCTTCTCCTGTTCTCTCTTGAATGTCCCTTTATATTCGTTTTTGTATCTAATTGTGTTTATATCACATTGGTTGAGTCCCATACGAGATCATTCCAATTCATACTAAGGTATAAAGTTCTCTCATTTGTTTTCTTCATTTTATTGTTGTTATGTTATGCTTACTTCTGATATGAATACTCTTAGAAAACACAGTGGCATATCTTATTGTGTATAAAGTTTATTGTGTCCTTCTATACAGTTCAAGGAAAGGTGGTTCAGTGTCCAAACTTGGTAAGCCGATAGTCCCCAACACCATGTTTCCTTCAATGACTATTTAGCTTTAACATGGTTAAACCAAGTTCCAGTTGCAAGCTTTAGAGATAACATGCCAAAACATGCAAGTTTTTGGTACAGATCGGGCTTGATCTGAAGGATAAGAAACGATTTTGTACCAGAACCTTGAAAACACGATTGACGATATATATGTTCTTTTACGGAAACAGAGCAGGTGCAGTGGATAGCGGGTCAAAACTCAAAAGATGTAAGTTTTGGGTATATGAATGGGATATTGTATTTATGTTGTCGTTTTAAACAAGAGAAATGGGGTATTGTATTTATGTTATCGTTTTAAGATTAGTTATTGGGGCAATTATTCAAGTTATATATGAATGGGAATCATTATCATTCGTTACATTACTGTTTTGTTGTGGCTCATGATTTCCAATATGCCATGTTTCTTTGGCATCCGACTTCATGTGCAATTACATGTCATGAAATGTGACTGCTTGCTTTGGCTATGATTATACACTTCGCCAGGTAATTCTAAAAAGCCGTCAATGATTAATTGATTATTAGTGTAACTTTGCTTTGTAGTCTAATCTTGATTCGAACCACTCCACTCCACTGAATGATCTTTCTGAAGTTCGTACAATTCCGACAATCACTCAAGAACAAATGTTTCTATGAATCTGTGATTAATTACCATTGGTCCATGATGAGCAATCAACCTCACATTACATGTTATTCACCAACAAATTGGATCACTTTTGTAACGTATTTGTTTCTGCATGAGTTTCTTGCACATATCTGATTTTATATCTAAGTTGCAAGTTGTGTATACAGATATTTGTTATATTTGTTATATATTTGCTGATTCCTGTATTTTTAGATTAACATTGGCCGCTATTGCAGCTACGTTATCCATCGTAGGATATTGCTTAATTGATCGCCCAATTATACTGTTTACGGTTATTGCGAGTTTGCGACATGAAAAGCCCTGTCAATGGTATCCGCTGCAACGCGCGGGTACCATGCTCGTATATATATAATATTCAAGGTGCTTATCTAAAATAGCTTATATAATTTCAAAAGCCAAAATAAACACTAAATGAACTTATATCTTCAAAATAAACAAATAAGCTAAAAGTCATAAAAGAAAAAAGTCAGGCCAAAACACCCTCTAAATCCCATTTTTTTACAGTCTTTCTCAAATACGTTTGCCATTCTTAATCCTAATGTCTTTTTCATCTCAAAAACATCTACGGAGTATTATTTAAGTTTCCTTCTCATCTCCCTTATGAAGCTGACAGGGTTTGAAGGTTTCCATTGTGAGTCAACATATCCTTGTTCTTTCATTCTAACTTGGTTTATATTTATTGGGTGAATTTGAGTTTATTTTATATTTTCATGATGTTAAGTGGGTTGATAATCACAAAATTTGTATGATAAATTTATGTATAATGTTTTATGCCAAGATAAATTTTATGATTTGTATGAAAAAGGTTTGTATGAAAAGATAAAATTTAATTTTCAATTTGATTTGTTGTTTGGCAAAGACCATGGTATCAATAGGGGTGTGTCTTCAATTATTCTTCTACTGATTTGAGCATTGAAATAAATATTTGCTCTGTTATAATGTTTTGTTTTTATATAAATTGCTCTCGAAAGGTGTTGTCTGTGAGTAGTTTTTTTTTTTCTAACGACAAATTTGGGCTTTGCGCTATACCTTTTCATATACCTAACTCCAATTTTCAGGGAAAACCCATGTCTCCATTCTTGCGAGTATTTTGCTCACAACATGATTTGAACGCAAGACCTCTCAGTCTCAGACTCCGCCGTATACCAATTCCTCATTGGTTTGTCCGTGAGTAGTTAGTGCACGTGCTTGTCCGTGAGTAGTTAGTTAATAATATACCAAACGAGGACTAATATGATGCGGTAGATTGTGTTTCTACATTTCAAAAAAAGTTTTCGTACATCATATTGCAAGTAATATGTCACAAGGATCGGAAAGCATCTCTTTTTTATTTAGTATTATCTATGTTTGGGGTTTTGATCGTCTCACATATTTTCAAGTTTGTTGTGATCATCAACGACTAATATTTAGTATTATTTGTATCTATGTTTGAGGGTAATTTTCAAGGTTAATATTAAACAGTTTTATAAATTAATACCGTTACGGCATCTCACGCGTTATAAACTGGAGCCGCTGCAACGCGCGGACACTAGGCTAGTGTATAGTAAGAAAGACTGTGGAGGGATGATTTCTAATAAGTCACTCATTAGTCATTATTACAAAAAGGGAATGGTCAATAGTTAAGTTCTAGGGTATTGAATTACAATATAGCTACTAAAACATTTCGGATAGAGTAGCACCTGGGGGGAATGTTACATTATTGAAAATTATTATGTTGTCAAGTCGAATGCTAAAAATTCATACGGATTTAAAAATTAAAAGCATCACATGTATTACACTATTGGTGCACAGAGCGAACCCGAGCTCTATTGCTTCTATTGCTGCAGTCCATGTTCTGGCCCAATTGGATACTCAAGTAACGGCCCGGATTAAAAGGGTACAAGTAGGCCTACGTTATTTTATATTTGCCACGTGTTATTTATGTAGTTCATTTCCATCTTTGAATTTGGCCAAAAAAATACTTTGTAAGGTGGTGGGTAGTTTTGAACTCATTATGCAATTACATCAATGAAAGTGGCATTTTAGTTGGCTTAATTTACTCATTATTCTCTTTCAAATAAAACTGTTTAGAGAGTAATTTTCTATAGCTAGTTTAAATTATGGCAGATTTAAGTGGTGATCTTTGGAGTCCAGTTTTGTAGTCACGTGGTGTAGCTGTAACGTGATTGCAATTGCTCAACCAACAGATTCGGGGGTTTGTCTGTAACTCGAGTTTTCCTTGTAATTTCACACTTTTGACATTTTCGGTTAGAAACAATCCTATCACTATGTTTCTTCCAAAGCGCCAATAATGCTCCTAGCTAATATTAAAAGGAAGCTTGAAATCAATTTTTCTCCAAAAATAACTTAAGAAGAAAAAATCACAAATTCGATTGTAGGCCTTAACATTGAAAATGAAGCATCCTAATGTTTAAAACCTTATGTTTGTTTCTTGGCTTTTCAAACCCAAGTAAGTAATAGATATATCATATACGCGGTACGCCTCACCATCAGTATATATAAGAAGGGACACAATCCAAAGCAGTGAATTTATAAATTTTACGAGTGCTAGTTAGGTTAATGATGAACACACTCCGATAACCTCTAACCTTCAAAACCGTTTTTATGTATATAACTTTCTATTCCTCTTAAACAATTATAATTTTTATTCACGAATGCAAAAGCTTCAAATGGTTGGGAAAAAAAAATGTATTAAGGATAGCTAATAAAACTAGAACATAGACAATCTGACTAGTCAAGAAACAACCTAAGATAATTCCCGTCTATACTATCATAAATATACATACTCGGTAAGGCCAACGACTCCATAACAATTAATCAAGCTTGTACGTAATGGTTTCATTTCCCAAAAGACTAAAAGATCCCAAACTTCTAAGACATACCACAACATGTTGGAATCAATGCTCTCGGGTTGGCTATATGTTTGACCGTGGTGCATTATGATTCAAAGATATGCCCATGACATGAATAATATAAAGTCCATTATCCTATTCGGTCACACGCAAAGGCCGGTCGATAATTGATTAATATACCTTTCAAAGAGAGATTAATTAATTAGATATTTTGTTAATAGTCTAATTATTTATTTATGAGTTTGTGTTCGTTTAATTAATTAGTTAAATGTTTAACTAGTAATTAATTAAACAAAACGTATATCGTTTATACTTATAAATGTGGTCTTTTATATGTACACATTTTTATGTGTGATATAAGTTATATAAAAGACATTACATTGTGAGTGAGAATTACATAGAGTTCTACACTCCATGTCACAATCAAATCAATATACAGACACAACCAATTCACTCATGAATATAATTGATTCATGTTTCTCTCTTGTTTCTCTCCTGATGTCTCTATCACTTTTGTATTCTTCCTCACGTTTTCCATCAAGGAAACCAAGACCCAAAATATAATATATATATCTTATATTTCTTGCATAAGTGGAAGTGAGAAAAGAATAAGATATATCACTGGTAAAACACACAAGACTTTGTGGTGTCTACTTAAAATAAAGAGTTATTGGGTTTTAACTTAAAAGGTCGAACTTTAGTGAAAGGAAGGTATAAAGATCGAGATCGGAACTTTGGGTGTCTCTCCGGATAGAGAGATTCTAGTTTGAATCTTTTCACCTTCATCTAAAGGAAATCTTCAAGGGTATGTTTTCTTGTATTCATTCTCTTGATCTTTAGTTTGACGAGATGATCCATGGGATAGATTTTGGTTAGTAGATAAATTTTAATATGCTATTGTTACTTATTGCATGCTTCCGCTGCGCTAGCTAGTACCGAAATCTATCAGTGGTATCAGAGCCACCTCGTTCAAACTTTAGTTTTTCCTTACAGGTTGCATAGATTTGCATGTATTCAATTTTAGGCTGTTTTAATGAATGATTGTGGCTGGATATTGCGGCTGCTTTAGGCAGCCTCTAGGAACAAATACGAACAACGTACTTTCTGTTTTATAACCTGGCAAACTTGTTTTAATATATTATCTAAAAGGGCTGGACATTAAATTAATAAATTAAAAGGGGCAAGTCTTTTTGATTCATGAAAATAACCGTAGCACTAGCTACAAGTTTTAATTTGGGCCACAATATTATAAACCTTTTAGCCATATATTTTAGATACATGAAATTGTAGGCACTCATTTGATGTTATGTTGTTATTGTGATATCGGTAGTAGTATGCCAATGACCCTTGTGTGATGAATGTTTGATTGTGTATTATTTATTCGGGATGAATGTAATAATAATTAATCAAACGGCTTGCATGTCGTCCTTTTCATTTTACCGATGTATTAATTAACGACAACTTGTGTCGTTCTCTTTCTATGTATTTGTAATAGTATAGAAAGTAGTATAGATTTTATTTCTTGTAAAATGTAAAGAGACTTGGAGATTAGCATCATGAAGATGGAATCGTCAAGAGGGTGCAAATAACAAGGGAGTCAAAGAAGAATGATGATTTTAGTGGGAGCTATTGCTCCTACTCACCATGTCCTTAGTTTGGCCTTGTTTTTCCGTGTGGTGGCTCACATGGAAAACGCATAGGATTTATGGCATACTACCGATATATATGTGTGTGATGATTATTATTGTTTTATATATATTTGTCTTTGTCATGCGTACAAGAAAATTGTTTTAAAACAAACTGAAAATAATCATCTAAATTGGTTTGGTTATAATGGATTAACAAATGCAATAAGATTTGTAAATAATTATCTAATTGGTTTGGTTATAATGGATTAACAAACGCAATGAGATACTAGCAAAATTTTAAAATTGTATAAAATGTTTTTTGCTATAACAAAACAAAAACCCGTTTTTCAAATGTAAACTTTACGCTATCCATGAGTAGTACACACATTTGAACCTCCGACCTGTTGTGGTTCGCGATAACCCGAGAGTCTTGGGCCGGATCACAATTGGGTGTTGGCAAGGGTGAGGTGAGGTTCGCGATAACCCGAGAGTCTTGGGCCGGATCTCACGTGTAGCTATCATGGACGGTTTACAATCTGGACTTGTGTTCCGCGGCGAACCCGACACAAGAAAGGATTGGCGTAGTAGGGATTAAACATGCATTGATATAATGGATTATCAATAGAATCCCGCAAGAGTTTAAGAGTTTCATCATGGATGAAATTGGTAATATAGTGTACTACCTAAATAGCTTGTAGTTAATGTTCCGCGGCAAACCCGACATTGCTATGAGTGAAATATGGATCTTAACCTTGTTAATTGTAATTGTTTTTCTTTAAACACTTGGGTAATTATTTTAACAAGGATTAAATATGTCAAATTAACTAATACAATCTACTACTTATATGATAGATGTCTGCTGCAAATGCAAACTCTTCTTCCTCATCTCTTTCTACCTTTTGCCTCAAGGGTCTCCTCGAAAAGGATAAGCTTACCGGCTTGAACTTTATTGACTGGCTTCGCAACCTAAGAATTGTTCTTAGGATGGAAGATAAGATCAGGGCAATAGAGGAACCCCTTCCTGAAGAGCCACATGCTAGAGCTGCTCAAGCGACAAGGGACGAGTTTGAGAAACGTCGTGCTGAGTCGAATGAGGTTGCTTGCTTAATGTTGGCGACCATGACTCCTGAGCTCCAAAAGGGCTTGGAGAATCTTGGGGCGTACGACATGCTTACACAATTGAAGGACATGTTCCAAGTGCAAGCAAAGCAAGAACGATTTGACACTGTCAAAGCTCTCGTTTGTTGCAAGATGACACCTGGCAGTAGTGTGAGTGTCCATGTACTCAAGATGAAAGGGTATATAGACCAACTGGAGCGCCTTGGTTTTCCCATTAGTCAAGAGCTTGCTGCGGATTTTATCCTGAACTCGTTGACAAATGCATTTGATTCATTTGTATTAAACTACAACATGAATAACATGGAGAAAACCATAATGGAGCTTCATGGCATGTTGAAGACCGCCGAGTCTGGCATGACCAAAGCCAAACCTGCTACTATTGATGCCATTGTTGGGATTTTTGGGTTTTTATCAAAGTAATATTATCCTTATAATATTAAAACGCAGCGAAAAAATTGAACCTTTCAATATGTTGGTATAGTTAAAACCAAAGTTTAACTTATAAAAGAAAACCCAAACAATAAGGATCCATGTATATGAATAACATACATACAAAACAACAACCATAGGGTGTTTAGAAGACTACCTTCTTCCAAGCTAATGAAAGGTAGAAATGAAGAATATGATGTTCTTCAAAAGGCAAGTCTTCAAGGTAGAAGAACCTCAAGCTAGTATACCCCAAGCTTCCAACAAACACCCAAACTATGCTAGGATTTGAACTTGTAAACCTTTCTCTTTTTACCCTTTGGCCGAAAATCAAGAAGAAAAGAGAAAGAGAATTGCTTGAGAATAAGAGAGAATTGCTAGTTCTTTTGCATGTAAGAAGTGTTGACACAAACTATGTGTTGTGTTGTAAGTCATGCAAGACTACAAGTGTTTTAAGTAGATCAAAGTCCACATGAAACCACATGGGGGGGGGGGGGGGCACATGGGGTTGACACAAACAAAATTTGTGTCAATTTTTATAAAACACTTATTTGTATATTTTGTATATAAAATGCAACATAACTTGTTACATATCTTATGTAACATATTACATATTATATACAACACATATAAATGTTTATTTTACCAAATAAACATATTCACATTTCTCTCAAAATAAATCATCCATATAATTTATTTATATATCTCAAGTGCAATTATTTAGAAAACCACTTTCTAAATGTTTCAAGTATTGATATTTATTTAAAGATCAAATCGTATAAATAAATACCATAAGTGTTTGTCTAGCTTGTTATTGGGTATGACCCGACTTGGATCATCACGTACTAGCCACGTCAATTTGATATGTGTCTTGGGCAGACGAATTCCAACAATCTCCCACTTGCACAAGATTCATAGAAGATTGACGCAAGCAGCAAATACCGCCTAACAACGGTTTGCTACCCCTAATACGTATGACGAAGTGCCATTCAATAACATCATCCTCTTCAAGTCCCTTACTTGAAATGATTTAGGTGAATCGATCATTTATCCTTTTGTCGCAGATGTCATGTTAAATCTTAGAGACACAGAGTGATCATTCTCCATTGATTTAACTTTGTAGCAGGCCTTAGACATCTTACTCTCAACGAATAAGAGGGACAAATTCCATTTCGACTACATACGTCTTTCACAATCACCTTATATCATACCTGAGTTTAGCCTTATGTACTGCCATGTTTCAGAACAGCGAAGAACTAAATCAAAGTATAATATTCAGTGAATATCAAGACCCAATATGTATCTCAGGTCTGAGGATACAATGATATTCGCCTTTTAACTCAAGATTACTTATGATCAATCACAGAGATTCCATGTAGTAATGCTTGATTGCAGGTCAGTCCAATATTTGTATCCCACAAATATCTATGAACCTTGGTAGCAACATTTTGCTCTATATTCAAAACCTTTTGAATATCTACCAATCCAAGTTCATAATAATCTTACATTCATATTTGTTCCCACAAATATGATCGACTACGGACATTTAGAATAATTAACTTATTCATGGATTTAAACATGCAAAAATGGAACATACACAATTTAAATGCAAAATACCAATATTCATATAAATGTGTTAATAACTACAAGTGTTCCGATATCCAAATACTTAAAATAGATCAAATCCAATCACTAGAATATCGAAGTCCCATGGCACAAGTATGTCTCTCATGCTTGGGCCTTTCAAGGAGCTTCGTGAGTGGATCCGCAACATTTTGATCAGTGTGAACTTTGCAAATACATATCTTTCCTTTTTCAACTTCATCCCTTATGTAGTTGAATCTCCGCTCAATGTGCCTAGTCTTTTGATGTGCACGAGGTTCCTTGATTTGAGCAATCGCGCCCTCGTTATCACAAAGAATTTCTAGGGGTTCTTGAATGGAAGGAACAACCCCTAGATCGGCAATGAATTTCTTCAACCATGCAGCTTCTTGTGCTGCCAAAGAAGCGGCGATGTATTCCGATTCTGTAGTGGACAATGCAACTACATCTTGCTTTGAGCTTTTCCAAGAAACAGCTCCTCCATTTAGAATGAAGATATACCCCGATTGTGATCGAGAATCATCTCGATCAGTTTGGAAACTCGCATCCGTGTAACCCTTTACAACGAGCTCCTCTTCACCAGATCCATATATTAAAAACATATCTTTAGTGTTTCTAAGATATTTCAATATATATTTGACAGCCATCCAATGACTATCTCCTGGATTTTGCTGGTATCTACTTGTCATGCTTAAAGCACATGACACGTCCGGTCTCGTGCATATCATAGCATACATGATGGATCCTATAGCAGATGCATATGGGATTCCACTCATTCTCTCTTGCTCAACTTTTGAGATAGGAGATTGAGAAGTACTCAATATAGTTCCTCTTTGAATAGGTACCAAACCTTTCTTAGAGTTTTCCATCTTGAACCTTTTCAAGATTTTGTCTATGTATGCACTTTGATTCAAACCTATTAAGCGCCTTGATCTATCCCTATAGATCCTTATTCCCAAAATATAGGCGGCTTCACCAAGATCCTTAATGGAAAAGCAACTTCCAAGCCAGGCTTTTACACCTTCCAAGGGTGGAATGTCATTTCCAAATAGTAGAATGTCATCGACATATAATACTAGAAAAGTAATGATGCTCCCACTAGCCTTCTTATACACACAAGCTTCATCAGCGTTTTTGATGAAGCCAAATTTCTTGACTTCTTCATCAAAACGACGATTCCAGCTTCTTGATGCTTGTTTCAATCCATAGATTGATTTCTTTAACTTGCATACTTATTAGGATGTTTTGGATCGACAAAACCTTCAGGCTGATCCATATAGACATCTTCCTCAAGATATCCATTTAAAAAAGCGGTTTTGACATCCATTTGCCATATCTCATAGTCATAATGTGCGGCTATGGCAAACAATATCCTAATAGACTTTAGCATTGCCACAGGCGAAAAAGTTTCATCATAGTCGACCCCTCGAGTTTGAGTGAAACCTTTTGCTACAAGTCTAGCTTTATAAGTAAGCAAGTTTCCATGCATATCGTGTTTCAATTTGAACACCCATTTACTTCCAACTACTTTGGAATTAGGAGGTTCAACAACCAATTCCCAAACTTGGTTGTCATACATGGATTGCATCTCAGCGTTCATGGCCTCTAGCCATTTGTCCGAATCTGATTTGGACATTGCATCATGGTAGGTGGTAGGTTCATCAGAAACTACCATGTAGCATTCATCCACGAGAAATCCATATCTCTCAGGTGGATAAGTAGCTCTACCAGATCTACGAACGTTTTGTGTGTCTTGATCAACCCTTTGATCATCTTCAACATCCTTTTGTTGAATGCTAGTGTCACCCAAGTGTGTATCTGTCAGTGGTTCTTGATCTTCTTCAAGTTCCACTGTTCTGGAACTAGTTCCTTCCATAAGGAATTTAGTCTCCAAGAACTCAGCCTTTCGAGCAACAAATACATTTTGCTCATTAGGATTGTAGAAATAATATCCCAAATCATCTTTAGGATATCCTACAAAGATACATTTAGTGGATCGGGGCTCTAATTTGTTTGAGGCATCATGTCTTACATAAGCCTCACAACCCCATACTTTTAAATATGACAAAGATGGAACTCTTCCATGCCATATTTCAAAAGGTGTTTTCTCCACTTTCTTGGTGGGAGCCATATTTAAAATTCGGGCAGCAGAGATTATGGCATATCCCCAAAATGACAGAGGTAGTGAGCTTTTACTCATCATGGAACGAACCATATCTAATAGAGTTCGATTCCTCCTTTCAGACACACCATTATGCTGTGGTGTTCCAGGTGGAGTTAGTTGTGAGATAATCCCACAACTTCTAAGATGATCTTGAAAAGCATCACTTAGGTATTCACCTCCTCTATCAGAACGAAGAATTTTTATTGACTTACTGAGTTGGTTTTCTACTTCATTCTTGAAAATTTTGAACATTTCAAAAGCTTCACTCTTATGTTTTAATAAGTATACATAACCGTAACGACTATAGTCATCGGTGAATGTAATGAAGTATCTTCACCATTCCTAGTCATTGGCTTAAAAGGACCACATACATCCGAATGTATGATACCTAATAAATCTTTTGCCCTTTCATTAGTGCCTTTGAAAGGTGCTTTAGTCATCTTGCCTTGTAAACAAGATTCACATACATTAAATGAATCATTTGATTTTGTTTTCAAAAGACCATTCTTTTGAAGTGTTAGTATGCGATTCTTATTTATATGGCCAAGACGACAATGCCAAATATAGGTTTCACTTAAATCTAATTTAAGTTTCTTGGTGGTAGCTTGGTACATTGAGTTATCATATATTGTGTTTTCATGAACTAATTCATAAATACCATTTAAAGGCATAGCTTTAAAATAAAATACATCATTCATAGAAACATGGATATCATTGTTAACAAAATTAAAATCATATCCAACATGTCTTAAACGGGAAACAGAAATAATACTCCTAGTCAAACTAGGTGCATACAAAACATTGTTCAATACAATTTCCAAACCATTTGGAAGTTTCAAAAGATAGTCTCCTTGGGCTTCAACATGCACCAATGCACCATTGCCCATAAAGAGACTAATGTCTCCCTTCTTGATGTGCTTCTTTCTTATGAACCCCTGTAACATATTACAAATGTGAGTTCCACATCCGGTATCCAATACCCATATGTAAGAAAAAACAGTATTAAGCTCAATATATATCATAAATATTGTACCTGAGGTTTGCCCTGCATCCCTCTTAGCTTTCAACTCTTTGAGGTAGGTTGGACAATTACGTTTCCAATGTCCTACCTCCCCACACTCAAAGCATGGGTCATTGACAGCAACCTTTTGCTTCTTCGCTTTTGGAGTATCCATTTTTCCCTTTCCTTTGCCTTTGAAATTCCCTTTGTTGTTACCCCTTCCCTTAGCAACATTTGCCTTGGGTCCGGAGTAAGCCCTTTTCTTTCCGCCTTCATTGATCGTGAGAACGGGTTGAACTTTTCCTCCCATACTAGCCTCGGCCGTTTTGAGCATCCCATGGAGCTCGGAAACGGTCTTGTCCCATCCGTTCATGTTATAATTTAACACGAAGGTTTCAAATCTCTTAGATAATGAGTTAAGGATCATATCCGTAGCTAGCTCATTTGAAACGGGACAATTTAGCCTTTCGAGGCGATCAATATAGCTTTTCATTTTAAGAACATATGTTGAGACGGGTTGTGAATCATCCATGCGACATGCATGAAGCGCTCGAACCGTTTCAAAGCGCTCAACCCTTGCCTTTTGTTGGAACATTTCCTTGAGTTGGGTAATCATGTCGTATGCCCATGGTGCTCGAACTCCTTTTGGAGTTCGGGAGTCATACTCGCTAGCATTATGCAACTAACTTGCACGGAGTCTCGACATATTTAGCCCAATCATTATAGGCTTCAACATCAGTTTCTTCGGGCTCATCAGGAATAGGATCGTCTAAAATATAGGATTTCTTTTCGTGCCTGAGAACAATTCTCAAGTTACGAAACCAATCCACAAAGTTATTTTGGTTAAGACGATCCTTTTCAAGGATGGATCTTAGTGAAAAGTTATGGACGTTTGGGTTGGGGTTAATTGCATTGTTAGCGGCCATCTACAAGATTAACAAAGTTCTTTATTAGTATTTTCGATATCAAATATAAATTTTAATTGTTAATACCCTTTAATGTCTCATAGACAATTAATAATTAAAACCTAGAATCCAACGTTACATTTAAATGATGGTTAGGTGACCTTTATCCCATGATCTAAATTAACAAGGTAGTCAACGTTTGACAATTGCAACTTTTACAATTTCTAGTAGTATGGGACCGGTTTAATATCTTATATTAAATTGGCATGTTTAATCCCATCAACGCCTTTGGTTATCATGCTTCGGTGACCCTAATCACATGGTTTCCAAATCAAGTTGTCCTACTTATACACACATGTAAATTTATCTATACTAGTGGTTAGGTGACCTTTATCCCATAAGTATATTAAATTTACCTTAACTTATAAGTTCCCTCAAGGTAGTTAGGTGACCTTTATCCTACAAAGAGTTCCCAAATAATTAAGTGTTGTATAAAAGATGGCGTTTAACTTGTTTTTAAAGGGTCGTTTGAGTTTTTATATTCTAGTTAAAAACTATGTACCATAATGAATTTTGAAATCCATATTTCAAGGTTCTTTTATAAAATCCATTTTATAATTTTTATGTATGTCATTAAGTTGTAAGTTTTGAGCATCCACATGACAAAATAACAAACAACCACACAAACATAATAAGTGCACAACATTAGCCAACTAATTTGACCACACTTGTTAGCCGAAACAAGTGTGTCAAAAGGTCTCAACCTAAGGGACAAAGTGACACAAAATTTGTGTCGGTGAACTCCCACTTGATCTTGCATCCAAATGCTTCAAGTAACCTTTTGTGATGTGTTTTGAACACCTTTCTTCAAAAAAAATTTTTTTTTTTTATTCTGATAACCCACTGCGCCGCAGTGGGAACTCTCGGTCTTCGGGTGCATAATCCCCCACTGCGTCGCAGTGGGTTTGGCATACTCCCACTGCGCCGCAGTGGGAACCCTCGGGTCTCTTCATTTGGCCTCCAACTTTAGCCCCAAACCTTTTGATGCCTTTCTTGGAGATTACATTTATAAGAAAAAATGCAACTAATCTACTTATTACATACCAAATGAAATAAATAGATTACATAACCAAATGAATGAAGAAAATCCTATTTAACTATTACAACCATTTAATAATTAAACAAATACAAACACATCCACACATCACAAACAATCACAAGGTCTCTTGGCTAAGTTGTGACACTAAAATACACAAGAAAAAGAACCCTCTTTTTGTGTATTAATTTTGGCCATAACAAAATTGGCCAAAACATTGGATTTTGTCCAAACAAAATATTAACTTTTGATGTATGTATCCATATAACCGGCTCTAGATGCCATTGTTGGGATTTTTGGGTTTTTATCAAAGCAATATTATCCTTATAATATTAAAACGCAGCGGAAAAATTGAACCTTTCAATATGTTGGTATAGTTAAAACCAAAGTTTAACTTATAAAAGAAAACCCAAACAATAAGGATCCATGTATATGAATAACATACATACAAAACAACAACCATAGGGTGTTTAGAAGACTACCTTCTTCCAAGCTTATGAGAAGGTGAATGAAGAGATGATGATCTTGAAGTGGCAAGTCTTCAACCTAGAAGAACCTCAAGCTTGTATACCCCAAACTATCAACAAACACCCAAACTATGCTAGGATTTAAACTTGAAAACCCTTCCCTTTTGCTTCCTTGATGCCGAAATACCAAGAGAGAAAAAGAGAGAAAACTTGTTGAGAATAATGAGAGAGTCTTGTGTTCTTTTGCATGTAAGAAGTGTTGACACACTCTATGTGTTGTGTTGTCACTTGATTTAGTACAAGTGTTCAACTTATGTCAAATCCACATGAAACCACATGGGGGGGGGGCGGCCACATGGGGTTGACACAAACAAAATTTGTGTCAATTTTTATAAAACACTTATTTGTATATTTTGTATATAAAATGCAACATAACTTGTTACATATCTTATGTAACATATTACATATTATATACAACACACATAAATGTTTATTTTACCAAATAAACATATTCACATTTCTCTCAAAATAAATCATCCATATAATTTATTTATATATCTCAAGTGCAATTATTTAGAAAACCACTTTCTAAATGTTTCAAGTATTGATATTTATTTAAAGATCAAATCATATAAATAAATACCATAAGTGTTTGTCTAGCTTGTTATTGGGTATGACCCAACTTGGATCATCACGTACTAGCCACGTCAATTTAATATGTGTCTTGGGCAGACGAATTCCAACAGTCATGACTATCAAGGAAGGAGGGATCCAAAAGAAGAAAAAGAATGGACCCAGAGGTAAGGGTAAGGCAAAAGTTGGGACTCCCAATGCCAAACCCAAACCCAAGGGCATAGCCTCTACTTCTTCTCAAAAGATCCCACAAGCCAAAGATCCTAAGGAGGCCAAATGTTTCCACTGTGGGGAAATAGGACATTGGAGGCGCACTTGTCCAGTATACTTGAAAGACCTAAAGGAGCTTCGGGCCAAAGGTGTCGCCGACCCTTCAGGTATGTTCATGATTGAACTTAACAATACATCTACTTCTGATTCCTGGGTATTGGACACAGGTTGTGGTACTCACATTTGTACAAATGTGCAGGGACTCACAAGAAGTAAGAAGTTAAAGACCGGAGAGCTTGATCTAATCATGGGAAACAAGAATAAGTCTTGGGTTGAAATGGTTGGAGATTATGAGCTTGATTTTGATTCCGGTTTATGTATTGTTTTAAGAAATGTTTGCTACAGTGCCGATATGGCAAGAAACATTATCTCTTTTGATGCTTTGTTTAATGATGGTTTTGATTTTAAGTTTGATAATGGATCAATTCTCGTTTACAAGGATAATGTATTTTATTTTAAGGCTAATCCTTGTAGAGGCATATTAGAAACCACCGTTAAACCAAGTTATAGTTCAATCAATAACATTGGTTCATCCAAAGATGGTTTGGATAAGTCGTATCTATGGCACTGTCGTTTAGGCCACATAAACAAGAAACGAATTGCCAAACTCCAATCGGACGGTAGTTTGGAATCATTTGATGTTGCATCTCATGATGATTGCGAATCTTGTTTATTGGGCAAAATGACAAAAGCACCTTTCAAAGGAACCTGCGAAAGGGGCAAAGATCTATTAGAGTTGGTACACACTGATGTGTGTGGTCCGTTTAGATCGGCTACTAGACACGGTGAACGATACTTCGTTACATTTACTGATGATCTCAGTCGATATGGTTATGTTTATTTAATTAAACATAAGTCTGAAACTTTTGGAGTGTTCAAGACATACCAAAACGAAGTAGAGAACCAATTGGGCAAGAAGATTAAGATTCTCCGATCTGATAGAGGCGGTGAGTATCTTAATCAAGAGTTTCTCGATCATCTAAGGGGTTGTGGGATTATCTCACAATTAGCTCCTCCAAGGACACCTCAGCTTAATGGTGTGTCTGAAAGGAGGAATCGAACATTACTTGATATGGTTCGATCCATGATGAGTCGCGCAACGCTTCCAATCAGTTTCTGGGGTTATGCTTTAGAAACTGCCGCAAGGATCCTTAACCTCCTCCCAACCAAGAAGGTTTCCAAGACACCAAATGAAATATGGCATGGCAAGCCTACTTCGTTGTCATATTTAAGAGTCTGGGGTTGCGAAGCTTATGTTCGTCGTGAGACTCAAGATAAGCTCGAACCTAGATCACATAAGGTATTCTTTGTAGGTTACCCAGCTGATTCTTTTGGATATTTATTTTACAATCCTTCAGAGAACAGAGTCTTTGTGTCTCGAAGAGGAGTGTTCCTTGAAAGGAACATCATGTCCAAAGAAGTCAGTAGGAGTCCTATTGATCTTGAAGAAATTCAAGAATCAATTGACATGGAAACCGATATTGTCCCTAGTTCTCTTCCAGAGGTCGACGAACCTGTTGTTGAAGAGGAAGCTGACATACAGCCACCACCTGTACGCAGTCTGATAGAGAGCGACGTGCACCCGAAAGACTTGATTTAAACATATCTATGGGTGACGAAGCGCATATAGATTCTGACGAACCTATCTCTTATCAGGAAGCCATGGCAGGCCCTGAGTCTGCTAAATGGCAGGAGGCTATGGACAGCGAGATCCAATCCATGCACGATAACCAAGTCTGGAGCTTGGTTGATCATACACCAGGGATTAAAACCGTTGGGTGTAAGTGGGTCTTCAAGAAGAAGACTGACATGGATGGGAAAGTACACACATTCAAAGCCAGACTGGTGGCTAAGGGTTACACGCAACAATATGGTGTAGACTATGATGAAACCTTCTCACCAGTGGCCATGTTGAAATCCATTAGAATACTAATTGCCATAGCTGCGTTTTATGACTATGAGATATGGCAAATGGATGTTAAAACTGCTTTCCTAAATGGTAAGCTAACTGAGGATGTCTTTATGACACAACCTGAGGGTTTTGTACATCCTAAGTATCCTAATAGTGTGTGCAAGCTTCATAAGTCCATTTATGGGCTTAAGCAAGCTTCTCGTAGTTGGAATCTTTGTTTTGATGAGAAAATCAAAGAATTTGGTTTTATCAGAAGCGAAGATGAACCATGTGTCTATGTCAGGTCGAGTGGGAGCGTTGTAGTCTTCCTAGTCTTGTATGTTGATGACATATTGCTCATGGGAAATGATATCCCGACATTGAAAGATGTCAAAGCTTGGCTGGGGAAATGTTTCTCCATGAAAGACTTGGGAGATGCAGCGTATATTTTGGGAATAAAGATCTACCGTGATAGATCTAGGAGACTAATCGGACTAAGCCAAAGTACATACATAGATAAGATACTAAAGAGATTTAGTATGCAAGACTCTAAGAAAGGGTGTGTTCCTATGAACCCTGGCATACCATTGACCAAGTCTCAATGTCCTACTTCTGATGGAGAAGTGACCAAGATGAGTCGTATCCCATATGCTTCGGCTATAGGATCGATCATGTATGCCATGATATGTACTAGGCCTGACGTGTCGTACGCTTTAAGCATGACTAGTCGTTATCAGGCCAATCCTGGCGAGGCACATTGGATAGCAGTCAAGAACATTCTAAAGTATCTTAGGAGGACAAAAGAGATGTTCTTGGTCTATGGAGGGGATGACGTGCTGAGAATCCAAGGATACTCAGACGCTAGTTTCCAATCGGATAGAGATGATTGCTCTTCGCAATCCGGGTTTGTGTTCACTCTGAATGGAGGCGCAGTTACTTGGAGAAGCTCCAAACAAAGCACCATTGCGGATTCGACGACAGAATCTGAGTATATAGCGGTCAATGAGGCTGCTAAAGAGGCCATGTGGATTAGGAAATTCATCGGGGATCTAGGCGTAGTTCCTACAATTCTTGACCCCGTTGAGATTTTCTGTGATAATATGAGTGCGGTAGTCTTGGCACAAGAACCGAGGTCTCAAAAGCGCACAAGGCACATACTCCGAAAGTATCACTATGTTCGTCAAGTTGTTGCCGATAAGGACATTGTCATTAGTAGGGTCGACACAAGTGAAAACTTGGCTGATCCCTTTACCAAAGCTCTACCTCAAGCCAAACATGAGGCTCATAGTAGATCTATTGGAATTCGTAATATTGATGATTTAGTTTGATTGTATTAACTATGTTAATTTGACGCTTGGAACATAATGTAATAGTTTATTGTAATTGATTTGATGATTTTATATGGAGATTATAAGATACGCATGATGCGATCATTTCATTGCATATTGCTATGTTCAATTTTGCATGTTTTAAACTCCATTGAATATTAATTCATAAATTCCCACAGTCGGTCATTCTCTAATGGAGAGAGATATGAATTAAGGCTGCTATGAAGTGTAGTATATAGATATATATGACACTACATTCATGAGGAACTTGATAATGGATTCAAGGTTCTGGAGTGACCACACTTAGGAATTACTTCATGGTTCATGTCACAAAGTAATTCTAAGATGGCAACACTTTTATCCTAGAGTGGAGATATATATGAATCCTAACACATCTAGTGCTATACTTTGACCTACATCTAACGCTGTGCGTAACTGCCAGTCATAAGGGTGTAGATTGGGTATAACATGAAGTGTGTTGGATGTCTATATAGTCAAAGCGATTTGTTCCTTCTTCCTTAAGCAGGTTGAAGCGATATCTATGGGCCCCTCGTTGATTTGTGCTGATAATAAATGCATGGCCGTGCTAATACTGAATCATGATGATTGCAGTCTATTTTGATCACTACAAATCTATATCGAGAAACATAATTTTGAACGGTTGTGATTGACATTAACCATGTCACAAGTTCAAATGGATATCTAGAACAAAAGGATAAATGTTGAAAGAAACTAATAGGAGTATAACAATGATGATGCATTGATTATACTAGGTATGTCTTTAGACACACCAATATTATCATGTCTGTGCAAGTGGGAGTCTGTTGGAATCAATGCTCTCGGGTTGGCTATATGTTTGACCGTGGTGCATTATGATTCAAAGATATGCCCATGACATGAATAATATAAAGTCCATTATCCTATTCGGTCACACGCAAAGGCCGGTCGATAATTGATTAATATACCTTTCAAAGAGAGATTAATTAATTAGATATTTTGTTAATAGTCTAATTATTTATTTATGAGTTTGTGTTCGTTTAATTAATTAGTTAAATGTTTAACTAGTAATTAATTAAACAAAACGTATATCGTTTATACTTATAAATGTGGTCTTTTATATGTACACATTTTTATGTGTGATATAAGTTATATAAAAGACATTACATTGTGAGTGAGAATTACATAGAGTTCTACACTCCATGTCACAATCAAATCAATATACAGACACAACCAATTCACTCATGAATATAATTGATTCATGTTTCTCTCTTGTTTCTCTCCTGATGTCTCTATCACTTTTGTATTCTTCCTCACGTTTTCCATCAAGGAAACCAAGACCCAAAATATAATATATATATCTTATATTTCTTGCATAAGTGGAAGTGAGAAAAGAATAAGATATATCACTGGTAAAACACACAAGACTTTGTGGTGTCTACTTAAAATAAAGAGTTATTGGGTTTTAACTTAAAAGGTCGAACTTTAGTGAAAGGAAGGTATAAAGATCGAGATCGGAACTTTGGGTGTCTCTCCGGATAGAGAGATTCTAGTTTGAATCTTTTCACCTTCATCTAAAGGAAATCTTCAAGGGTATGTTTTCTTGTATTCATTCTCTTGATCTTTAGTTTGACGAGATGATCCATGGGATAGATTTTGGTTAGTAGATAAATTTTAATATGCTATTGTTACTTATTGCATGCTTCCGCTGCGCTAGCTAGTACCGAAATCTAAGACATACCACAACATGATACAGAATAACAGAAAAACACTTAACTAACTACAAACGTACATACATGAACTATTAACCACTTTATAGAAAACACCATCTCATCCTTACTTGGAAAATCTAACTAATGAATTACTAGATTAGGAGGCTTTCATTAAGAAAGGCTGGTTGGATTTGGCATTCTTCTTACTTAGAAAGCACGATCCCATTTTTTCTATTATGTGGCGAAAATCATATTGAGTGTATTGGGCCGGGGAAGTGTCGTTATAAGCCCAAGTTAACAGTAATTTACGGAGCCCATGAACATCTATTTGCTTCTTTACCTTGTTAACATTTACCCTGGTTTTTTGGACTTTTAAGTTTAACAGTAATTTACGGAGCCCATGAACATCTATTTGCTTCTTTACCTTGTTAACATTTACCCTGGTTTTTTGGACTTTTAAGTTTATTTAGATTATGTGTGTACATTTCAAAAAACGTTTGCGTACATCTTGTGTCTAATTGTCTTATGGGTGCGAATGCGCAGACTTAAATTTTGAAGACGGTTTCTGACAAAAACATTTAAGGCTTGGAGACTGGTATTGTTTAGGGATTGTCACATTTTAATTCTTAACATTTACTTATTTTGTTTTTATCAGTTTTCATCATATACAGTCAAACCTCTATAAATTATAAATTGATACTCGATAAATTAATAACCGATAAAACTAATAATTTGTCCGGTCCTAAGCTTGGAGACTGGTATTGTTTAGGGATTGTCACATTTTAATTCTTAACATTTACTTATTTTGTTTTTATCAGTTTTCATCATATACAGTCAAACCTCTATAAATTATAAATTGATACTCGATAAATTAATAACCTCGATAAAACTAATAATTTGTCCGGTCCCAACTTGGGACCAGTACAAAATTGGACCTCAATCAATAAAATAATAAGATAATAATTTTTTTGAAATCTCAGTGTATTTATATTGGTCCCAACGAAACTATAAATTAATAATTATTAGAGCTTCCAAATTCTAAGGTTGCTTAGTAAAAAGCCACTTTTTTTTGTTGAACTTCAAATCTATATTGAGTTTATCTTTAAATCTTCTCATTGTACTCAAGAGTTGTGGCATTGTTTTTTCGTATTGCAACAAAAAGGTGTGAAAAGTTGTTGCCGTTTACAATGCTTCTTTTTAAAGTTATTAGATCATCCTCAACTTCGTCATCAACCAGATTTTGAATGATTTCGTCATAGTTTTTTTAATGTCTTGAACCTCATAACCTTCATTATTTACATTAGGAATTAATAGCATGTGATTCACATCATTTTTTGTTGATAAAGCATACTCATAATCAAGTTCTCAAGCTCAGAAATGTCTTCTCCACAACTTACATCGTAAAACCTCTTTAAATTAATAAAATATTAATTTATCGATATAATAATATCTCGTTAAATTGATAAAATATCTCAGTCCCGACATTATTAATTTATAGAGGTTTTACTGTATTTTAATTGTTTTCAAAAAAAATAAATGTTTAGGATAAATTGGTAAACGTTTTCAACTTTGTTTACCAGATTTAATGTTTGTTTTCATCTTTCATTTAACTTTTTGAATTAGTGTATATGCATTAATGCCTAGTAGCGATATAATCGGGTGGTACTACTGGTGGCATGATAATACTTCAATGATCTGTCATTGAACTAAATTTGTTGTTGAAAAAAAATAATATAAATACCATTAATTTTGGGACAAAGCGTAGGCAAAGAGCTAATATTATAGGTGAATGCGCTTCACAAAAAGATGAGTACAAAATAGCTTATCATACCGACATACGAATGAGACAATAACATTTTTGACTCTATGTTATTTGATGACATACAAAACATAACAACTTGTGTATAATTAAATGTAGAACAATCACTATATTTGAAAACTAAATATCCGCTTTATTTAAAAACAAACTCAAACAAAAAAAAATATAAAACACTAAAATATCATACTTTATTACATCTAAAAAAAAATAACGCTTAATTTTAAATGAAGTGTAGAAAACGAAGCACTGGTGAAAATAAAATGAAAAGTGATACAAATATTATCTATATCTATACTACTTAATAAAGCAAATAACTTATTTTGTTTTATAAACTTTTAAGCCTTTCAAATACCTATAATATCCCTAATTTTTCAAAAACTTTCTTTTATAACTAACCTATATACCTAAAATTCCCTTAATTAAATAATTTACTAAATCTATTTCTCAACTCTTTGAAAAAACTATACTACCTTTTATATCAATGAACATTATATCAATGGCCACACCGCCACCACCACCCACCACCCACCGTCGCTCATACCACAACGTTACCACTGCTCCGGCCTTGTCGCGTGAACTTTCGTTTAGTTAAAAAAAAATTAAGAAAACAAAAAAAGTAGAGTTTTATTGTCCACAAGTGGATATAACTAATTTATACATATGCTAAATATAAAGAGTAAGTAATTGAAACTCAACATATATATACCCTTAGCTAAGATAGGAAGGTCGATATAAAAATCCTTCATCTTTGTTGGTTATAAGGAATGAATCTTTAACCTTCTGCCTTCAAATAAGACTATAAGAGATTCACTGCTTGATCATGAGATCCGGTTGGCTTAACTCATTTGCATATGGTAAAAGTATTAATTTGCACTCATGTAAGTCTTTATGAAGTATTACTACACAAGAACAATGATTACATTTATTTGCCAAATCCGAACAATTTAGCTTTTTAGTAATCTATAAGAGGGTTGGCATTGAGTGATAGGCGCGATGTGGGCGTGGTGCCGCACTAGAACACCGCCACTAACACTTTTTTTGTGGTGTGGTAAGGAATTGAGTGGTAGTATATCGCGTTTGGGTGTGTGAGGCTCGAGACATTTCTTTGCCTTTTTTTTAATTTTTTTTTTTCTTTTACCTCTTTTACTTTTTGTCTTCTTTTCCTCTTTTACATTTATTTATTTATTTTAAAGTACAATAATGTGGTATGAGTGGTGAATGAGATGAGTGTTTCCATCAAAATAGTAGAATGAGAGGTGAGTGAGGGGTGCACTAGGTGATATAAGGAGTTTGGTGAGTGTGAGGGTGAAATTGTGGTGTGTTGTGTGGAATGCCAACACCTTAAGACTCCAACTTGTAAGATTTTTTTTCACCAAGGTAGATTTCTTGATGATGCTATTTATTTATCAATGATTTTCTCTTGTACATTTTTTTTGTCTTTCAATGGTACGTTGATGTATTTGTTTATGTTATGCGAAGCTAAAATACAATTCTTACAATCAATTTTTACTATGTAATTAGATTTAGTTTGATATGGAAGCTAAATACATTCATATGCAGACAATTCTGCTCCAATCTAGCTTCCCCACAGTATTGGTTTCTAAACCGGCAGGCAATGCATCTGATTGTGCACCAAACCGCGTCGAGAGGCTTTTTGGTTTGAAGGTGATTCAAGGATAAACCCTAAAGGGTTTTTTAGGTTTTGTTGGCGATTCCCCGAAGGTAGGAGCGGTACTCCTTTACACCAACTAAGGTTGTTTGGTTTAGGTTGTCGAATCGTGTTCGACTTTAGTTAGGGTTTTGAGCTAGATCGATGATCGTATGAGTTGTGTGTCGAATTGTCTTGTATATCCCCCCGTATGGAGAAATCCTCCTCCTTTTATAGGAGGAGGTTCCTTGGAGGAGAAGGTTAGGGTTTTCCCCTTTCCTTCTTTGAATCAAACTCTACTTACCATGTTTATCCGATTTAGTTTCCTTAGGAGATAATCCTTAGAACATTCCGGACTAGGCAAGGATTGTGTTTATCTTTGGAAAGGATTTGTATTAATCCTTTTGCTATTCGATCGAGTTGAGCACCTTCGTGCTTATGCCCTTCGTGAGGGTGCTTCGTTGTAGGTGTCCTTCGTATAGTGATTCGAAGGGGTATATCGTCATCATCAATCTCAAAATTATCTACAGAAGCAATGTATAAAGTTATGGCTTTCAATTTGTGAAATTATTTGGGTACTAACAATTTTGCAGTATTTACATATTGATAGTATACTTCTCGTAAAAATGTCTTTGTGATAACAAATCAACTATTAAAATTGATGTCAACTATGTCTGTAATGAAAGAATCAAACACCTTTTTGTTTGTCAAAATTTTGGTCGGGTATACTTCAAACGAGTTTAATAAATGTTGTAACTCAAATTGTATACAATTTTACCCTACTACAAAAATGGTATTAGCCTTTATTGATGATGTTACACACAACACATGTACAAAAGTCATTTTTAACTTTATAAATAACCTTTTCTTTAGTGGTGTTACAAAATGAATAAAATATAACATTTCATATTTATCGAAATTCAAATTAAATCAATTTAATTTGCTCAAAGAATAAGATTAAGGGACAGTGTAAAAACTAAAAACAAATATAATCTTATTCTTCATACAAACTGTAACTTATTATGTGATTATGATAGGCTTGTTGCAAGTTGTTAAATGAAAGGATACAAGGCGCCCGTTGATATGCTCAAGAGTTATATAAGTTTTCTTGGAATGAAGTCCAGGGACTAATATTGGCAAAGTAGAGAAGATAAAAGTTGAAGGGCTGGTTTGCTATTCCGTCAAAGATTGGTCAACTCATTTCATTCCATTTAAATATACGATCAATATTCTGTCTCTCTTCTTTTTCCAGTATTTTTTTATATTTAGATTTAGATTTGTATTTGTTGGATATATGCTCTCGAGTTGGCTATAAGTTTGTTGGATATATGCTCTCGGGTTAGCTTTGGGGTTGGGTTCGATTGGGTCAGCTTGGGGTCAGCTTGGGTTGGATTAGCTTGGGGTTCGGTTGGGTCAGTTTGGGGTTGGGTTAGCTTGGGATGGGTCAGCTTGGGGTTGTGGGTCAGCTTGGGTCAGTGGGTTGGGTCAGCTTGCTTGGGTTGGGTCAGCTTGACACAATCTACACATAATCTACACAAATGTAGATTAATCTACACAAATGTAGATTATGGGTTTTGGGTCAGCTTGGGTTCTGGGTTGGGTCAGCTTGGGGTTGGGTTGGGTCAGGTTGGGGTCTGGGTCAGGTTGGGTCAGCTTGACACAATTTACACATAATCTACACAAATGTAGATTAATCTACACAAATGTAGATTATGGGTTTTGGGTCAGCTTGGGTTTTGGGTTGGGTCAGCTTGGGTCAGCTGGGTCAGGGTTGGGTCAGCCTGGTTAGCTTGGGTTGGGTCAGCTTGACACAATCTACACATAATATACACAAATGTAGATTAATCTACACAAATGTAGATTATGGGTTTTGGGTCAGCTTGGGTTCTGGGTTGGGTCAGCTTGGGTCGGGTCTGGGTCAGGTTGGGTTAGCTTGGGTTGGGTCAGCTTGACACAATCTACACATAATCTACACAAATGTAGATTAATCTACACAAATGTAGATTATGGGTTTTGGGTCAGCTTGGTTTCTGGGTTGGGTCAGCTTGGGGTTGGGTTGGGTCAGCTTGGTTAGCTTGGGTTGGGTCAGCTTGACACAATCTACACATAATCTATACAAATGTAGATTACGGGGTTTGGGTCAGCTTGGGGTCAGCTTGGGATGGGTCAGCTTGGGGTGGGTCAGCTTGGGGTGAGTCAGCTTGGTGTGAGTCAGCTTGGGATGGGTCAGCTTGGGATGGGTCAGCTTGGGCTGAGTCAGCTTGGGTTGGGTCAGCTTGGGGTGGGTTGGGTCAGCTTAGGTTTGAAGTCAAATTATTTACAAAAATGCCACCGCGCAATTTTTTTTTAAAAGCGACGTGTCACACTCTGATTGGCCAATAGGACCTTCTCTCCTTAACACACCTTCTCATTTGATCTCTCTCCTAATTTGATATGCTAATTTATTTTAGTCGGTATTTATGTGTTTTTAATCCGTTTTTGCATTTAGTCAATGATGGACAAGATAGTCAAGTTTGGCTTTAAATCAGTTTGTATGACATTGTTATTTAACTAGTTTGTTACTTCATCTGTCCCATTTTAGATACTTTAGTTAGATTTTTTAAAGTTTTTTTTTTCAAATTTAATCATAAATATTTTGATTATAGAGTAGTTAATAAAAATCATATTAATAAATACTACATTTATAGTTTAATTTATTCATACATTTTATATCAAATATTATATTAAATTAATGACTATAACCCCATAACACTTCAACAAATAAGATATGAAATAAAGTTAACTTACAAAATGATAGACAAATTTAAAACAAAAAAAAAAATCTATATATTCCTATATATCCTATATAAAAGAGGAATCTCCTCTCCAAATCTCAAATTACAACTTCAAACTATCAAAAAACCCCTCTTTTTTATTTTTTAATTTAAATATCTCCACCTAATATATCTATAATACCCTTAATGAAATAATTTACAACATAAATTCCTCAATCCCTAAAATAATATCTTCTTTATCATCAATTACATTTACATTTACCACCATTGACGCTCCCACCACCCGTCATCGCCACCATCCGTCGCCGCAGCCGCCACCGCCACCACTACCCCGCGCCGCTACCACCATTGTCACCGCATTGCGCGAGCATATGACTCATAGATAAAAAAAATAGGCATTGAATAGGGGCATCAATTGACAAATCCCAAACACCAGAATAGAAAGGTTTTTAATACAATAGATTTTAACATGCATTACTTAATGTGGGTATTATACCAAACAAAATACTATAGAAATATGACAGGGTAATGAGTTGTACATGTAAAAAAAAAGTTTTACGGATAGTATATTTTATAAGGGTAATGGTTTTTTGCTAATCGATCAACTGAAAAGAGAAAAAAGCAACTAATGTGTTGTGAATATATCATCTCCCATTAATAAAGCCTTTGATTTTGGAAGAATTCACCTGGGTTTGATTTCCACTTTCCATATTTGTGAGTGACTCGTGAGTTTCATCATAGACATGCGCGTATTTTAAGAGTAGGCATAAGATAGAATGTCGTTCTTAAAAAATTAACATCAAGAGAAAAACAACGATATAAAATAGAGTACATTTTTGGTGAATGTTTGTATTTTATTCATTTACAATTTGGGTATTATACCAAACAAAACACTACAAAATTTGGAAGTGTAATGGGTTGTAAATGGGAAAAAAAAGTTGTGTGGATAGTATATTTTATAAGGAAAATGATCCCTACATAACACACATTTACCATACACAATAATTTATGCATTAAATAATTGTACAGTACAACTGTCTGATGCATATATTGTTGTGTATGGTAAATTTGTGTTGTGTAGGGATCACCTCCCATTTTATAAGGGTGATGGTATTTCCTATATGTTTGCCAGATAATTTTGTAAAACAGGTATAGCTCGTATAATCTACACTGGTTTTGACAAATCATCAAAGGATGACAATGGCAACACCCGTCTTTCTTTACGTAGCTTCACTTTTTGTTTACTTGGCTCTATGAGAGTTCTAAATAAACTTGAGGGCTAGTGGTATATACATCAGTCTTTTACCCTTTTCTCTTAAAATAGTTGTGATTTGAATAGCAATCATGTCTTTTTTTTCCCCTTCAATGCAGGGAATACGAAAATCAAGCTTCACTTTTTCTTCTTCTTTTTTTTTTTTTTTGGTAATCGTTTTCACAATGCATGTAAGTTTATTAGGTATTTTATTGATTGGATCAAAATATTGGCATTATGTGGTTGAGACTAAATTGTCACCCAAAAAGTATCGAAATTAAGACTTCTCATTAATTAAGGCTCTGGGTAGTCCGACCAAATAAAGGGTAACCGGACCAGACTTTGCATTAATTTGTGTGACTGTTTTCGTGTGCGCTTGGAGATTGCACCAAAATCTTGTGTGACTAGGGCTGTAAACGAACTGAACAGTTCACGAACAGTTCATGAACCGTTCGGCGGGAAGTTCGTTCGTGTTCGTTCGTTTAGTTAAATGAACGAACATGAACAAAGCTCTCGTTCGTTCATTTACGTTCGTGAACGTTCGTTCGTTTATGTTCATGAACCGTTGTTCGTGAACAATATTCGTGAACAATAGTTTGTTTATGTTCGTGAACATTTGTTCGTTATGTTCATTTACAAATATAAATATTTGCTTTATATAATATATATATTATTAATACCTAACTATTTAAGAAAAAGTTTAAATAAAAATACTTAATTTATAAATATTTCGTTCGTTTGTGTTCGTTCATTAGTGTTCGTTCGTTTGTGTTCGTTCATTAGTGTTCGTTCGTTTGTGTTCGTGAACAGTCGTTCATGAACACAAACGAACGAACATGAACAAGTCATTTTATTCGTTAATCTGTTCGTGAACCGTTCGTTAAGTTAAACGAACGAACATGAACAAGGTCCCGTTCGTGTTCGTTCGGTTCGTTTACAGCCCTAGCTCGAAAAGATATTTTGAACCTGTAAGGAAAGACTGGTGATGGCAATGTCGTCCTTTGATGGTTTGTCACAAACTAGTATCGATAGCATCAATTAGAGGTGGCGGTACAATACAATTAGAGATAGTGGTACAATATTGTATCTGGTACCTGAAAAATACGGAAATAAAAAACACTTAGGAGTTAGGATCCCATACCAAATCCTCTATGAAACTAGGGATATTGTTGCTGAGTTATTCTAGAATGTATATGGCATAATACCGTCTTTACATGTGCAATGATATCTTGTATTATAAAAGTATGAAAAACTTGATAAAAATAAAATTCACTAAAAATAATTTTAATTTAAGAGTAAGATATAATGTATGTCTTGATAAAGAAGAAAAAAAAATTTTAAGGGGTGAAACCCCAGTGGTACCGCCATCATGTGACCACATGGGCCCACAGATGAAGGCTAGAGGTCACAAGTTCAAAACTTGTCAAAGACAAGTGGAGAAACTATATCTTGTGATCCCATGTGTGAGGATGGTGACTTACCGGACATGAGTTCTATGCGGTGTGCGCTCTGAGTACCAAAATGGTACATGGGACCAGAGAGTTCCCACCCATTTACATTTAAAATGAATAAAACTATTTGAAACAATACATACTTATCATTTTCACTACCATTTTCACTACACTATTCTCTTGTATGTATATTTACCTCTATAGATTAGAAGATTTTTTTTTTTTTTAACATTAGATTTTGTATGTATATTAGAAGATTTTGATGTGAAAAAGTAAGTTTGTTCTATTTCAGATAGTTGGTGAAATCAAGTTCTAATTTAGATTGTCGACTTCTATTGAGAACTCGACGCATAATGGGTAGTGATCCGTACACCACCTACTTTTAGCCATACACCACCAAATATGTTTCACGGTATTGTACAGTACAACACCCTAAAGCACATTTGGTGGTGTACGGTTGAAAATAAGTGGAGTACAGATCATCACCCATAATAAAACTACGATTTCAACTCACTTGTCATTGATCTCCAATACAACAACACTACCCATTCATATGCATATGGGTAGTGATCCGTACACCACCTACTTTTAGCCATACACCACCAAATATGTTTCACGGTATTGTACAGTACAACACCCTAAAGCACATTTGGTGGTGTACGGTTGAAAATAAGTGGAGTACAGATCATCACCCATAATAAACACATCTCTCTACCCACAGGTAGAATACAACAACACTACCCATTGCATTCATTTTATTCGATTTCTACTATCACCTAAACATTTAGTGTTTGTTTTGTTTCCAGTAATTATGAGTTAATATCTCTCACACTCTATATTTCTTGATATATATATGCATATATATATATATATATATATATATATATATATATGCAATATTTTGCTATAATATAACCAACAGAATAATGTCTGGATTTATTGTTGAATATTGATACATTCCAAATTGATTTTGTATATTCCATTCTGGTAATGATTTTCTTGTTTTAAATGGATTAAGTTTAAATCATTTTCACTATTCTCTTTCTCTCACACATTACACATTACACTAGCTACTACTTGTCCCATACCCATTTTATTATTTTTTTTGAAGGATCTACATTTATCAAAGCATGTGAACGAGCCAAATATATTTATTAGTTGACTAAAGAGATATTGAAATATTTACCTATATTTAAGATACATATTTTTACGAGGAGTGTAACACCACCAGGCAAAAAAGTGTAACCCCACCAGAGGCATTATTAGCGGCGACGTCGCCGCTAATACTGCACCAGAGAGAGTATTAGCGGCGACGTCGCCGCTAATACTGCGGGCCCCCCATGTCTGTAATGGTAAATCTGGCAGAGAAATTAGCGGGCCCCCTGTCAGTGTCAGAGTATTAGCGGCGACGTCGCCGCTAATGCCTTGGTCGGGTTGACTTTTGCCTGGTGGTGTTACCGTGTGCCTAAAATATATTTATCAATATAGACTTCACTTTGAGTTTTGACTTAATGAGGAAGTTTATGAAAATTTAAACGTTAAAGTAGTCGACTGTTTACTTTAAGTGTTTATAAGTATATTTATTTATTGTGTTATAGGAGCTTTTATGTCTAAGAAAGATGAGGTTTGTCAAGATTATAAAGCAAACCTTCAATGGCGTCTTATTCAACATCATTGGGTTCTAGAGACATGTTTTTGAGTTTCAGATTAACCTCGAGGTATAATACTAAATTCTTAATAATTAATACTACTCCCTCCGTCCCATATTAAGTGTCCTAATTTGACTTTTTGAGTCTTTTTCTTTCAACTTTGACCGTAAATATTTTTGTTTGTGTTATATAACACTTGATATAACATATATGAATTGATTGAGTTTTAATGTACTTTTCATTGATATAACTTTCATCAACTAATATATAACACAAACAAAGATATTTACGGTCAAAGTCGGAAGAAAAAGACTTGACCAGTCAAAATAAGACAATTAAAATGGGACGGGAGTATTAGTTTTCTATAGTAAAAAAATCGAGATTTTCACAATTTTAGGTTGTTTCAAAATTGGTCATAATGTTTTGTCAAGACCAAATTCATGTTTTTGACACAAAACAAAAATCAAATGATGTTTTTCCAATTCATGTTTTTTTATTGATTCCAGTTAGAGTTTATAACTTTTGTTCTAGTTAGTCATTAATTTCATTTTCAAATTTAAACTTTTTTTATAGGGAAAATGTTATATGATGTTAACATCATGGTGGCACTCACACAATTTTCACACATGTTAAACAACCCCCTGAATTTAAGGTTTGTGAGTGGAACATCATATAAGTTATCTTATTTTTTAACATCATTAATTTATATTAAATTATTTTTTTAAATATTCATAATAAACAATTATATAAAAAACACAAACATTTCATATTAATTATAAAAAAACAATTATGAAAAACTTCAGACGTTCTTATATACTAAATAAAAACAAAACATTTCATATTAATTATAAAAATACTAAAACATTTGTGGTTAAACTAGCCTTTAAATAAAAAAGGAAATACAGTTCTTGGTAAAATATGTATTATGTTAGTTTATAGGTTACATGTCTTTAATTTTATGAGAAAGGTGTATATTTGTGGGACAATAGAGTCAGCAAGACACCAGGACTATTATAATTTCACATGCAAGTCTTTTACATATCATGGCAATCGATTTTCGAAACCAAACTCACCCAAACCAATTATAAACCGAAAAGGAAGAAATGATGTTTCAATTCGGTTTTGGCCAACCGACTCCAAGCCGAGTCCCACTCCTCCCACCCTTAGCTTCATGTCTCCACATCAGTGAACCAATCCAACTCAATCTTTAATTAAAAATTAATTTCTCTCTCTTCGATCTATACAACTCAATCTAACTCAAAGTTTCACTCTCATTCACAACCCAACCTAAACAAATTTTATATTATTATTATCATGTATAATAAAACTATTAAAAAATTGTCATTCAATAGAAACATCACATGTGGCATGTAAGAGCTCACAATCCGGGTTTCTCGCTCGAGCAGATCGATGCTTGCAATCTCCACTATCATTTCTTTTGAATATTTAATTGCACCACTTCCATTACTTTTGATTATTTTAATGAACGATCTATTATTCTCGCTCACCGATAATGTTAGTCTTATAAACAACAACATAACCCCCCTGGCCTATAAGTAACACATGTAACTACTTTAATAATGCTACACATATCCTCCCTTCTTTCATCTTTCTTGAAAATCCTCAAATTCCTCTCTTGCCAAATATAGTACACCATAACCCCCAAAGTCAGTCTCCTAATAATACTCCAAACAGATCGACTTATTCACAACCCCATTCTATATATATAACACAACTCATCCCACCCATCAGGTATTCAGGTGCATCATCCATTCTAGCTAATTGTTTCAATTCAGTCCATACCCTTCTTGGAAAATCACATGAGAAGAATAGATGTGAATGAGAATCTATCTGTAATTTACAGAAAGAACAAATCAAATTATTATTAGTTTATTACTCTCCCATGAGCTAATTCTATCTAGTGTCTTTAATTTATGTTTCAAGGCTAACCACAACATAAGAGAATTTCTAGGAATATATTGGCTACCGCTAAACCACACTTTGCCTACCACATTCTAGGAAATTCAACCTTCAGATCCTCCCGAACATTTCCAACAGAAAAAAGGTACAATTATGTCTTTTATGGCTTTCATACTTATGGCTTTCATCATTTTATGTAAATATATAAACTTCCATCAACAGACATGGGTAAAATATGTTGGGTTATATAACAATTATCAAATTAAATCACAAAGCACGCAGCGGAAAATTAATCTATGTAATTAATTAATTAACCAAGGATAGAAAACATGTACCTTTGATTGAAGAAAAAATAAAGTAAGAAACTTTATGAGGATTTGAAGTAAATCCCTCTACGTTTGCACACACGACACACGGATGTACGTATGCTAGTACTTGATCACGAACCGAACAACCTTTGTTATTATCCCTAATAATCGAACCAACCAAAACCCGAAACCCTTTGCTTTTGGGGAGTTCGGACGAAGCCAAGAGAAGAGGGAGGAGGAGAGAATGGAGAGGGTTTTGTTTTTCCTTGAATTGTATATCTAAACCCTTAACCTAAGCCTTGTATTTATAGGTATAGATTAGGGTTAATATTCTTGAAAAACAAGTTAAGTCAATGGGTTAAAACCCATTAACAAAAACCGGCCCCCTTTAGGAATAATCTAGAACACTTAATTTAATTATCAAATTACAATTAAGTCCTCCTTAACTAACAACCGTTAACTAGTAACCGTTAGTCTTTAACGACCATTCGTTAATTTAATTCGTGATCATTTTAATTAACAAATTAATTAATAATAAATACATTTGTGTCGAGACGTGTGACCCCGTAGGCTTAAATCATTTCCGGACATACGTTCATTTTTACGTGATCATATACTAACAGCTCCCACTTGAGCTCGTAACAAATGAAGGTAATAACATTGGTTAGCGTCTAGCAACACGCCAATGCTCCCAGAAATATTCAAGTATAGTTTCTTAAAGTATATTTAAATGGTTGAGACATTTATTATCCCTTTGTTCAGATACCGTGTTAAACATGAATATGGATCAATGTCATTTCATGATTTAACGATTCTGTTTCTCATTCCATAACTAATTAATGATTACCAAATATAATCGAGAACCATCTGGATTTATTTGGGCACGGCCATGCAAACATCTTAATTAGTCCTAATGAGGGCGCCAATGGTATCATTCTGCAACTATTAGTTGGAGGAACAAATCCTGTATTGACTACACGTGTCAGTCATCATACTTCACTACACTTTCTGAAAATAGCCCTTTATTTACTCCCTTATTCAGGAGAGTTAGAACTATATCAAGTAAGTGCAATCCATACATGCTGACCTGCTTGTATCTCAAGTCAAAGGATCAATAAAGTAACCATTTACGAATTTCACTTAATGACGTTGATCCATAAAGTGATGAATTCGTTAGTGGGGTAGTCCGATATGCATCAACTATGGATATCATGTGAGTTTGGTGGGACCATCCATTATATATTCCAAGAATATAACCAATCGCTCAGATTTGTCTTAGTTTAATTATATTCCCATATAATTAATCGACAATGGACAATTTAGAATATTATAAAATATTCAAGGATTAAACATGCAAATATATGACACAATTAATATTAAATGAAATCAAACATATCAAGTACTTTATTTCATTATATAAAATATAAATTGTTTAACATCCCTTATCCAAATACCGAAACAACAGATTTACATGAAATAACTAGCTAATTTAAGTCCTATGCCCTCGGCATGCCTTTCAAGCTTGGGCCTAGACAAAGCTTTTGTGAAAGGATCAGCTAAGTTAAAATCTGTGTGAACTTTGAGTAATTTGATCTCCCCTAGTTCGATTTGCTCACGAACATAGTGATATCGTCTAGCATAATGTCTGGCACCTTTCTGAACTCCGGGTTCGTTGGCAATGATTAATGCACCAGTATTATCACAGTACATATCAGTGGGTAAGTCACTTGAGGGGATCACGTCAAGCCCGCTAATGAACTTCCTTATCCAGACTGCTTCCATTGCGGCTTCTGAGGCGGCAATGTACTCAGACTCTGTTGCAGACATGGCAACTGTAGTTTGCTTCTTGCTTTTCCAATCCACAGCACCTCCGTTAAGAACGAAGACGAATCCTGACTGAGACTTCGTGTCATCTCTATCAGTTTGAAATCCAGCATCACAGTATCCGGTCACTTTGAGCTCTAAATCTGGATTTCCTCCATACACCAAAAACATATCTTTAGTAGCCCGTAGGTACTTCAGAATGTTCTTAACAGCAGTCCAGTGACTTTCACCTGGATTCTGTTGATATCGGCTAACGATGTTTTGCGCGAATGCCACATCGGGTCTAGTGCATCTAACCGCATACATAATAGATCCCACAGCCGAAGCATAAGGAACTCTTTGCATACGCTCCACCTCATTAGGTGTAGTAGCACCCTGTTTGACATATAAACTAAGTCCTTCTTGCATAGGTGTAAACCCACGCTTAGAATTCTCCATCTTGAATCGCTTCAAGACCTTATCAATATAAGCACTTTGACTTAGTCCAATTAATCGCTTTGATCTATCTCGGTAGATCTTGATTCCAAGAATAAATGCCGCTTCTCCTAAATCTTTCATGGCAAAACACTTTCCAAGATGGGATTTAACATCTTGCAACATTGGAATGTGTTTTCCTATGATCAATATGTCATCAACATACAAGACAAGGAAAGTAACATTACTCCCACTAGCTTTGCGATATACACATGGCTCATCGGGATTTTGAATGAAACCAAACTTTTTGATTTCTTCATCAAACCGCTTGTTCCAACTTCTTGATGCTTGCTTTAGTCCATAAATGGACCTTTGAAGCTTGCATACTTTGTTGGGATGTTTTGGATCAATAAAACCTTCAGGTTGATCCATATAGACTTCTTCATCCAAGTAACCATTTAAGAAGGCAGTCTTAACATCCATTTGCCATATCTCAAAGTCATAGTACGCAGCTATGGCTAAGAGAATCCTAATAGCTCTAATGTCCGCAACTGGGGAAAAGGTCTCATCATAGTCAACACCAAAACGTTGAGTATAACCTTTCGCCACGAGACGAGCTTTATAGGTGTGTACATTTCCATCCATGTCCGTCTTCTTCTTGAAGATCCACTTACACCCAACAGTTTGAGCATTTGGTGGAAGATCAACCAAGCTCCAGACTTGATTGTCTTTCATGGATTTCATTTCCACCTTCGTAGCTTCAAGCCATTTTTCAGATTCCGTATCTGATAATGCAGCTTTGAAATTCGGAGGCTCATCGAGATCTCCTAAAACGTTTTCTTCTACCATCAGACATAATCTGTCAGTAGGACGTCTTGTCCTTTCGGACCTACGAAGTGGAATCGCTTCATCATCATCGACTTGAGGTTCATCACTTTGAACATTTTCCCCCCCAAGTTGATGATTGTTAGGAGCTTCAGAAGGTGACACATCTTCCTCTTGAGTCTCATCAAGTTCTACAACCCTCCCACTGTTCTCTTGAGCTAATTTCTTTTCAAAGAATTCAGCATATCGAGCAACGCGAACAATGTTTTTGACGGGATCATAGAAGTCGTAACCCATCGTTTCCTTAGGGTATCCGACAAAGATGCACTTAGTAGTTCTGGGTTCAAGTTTGTCAGGTGTATCGCGCTTCACAAGTGCCTCACATCCCCAGACTCTTAAGTAAGACAGATTAGGAACATTTCCATGCCATAATTCATATGGTGTCTTGTCAACCTTCTTGGTTGGAACCATATTGAGAATGCGTACAGCAGTCTCTAGAGCATAATCCCAAAACGAAAATGGGAGAGTCGTAAGGGTCATCATAGATCTCACCATGTCTAGCAAGGTTCGATTTCTCCTTTCAGACACTCCATTATGTTGAGGAGTGTATGGAGGAGTAAGATGTTGGACAATTCCACATGCTTTCAGATAATCCTTAAACTCTTGGCTTAAGTATTCACCACCTCGATCCGAACGAAGAATCTTGATGGTTTTGCCGAGTTGATTTTCTACTTCATTTTTAAACTCTTTGAATGTTTCAAACACTTCATGTTTATGTTTAAGCAAGTAAACATAACCATAACGACTGAAATCATCCGTAAACGTTATGAAGTAGCTAGCTCCTTTTCTTGACACATGTCTAAATGGGCCGCAAACATCGGTATGAATGAGTCCAAGAAGATCTTTAGCCCTCTCCGGTTTATGCGAAAAAGGTTTTCTTGTCATTTTTCCGGAAACACATGACTCGCATTTATCAAATGATTCATCATTTAATTTTAAGATCCCTTCACGTTGAAGTCTTTCAATGCGATTTTTGCCAATGTGTGCAAGACGACAGTGCCAAAGATAAGTAGAGTCCAAGTTAGTCTTGGCTCTTTTGCTAACATTATACATTGAATTATTTGAATCACAACCACGCATATCAATTTCATAAATACCATCACAAGCAATAGCATCAAAATAATGAACATTATTTTTAGAAACTGAAATACCATCATTATTAAAAACATTAATAAATCCGTTGTCTTTCAACAAAGAAACTGAAACTACACCTCTAGTAATAGATGGTGCATAATGACAATTGTCTAAAACAATAATTAAACCGGAAGGAAGAACTAAATGATATTCTCCAATAGCTTCAACAGGTGCTGGTAGACCATTGCCCACGAACAACTGCAAAGCTCCGGGCTTCAGCTTCCTCCTTTTCCTAAGTGCCTGTAATTCATTACAGATATGAGTTCCACAGCCAGTGTCATAAACCCATGATTTACGCTTAGTAAAGGAAAATAATTCAATAGTGAAGATACCTGAAGTACTAGCAACGCTAGCTTGCTTCTTCTTCACATTCAACTCGGCAAGATACTTGGGACAGTTCCTCTTCCAGTGCCCGACTTCATTACAATGATGACAGGTCTGGTCTTTTGCCGGATGCTCTTTCTTAGCCGGAGGGGTTTTCTTTGGTTTGGAAGCATAAGCAGCTTGCTTACCCTTGCCTTTACCATCAAACTTGCCTTTAGCTTGGTGCGATTTCTTAGCTTTCTGGATCCGACCCCCTCTTATCATAAGAACATTTGGGTCATTGGCCTTCTTTGGAATCGTCTTCTCATATTCAATGAGCATAGCATGAAGTTCAGTGACGCTCTTTTTCATAGAGTGCATGGTATAGTTTTGCACAAAACCCTCATATTCCTTCGTAAGGGATTTGAGAATCATGCCAACTTTTACCTCTTTATGATAAGCGTACTCCATCGAATCCAATTTGTCAAAAATGCTCTTCATCTTGAGCACATGACTGCTAACCGATTTTCCAGATTCAAGTTTCATGTCATGGAGTTCCACGACTAAGTCGAACAGTTCCACTCCAGCTTGTTTTTCATACAAGGATTTAAGTTCTGTGATCATATCATATGGAGTGTAGAGCTCGAATTGTTTTTGAAGCTCGGGAGACATGCTCGCAAGCATCAAACAACAAACTTCATTGAATCTAGTGTACTGAATCCTATATTCAGCTTTTTCAGCTGCTGTGGATTTCAGCACTTGGTTCGGTTGGCCATTGCCTTTCAATGACATCCATGCGTTCCTCAACTCTTAGAACAATTCTCAGTTGACGATACCAGTCATTGAAATTTGATCCATTAAGCTTTTCTCTTTCAAACATTTGCCGAAAAGCATTGGTGTTTGTGGAAGGATTCATTGCCATCTACAAACAGATTAAGTTCAAAAATCAGTATTTTCGATAATAAATCCTTAGGAAATCAATTACCCAATGTTTATCAAATAAACAATTAATTTCATTAAGGCTAGGATCCAATTGACATACAATCATTTAATCAGTTGATCTGCTAGAAATGATTGTACTCAAAAGGTAAGTGACGAGCAGTAATTGCATTACATGTGCAATTCCTAGTAAGAATGGGACCTACCAATGACACTTGATTCATCAAGTGATTTGTAGTCATGTTTTGTCCCATCTTTTGCCACGGGTCAAGGTCTCACCGCTTAACTCGCTTTAAGTCGTCCAACCAAGAACGCGCAAATTTGTCCACCACTGTGTACCAGTGAGTGGGATTTACCATGCAACTGCCATTTCACCACTGTGTACCAGTGAGTAAAACAACAGCCACAAGTGTCCTTTACGAGTTGGATGGCAATGACTTAAGTTTATTGGGTCAATCAATTTGATGTGTGATCAAAAAGTTATGTTTGAAGATTCATGCATATCTTCTAAACATAATATGTTTATAAAACTCATTTTTATTGCCTTTAAATACAAAAGAGCTCGGTAGCTCCATTTGAACTCGCAAAGAAGCGCAAGGGCAAAGGTATGCGATAAACGCGATTTAAAAACCCGCCCTTTTAGGAGGCTAGCGCACTCCGACTTATGCCTCTCTTAGAGTTTGTTCAAATGGGTGAGCCGGTGTATCTTTTGATTTTAGGGCATCAATTTTATAAACAAAATCTTATTTCGATATAATTTAGTCAAGTTAATCTTTTCCAAAAACTATTTTTGCACACAATTTTCATAAACAAGGCAAAAATAAACTTACTAAATTTACAACTTAACAATTAAGGTAATCAACCTAATTTTGGTCACTATGGTATAAGATTGGCTCCTCTTTCATATGGAAAGAGACCACATACATCAAGTTGCCTTGATTGCGTAAGCCAAAATTTCTATAACAAATTATCTACCATAAATTGAAGATGCTGATCTGGAAAATCCAGCAGCTTCACGACCAAATCTGGCCCTGAAGAAGGCCGAACTGGGCTTAGCACAAAACATGAAAGTTGTAGCCCTATGAGTCTAGCACCTTCTGTAAAAATTCGGCTTCCAACTCCTTACGGTTGATGAGTTATGGTCGTTTTAGTGAACTGGTGTCAAACAGGGATTTTCACAAAACATAATCACATTGTCACACAATTAATTATTCAATTATCTAGCATAATTAACCCTAATGATCAAGATTTCATATCAATATATCTAAGTAATAATCATGAATAATTTGCATGAAAAATTCATGATTTTTACTTCTTTTTAACAATTAAATAATTAAAAGGTACATCATAAACGCATGCAATTATCATATAATAATGCTTAAAGATCAAAACTTGGAATTAGGGTAAAAAAAAAAATTTTATTTATTTCAGATCTGATTTCGAAAATAAAAAAAAATTATATATTTTTTTTCATTATTTTATTACAATTAAACAAATTAATTAATAAAATAATCAAAAGAATTACATAAAATTCTAAAAAATATAAAACCCTAACCCCCCTTCAAATTTTGATCTTTTTGGTAATTAATCATCACATAGTAGGCTCGTGATACCACTGTTGGGTTATATAACAATTATCAAATTAAATCACAAAGCACGCAGCGGAAAATTAATCTATGTAATTAATTAATTAACCAAGGATAGAAAACATGTACCTTTGATTGAAGAAAAAATAAAGTAAGAAACTTTATGAGGATTTGAAGTAAATCCCTCTACGTTTGCACACACGACACACGGATGTACGTATGCTAGTACTTGATCACGAACCGAACAACCTTTGTTATTATCCCTAATAATCGAACCAACCAAAACCCGAAACCCTTTGCTTTTGGGGAGTTCGGACGAAGCCAAGAGAAGAGGGAGGAGGAGAGAATGGAGAGGGTTTTGTTTTTCCTTGAATTGTATATCTAAACCCTTAACCTAAGCCTTGTATTTATAGGTATAGATTAGGGTTAATATTCTTGAAAAACAAGTTAAGTCAATGGGTTAAAACCCATTAACAAAAACCGGCCCCCTCTATAGAATAATCTAGAACACTTAATTTAATTATCAAATTACAATTAAGTCCTCCTTAACTAACAACCGTTAACTAGTAACCGTTAGTCTTTAACGACCATTCGTTAATTTAATTCGTGATCATTTTAATTAACAAATTAATTAATAATAAATACATTTGTGTCGAGACGTGTGACCCCGTAGGCTTAAATCATTTCCGGACATACGTTCATTTTTACGTGATCATATACTAACAAATAGAGTGGTGCTTAAGTAGACAATAAGCACTTAGACATTAATTTATTGGTCTAGAAGTTTATCCGCATAAAATACAACATTAAGCGTTAGTCAAATCTTAAAGACTAGAATGTTCAACTGGGCTTCACTGCCATTGCCATTCTCTATCTTCCATTTGTTGTCTTCGACTTCAACTGGAATGATTCTTCAACTTGGTCAGTTCTCAACTGGAGGAAGTCTTCAGTTGCGTTGACTGTACGGTGCAACTGGGACTTCAATATATTTCTCGACAAATCATCTAGGTCTCCAGTTTCACTGGACAGTTTCACTGGGTCTCCAGGTGCAACTGGAGACTGGCCAGTTTACCAGGTGAACTGGTCCTAACAGCTTCCATCCAATTACCTTTTTTTTTCTTTGAGAGATCTCTCATAGTCAATGTAGCCGAGCATGATGGCACAATCTATTTCTCCTTGCCCCTTGTCGGCTATAAGCAAGAGAGTTTGAATGTCTTCACTGTCGGGACCAGGAAAGTTGAGGTAAGGTAAGACGCCAAGGACGACTCGGGACTGGTGGTAGCTACCTTGAGGGTCCCGATAGGCGTCAGCCTGAAAGACCGATCAGACAATGATTTCAATGCGCAAGCATACCCCCAATGGATTGTACGTTGTGGAAATGAAGAATTACCCGAACTGCCATAATTTTCGAACCAAAACCCTCAACCCAGCCATTCACGAACGTCCAACATTGCGCACGCAAGGCATCTATGGCAAGTCTGCTTACAGTGTATGTTCGATGTGAATCAAACAAAATCTCCTGAACCTGTTTAAAAAAGAAAAACCTTTTCTCCGCCGGCCAGAGCCACGGCAGAACCAAAAGTAGTGACCAAACATCAATCCTAGCCCTACACAACATTAAAAAAACATCAAAAGCCTACCTATTTAAACACCGGCTAAGAATTAGGAAATTATGGATATATTATAAATAATTAATTTAAATATTAATTTAATAGTAAATATGATTAAAAAGACACGTGTCGTTTTAATATTGCGGCACATGTTCATTAGTGGGGGCTTTAATCCTGTTTTAGTTTATATTAAATTTGAAACATACCCATTTGCATGAATGAGAATATCCACGACATTCCTAGCTTCTGTTGATGTTGGAGACATTCGGTTTATGATATCTTGTGTTGTATAACTGTCATATTTTGCCTTGGTTATCTCAGTTCCAGCCAGATTACTAAATAAAAAAGCAATAAGCTTTGCTGCCTGCCTGAAGTCGTTCTCTGTCAAAGGAAAGTGAAAATAAGATATAATTTCAACAAACGTAAACTTAACAGGTTATCAGGTTAAGTGTTTAACTCTAGATTGTACTGTTAATCTTGAGCAGGAAGTAAGTCCGCCAATTTTTAGCAAATTAGCCCATCCAAATATGTAGTCCATGGATCAAGGTTTCCATGGGAAAAATCCATTTGGTGCAAATAGTTCATCCCTTCTACGATTCCTTTAAGGATGCCTAAGAAACACTCACTCAAACTGTTAACCTGAGCCTGCCAGTCTATTGTGCCTAATTCTCCTATATAGTCAATCACTCTGTAAAGGAAGGATTGAAAGGTAAAATAGTGGTCTGGCCCATTCTCAACCGGGTGGGTTAACTATATAGGAGAATTAGGCACAATAGACTGGCAGGCTCAAGTTAACAGTTTGAGTGAGTGTTTCTTAGGGATCCTTAAAGGAATCGTAGAAGGGATGAACTATTTGCACCAAATGGATTTTTCCCATGGAAACCTTGATCCATGGACTACATATTTGGATGGGCTAATTTGCTAAAAATTGGCGGACTTACTTCCTGCTCAAGATTAACAGTACAATCTAAAGGTAAACACTTAACCTGATAACCTGTTAAGTTTACGTTTGTTGAAATTATATCTTATTTTCACTTTCCTTTGACAGAGAACGACTTCAGGCAGGCAGCAAAGCTTATTGCTTTTTTATTTAGTAATCTGGCTGGAACTGAGATAACCAAGGCAAAATATGACAGTTATACAACACAAGATATCATAAACCGAATGTCTCCAACATCAACAGAAGCTAGGAATGTCGTGGATATTCTCATTCATGCAAATGGGTATGTTTCAAATTTAATATAAACTAAAACAGGATTAAAGCTCCTACTAATGAACATGTGCCGCAATATTAAAACGACACGTGTCTTTTTAATCATATTTACTATTAAATTAATATTTAAATTAATTATTTATAATATATCCATAATTTCCTAATTCTTAGCCGGTGTTTAAATAGGTAGGCTTTTGATGTTTTTTTAATGTTGTGTAGGGCTAGGATTGATGTTTGGTCACTGCTTTTGGTTCTGTCGTGGCTCTGGCCGGCCAAGAAAAGGTTTTTCTTTTTTAAAGAGGTTCAGGAGATTTTGTTCGATTCACATCGAACATACACTGTAAGCAGACTTGCCATAGATGCCTTGCGTGCGCAATGTTGGACGTTCGTGAATGGCTGGGTTGAGGGTTTTGGTTCGAAAATTATGGCATACGTGTTGGTCCTCTCACTCTTTTACGTACATTCGGAACTACAAAAAGTGAACATTGTACATTATAAATGCTAAACAATTGAAATTAAGAAAATATATTAGGCTATATGTTTTCTTGGTTTTAATATAAATTTCTTATATTATAACACCTGTCGTTTTAAAATATGGATTTCCAAAAATTTTCGCCTAACGACGTCAAAAGAAAGCGGAATTAAACTTTGAAAAGTCCAAACCACAGAATCTGTTTGGGTCATTTATTACTTGGTGTTACCAGCCATAACATCAAAACAAGTTTGAATGGAAACCCATCGGTTACCCGACATAAAGCAACTGACCACAATACGAATACAAGTCATAACTATCCAAACATAATGCAAAGGTCTAAAGTAAGCAGCCACTATGGGTAAACTATAGCCATTCTCACGTCAATCTACCCATGCCTCGCTCTTATTCATCATCCATCACAACTTACTAAACCTGAGGGGACAACACATTTCAAGAAACAAGTGTTAGCTAACGAATTAGCTAAGTAAGATAACACATAGTTTATAAAGCATTTGTCCATTTCAATATTTGAAAGAAATACATTATAACCATTAAGGCACAAATCATAGCATAACATCATCTCACTTTACGGTAAACATCATAAGATATTCAATCCTAATTGTGCCTAAACACATCACATATCATATCTCACGTTCACATCAAGTTATGTGTGACTTATGCCACACATCTCACGTTAGGTGAAAGTTTATGTGTTGGCGGTCATAAGACCTCACAACAACTCTCACGACCGACTTAATGGTAAAACCTTTCAGTAATCCCACCTTGTCGTTAAGGATAGGGAAAGTCGATCCAGGAGTAGTCCGTATGTTCAAAGACATTGGTGGCTAGTTAGGCCTACCCGGAATTACTCATCTCACGTTAACTATGTTGCAAGGAGCCACCCAAGCAACCACATCTACGCACCAGCCGAGCAAGGGCAAGTATGGGTTAAGCTTAACACTTCTCACATCAATAGCTCGAGCATTACTCACATATCACATTGCATTACATCATTTTACGTTTGAGCCCTTAAACGTGCACGTGTCATGGCAACTTATAAAGTCTAGTGAACTAGATGAACAAGCCATACATTCATGCACATTTCATTTATCATCAACATATATTCACATTTCAAAACATCTCAAAGCATTACATATCATTTCCTAGCATATCGTAACATCTCATATCATTGGGGTAACATTTCAGGCTTCAATAGTCATTTACATAGTCCATAACACCTCCCGTGTAACCCCGAATACCCATAAGTAAACAAGATATCATTTGGGAAGTTATTATATGAAAACCATGTTTTTGTTGAACCCTCAGCGTGTCAAAGTAGTGTATCTTACCTCGTTGAAGAGCACAACAAAGGATAACGTAAGTTATCGAGCTTTCAAGTATTCCCGACTACCTATAAGCATTGAACGACCATAATGAGCTAAACAAGTACCTACTTACTTATGTTCATGAATCAAGCCTAAATATCTATAAACATGAGCCATGACAAGGCTTGATGCATCGGACAATCGATTAATACTTTAGAGCTTACATAACTCGACTGAACTCGGCATTCACTCACTAAATTAACCTTTCTGGAAACTTGACATCATAATCATCTTTTAAAAACATTACCATTAGAAAGTAGACTCTCTCACGATTCCGTGGATAGCTTATTTGTCAAAAACGGAGTTACGGTTCAAAAGTTATGGCCTTTTGAAAATTCTGTCGCTATTGCGTCGCAGTGGGATAACTGCGTCACAACTTAAGTCACTGCATTTTTGTTGCGCCTCAACTAAGGAGTTGCGCCACAACTAGCCCCGATTCTGCACAAACCTCATTGTTTAACCTCCAAAACTTAACCAAACACACCCCAAACGACCCTAAACCTTATGAACGACTTTTGTACCTCAAAATTCATCATTTTAAGACCATAATTATGCAATGAAATCATTGATTAACCCCTACTTGATTTGCATCACAATAACAAACGTTTTAGGTTACCGAATCGATCAAAACATACGTTTTTGACATCAATTAATCCTCTAATGACCTAGACCAGTCATGGATCTGATTATATGATTGAAATGATATAAAATCAATGTTGTTATACCTTTACTACCTGGAGATTACAAAAAGGATGTGAAAACTTGATCAAAACGATCCCGAATCAACCAAACGATGATGAAATCGAACAATAGAATGCTATGGGACCAAGGGGACGGCTAGGGCTTCAAAGGAAATGTATATTCTCTGTATTATGAGTCTAATGACAGGTTATTAGACCCTTAACCCGTTTTTAGTTCAACTCTATGTCAAAACTAGTCCCTAAGCTTCCAAACGACTCATATTTAGCTCAAAACACCTATAGGGAATACTTACAACACATTAAACACTTCAAGCACCTCTAAAGGCATATAAATATACCTTAAACACATTAGTACATCAATCATCAAGGCATTAAAGCCTCACACATATAGCACATTAAACACAACTAAGCATTGAATCTCCTAGAAACTTAACGGACACGTTGTGTTGACTTAACGACTCAAGTCAACCGTTAATTAAAAAGTTTGGGATGTTACATATATATTCGTCATGCTGATTTAACAAACAACACAACGATGCAATCAAGTAGATCTAACAAACCTGCTTCATTTTCTAGTTGTTGAAGTTCATCCTCTTCATGCTCAACTTCATTTTCTGGTTCTGGAACTTCATGCTCTTCGTGCTCGGCTTCATTTTCTGATTGTGGAACTTCAAGCTCTTCATCAACGAGTTCATCGTTCTCATCTTCTAAATCATTCTCATTTTGTAAATCATCCATGTCCTCATCTTCATCATCTTCGGAACTATCTTGTTCTTCATAAGCATCATTCACATCCATGTCTTCAATATCATCAGTTTCAGCATCATCTTGTGCTTCATTGATATCTATATTTACAGAAAAATTAGCATCAAAAATAGCTAATTGAACCTAGAGGTAATACTGATTAAATATCATATATATAATATTAGAATAAAAAATTATAGGTACCATGAAATCTCAAGTCACTCTTCTCATAGTCATCATCGTTGTCAATTGCAAATAACTTTCGTGACAGAATTAGAATGCTCTAAATTCTTTTTGATCAACTCACCCTCGGTGACTCTTTCTTTTGATTTATTCTGTTTTGGAGGATTTGTATCAACTAGGTGACCATTTCTCCTATCACCTTTGTCAAACGCCTGTACCCTGCTATTTATTCTAGTCCTTGTGTCAATCACTTGTCCCTTCTGCATATGAGATTCTGAAGATGTTAGCACACGGGAGACATTTGGAGCAATGCATCGTTTCTTTGCTAAATTAGCATATCTATTCATGGACATCGGCGCAATGTATTTTGCATGCTGTTTCTGCAATAAGTCAAATTGTCAGTGAACAAAGACAGAAAATATATTATATTATCTATAAGAGTTATTAGTACCTTTTTAGAAATTTTTGTAGCAGCAGCTTCTTGATAATCTTGCTCAACATCATCGTTAAAGTCCGAACCAGGCATATCCTCTCCATCTTTCTCAGTGGTATCCATTGGTATCTTTTTCTTTGGTTTGTCACTTTCTATTAGACTTGTCAAAGACTTGGCAATATTTTGCACTCCCAAAGCTTGTAATCTCTTTTGATTCTCTTGAACCCTCGACCTTCTAGCCTGTTCATAATTATTTGTATGTCTTATAGAGCTTTGGCTTTGCATACTTCGATGTTCCATTACTGGTGTACACAACAAAGAAAGATTTTATTAGATTTTTTATATAGATCCAAAAAGATTTAGACTCTGGAATTTGTCCTAAAGATGTAATATGTTGAAAGATGGGGAAACGACACTGTTCTAAACAAGATCCTTCAAGTGATGGTGTTTTCCCGTCTTTCCTTTCCGAAGCTCGCATATAAAATGACAAAACTTTAACTAATGGTGTTTTCAATCTAAAAAGACGTCATGTCACTTTAAGTAAAACCACACCAATTCACAACTATAAATTAGAGTAACATTTAAAAGATATAAAAGGTATCCTTTGAGCAATTAAGTCACCAAGTCTAGAGATATGTAAAACAGGAAAGTAATTCAGATAACACTAATAAAATAATTTCTATCAGAGCTGCATTAACCTCGGAGAAACCCGTAATGGACAAAACTTTCTAATCGCTTAGTTAAAAGCATATAAGCAAAGAAGAACAACAACAATACCCAATCTCACATGTACCCCTACCCAACTCCCAAAGGTAGAGAATTATAGATATCTCACAGCGGGTTGAGTACTAGCCTAACTTATATATACATCTTAATGTACCTTACATATTCGTTTTCATTAGCAAAACTATAACCGGAGTTAGTCAAATAACTTACATCATGATCAGGGGGGTCTTTACATGTGCACTTTCCAAATTCCAAAGAATCATTTGGTTTCTTAAAACAGATAGTTAGATATCGAATCTATACTGAATCTATACCTATACAACCAAGTAAAAATTAATAGCCATTCATATAACTGCTCCAATTAAGAACCAACACAAACCATCAACAACAACAACAAAACCCCTAAATCATTCTATAATAAATTCTATAATAAACACTAACAAAATCACTATAATAAATCATTCTATAATAAACATTCTATAATAAATCATTCTATAATAAATCATCCTATAATAAATTCTATAATAAACATTCTATAATAAATCATTCTATAATAAATCATTCTATAATAAACATTCTATAATAAATCATTCTATAATAAATCATTCCTATAATAAACATTCTATAATAAATCATTCTATAATAAATCATTCTATAATAAACATTCTATAATAAATCATTCTATAATAAATCATTCCTATAATAAAATTCTATAATAAACATTCTATAATAAATCATTCTATAATAACATTCTATAATAAACATTCTATAATAAATCATTCTATAATAAATCATTCTATAATAAACATTCTATAATAAATCATTCTATAATAAATCATTCTATAATAAACATTCTATAATAAATCATTCTATAATAAATCATTCTATAATAAACATTCTATAATAAATCATTCTATAATAAATCATTCTATAATAAATCATTCTATAATAAATCATTCTATAATAAATCATTCTATAATAAATCATTCTATAATAAATCATTCTATAACAACAACA
>CM067168.1:47219693-47232193 GCA_034093135.1 Erigeron breviscapus
ATAATAATAATAATAATAATAATAATAATAATAATAATAATAATAATAATAATAATAATAAAAAAATTAAATACAAATAAATAATAATAATAATAATAATAATGACAAAAAAAAAAACGGGCCTTAATCCCATTACTTTGATGTGAATAATCTAATACTAATACTCTATTATATTGTTTTACTAGTTAATCAATACATGTATTATAATTTCTGTTATTGATATATTATAACTCGGTTTTGAGATACTAAATTGACTAAAACAATAAATTTATAGTAAAGAAAGAAAGAAACTGCTCAGTGCCGCCTTCCGTGGGTTTTAAGCCCCAATATCTCGACGATGTATGGGGGGTTAAGATGTAGACAGACTTTACCCCTGCCTAAGTAAAGAGACTGCTTTCATTTTTTACCTAAATTTATACTCGTAGTACCTATTGTATTATAAACATTTAATGGGCTATTTATCTTTAAAAATATTACTCGTACTAAGTAAATATGACATCATAGACAAAATAAAAACCTTTTATAAAAAATTGTAGATATGCCACATTAATGAAGACAATTTTCTTTATAATATATAAACATACAGATTAATCAGATGGAATTATATTATATTGTCTTTTACTAAATTGTATTATATTAAGAGTGGTGATAAGTCATAATATATTTAATTTTTATTTTTATACTTATTAAATCAAGATAGTGTTATTAGTTTTAAACCAATGGTGTTATTTAAAAAAATACCATTTTAAATATTCTTATTAAATATTTGGATCAACGACCCAAAACAGTGGTAGGATAAGACTGTTTACATCTTAATCTACCGAAGTATTGGGACTCCACTACCACTACATGAAATTTAAGAAGTTGGGATTGCTTGTTAACATTACATACATAAATTGACACAAACTTAAAAAATAATGAATATGAGAAACCATCGTGGAAGCAACCTCTCTACACTATCACGATAGGGATAAGGCTTTGATGTGTAAAATCGAGTCTTAAATTTATGAACAAGAACTACCTAATTACTGACTACTACACATTTGCGGGCAGTGTACCCGTTCATATATAGTATAGCTAAAAGGCAAGTCCAGGATCGAACACATGGACTATTATTTAGGAAAAATGCGAGTTTAATGTAATTCAAGAAGATGGGGGTTGGTTTAATGACCCAATGTCACTTTGTTTTGAAAGCAGTTAGTAAATTGAACAAGTTAGTAATTCCGAATAATTAATCTGAAAGAGATTTTTATTAATAAAATATTAAAAGGTCATCTACCTCGAATCCATGACACTACAAATTCAGGTTGCACTTAATTGAAGAACCAATTCAAATATGTTGACTTATAACCGAGAACTAAACAAAGACTCACCCCGTACCCGTCAAGTTCGTTACTTTATTTAATCCCCTTAATTAACTAGTTCCATTACTAAGACCGGTACCCCGAGACGCCTTTCATAACTTTCCTAATCAATTAATTGTTTTGGTTATTTAGATAACAATTATATCTATCGATTGTACCCAACCGTTAACACATTAATTCCTATTATCAATGAACGATTATTTACCGTACCCGTCATAGACCCAATTGTTTGTACCCAAACAATCAAAATGATATATGTATAATCAATAACTACCATTAAAGACACACATATACCACCAATCAATTCAAGATAAATGATAAGGAAGAAATATGCTAAGATCACGATATAACGTTAAATGACATCAACATTGAATTAATAAAAGTAATGCAACCATCATTCAATAGTATCACTTCATCTCAATAGATGATAAGATTATTAGCACATAACTATACTAACAAAGATCATGAATAACGTAATAGAGTACATAAAATTACCCATAAATAATCTAGTACAAAACGAATGATCCTCGAGATATAGTAACAAACCAAGAAAATATATAAAGAAATAAAGCCAAACTTTTTGATGTAATATTCTGATGCTGCTGCTTTGTCGTTTTTCTGGATCGAGAGCCAAGAACCGTAAGGGTTCTTTTTGGCGGCTGCCAAACCCACGCACCACAGCTCCAGAATTCCCCCACATATATATGTAGGTTTCTTTATTTGTTAGCAACTTCATGGCTCATGCCCATGTGATGGACTTCCAGCCGAGCCCACATAAGAATTTGGTACTCAAAGCCCAAGTCAAATTTAATTCCAACTTTCTCAAATAATGAATTCTTGTCAAAGTCCATATGAATGTTGACTTGTCAAATTAATCCTAGCAATGACACTTGCAAATGTTTTCTTCCTTGAAAAACTTGTACGCCAAACGTTGATGCTTCAATTAATTAGTAAACATTGTGATTCCATCCTTAATCCACATTTGACTCTTATCTCATCATTTTTGAGTGCTTTCCTTCATATCACACCAAATGAACCTAAAATCATAAAACCATATATTTAAGTACCAAAAGTTCATTAATACAACTAGAAAATACGCATAAAAGGCTCAAATATAATGTGATAAATATGTATAAAATGAGCCACATCAGGCTTTCTTTGGTAAACACGTGGGGTTTTACTTAAACAATACGTGTCATTTTATATCCTTATTTATCTTATTTTTTAGAAACCATATCTCATTGTTTATGGTACGTGCAAGACTTCACCATTATACGGTGAAGTTTCCCTAGTGTCATATATCGACTGAATATAATATCAATTTAGTTATCCATCATATATAATATAGCAAAATCCATTATAAAATCTTCTTCCACTTTTTTTTTCCAATTGAATTATAAAAAAAACATATTAAGTGATATAACAAATTAACAATAACTACATCATCAGTTAGTTAACAAAAGAGAGAAATTTAATCATGAGTCGTTACAAGTATTCGAAAAGAAAAAAACGCTAAGGCTTGACATCGATCCCTAAGAATCAAACTCAAAACCTTGGATAAAATCAAAAGTATATCTAACCAGCTATGGACTTATATAGACTTCCATTTAAACTAGATTTATTAACGATTGAAATACTAATATATACGGAGTATATCTTTTTTCCTTAGTGAAATAATATATAAAAAACTTATTGAAAATAATATTAATTTAGGATTTTTTTTTTGAAAAATAATTTTTATATTATTAGTTTAGTTAAAGATTTGTGTGTGAACGTGCGTGTCATGAACATTGATGGATGAGGTCACTAAGGCCCCGTTCTTTTTTTACTTAATAAATTTAATAATTAACTTAACATTCAGTCAATTTATGTTCTTTTTTTGACTTAATAGAACAAAAATAACCATCAATTACTTATTTTTTACTTAATACATACAGATATTATTTATATTCAGTTACATAATACATTAAGCACTCAATGGCTAAAAAAAACGGCCCCTAAGTTGGTCGCACTCAATGGCGATGGGGATGTTCTAAGCAAATGAAAAAAGGATCCGTTGGGTGTGGGTCCTACCCGTTGCCATACCTAAATCAAACCATTCTATCTCTAAAAATTCCAGAATTTCATTACTTCCTTTCAATTCAATTCCAGAATTTCATTTGCGCCCTTTGATTTTATATTCGCACCCTTAATTTTATATTCGCGCCCTTAAGTTAACAAAAGATCACCACTTCGCTGCAACATGAAACCTTAAATGTGGAAAGAGGGCGACAGCGGCCGAACAACGTTAACCACCAATTCTGCCCCAAATTTCATTTGAGAATCGGTTAGTTATGATCCTTAATCCTTCTTTTTTTTTATTAATTGTTATATGATTTTTCACACCTTCTATATCATCTAAAAAACAGGGTTTGATTTTCCACACCTTCTATATCATCTAAAAAACAGGGTTTGATTTTCCACACCTTCTATATCATCTAAAAAAATAGGGTTTGATTAGGTTATGTGTTTTGCTTGGCTTATTTGTTAATGTATTTGACGTCTTCACTATGATTCAGTTTGGGGTGTATTTAATTAAACAATCTTTTGGCTTGAAATCATGAATTATATTCAAACGTACGTGTGTCTTTGGCAATTACTAGATGGAGTAAGCTTGTCCCAAAGAAGGTGAACATCCTTGTGTGGAGAGTCATGAATGACCGTTTTTCCTCTCGAACAAACCTGTCCATCAAGGGTATTGATGTACCTTCGATCTTATGCCCACTGTGTTTGGTTGAACCTGAAACCAGTAATCATATTTTTTTCGACTTGTAAGGTTGTTGATAAACTATGGTTTCTTATCTCTTCTTGGCTTGAGGTTCCTTTACAAAGATATGCTAGCTTGGGAGAGTTTTTTGAAAATCACGACACTTTGCAGCTTAAATCTACCAAGAAAATGTGCATGGAAGCTGTTATCTTTTGCATGATTTGGAATATTTGGAAATTTCGAAACGATTGTGTTTTTTCTTCAGGAAACAACCGGGATGACTTTCTGTTTGACACCATTGTTTCTCAGTCACATTTGTGGGTTACGAGCAGGTGTAAGAAGCTTGGTATTTCGCGGGATGATTGGTTTAAAAACCCTCTTCTACATATTTAACTTGCATGTTTTTCGGTTGTTGTTATTATTATAAATAGTTTCGTTATTCCTAGACATTGTATTCTGTACTCTTTTGGTGTCTAGTGCTTTGCTAGATGCCATTTTGTTTATTTATAATATTCCGCCGTTAAAAAAAAAAATACCATCAAATTTTGACCAATTGGTATATTGAAAAAAATCAAGACATGTGAACAAATACAATAAAACTCTACGGCGAAATTTTTTATATTTATTGAATTTAAAATTAACGAATTCTTCTTTTTTTTTGGTTATTTCTTAAGTTTTGGACATTAATAAGGAAATCACTATGATCAACAAGCGATTTATTAAGTCAAGTTCATAAGCTCAACATTACGTTTCACATGTCACTTCGCATCAACTGTTTATATTGTCCGGGTTTTTTCAAGCAAGCACGTAATTTGTATTAAGTAACAAAATAAAATAATATCGAAAGTGTCTGATGATACATCGTATTTCAAACCACAAACCATCCAACTTAACCACAGATCATGACCAACGAGCCACACATTATTTTTTACCCGCAAACCTTGAAAGCTTTTAACTGTTGGAACCACATTCAATGTGATCGTCACTGATCATTTATCATTTATGATATGATAATTGATAATAACTGAAATTTATATGTTTGGTAAATATATGATGGACGTATTTGTTTTATAGACATATTATAGAGTTTCTCACTAGTTGATTGGAACTATGGGTACTAATAAAGCACACTTTATTACTTTAAACACCAAATCAAAGGGCCAAAGAACTAAGTTCTCTCATTATAAATAGAGAGTCATAAACCTAAATTTAAGACTAATCTCACGCTAATCTCTCCAATAATTTTCGTGTGTTTTCCTCTCTGATTTGGCATGACTCAAGCCGAAATCTTCATCCTATTATATATAATCATCTTGTTTTGGGAATTCGAAATCAATGACAACTATGCTTAATGCACTTACAGGTTACACAGACTCACCGTGTATATATGTTTACTAAAATCAAATCATGTTTGTTCTAACATTAATGTAACACTAAACCACATAGAAGACTCTAGCCGTGAACTAGTATCCACGAGCATTTTAAACTGAAGTTTTAAATATGCATCTAATAAATTAAACGCAAACAACATCACAAAAGGATATATAAATATAATAATAAACAAAAAACATATGATAGATTAATCATATTGTTATAGCCCACATCGCTCAAATATATGATTCGTTGATGTTTAAGTGTTTCCTCCTCCTTTTAGTTAATGTTTTGGAGTGAGATTTAAATTTAGTTTATGATTTGAGTCTCGCAAATAGCTTAATAGATATGCAATTTCACAGTGAGAAGATTTAGTTGTTAGAACGGCGAGGCAGTGGCGGATCTTGACACATTTAGTAGAAGGGGCCGAAAGTCACGTGACCAAGATATAACACTAAGAAAAATAATCAGAGGGGACCGAAAACACTAAGAAAAATAATTTTTCGAACGAATTACGGATAAAACTATTGTAACGATCGGAAAAACGGAGGGGGCCCGGGCCCCCTCGGGCCCTAAAAGAGATCCGCCCTTGGGCCGGTTAAACCATTGTTACTGAACACTTCGTTCTATGCTCAAACATCTATCATATAACACCCTTTTGTCCTAATCTTTAAATTAGCTAGCTACAAAATCTTTTTATTTTTATTTTTATTGATACATACATAATCATTCATGGAGGTAATAATCTAGTGTTTGTTCCTCGATACAAAGTATCATGTTTGAATCCTATAGACCTCTAGTTATTTGTCAATTTAGTTATCTTTAGAAGGATTTAGTAAAAGAAAAGTGATATTAGTATCACATAATTGGATTAAATTAATACAATTATATATTAACTGTTTGTATAGTATGTTGCAATATTTATACTGTGTAATAAATTAATCAAATTGTATGATATAAATATCACTTCCCTTACTAAAATGTTGGCGACAACGATGTAACAACTTTCTATTTTGATTATGTCAAGATAATCCGGAATAACACCCGCAACCAACTCCCAATATATAATTAAAAAATAAAGAGTAAATTACATTTTTCGTCCTTAAAGTTGGCACGTTGTTCACTTTTCGTCCCTCAAGTGAAAAAATATCAATTTAACCTTAAAGTTGGCAAAATTTTGCAATCATGGTCCTTCCCCTATACGGCGTTCGTTTTTGGCCGTTAACATACGCACGTGCTAAACACGTGAGGGTAGTAATGTCATATCCCCTTTACACTCGAGGGATTGAAAGTGTAAAACATGACATGTTTAGGGACGAAAACTGCAATTTACTCTAACTTATATGTGTAATTTACAAAACAAAAAAAAATTTATTAAATATAAATACAGTAAATGCCCCACAAAACATATATCTGCTTTGACCAAACACCACCACCAACCATCCTTTTCTTTTCCCCAAAATCAAAGTCTCGCATTTTCCCCCAAATCATCAAAACCACCAACCCCTCTCCACCCCATAAGAATTCAAAAATGGTGTTTTTGAATCAACATATATGCAAATTACATATACTCTGAAAAAAGATCCATTCACTCAAAAGAAAAAAAACGATGTATTCATATATGTATATCTTTCTCTCTCTCGAACTCACCAAAAACAATCACTTAAACCAAACATATATAGTTAATCCTATTAACCATATCAGTTCTAATTCGAAAAGATCGTTCAAAGATCGAGACAAGGCTGAAAAGAAAATCAAGAAACCCAAACCTTGATATTTTCGCTCCACAAGTATACAAGGCGGCGGTGGTGACTGCTATTATAGTACGGGTGGTGGCCGGCAGATGGCTGGGAGCCTGGGAGAGATAAGGGTGGTGGTCGGCTGATTTAAGGCGGCGGCGGTGGGTTTCTCATCGACGGTAGTGGTGGGTTTGACTCGATCTTGACCGGCGGTTGTGAGGGAGGCAGTAGTGGTTCGAACTTATCCGGTGGTGGTGGGTATACCTTTGATGTCTTCATCTGTCTATGTCTTTCATTTGTATATGTTTCATTTTTGTATGTATTTCTGCATATGTGATGCTACAGGGACAATTTATTTCAAATATATATATATATATATATATTGGAACTTTCTTGATGGGTATATATATATATATATATATATATATATATATATATATATATATATATATATATATATATATATATATATATATATATATATATATATATATATATATATATATATATATATATATATATATATATATATATATATATATATATATATATATATATATATATATATATATATATATATATATATATATATATATATATATATATATATATATATATATATATATATATATATATATATATATATATATATATATATATATATATATATATATATATATATATATATATATATATATATATATATATATATATATATATATATATATATATATATATATATATATATATATATATATATATATATATATATATATATATATATATATATATATATATATATATATATATATATATATATATATATATATATATATATATATATATATATATATATATATATATATATATATATATATATATATATATATATATATATATATATATATATATATATATATATATATATATATATATATATATATATATATATATATATATATATATATATATATATATATATATATATATATATATATATATATATATATATATATATATATATATATATATATATATATATATATATATATATATATATATATATATATATATATATATATATATATATATATATATATATATATATATATATATATATATATATATATATATATATATATATATATATATATATATATATATATATATATATATATATATATATATATATATATATATATATATATATATATATATATATATATATATATATATATATATATATATATATATATATATATATATATATATATATATATATATATATATATATATATATATATATATATATATATATATATATATATATATATATATATATATATATATATATATATATATATATATATATATATATATATATATATATATATATATATATATATATATATATATATATATATATATATATATATATATATATATATATATATATATATATATATATATATATATATATATATATATATATATATATATATATATATATATATATATATATATATATATATATATATATATATATATATATATATATATATATATATATATATATATATATATATATATATATATATATATATATATATATATATATATATATATATATATATATATATATATTATATATATATATATATATATTCTATTTTTATATATATATATGTTGTTTTACGTTTATATATATATATATATATATATATATTTTGTTTATATGGGTCGTGAAGATAAGATACAAGAAAGTAAGTTTTTGTTTTTAAACCTTTTATTCTTAATTATGCATATGTTTCTTTTACCAGAGAATCCTTAAAATCCATTCGTATAAAACAATATATGAATTAACTCTTATTTTTTTAATTTTATATTATGACCGTACGTAATTAGAGTTATTTGATCATTGTTTTTTATTTTTGTGTTGATGTTTCATTTGTTTTTTGCTTCAAAAGAGTTGAATATCGTTTATATCAAACCATTGTTTTGGTTATCTGCATAGAATGCTTTATTTATGTATATATTAATTTTCAACAGACCATTAATAAAACATTAAACTATAAAATGTTTATTTCTCAATTCAAAATTGATATACATGACATCAGGTTTATATTAAAGGGTTATGCATCCATTGTTTTACCTTGATTTTTGCATCCTTTTCGGGTTATACATCAATTTTCAAGATGAATTGCCAATTTACGAGTTATTTTTGTGCATCCATTTAGTAGAGTTATGCATCCACTTATATAATAGTTATGCAGCATGTTTATATAAGAGTTGTCATGTATATGTTAGAATAGTGACTCCATTTGTTTAACATGACTTGTGAAGCAAATGAAAAATGCATCCATTTATAAGTGTTACTTGCATTAGTTTCGATTGACTGTGTGACTTGCATTAGTTTCGATTGACTCAATTATATGTCGCAACACAGGTGCCGAATATGTTCCCAGGACATCATCCATTGGGATTCAACAAAATGTGTCGTCCGGTCCCAAAAAATTTAAACCAAAGTTTATGGATCAGTCTCTTATACCAGTTAAGGGTATGGTATTTGATACTCTCAACCAGGCGTTTCGGTTTTACAAGAATTATGCTGAAAATTCTGGATTTGAAGTTCGAAAATCAACACAAAATACGCTGAAAATTAATGGTGAAAAAGTTGTGACTTTAAAGTATTATGTGTGCAGTCGTGAAGGTTATTTAAATAAGCGAACAGTAGATTCAACCGAGGATATTAATGGATTAATTTTTAAAGGTCCAAATGCAACTTGTGAAACCAACAGTCTCAAGGAGGATGAGGTTCAAAAAACCGCGAAGAAGCAAGAACGCACTAGGCCGTCACAACGATGTGGATGTGACGCTAGGATTCAGCTCGAATTAACAAAAGAGAATAAGTATGTTCTGTATAAGTTTGAGGATGAACATAATCATGCTTTAGTAGATCCCGAGTATAGGAAACATCTAAAGTCGAATAGGAAGCTTGATTTTTCCAAGAAAGTTTTGTTGAAGAACCTGGCAGATGCTAGTATTGGTCCATCAGTTGGATATAGGGTTTTAACTAAGATTCACGGTGGACATGATAATGTAGGTGCCACAGAGGTTGAATGCTTAAATTTTAAAAGGGATTGCAACGCGTTAATCGGTGATGCCGATGCACAAATGCTGGTGGATATGTTGAAGAAAAAGAAGCAGTATTTGCCAGATTTTACGTTTGAGTATTTTACAAATGGTGCAGAGTTAGGAGGAGCTTTTTGGGTAGATGATCAGGCAAAGAGGAATTACCATGCATTTGGTGATGTAGTGTCTTTTGATGCAACATATCGGAAAAACAAGTATGCCTTCTGTTGATCTTATGTTATTTTTTTGGATGTACTTTCAAAGTCGTTAAAGTTATTTGTATATTATAAATGTAGGTATGGTATGGTTTTCATTCCGTTTATTGGCGTTGATAATCATACAAGAACAGTTACATTTGGCGCTGCTTTGTTGAGTAAAGAGGATGTTCCTTCATTTACCTGGCTATGTCGTATGTTCCTGAAAGCGTATCCGCGTGAGCCACAAATTATAATGACAGACCAAGATCCGGCTATCAAAATTGCAATTGAGCAGACTTTTGTGAAGGCAAAGCATCGGTTATGTATGTGGCATATCACTGAAAAGTTTTCATCAATGGTACTAACTATTATATACTTTAAACTTGATGCCTATTTGATGTATTAGTTTGATCTCCAATAAGATTTTTTTGATTTTATATTTTTATGTTTTTGTTTACGTTTGTTTTTAGGTTGGTGTTGTTATATGTAATGCCGGATTCAGGGCCGATATCTCAAAAATAATATGGACTGACAAACTGGATCCCACAGAATTTGAAGAAAAATGGTTCCAAATTTTAGATCACTATGACCTTAAGACTAATAAATGGCTAAAAAGGATGTTTTCTTTGAGAGAAAAGTGGGTACCTGCGTTTTTTAGAGATTGGGCCATGTCTGGGCTTATGAGGACCTCTTCTCGTTCAGAAAGTACAAACCATATGTTTGGGCAGATAATGAAGGTTACTGACACATTGGTTGAGTTTTGGGGTCATTTTGATACAGCCATGCAGTCACAGAGGCATATTCAATCCAAAAAGGATTATCAATCTTTCTACACAACACCTCAAACCACACCAGATGTTCCTTTTGAGAAGGATGCAGTGTTGTTGTATACAAGAACAATATTTATAGAGGTTCAGAAAGAAATTCGCGCATCTATGAAGTACTGTATGTCTCGTGAATTTTATGCGGATGGAGGAATAAACAAGTATACAATTGTTGATTCTAGTGTCATAAGCACAGCCCTGGATGATAAAATTGACAGGGACAGTGATCCTAAACATTTTGATGCCCTCATTCCCAAGGAAAGTCAGGTGTGTGACTGTATCACAAACTTAACATTCATATCTATAATTTTTTTAGCTTTTAGTGTTGTTCAATTAATGAATTTGTTTTCCTTTTTTTTACCAGGTTACCTTCAATGAGTCACAACAGGAGATTTTTTGTAGCTGCAAGCAGTATGAGCGCTTTGGGCTACTTTGTAGGCATATTTTTTATGTGTGGCGCATGTCCAATGTGAAGCATTTCCCCAAAAAATACATATGCCGTCGATGGATGCAAGATGTCGTGCCCCGCAGATACTCTGATGGTGGATCTGACCCACGTGAGACTGGTGACAAAGAAGAAGGGGCTGGTAGCATGTTACGTGAAATTTATTACCAGGTTGATTATTCTGTACGGAAGTTGTTACGAGACCCTGAAAGGCTAGGAATGTATCTAGACATACAAAGGGGATTGGCACAAAAAACAGATGAGCATATGGTTGATCACGAAAGTAGTTCAAAGGATTTTGTGTCTGCATTACTTGGGTTGAAAAAACCTGAAGAAATTGACGTTTTAGCTCCTAAAGGACTTGTTAACAAAGGAGGTGGTACAAAGAGGCGTCGTATTACAAGTTCTCGGGAAGATTCAATGAATAAGACAGGTAAGAACAAACGTCTTTGTGCATATTGTAAAAAACAAGTGTATCATGATATACGAAATTGCCCCAAAAAGAAGACCGATGAGGCTGCTAACCCTGCTATCTATTCTGACTCTTCCGGCAACTCCGACTGTTCAGAACCTTCTGAATCTTCTGATGGTTCTTAGTTTATGATGTTTTAGATTTTTCGGCTATCTATTGTTACAGAGACGAAGATAGTGATATATGTAGGTTTTGTGTTGATGTATACCA
>CM067168.1:47239693-47299693 GCA_034093135.1 Erigeron breviscapus
TTTGGATTTCCAATGGCTTACACAGCCACTGTTCTTTCTTGGGCTATCCTTGAGTATGGTGATCAGATGAATGCAGCTGGTCAATTGCAATCTGCCAAAGACTCGCTTAGATGGATCACTGACTTCTTTGTGAATGCTCATCCTGAACCTAATGTGCTATACATCCAGGTAAACATAATCTTTAGATTTGTATAGCTTTACATTTCTTTTTGCTAACGATTTATTGTACATTTGGGTCGAATTGAGTATGCTTTGAATGGGTAAAAGCATGAAATAAAAGCTTTTTCTTAAAAGGAAATGGGAGAATAGGTCGAACTGATCAAACGGGATGAAAATCGCCCAAAGTTATCTTTAATGAATAAAACCTCTTAAATTATTTTATTTAAAACCTTAGATTAGAGAATATGATTTTGTTAAGCTAAGCATATATGGAATGCTAGTTATATACAAAACATATAGAAGTTTAGGACAAGTAGCGTATAATGGCGGTTTGAATTGGCCCATTTCAACTCACACCAAAAAGTGCTCATATTGACCTGTTACCCAAACCACCCAACTTGCCCAGTTTGCTACGTTTACTGGCTTATTCATGTAGTCAATAGTTATGTCACATAATCTCTTGTGATTTCTTGTTCTTTCTTATTGTTATGTGGGTCTATTCGGTTATGTTTGATCTTTAATGGGTAAAATAAAACCTCTTAAATTATTTTATTTAAAACCTTAGATTAGAGAATATGATTTTGTTAAGCTAAGCATATATGGAATGCTAGTTATATACAAAACATATAGAAGTTTAGGACAAGTAGCGTATAATGGCGGTTTGAATTGGCCCATTTCAACTCACACCAAAAAGTGCTCATATTGACCTGTTACCCAAACCACCCAACTTGCCCAGTTTGCTACGTTTACTGGCTTATTCATGTAGTCAATAGTTATGTCACATAATCTCTTGTGATTTCTTGTTCTTTCTTATTGTTATGTGGGTCTATTCGGTTATGTTTGATCTTTAATGGGTAAAATAATGGAGATATCAGCCGGGTTGAAACTTGAATGTCCTTCAATGTGTGGCAACCTCTTAATTTCATTTTTCAAAAAAAGAAAGTATATTATTATTACAACTATATAGTTTTTGCACTCATATCTGACACACAAGCTTTTTATTGGTTGACTGTTACTTTATTTACTTTAGCTAATTTTTTTTTCCAGGTGGGTGATCCAGATCTTGATCACAAATGTTGGGATAGACCTGAAGAGATGACCGAGAAAAGGCCGTTAATACAAATAAACGCTTCTACTCCAGGAACAGAAGTTGCAGCCGAAGCTGCAGCTGCAATGGCATCTGCATCGCTAGTGTTTAAGTCGAGTGATTCCACATACTCAAAATTGCTTCTCAAGCATGCTAAAGAGTTGTTTAAATTTGCGGATGAGCACAGAGGAGTTTACAGTGAAAACATCCCTGAAGTTCAGACATATTACAATTCAACCGGTTATGGTGATGAACTTTTGTGGGCAGCTAGCTGGCTCTATCATGCAACTAGAGATAGCACGTATCTTGATTATGTAACTGGAAGTAATGGAGAAACCTATGCTAATTGGGGAAGTCCAACTTGGTTCAGTTGGGATGACAAGCTTCCAGGGCTACAGGTAAAGTTGACTAGTATTTCCACAAGGGCTCCACGTAACCTGGTCTGGGCATGCTCGGCTTGACCCAAAGTAATTTCATCTAAAGATCTAAGTTTTTATAAATAATTTGCGTGTTAAATATGATTACAGAAGTTATATGATATTACGAAATCTATAAATTTAAAATAAACTGACTTAGAGGGTTTTTTATGGACTAAAAGCTCAACTTGAACCATTTGACTCAATTGATAAGCTTTTTAATTTTTTATTTATCTGTTAGGGATAATACACAAGCAGAATTGACCCAATGGGCGAAACTTGATGAATCTAATTTGAACCGTTTGATATGTTAGTGAATTTGATAATGCATCTTATTGCTGGATTGGTGCCCATGGGTCTTTAGTAGTCTAGTTGGCTATTGCTGACATGGTCGGGTCAGGGTTGGGTAATGCGTAAAAATGGGTTTGGGTTGAAACATTTTTTTTAGTATGGTTCAGGTTGGCCTAGAAACAACTTCTTTCTATCTTTTAATAGCTGAGTAGGAGACTGGAGATTGATGCAACAAAAGTAGACTTTGGGCGACTTTCAAACCATTTGTCATTTGACCTGTTTGTTTAGCCAAAATTTTCTATTTGACCACTTTGAGATAAATTGCAACCCACCCTAGTCGCTAGTAAGGGGGCCAAAAATGCCACCTAGTATGAATACTAGTCTAAAAGCATAATAATGGAGTGCAGGTTCTATTATCTAGAGTAAGCTTCTTTGATTCAAAAATTGCTACAAATGTGGATTTCAAGAAGTATAGAAAGACTGCTGAGGCTGTTATGTGTGGCCTTCTGCCAAAATCTCCAACAGCAACCACAAGCAGAACAAGAAGTATATTTTTTAATTTTGTGTGAGCATATGTATTTTTTTTTTGCTCGGCGTAATTACTCTATCATGTCAACATGACAGGTGGTCTAATCTGGATCAGTGACTGGAACGCATTACAGCATCCTGTAGCTTCTGCATTTTTAGCAGTCATTTATAGCGATTACATGCGTACATCTCAGACCAAAAAAATCCATTGCGATGCAGACGCCTTTTCAGCTTTAGATCTTCGCAAATTTGCCGCGTCACAGGTATGCTTCATATAATTTCCATGAAAGACCTTGTTCTCGTACTAGAGGTAGAGGTGCCAAAATGGGAGGGCTGGGTGAGTTAGGTAAAGGGTCAAACGGGTAACCTTTAGTATGCATAACATTGGTGGGGTTTATATCGGTTGATCAAAACGTTTTGGGCCCATTTCAGTTTTATAAATAACTTTTGTATCAAGTATTTATATGCTCATTAGAAACTATTTTGTTAAAATAATAATCCAATGTGTTGTTTGGATTATATGAAACTGATCCAGTTACACATAGAGACACAGTAATCAGTATCTGATGTTCGGTTAACATAATTGTATAAGGAAAGAAGGTAGTTGTTGAAATTTTATTTGATGGTATTTTTTAGCTATTACCAATTAATATATGAAAGATACTTATATTTTATAGCAAATATAAATTGTCAAAGAACTGGTGCCCGGTAAGTCATCATCCTCACACATGGATCACAAGATGACAAGATATAGTTTCTCCACTTGCCTCTAATATATTTTAAAGATATCATATGATATGAATCGGCTGACTAAGAAGAGTTGGAGGTTGCTAGGTCTCGTTTTGGCAATAGTTAATTAATTAGTTATTATTCGTTCACTTGCAGGTCAAGTTAGGTATGTTTAGCTATATTTAAATAAAGTCTGATTTAACAACCGACTTGTTGGAGCTTCTGGTGCTCGAAACCAGCCTGTCGATTTAACAACCGACTTGCTTCGGCTCTAATTGTGTTAATTCTGATATTTTGTGTGTGAATCTTGGTTGATGCATAACAATTGGTATTAGAGCCATAGATCTTGCAACCTGTGGTTTGCGTTTATTTAATTCAGAAATAAAAATAAAAAATAAAAAAAGGAGGAATTCAGTAGGAAACACGAGGAATACATGTAACGGAGTGCAAGGTAACACAATGAGATCATGACGTTATATAGGGAGGTAGCGGTTTCGAGGGGCTGTGATGTGTCTGATTGCCCCTCATCGGCTGGTGTTGAAGGCTTTGAAGGTACTCGATTAGATAATGGCTGTGAAACCAACTTCAGCGGCCATGCCACCACCTAAGGTTTTTACTACCAGGTAGAGAGGTTTGGGGATGGTCAGTGTACACAATTGGGGCTGAATTGGTTTCAATTAACTCAACCAGAGGACAGAGGATTACAACAACTTAGCAAAGGACCAAGGAAAGCAATTAGTGTGGTTTCTCAGCAAAATTTCCAGCAAGAGTTCCATGAGCAAGTTGAGACACACATCCAATCTTTCCATCCGCCACCCAAATCAGTTTTAACCATCATACAAGAGAATGAAGAGCAGCTGTCAGTTTGTTATCAGGTAGTACAATAAGAAGTTCGACCCAGGAACAAGGTGAAGACAGCAACTACACCAACGCACCTAGAACACGTTCGTGGACATATTGGCACAAATCAAAAAACTTGGCAGAGGAACAAGAAACTTCTTTGTTAGTGGGCTCGATTTTTCCTTAGCTGGGTTTCACCAATTGTCTTATGTGGAGCTACAAATTGAGCAACACCAGCAGGTTTTTTGACATCTACCTGATGTTTGCGTAGTATTAACAAGGATAGACACGATTCGGGTTTCCACATCCGAAGATGGTGTGTCGAATAAGGGCAGGGATCCCGGAATCACATGAAGCAATCTTTGAAGAGTTGGAAGGTGCTAGGTGTCGTTTTGGCAAGTTAGGGTATGCTAGCTATATTTAGATAAAGGCCGATTGAGCCATTAGGAAGGGTGGTTGAGTTAATCGTTATTTTCTATCACAAACTTGTTGGAGCTTCTGGTGCTCGAAACCAGCCTATCAATTTTACAGCCAACTTGGTTCGGCTCTATTTGTGTTTATTTTTCTATTTTATGTGTGAATCTTGGTTGATACATTACATCATGTTTAACATCTATTTTGTCTTTTCTTTTTTCCCTCTTTGTAAAACTTAGTTTTACAATATCAAACACGAATTACAACCACTCAAACAATTAGTTTTACAATCTAAAACATCAACAACACTAGATATTCCTGAGTAAAACAATCTGAGATTGTAAGCATATGAATAGACTTTTTTGCAGATATTCGACCTGCTTGATGCGTTCTGTTTTCAGTTATAATTTTATCTTACCCAGTTGAGCTAGTTTTACTAGTAGGTCCAAAATTGCCTTCTTTATCTGATACTTACATAATTCTAATCTGTATCAGGCTAACTATGTATTGGGAGAAAATCCGATGAAGATGAGTTATCTTGTCGGATATGGTGACAAATACTCACAATATGTGCACCATAGAGGAGCCTCGATACCTACTGATGCAGCCACCCGCTGCTCTGATGGTTGGAAATGGCTCGAATCAGATCAACCTAACCCAAATGTTGCAACTGGGGCACTTGTTGGGGGACCATTTCTAAATGAGTCATTTGTAGATTCACGCAATAACTCAATGCAAACTGAACCAAGCACTTACAACAGCGCAGCCATAGTCGGCCTTCTTTCTGGTTTGCTTACAACCTCATCAGTGGTGACATCTTTCACATGATTTTATGCAACTATTTGTGTTATACGCAATATCGTGTGACAGTATGTGTTTGTGTAGGCTTAGTGAATTCCATCTTAGAAATATACAACTTATGTGATGAGTGTATATAGTGTTAGTTCCCTCGCTCGTTATTAATTGATTGAGTTGAAATTGTTAGCTCTATTATGAAATTATATTATGTGAACATTGTGTGTTGGAGCTCAAATGTGTTTTGTGTGCACTGTCTTTTTGAATGTGCATGTGAATTTGGGAAAAGAACAATCTAAGTTAACGTGTTAGTAACCTTATTAACTGGATTGTGGATCAATGCAACCATTGTTTTATTTAAATAATGATAATGTTGATTCTCTTGAGACGATTCTTGAACGAGCAAAACAACGGCATGTTGCATTTAAGTTTAATTCTGTATGTTTATCAAAACACCCTCAAGTTGAATTCGTCTGAACTTGTTCTAACAATGGTCAAAGTTCCGACGCTCATTTGGAACAGTTTGGGAGGTTTTTGCTTATGTCTGAGCAATCTTTAAATCGATCAAGTTAAAAGAGGAAAAGGAAAAAGAAATATTATGAGCGAAACGATAGAAGTGAAAGTGTGTTTTTGGGAATGTTTTGTATTTTATTCATTTTTCAGTTTGCGTATTATACCAAACAAAAATACTACAGAAATATGGCATTGTAGTACATGATAAAAATTGTATAGATAGTATATTTTGCAAATTGTATAGATAGTATATTTTGCAAATTGTATAGATAGTAATATAGTATATTTTGCAAGGATGATGGTGTTTCTTATAAGTTTGTAAAGTAATTTTGTAATACCACTATAGCTGGTGTTACCGAAACCGGTCTTTCACAAATCATCAAAAACCGGCAATACCAACGCCCATCTTTCCTTATGGGTTGGAATTAACATGTTAGAGTCGATCATTGTCACTCATACATATATCCTAGATAGACAGTAAGTGACAATGAAAACATCCCCTTTGGTTTAATGGGCTGACACCACTGATTTAATCAAAATATTCTATTACGGACTACATACGTGTATTAATTGACATCCAAAGGATCAAAACACAATATTTACTATGGTATTTCATTCATAGAATATGTAATTTGCTTGAATAACTATGGACTTGGTGTTCAGGGAACAAATATACTTGCTTCGTATAAAGATTCAGTACAATGCAAACACACACAACAATAAATTTTTTTCCATTATAGCAGTTAATAAATAAGATTATTTATGCTCAAAGTTGGTAAAGTTAGACTTTGAAAATTTAAGACATGACACTTTCTGACAAAGTTATTACTAAATATTATTGTACTATACTTATATTTGTAACCGATTAGTACATAATAATCATTGAATATGTCCTAAAAATAATAATCTACAAACTAATTCAACGATACAATATATATTTTATAAATGAGCTTAGCTCTAGTCTTGAAATGAACAAAGCTTAAATTCAACTCACTTTATTCACAGCTTTACTTATGAAATTTTGGAAGAAAAAAAAAAAAGTTTCAATTACTTATACAATTTTATGAGACCTAGAAAAGCAACTATTGAACCTTTTACATTGACCGCATACGAAGTGCTAATTTGATGTTTAATTTGTGTTGATTGAAGCAGTAGAAATCTTAGAATTAATAACAAGCTCTGTATTTTTTGTTAATTGTATATAAAACTATAAAGCAGCATGGTTGGATCAGTGGTAAACACCTTGATCTCTGGATACAAAGGTTATGGGTTTGATCTTCATCCCATGCAAAGGTTGGAGGGTTTTTTCTACGATTTAGGTAGAAAATGGAAGCAGCCTCTCTATTTAGGTAAAAACTACACAAATACTGAATCACGCAATATAATTAGTTGGAGTTCATACCTTTCGTCTCGCTCAGATTCTTTTTATGATTAAGATCACTTAGTTTTAGACGTTACCACTCGTTTAATAAATTAATAAACCTCCTTGATCAATTGGCAGAAGGTATTATCGGTTAGACTCCATTGGTTTTCTGATTATTACTTCGTATAAAGATTAGTGATGGGAGTACCGACCTTATTAATGGTTGATTGTGTGGTTACATTTAATACTTGCAATATGTGGTTGCATTAATGTGTGTGATTGTGTTAATGTTATTGTAGTGTACTTATGGATGAAATGCCAACTAGTAAATAAGTTTTTTTTTATAAAGTAAACTTCATTTATACCGTATCCACCCAATTGGTGATACTAACACTTACAACATATATACAATAATCACATTATATCAAATCTACTCCAACTATTCCAACTAATGTTTACATTTTTCTTTCTCTTGCTATACCAAAGAAAAGCCAATGACTTAATGTCTTGTACCACTTTCTCCACCTTGACTTGTGCGTTTGAAAACCTTTTCTCGTTTCTTGCTTTCCAAATGCTCCAGCAAGCAACCATAATGATACCCTTTAAAGCCTTTTGTTCCTTCCTTCCCAGTCCCACATTCCCATGAATCTCGAGCAAATCCTTGATCGAAAAAACAAAGAACGGTGTAGCCTTGCACCAGGAGCTAATGAAACTCCATACCATATTAGCCAATTCGCAGCCACAAAAAAGATGTTCCGCCGATTCCATGTGCTCCTCACACAAAGCGCATAATCCATTACCAAAAACACAATTCCGATCTTTAAGTGCCTCTGAGGTTGGAATCCGGTTCATACTAACTCTCCACATGAAAATATTCACCTTCAAAGGTATCCATTTAGACCATTGAATGATGTACCTGTTACTGTAATCACGCGAGCTCACAATGAAATCCTTCACCGCTTTGACAGTAAGCTGTGACCCGATACTTCCTTGCCATACCCACCTGTCACTTAGACTAGTGAGCTTCCTGCCATTCAAATGCTCGCCTAGATCCCACCATTCACTTAACTCGTCCGTAGTATGAGGTGCTCTTTTCCAGTTCCAGCAAGAAGAAAACTCGTCCAAGCTCTCATTATATCGCTCGAACACCCTGCAATTTTTATCTTTCTCGAGCTGGAAAAGACCAGGGAATCTGTCTCTGAGCGCATCAACCCCTGCCCAAACGTCCAGCCAAAACTTAAGCTCCTGCCCGTTACCACAAACTCCTTTAAACACTTTGTTCAAGCCCGTATCCGAAACCTTAATCGATTCAATCGCTTTGACTATCGATTTCCAATTACTTGATACATATTTATTTACCGGGAGAGAGTGCCAATTATTCTTGTTCTCATGAATAGCGATAATGACCTCCTTCCATAAGCTTTTGTGCTCTGTCTTAAATCTTCCTAACCACTTGGAAAGCAATGCCAAGTTGATGTCATTGAGATGCGAGAGACCCAAACCACCAGCCGATTTTGGAGAAGCAACCCGCTCCCACAAAACCCAACTAATCTTTTGGGCCACATCCGTTCCACCCCATAAGAACCGTCGTATAATTTTTTCCAGACCATCAAGAACCTTCTTGGGAGCTCTGTACAGTGACATATAATATGTTGGGAGGCTTTCCAAAACTGATTTGATGAGAGTGACCCTTCCACCTATCGATAAGCTATTTGCTCTCCATTTGGAAAGACGATGCTCAAAGATGTCAAATAAAAAAGACCAGCTGGAAGCCTTATTCATGTTTGCATCGATTCAAATCCCCAAATGTTTGACAGGAAGGCTACCTGTTGCACAACGAGCAATTGAGGCCATATGACTCAGTTCTTCCTCCGTTGTGCCAATACCAATCAGACTAGATTTCCCCATATGAATCTGTAACCCGGAGCAAAGATGAAAAATTCTCAACACCCTTATAATGTTCTTCATATTAGTTGTGTTCCAATCACCAAGAATAACACAATCATCGGCGTATAACATGTGCGATAAAGAAAGTCCAGAAGACACCTTAACTCCATGAAACCTGCAAGCTCTAGATGCCCGGTTGATCAACATAGTGAGAGCCTCCATGACCACCAAAAATAAGAAAGGCGAAATGGGGTCTCCTTGTCTCATCCCTTTATGACATTGAAACTCGTATGTCGGAGAACCATTAACCAAAACAGACGCCCTAGCTGTAGACAATATACCAAAAATCCACTTGCACCACAACCTTGGAAACCCCATCTTATCAAGAATCGATAGAAGAAAGCTCCAGTTAATGTTATCATAAGCTTTCGCGAAGTCAATCTTAAATATGAAAGCTTTATCTTTTTTCTTCTTAATCATGGCGATTAATTCGTTAAGAATAAGAGGCCCGTCCAAGATAAATCTTCCACTTAGAAAAGCCGTCTGATTAACCGACACCACTGTTCCAAGGACCCTTTTCAGCCGATTTGCCAATACCTTTGAAATCGCCTTGTTGATAATACCAACTAAGGCAATTGGGCGGTAGTCGTCTAGATTGATCGGGTCCTTCAATTTGGGAATCAAAGCAATAAAGGATGAACTACATCCCAAGTGTAAAGTACCTGAAACAAAAAATTCGTTAAAAAGAGCAACAAAGTCGCGTTCCAAGAAGTGCCAGAACCGTTTGACAAACTTGAAATTGAAGCCATCTGGACCAGGCGCCTTGTCATCTTTACAATCAAAAACCGCTTCTTTAATCTCCTCCACGGTGAATCTTCCCACCAAACTGTTTGCTTGTTCAGTAGAAAGATGAGAGCCATCCCATCCATCAATTTTCGGTCTATCGTTCTAGGTCTCTTTAAACTTATTTCTGGAAAATTCAAATACCCTCTTCTTTACTTGCCTTGGTTTATCTTCCCACACGTCATTAACCATCAGGCCCTGGATGAAGTTGCTCGCTTTCCGTCTATTGATAAAACCGTGGAAAAATGAAGTATTCTCATCGCCATCCACAGCCCACTTAACTCGAGATCTTTGCTTTAAATCCTTGGCTTTGAAGTGATCAAACTCCATTAGTTTCCTTTTACATTCAGTTCTGATCCATTCCTCTTCTTCCTCTACGTCCCTTTCTTCCAACAACAAGTCCAATTCCTCCAATTCACTGCGACACCTTTCTTTCTCTTCCCCTTCCTTATCATTCATATCATTTCTCCATTTCACAATTGCTAAACGAAGATGTTTGAAAAGCATAAGTAACCTAACATCAGCATAACCATGGTAATTAAATGATTCCAGCGCCTCGACAACTACAGCCTCGAAGTCATCCCTTTCCAGCCACGAGCTAAGAAACCGAAAAGGCTTCGGTCCGTAATTGGTCTCCCTCACCGTCCATAACAGCGGACAGTGATCAGAAAGATATCTTGGCAATACTCTGAGACAAGCCTCTGGCCATTTAGCAAGAACCTCACTACTCACTAGTAGCCTATCAATTTTACTAAACTTTTTCCTGTCCCCGTCCTCCACAAGAAATGTAAATCTATTTCCTTTCATGTTATATTCTCCTAAGTCAGCTTCAAAAATAAAATTATTAAATACCCGAGCACACGATTGATTAAATCTCGACCCTCTTCTGTCTTCAGGCACCTTCACCGCATTAAAATCCCCAATTATAAACCACAGCCCGACAAAGGTAGTTTTCAGTTCCGTAATTCTATCCCACATCTTCTTCTTATCTTCCACACGTTGAGGCGCATACACATTCATAACATAAACCATCTCACTAATACCTTTTATTTTCCCCATCAAAAGTATAAAATTCCTTTCCTTCATGCTTCTAGTTTTCTTAAAAACCCCAATATCCCAAACACTAATCAAGCCCCCTGAACGCCCGTTTGGTTCAACTATCTCCCAATCCATGTCCGAATTACCCCAATACTTCCTTATTAATGACTCCGAAATAGCCGAACATTGTGTTTCTTGAAAAGCCAAGAGACTAACTTTTTCATTATATTTAATTCCTTTTATCCAATTAGCTTTCCCGTCACCCCCCATTCCCCTGATATTAATAGACACAATATTCATTGGGAAACATGATTAATACCTTCATTCTCTATTGCCACCTGGATCTGATTCTCGTAACCACCAAGCCCAACTCCGACCACACCTCCCATCTCCTTTGTTGCTTGAGTTTCTTCGATCTCCATGGATCTTCTTGCATCCTTGTCTGAATGTTCAGTTTCTCCAGCTTCAGTGGGTGCCAGAGGTTCACTGTTTTGATTTTTGGGGATTAAATCATTATTTTCCCCTGGGGCGATGTCATCGATACTCCCTGGTGGCTTGAAAGAAATAGGCCCATCGTTCATTGCTTCCATCTCATCAAGTAAATTAAGAGAATCATTTGGTCTGGGTCTTTTGTTGGGCCTGGCAGGGTTAAATAAAACTTTATTAGCCCACAAATCGTTAAGATCTGGTCCACTGCAATTGACTTTCTTGACATGTTTTTTAATTTTGTTTTTAAAATTATCTTTTTTGCCCGCATGCGCCGAAAATAAATTCCCATTGGGACCAACATCCATAATGGCAGGCTTCTTGTGAGAAATCTCCAAGTTCCCATGCATCGTCTCTTCATTCACCTGTAACGATTTCCCATGCATAACCTTCTTGACTTCCTTCCGGCAAGGTTCCACTTCCACCATCGACGCACCAGAATCATTGGCCTGATTGCATAACGGATTGACCACCGATAATGAATCAGGGTACACATTCTTCCAAGGGCACCACTCCTTTGATTCTTCAGAGACCCACACCCGGAACAATTTGTCGCGCCACTTTAGAGTCACCACATCACTCAGTGGTTTCCCTTCTCCGACCAGGACCCCCACCTTATAACTGGACCGGTTGACTACCTCTTCCCCGATTACGGACGGAGCCACCACTTTTCCGAACTTACCCGCATTCCGATTTAGTACAACCATGTTTGCTAAATGCAGCGGAACACCCATAATATTAATCCAAGCAATCCTTTCGAATGGAAAGGACTGGCCTACCCAGGTATCAACCATGGAGAACCATCCTCTCCATACATTTTCTTTGTACATAAAAACCGTAACCATCTCCTTACTGACAAAGGAGACGATGATGCTTAGGCCACCCATATAGGAAAGATCGAAATCAGTGAAACCACCCCCCAATAAGAGCTCATTAATCTTCCTTAATGTGCCAAAATCGCTACATCTCGCAACCACTGCTCTATCAAACAAACACTGTAAAGCTCCGACGTTTGAATCGATGACAATAACTTTCTCCCTTGCCATCTCTTCAGAAATACTTCCAGTCACCATATCCTTGTAGGAGACTCCCAACGAGGAAGGCTTAGCCCAAATCTGGCCTTGGAATCTCGGTTTCAACTCCTGCCTGGGGCGTGGAATCTTCTTAAAAACCTCCTTCAGTTCTTTCCGCTCCGCATTCTCCATTGCATATCTTGCTATGTTAACCTTAAGAGTGAACTTTCCCACCTTCACTCCCTTGAGCTGTTTTTCCAGATCCTTGCAGTTCTTGACCCCTTTGAACTTCACAAAACCAAATCTATCCCCATCTTTTTTTTTTCTTGCTATATAAACTCCTGCTAGATCTCCATATTCCCGAAAAGATGAAGCCAAGTCCCATGGCCTGCATCCATCCGGAATATCACTGACATAGAACTTAACTTCTGATGAATTGCCATGTCTTTCGATGTTTGATACGTTTCTTCTTCTTTTGTTATCGACAAAAACCCAGCCGTCTTCTGTCTTTTCTCTCTCCCCCATTTTCTCTCTTTTTTAACTAGTAAATAAGTGTTGTATTGTGTTATTAAATTTTTTTTTTTTTTTTGAAAGGTAACTATTATTCACAATCAAAAAACGTCACACCAAAAGACGGTGTAGGCGTCAACGTTACAATGTACAATTACATACAAATATTGAAACTATTCCAATCTTGCCAAGTAAGAGTACAATTCCTTGATCTATTTCTATACCATAGAAAACTCGTAGCTTTAATATCTTGAAAAATCTTCTCCACATTGATCTCCCTTTCATTGAACCTTTTGTCATTCCTAGCTCGCCATATACACCAGCAAGATACAAAGATAATACCTTTGAAAACTTTTCTCACAGTTCCTTTAAGACCCAAGTAATCATCTATCTTGATAATGTCTTTAACCGAAAAAAAGAAAAGAGGGGGTACCTTGTACCAAACACTAACTCTGTACCAAATTCCCATAGCCACATCACAAGCACATAAGAGATGTTCCACAGATTCCTTCATACCTTGGCACAACAAACAATCCAAGTTCTCAAACACCACGTTCCTATTTTAAGAGCCAGCATAGTCGGAATGCGGTCCATCGCTACTCTCCACATAAAAAGATTGCAGTCCTTGGTGACCCACTTCGGCCATTTGAAAACAAAACGGTCAGAGTAATCCGCTCCACTTCTTAAAAATTCTTTAACCCCTTTAACCGAAAAAATATTCTTCTTTCCTCCAGCCCAAGACCATTTATCACTTGACTCCCCAATAGAGAACTCTGCCAACAAACTGTTCAGATCCTGCCATTCATCATTTTCTTCAGTCGACGATGGTGGTCTAACCCAAATACTAGCGCCTTTAAACTTGCCATTTGAGCTGCAAAAACAGTCCTTAACAACAGTCTTCTTATCCTTTTCGAGCTTGAAAATTCGTGGAAATCTATCTTTCAACGGTTCATCACACGCCCAAATGTCAATCCAAAACCTTATACTCAGACCTGACCCAACCTTTCCAATAAAAAGCTTATTAATAGCAACACCTGCGACATTAGTTTTGCTCATAACCCCAACAATGTTTTTCCAAACTCCGGTGACTGATCGATTAATAGGCAGCGGTTCCCAGCAACGTTTAGTGTTATGGACAACATCAATTACCCTTTTCCATAACGTTTTCTCTTCCACCCGATATCTCCACAACCACTTTGTAAGGAGAGCAACATTCGAGACTTTTAAATTACATAAGCCAAGACCCCCACAATCAATAGGAGACGCTACCCTTTCCCATGCTACCCAATGTATTTTTCTCCCGTTCCCCGTCTCATTCCATAAGAATCTTCGAATAATGACCTCTAACCCATTTACCACCTTCTCCGGAACTTTGAAGAGAGAAAAGTAGTAAGTAGGAAGACTTTCAAGAACGGATTTTATGAGAGTTATCCTTCCGGCAAGTGAAAGACAATTTGACTTCCACAATGCCAACCTTGCTTCAAAAATGTCAAAGAGAAAGTCCCAACTCGCCACCTTATTCATATTTCCTCCAATTCTAATTCCCAAATGTTTGAACGGGAAGAAACCTTCTCTACAATTAATAGACCCAGCCATTTGTTTAACTCTGCCTCATCCACACCCACCCCAAATAAATTCGACTTCTTGAAGTTGATGTTAAGCCCCGAGCACAGGTAAAAACTTCTTAAAATTCTTGTAATCTTTTTTTATATTTTGTAATGACCATTCTCCCACGAAAGTGACATCGTCGGCATAAAGCAAATGAGAAATAATAGGGCCTCGATTCGGGAGTTGAATCCCTTTAAAAGACCCTACCTCAACCGCTTTTTTCATCATCCCAACTAAACCTTCCATGATAATGAGAAATAAAAAGGGAGAGAGCGGGTCACCTTGTCTCATACCTTTGTGGCATTGGAATTCAAAAGTAGGGGAACCATTGACAAGAATCGATGCTCTAGCTGCTGTAAGAATACCACGAATCCAGCGACACCATCGATCAGGAAAACCAAGTTGCTTCATAATGTCTAAGAGGAAGCTCCAGTTAACATTGTCATACGCCTTGTTGAAATCGACTCTAAAAATAAAAGCATCTTTCTTTTCCTTTTTAAGCCAAGATACCAGTTCGTTCAAAATTAAAGGCCCGTCAAGGATGAGACGGTCCTTTAAGAAAGCCGACTGAGTTTCAGAGACGACTGAACCCAAAACCTTCCTCAAACGATTTGCAAGAACCTTGGATACAACTTTATTGATAACCCCGACAAGTGTTATTGGCCTGTAATCGTTCAAACATTCTGGATCTTTTATCTTGGGCACCAAAGTTATAAAAGAGGAGTTGCATCCCCTGTTGAACAGACCTGTATCAAAAAACATATTAAAAATCCTCACGAAATCAGCTTCGAGCTTGTCCCAAAATCTCTTGATGAAGCGGAAGTTGAAACCATCGGGACCGGGTGCTTTGTCATCCCCACATGAGAAAACCGCCTCTTTAATCTCCGTAACAGAGAATCTACTCACCAAACTATCAGCTTCAGACCTGGAAAGTCTTGAGTCCAAAACATTTTCAAGTTTTGGCCTCTCGACCGAATCTTCCTTAAACTTGTCCCTAAAAAAATCAAACACCTGCTTCTTTATCCTCTTGGGCTTTGTCGTCCATTCACCACTAATCATCATACCCGGAATACCATTACTCCGTTTCCTATTATTTATGAGCCCATGAAAGAACTTAGAGTTCTCATTACCATCTATCGCCCCTCTACACCTCGACATTTGTTTGAGGTCGTTGGCCTTGTTCTGTTCATATTGATTCAGTTTTCTCAAACATTCCACTCTAATCCAATTCTCTTCATCAGATAACTCCATTTCCTCCATTTTTACATTCAATTCCTCCATTTCAATTTTACACAAGCTAATCTCCCCGTCTTCATTTTTTTTGATCTCATTCCTCCATTTTCTTAGACAATCCCTAACCCACCTAAGCTTTAACATTAATACAATATCAGGTTGGCCAACACCATTGAACGAATCAAAAGCGTCCACCACTGTCTTCTCGAAATCATCTCTTTCAAGCCACGAATTAAAAAACCTAAATGGTTTAGGACCAAAATTTCTATCGACCAAAGTAAGCAAAATCGGGTTATGATCCGACTTATATCTGGGGAGAGAGCGAAAACAAGCTCCTGGCCACGTGTCAACCACTTTCCTTCCCACCAAGAGTCTATCAATTTTGCTTAATTTTTCCCCCCGAGTTAATTACAGAAATCGTCCCTGTCGTGGTACCCAGCTTGCAGGTTTCGTCCCTACCTTTCAAAAATTACAGTTTTAGTCCAAAAAACTTTGCCCCGTCAACACTTTTGGTCCTCGGTAATAACTTCCGTTTAAAAACCCATCACATGCCAGCCACGTGATGGGTATTTTCGTCATTTCCCATCTTTCATTTCTTACACTTTTAGTCCAATTTTTGTTTTACCTTTTTTTTTTCCAGATCTATATCTATGTATCTATATCTATATCCTACCACAATCATTCAACAACAATTCAAATTTCATACCAAGTAAACTAAAATCATTCATATACAAATCTGGTAATATATATACAAATCATCATCCAAATATAAAACATAAATGCATCCTTCCTTAACCATGTGAGAATCTCTACATCAGAATAGTTATATGCAATCAAAGTAGACCATAAAATTGAAATGACTTTCTTGATACAATACTTTCATGTACGACCCAACAACTTTACCGCAACCATCACCATCATCCCGACAACCACCACTACCCAGCCATCACAACCATCAAAGAAAAAAGAAAAGTATGTGGCGCCGTCACTGGCCGGAACCGCTGGGCCGGACCACCCATCTAAACAACGATCAGACCACCCACCATTACCGCACCACTACCGTTGTGAACCCACCACAATCGCTACCGTTCTTCACTTGATATATTTGAAGATCCAAAAACTCAAATTAAAAATCCCCCAATTTCCATTTTTAGGGGTTTTCAAAAATGATTGTTATGTATAGATTTGTTTATATATGTCTTCATTTATCTTCATCTGTATGTGGTATCTTCAGTTTGATGTATTCCTTCATCTAGCCACCGCTTCAATTTTCTTTTTCTTCTTCTTTTGTTGGTTATGTTTGATTTAGGTATAGATAACCTAAATCAAACATAACCAACAAAAGAAGAAGAAAAAAAAATTGAAGCGGTGGCTAAAAAAAAAAAAACCCAGAAAAAAAAAAAAAAAAAAAAAAAAAAAAAAAAAAAAAAAAAAAAAAAAAAAAAAAAAAAAAAAAAAAAAAAAAAAAAAAAAAAAAAAAAAAAAAAAAAAAAAAAAAAAAAAAAAAAAAAAAAAAAAAAAAAAAAAAAAAAAAAAAAAAAAAAAAAAAAAAAAAAAAAAAAAAAAAAAAAAAAAAAAAAAAAAAAAAAAAAAAAAAAAAAAAAAAAAAAAAAAAAAAAAAAAAAAAAAAAAAAAAAAAAAAAAAAAAAAAAAAAAAAAAAAAAAAAAAAAAAAAAAAAAAAAAAAAAAAAAAAAAAAAAAAAAAAAAAAAAAAAAAAAAAAAAAAAAAAAAAAAAAAAAAAAAAAAAAAAAAAAAAAAAAAAAAAAAAAAAAAAAAAAAAAAAAAAAAAAAAAAAAAAAAAAAAAAAAAAAAAAAAAAAAAAAAAAAAAAAAAAAAAAAAAAAAAAAAAAAAAAAAAAAAAAAAAAAAAAAAAAAAAAAAAAAAAAAAAAAAAAAAAAAAAAAAAAAAAAAAAAAAAAAAAAAAAAAAAAAAAAAAAAAAAAAAAAAAAAAAAAAAAAAAAAAAAAAAAAAAAAAAAAAAAAAAAAAAAAAAAAAAAAAAAAAAAAAAAAAAAAAAAAAAAAAAAAAAAAAAAAAAAAAAAAAAAAAAAAAAAAAAAAAAAAAAAAAAAAAAAAAAAAAAAAAAAAAAAAAAAAAAAAAAAAAAAAAAAAAAAAAAAAAAAAAAAAAAAAAAAAAAAAAAAAAAAAAAAAAAAAAAAAAAAAAAAAAAAAAAAAAAAAAAAAAAAAAAAAAAAAAAAAAAAAAAAAAAAAAAAAAAAAAAAAAAAAAAAAAAAAAAAAAAAAAAAAAAAAAAAAAAAAAAAAAAAAAAAAAAAAAAAAAAAAAAAAAAAAAAAAAAAAAAAAAAAAAAAAAAAAAAAAAAAAAAAAAAAAAAAAAAAAAAAAAAAAAAAAAAAAAAAAAAAAAAAAAAAAAAAAAAAAAAAAAAAAAAAAAAAAAAAAAAAAAAAAAAAAAAAAAAAAAAAAAAAAAAAAAAAAATACTATTTAAATTATCATTGCCAGATTTGATATAGATCTGGTTTGTTAGAGAAATTATGATGTGTGTTATTTGAAGAAAGAAAGTGAAGAGGGGAACAGACAGAGAAAGAAAGCTTTGGATTGAAAATGCTTGATAAGGTTGTAAATGTAAATCATGTTTGATTGAATTTGTAAAAGATTGATTGAATTTGTAAAAGATAAGTAGCACTAGCAGCTAATTAATATATGGAGATTGAGAGTTAATTACACTTTTGGTCCTGTGTTGTGAAAATGACGAAATTACCCATCATGTGCAGGTCATGTGATGGGTATTTTAACGGACGTTACGTGTTTGGACTAAAAGTGTTGACGGGACAAAGTTTTTTGGACTAAAACTGTAATTTTTGAAAGGTAGGGACGAAACCTGCAAGTTGGGTACCACGACAGGGACGATTTCTGTAATTAACTCTTTCCCCCCTATCATCCTCCATTGGAAAAGTAAACTTACTTCCTTTCATATCGAATTCGTGAAGATCAGCAGCATCAATGAAAGAATTAAAATCCCGAGCAATATTGTTATGGAAAACCGACCCCTTTCTCTCTTCAGCCACCCTTACTGACTTAAAATCACCAATAAAAAACCAAAACTCCGAGCAACTACCCTTAATACGACCCAGCTTCTCCCACAGTTCCTTCTTTGCTCTCCTATTTTGTGGCGCATAAACATTCACCACACAAACAGGATGATCAATACCCTTCACTACTCCTTTAATCATAAGAAAATTACTATCTTTAATACAATCGGTTTTTCGAAAGACAGAGGGGTCCCACAGAGAAACGAGACCACCTGATCGTCCATTCGAATCAACTGTCTCATACTCGAAATTAGAATTCCCCCAAAATTTACTAATCAATCTTCTATATTGTTGTACTATGTGGTACACTATATTACTTTACATTAATATTGATTCATTGGCTGAAATTAATATTTTTGCATTATAGTTGGAATTAAATTATCACTCGTCTGGTGTGAGCAGCAACCTTATTAATGAGTTCGTTGTGTGGTTACATTTAAGGTTTGCAGTCTGTGGTTGAATTAATGTGTGTGATTGTGTTAATGTTATTGCAGTGTGCAGTTGGAGGGTTGATGAAATGCCAACTAGTGCCCCTACGGTGTGAGCAACGACTTATGATAATGTAACGAAAAACCGATATTGGTAATACCGGGCTTTGATGATTTATCAAAGACTAGTATTTGTAATGTCTGACTATACTTGTTAACAAGACTATTTAGCTCGTACATATATCCTAGAGAGATAGAAAGTGACAACGAAAACATAGGTGATTTAATCAAATATTCTATTAGTATTACTTGACATCCATAGGTGCCAAGTGCCAACTACTATCGACTTGGAAGTCTAGAAAAAAACATAATAGTTAGTTAGTTACAGTATTTCGAGTAAAGAAACCAATACCTTAAAATTTAGTGGTTGTCTTTTTCTTGTTTTTCAATTGGATAAGAATCCTCTAAAGTTGCTTTATCATGAAAATGAACATGGTTGATAAAAGAGTGAATTTCGAAAATATACTTGTTTTTGAAAAGTTTGATTTGATCATGTTTTTTGTTTTTCATGTTTTCAAAGAAAAACAATAATAAAAAAAATGTTTTCAAATTTTTCATTGAAAAATAATAATTTTTTGTATTCTGAATTTTTTTTTGAAAAAGTTTGATTTGATCATGTTTTTTGTTTTTCATGTTTTCAAAGAAAAACAATAATAAAAAAAATGTTTTCAAATTTTTCATTGAAAAATAATAATTTTTTGTATTCTGAATTTTTTTTTGAAAAAGTTTGATTTGATCATGTTTTTTGTTTTTCATGTTTTCAAAGAAAAACAATAATAAAAAAAATGTTTTCAAATTTTTCATTGAAAAATAATAATTTTTTGTATTCTGAATTTTTTTTTGAAAAAGTTTGATTTGATCATGTTTTTTGTTTTTCATGTTTTCAAAGAAAAACAATAAAAATGTTTACAAAATGAAAAATGAAAAACAATAATAAAAAAAATGTTTTCAAATTTTTCATTGAAAAATAATAATTTTTTGTATTCTGAATTTTTTTTTGAAAAAGTTTGATTTGATCATGTTTTTTGTTTTTCATGTTTTCAAAGAAAAACAATAAATGTTTTCCTCAACTAAACGCCTTAAGTATTTAGCTATTTAGTAGAAAGTTTTAATAAATCATAATTAAGTATTTGTGTAAGGCCTGTTAACGTGAATCCAAAGCATTACAACTCTTTAAAGCATTTTATTTTTCAAAGGTATTTTACTTTATTATATTCACAAATCTACTTTTTTCCTTTAATCTACCAATATTTTAAAATAGGAGTATAACATCCTCTAAGGCGTTTTATTTAAACGATACTAACACGGTATCCGTGTAATCTGGCGGTGGTCATGGCGGCGACGGTGTGATGGTGGAGACTTTATCGAGTGGTATAGATAATTGATATAAAAGTAATTGATTTAAAGGGTTAATGAGATATTTTAAGAGATAAAATACAACCCAAGTTTTAAACGTATCTAGCATATCAGTCTCATATTCAGTTTTCCATAAGACATGACAAGTAGCTTGTCTCTTTGATCCCAAGGGTTGAGGATGATTGTTTGACTTGGTGAATCGGTATCCATAATGAGATTGTCAGGAGGTCTAATTTTTGATCAGATTGATGTTCTTTCTGTTTGGGACATCTTGTTGATTTTTGCTTTGGTTCTACACAGCTAATTGCAATATCATATAGGGGAAAATCAGCTGTTCTTTCGAGAGCACACAACGCATAGAACTCACGTTCGGTGAAGCACCATCCTCACACACATTGCCACTTCTAAGTCAAATCATTTAAGCAGAAACAAATATCATGTGAATGTACCTGCGGTCAAGATATCGAGGTTGAATCCCGCTGCCTTGACATGTGGTGCACGTTAATCCACCAGCACCATCACAGTTTATGCATTTCGACACTTCTTTTTCACCACCTCCAAGTTCAACTGTTACAGTACCACTTCCTGTGCAAAATCTGCACGATTCTGGAAAAAGAGAATTTTGACATCTGCCCAAATTAGAATAAAATATACGCAGAATGACATGGGCTTAGATACTGCATATCATTGGAAATGTACTATTATCGTATAAATGTTACCAAGCGTATGCAACTAGTATATTTTTTCATCTCACTTTATGTTTAGTATGCTTAGGAAATTTCATTTTTACAATGTGAATGACAAAGAAGCAATCTTAATTCACATCATCCACTTTTAACACAAGAAAACTTATGCTTTGAAATATAGATAAGGATAGGAAAAAAGAAGGCAACTTACGTGCCCCGGTTCCATTGCAGGGAAAGCATGGTTGTGTGTTATCTCGTTTTGACTGCAGTACATACATTATTGTTAAAACGCTATGTATGCAAAGATAATCTGTTCTGTAACGAATTTCCAATTCATATACTCCGTATTTGATTTTTAAACGTATCTAGCATATCAGTCTCATATTCAGTTTTCCATAAGACATGACAAGTAGCTTGTCTCTTTGATCCCAAGGGTTGAGGATGATTGTTTGACTTGGTGAATCGGTATCCATAATGAGATTGTCAGGAGGTCTAATTTTTGATCAGATTGATGTTCTTTCTGTTTGGGACATCTTGTTGATTTTTGCTTTGGTTCTACACAGCTAATTGCAATATCATATAGGGGAAAATCAGCTGTTCTTTCGAGAGCACACAACGCATAGAACTCACGTTCGGTGAAGCACCATCCTCACACACATTGCCACTTCTAAGTCAAATCATTTAAGCAGAAACAAATATCATGTGAATGTACCTGCGGTCAAGATATCGAGGTTGAATCCCGCTGCCTTGACATGTGGTGCACGTTAATCCACCAGCACCATCACAGTTTATGCATTTCGACACTTCTTTTTCACCACCTCCAAGTTCAACTGTTACAGTACCACTTCCTGTGCAAAATCTGCACGATTCTGGAAAAAGAGAATTTTGACATCTGCCCAAATTAGAATAAATCATTTAAGCAGAAACAAATATCATGTGAATGTACCTGCGGTCAAGATATCGAGGTTGAATCCCGCTGCCTTGACATGTGGTGCACGTTAATCCACCAGCACCATCACAGTTTATGCATTTCGACACTTCTTTTTCACCACCTCCAAGTTCAACTGTTACAGTACCACTTCCTGTGCAAAATCTGCACGATTCTGGAAAAAGAGAATTTTGACATCTGCCCAAATTAGAATAAAATATACGCAGAATGACATGGGCTTAGATACTGCATATCATTGGAAATGTACTATTATCGTATAAATGTTACCAAGCGTATGCAACTAGTATATTTTTTCATCTCACTTTATGTTTAGTATGCTTAGGAAATTTCATTTTTACAATGTGAATGACAAAGAAGCAATCTTAATTCACATCATCCACTTTTAACACAAGAAAACTTATGCTTTGAAATATAGATAAGGATAGGAAAAAAGAAGGCAACTTACGTGCCCCGGTTCCATTGCAGGGAAAGCATGGTTGTGTGTTATCTCGTTTTGACTGCAGTACATACATTATTGTTAAAACGCTATGTATGCAAAGATAATCTGTTCTGTAACGAATTTCCAATTCATATACTCCGTATTTGATTTTTAAACGTATCTAGCATATCAGTCTCATATTCAGTTTTCCATAAGACATGACAAGTAGCTTGTCTCTTTGATCCCAAGGGTTGAGGATGATTGTTTGACTTGGTGAATCGGTATCCATAATGAGATTGTCAGGAGGTCTAATTTTTGATCAGATTGATGTTCTTTCTGTTTGGGACATCTTGTTGATTTTTGCTTTGGTTCTACACAGCTAATTGCAATATCATATAGGGGAAAATCAGCTGTTCTTTCGAGATTCCATAATTGAAGAGTTCCTACTACTTTAACTCTTGGAATTCAACTCAGCGAGGAGCTCAATTCGATTCCTACTACACCTTCCGTATTCAAAGTGATTATTGCAAGTTGAACAAAATTCAGAGTAGGAATTGCTTAAGTAATACCAATTAAGTAATTAGTTTACCCATTCAAACTCCCCCAATATATCTATCACTTTGTATGTGGGAAGATGATCGAGAATTCTAATAACTCCGGTCATTGTCTCATTGAGTAGGTCCTAAAATCAGCAAGCCTTAAACACGTTTCAACAACAAAAACAACAATACCCAATCCAACCCGTGTGGATATGAGGAAGGTATGATGATGATGTAGGCAGAGTCACGAACCTACCCAAGGGTAGAGAGACTGCTATATATGATGGGTTTTGTTCAAATGAAACAGTTTTTATGGTAAAACCGTAAAACAGATAGGAGACAGGAGATAATTACACATGAACAATTTTGGGCGTGTGTGCAACTCAGCATACTTATATTAAGACCGACCCATGCCCGTCAAAAACTTGATGTACAATGTATGAACTTGAGTGGTATACTGGTATTGTAGAGTATACTAAATTCCTATGTACATTACACTAGATTAAAAGTTTGTCCAGGGCATTTTATGTATCACTCCTATTTATCATCACTTTAAGGACTAATTAGTATCCTTTATCAAATGGATTGATTTGGCACCATACGAGTATAAAACAATCCACAAATCAAACGAAAATGGAAAAACACGAATGAACCGACTTACGGCATTATCAATCTGTGACTCGTAGAAAATCGGAATCCCAAGTCCAGCAGCTACACTAACCACCCCAACAGCCACAGCAATCACCTAGCCCCAATACCAAAATGAAACATTCTTTTAACTAACCAAAACATAACTAAATACTCAACAAAAAGTAAAAACATATAAATAAACATTGTTGTTTTTTCAACTTAGAAACAACAAAAAAAAGAAAAAAAAAACTAAACTCAAAAAACAAACCGTATTTTGGTCTAGCTCAGCTTTGATAAGGTGTGGATAACGTTGGTTTCTTGAGTATTTGGAGACCAAATGAGAATGAGAAGATAATGAAGAAGAAGCATGTTTCAATGAAGAAGAAGAAGGTGGAGATAGAAATGGAGAGCCAAGTGAAGTTGCAGATGACATTTTTTAATTTGGTGCTGTTTTCTGTGTGTTTTTCTTTCTCTATGTCTATCTCAAGAAACAAAACATCCATCAACATTGGAGGGAGTTTGGATCATGTGGGGTCACACCAATTTTCAACCACAAGATACAATTTTTTAGTTGAGTGATCGACACGAATCGTCCTCGTGGTTTACCTAAAAAGTCTGGTTTCGTCCTTTAATTTTAAAACTGTCTGATATCATCCTTTTAAGATGGAAAATGATCACGTTTCATCCTTTTCGAAAACGGACGTTAAATTGAATCCGTTAACCCCCTCATGTGCATTCCACGTGAGGGTACTTTGGTCATTTCCTACCTTTAAAGGACGAAATCAGACTTTTTGGGCAAACCATAAGGACTATTCGTGTCGATCACTCTATAAGTTTATAACTACTTTCCCTCTCTCTCCCCCCAAATCCAGTCACAAACTCGCCGGAAAATCGTAACCACAACATCCATTTCACCATTTCAAACCCCAAACTAACAAAACAACACAAGCACCATCGCCCACCACCCACTGCCACCACCGCGGCAGCCCCCATTCGCCGGAAAACATCACCAGCGGCGTCCCACCTTCACACCTTTCTCTCAACCGTCGCTCTTTCCACTCTCTCTCTTTCTCAAGAAACCCTAACGGGTTTTTCTCTCCCTCTCCCTCCTTTTCGGGTTTCCGGCCAGCCAACGACAGTCGCTAAGCCGCCGCCCATGCCACCACCGCGACATCACTCTCCAACATCACCATCTCATCAACAAAAACCAAAAATCTCTCTTTTCTTATCATTATTTTCGAATTAACACAATACCCACCAAAAGCATCCATTTGGAAACTTTCAAAAAACCCATTGATTTTGTTATACAAATACATAGATCGAGAAACAAGAATCGAAAGTCTCTTTAGTGCCTCTTTTGAATTCGGCCATATTCAAAAACCCACACAAACACCCATTTTCACTTCTTTGAGATCTAACATTGGTGTTGGGGAGAAAGATAGGGATTGATGAGTTTTTCAAGTGTGTTGGTTTGATCTGAAAAGGATTTGATTTGGATGAGTATCCATGTTATGTTTTTGTGGTTGATGGGTTTTATTGCATTTTGTGGTTTTTGATTTATTGAAGGGATGAACAATGTGTGTATGTAACAATGTATACAATAATTGTATATGTATTTGTTTGTGAAACTTATAAAGTGATCGACACGAATCGTCCTTATGGTTTGCCAAAAAGTCTGATTTCGTCCTTTAAGGTAGGAAATGACCAAAGTACCCTCACGTGGAATGCACGTGAGGGGGTTAACGGATTCAAGTTAACGTCCGTTTTCGAAAAGGATGAAACGTGTCGATCACTCTTTTTAGTTTTTGTTGCTTTTTTTTTTTTAAACGGCTTTAGTTTTTCAATGCAAAAATTATACTTCATGTATTTTTTTACTTAAACTTTAGTTGTATTTTATTTTGTTCCTTGAAAAAAAAAAAATCTAAAAAAAAAAAGAGAGAGCTAGAAAACAGATGAAAAATAACAAAAAAAAAAAAAAAAAAAAAAAAAAAAAAAAAAAAAAAAAAAAAAAAAAAAAAAAAAAAAAAAAAAAAAAAAAAAAAAAAAAAAAAAAAAAAAAAAAAAAAAAAAAAAAAAAAAAAAAAAAAAAAAAAAAAAAAAAAAAAAAAAAAAAAAAAAAAAAAAAAAAAAAAAAAAAAAAAAAAAAAAAAAAAAAAAAAAAAAAAAAAAAAAAAAAAAAAAAAAAAAAAAAAAAAAAAAAAAAAAAAAAAAAAAAAAAAAAAAAAAAAAAAAAAAAAAAAAAAAAAAAAAAAAAAAAAAAAAAAAAAAAAAAAAAAAAAAAAAAAAAAAAAAAAAAAAAAAAAAAAAAAAAAAAAAAAAAAAAAAAAAAAAAAAAAAAAAAAAAAAAAAAAAAAAAAAAAAAAAAAAAAAAAAAAAAAAAAAAAAAAAAAAAAAAAAAAAAAAAAAAAAAAAAAAAAAAAAAAAAAAAAAAAAAAAAAAAAAAAAAAAAAAAAAAAAAAAAAAAAAAAAAAAAAAAAAAAAAAAAAAAAAAAAAAAAAAAAAAAAAAAAAAAAAAAAAAAAAAAAAAAAAAAAAAAAAAAAAAAAAAAAAAAAAAAAAAAAAAAAAAAAAAAAAAAAAAAAAAAAAAAAAAAAAAAAAAAAAAAAAAAAAAAAAAAAAAAAAAAAAAAAAAAAAAAAAAAAAAAAAAAAAAAAAAAAAAAAAAAAAAAAAAAAAAAAAAAAAAAAAAAAAAAAAAAAAAAAAAAAAAAAAAAAAAAAAAAAAAAAAAAAAAAAAAAAAAAAAAAAAAAAAAAAAAAAAAAAAAAAAAAAAAAAAAAAAAAAAAAAAAAAAAAAAAAAAAAAAAAAAAAAAAAAAAAAAAAAAAAAAAAAAAAAAAAAAAAAAAAAAAAAAAAAAAAAAAAAAAAAAAAAAAAAAAAAAAAAAAAAAAAAAAAAAAAAAAAAAAAAAAAAAAAAAAAAAAAAAAAAAAAAAAAAAAAAAAAAAAAAAAAAAAAAAAAAAAAAAAAAAAAAAAAAAAAAAAAAAAAAAAAAAAAAAAAAAAAAAAAAAAAAAAAAAAAAAAAAAAAACTTAATCTGTTTACCCGTATTTCACTTGGCTCATCCGGTACTAAAATGATGATTTGGTGGTCAAATTATAATTATAAACCGGCTAATAAAACATTAGATTTCAACATAATATTAACTTTCGTATAAAAGTGATCCAAAGTTCCAAACTGGGGAAAAAACAAACTCAAATCTTAGATATAATGGATTAGAATCCTCTAAAGTTAATCCAACTTTATATCCAGATATAATTCATCATAGTAACCATTCCAAACAGAACTGTGTTTTTCATGATCTTCAACACGTTACAATAATCATATACAGTTATACACCATCACAAATTCATAAGAAAAACTTCTCAATTCTCAGCAAACGACATTAACAGCTACAAACCATCCGAATAAACATTAATTCACAAGTATATGATAAAAGTTCAAAATCTTTACCATACATAAATTTTGTATGTGCTAAAATCTCAAATCAATTACATCCTTTTTTCACACAATTTTCAAAGAATATCCTAACAATAGCTAGTCTATAGATATTTAAAAGGCTATATGCATATGTCAAAAATTATAATCACCGTAAAATGGTCGGCTAACAAATAAGTTAATCATTTCTTATTCCCCATATACCTGTCTCGACCCATCGATGTTCTACAATTATACCTTCATGGGTTTCAAACTATTAACAAATGTCGCACTCTTATCAAAACCTTGCAGTAAAAGGATCCGAACCGCTTCAATGCCAGTTTGGAAAGTAAACTCCAGCTGCAGAACACAAAGTGACATGATCCATCAATACGCTATGTACTCATTCGTATGCTATTCAAATGTTATGTGACATACCTCATCGCTTTCTTGTTTGGTAAATCGCCGAAGAACATAGCTAGCAGCTTCCATCTTGCCAGGAGGCCTCCCAATGCCTACAACGGTTGGCCAACTCATCACTACATTGCAATATACTTTTAGCGGAACTGAATGAGGCCATTTCGCCCCATTTTTATGTATGCATTAATTTAGGTTATGTATTATCTAGCAGGTCAAAAGGGTAAAAGTTATATAGTTTTGATTAAAAGAGTTAAAAGTTGCCTAACATGAAACTTTGATGAATAAAACCTCCTAAATCATTTTTCACTATTAGATTAATTACTAAAATAATTTAGATTTTGTAATCATGCTTAACACACTAGTATTAAAAAAGTAACCAACTCTTTCAGATTAACCCAGCCCGAATAGTACTGGAAAATTGCCTATATTAACCAGCTACCTATGTCACCCGAACCGCCAAAATTGCCACATCAAGTGGAAACGATTAAAGGTGGTCAACCAACCTATTCTTAAACGCGGAAAGTCACGACTGCCTTTGAGATGATTGATCACACTCTTCATCCTTCAAAAATATAACAAACATCAATATCAATACAGAGCACGGGGATCAAATGAAAATACTTGGAACCTGTTCTAGATGCTGCTGCAGGCTAAGAATTAACAATGGATAGAAACTGTTCAAGACCTAGGTGTTAAACAACGACTAAAAAAGGGGGCAAAGATAGAAAAACAGAGCAAATATAGGAGCTCAAAATGTGCCATCAGGATGTCTAAAAACGTGCAAAAAGCTTGTTTAAGATGGTGCAAGTAACCACAATGTATTAAAACTAAAGAAACATGGAAAATGTATATGGCCAGATCCAAAAACATTCACATCAGTACATCACACAGAAATATCACTGCCTTGTCATGATTTCATATTTATCGATAAACTTATCACTACAGCATTGCCAGCTAAATATGAGATCAAACAAGTAAAAGCATTGCAACTTTGCAGTTCAAGCAGATTGAGAGGGACAATGTATAGATTTTCTGTTGAACAAGATTGAAGATATGGAATATACATTGATTCTTAATAAATCACTGTTGTTCAAGAATCATAAAAATACATGTCTAAAACTAAAGACCGAATCAGATCATCAGTTAGTCTAGCACATTAAATAGAAAGTTTATATCGAGGGTTAACTCATCAAAACTGGTACTTAATAAACTAATATTCTTCTTCAGGGTTATATAATTAGCAATTCCTATGTGAGTAGTTCAACTTCTTAAGCATACATTTTATAGAATCAGATCATCAGTTAGTCTAGCACATTAAATAGAAAGTTTATATCGAGGGTTAACTCATCAAAACTGGTACTTAATAAACTAATATTCTTCTTCAGGGTTATATAATTAGCAATTCCTATGTGAGTAGTTCAACTTCTTAAGCATACATTTTATATTACTTATGTTATACCCTTCAAATATTTAGAGTCTTATCCTATACTACATATTTACATCATTACATGTAAGAAGTATTATTCGGCATACTACAGTAGATTGTATTAGATTTTGCAACTAGAGAGCTTATCCTACTTACCCGTTGAGTAGTTCAACTTCTTAAGCATACATTTTATATTACTTATGTTATACCCTTCAAATATTTAGAGTCTTATCCTATACTACATATTTACATCATTACATGTAAGAAGTATTATTCGGCATACTACAGTAGATTGTATTAGATTTTGCAACTAGAGAGCTTATCCTACTTACCCGTTGAGTAGTTCAACTTCTTAAGCATACATTTTATATTACTTATGTTATACCCTTCAAATATTTAGAGTCTTATCCTATACTACATATTTACATCATTACATGTAAGAAGTATTATTCGGCATACTACAGTAGATTGTATTAGATTTTGCAACTAGAGAGCTTATCCTACTTACCCGTTGAGTAGTTCAACTTCTTAAGCATACATTTTATATTACTTATGTTATACCCTTCAAATATTTAGAGTCTTATCCTATACTACATATTTACATCATTACATGTAAGAAGTATTATTCGGCATACTACAGTAGATTGTATTAGATTTTGCAACTAGAGAGCTTATCCTACTTACCCGTTGAGTAGTTCAACTTCTTAAGCATACATTTTATATTACTTATGTTATACCCTTCAAATATTTAGAGTCTTATCCTATACTACATATTTACATCATTACATGTAAGAAGTATTATTCGGCATACTACAGTAGATTGTATTAGATTTTGCAACTAGAGAGCTTATCCTACTTACCCGTTGAGTAGTTCAACTTCTTAAGCATACATTTTATATTACTTATGTTATACCCTTCAAATATTTAGAGTCTTATCCTATACTACATATTTACATCATTACATGTAAGAAGTATTATTCGGCATACTACAGTAGATTGTATTAGATTTTGCAACTAGAGAGCTTATCCTACTTACCCGTTGAGTAGTTCAACTTCTTAAGCATACATTTTATATTACTTATGTTATACCCTTCAAATATTTAGAGTCTTATCCTATACTACATATTTACATCATTACATGTAAGAAGTATTATTCGGCATACTACAGTAGATTGTATTAGATTTTGCAACTAGAGAGCTTATCCTACTTACCCGTTGTGTCCACCATGTCCACCTTTTGGCAATAGCCGCAACTTTCCAAAAGGCAAATCCAAGTCATCGTAAATCTGCAAGTAACAAATCATGAGTTCAAAGTATTTGAAAGGATATAAATTGAAAGCAAATATTAGTTGGACACTTTACCACAAGTACTTGCTTAGGTGGAATCTTATAGAAAGAAACAATTGCTCCAACCTTGTAAAAGAAATCAAGAAGTCAATAAATTTGTATAAAACAAAACAAAAACACAAACAGTTGTAGAATCCGATGAGCTTACTTACAGACTCACCGCTAACATTCATAAAAGTCTGAGGCTTAGCAAGCATCAATGGTATATTTCCGATAGACCCTAGAGAGAAAGAGAAACCAATACCATAAAGTTATCAGATTATGAAATTTCATAGGAACTTATACCGTACAAACAGTGACGGAACTTGACCATCTTTTTAAGGGGGGCTGCTTATACTAACAAAAAGATACAGTTATCCAGTCTTCTATGAGAAATGAGTAATATAATACCGTTTGAGAAAAATCCTATTTAAAGATAAAGATAATGTTTTAAAAAAATCATATTTCATTTTGTAGTTAATGGGGATTGAACCCTAAGTTCTTCAAACTAATAAAAGGGAGAAATTTTTAAATTTTTATCATATGATTACGTATAAAATAACATACACTTAAAAACTTAAGATTGTTAATATTATAAAACATTAAACAATTTGAGGTTACTTTTTCCTTTATAAACAAATTTGGTTGTCTACGTGTATTGAATGCGCACCACTATCACTGAATACTTTGATTAAGTTATTATATATTGACTTTCTAAAACTTTCTTATGTAAATATTGTAGTTACAGGAGGGGCTACAACCCCCTCCCGCCCCTTATAAGTTCCGTCCATGCGTACAAAGAAACTTTGAGCCCATTTATCAATGCAAAACAGCTTTTAAGGCATAGTTCTTGATGAACATGCATTACAAACTCGTTTAGTTAGAGCATACATACATTCAAAACAATAATAAATCTAACCAACAAACCTTTCCCAAAGAATGCTTTGAAGGTTACACTGCTAACAGGGATACCCTCGGCTTCTGCTATTGCATCAACCATGTCAAAACCCACCTGAAAGTATCCAGAGGTCATGCCGATAGATTCAAACCTTTTTTCCGTTACATACGCAACAAAAAACGTACAACCAAAGAGATTCATCAATCACATACACTTTCCAAATCATATCAGTTACATCATTTTCTTCAGATCTCACTACCAATCACATACTTCAACTTACACTTTCATAATCATATCAACCAAAATATCCACTGTTATACCTAGAGTAAATTCTAATGATTAAACGAATAACATTCTGTCTTTTCTTGCCCCACTACCTAAATCTTGAAACTTTTTCCTAAATATTCACTAATCCTATGCATCATATAATTACTTTTCTTGACTCCCCATCTAACCATGTATTACTAGAAGAGTCGCATCCATGTTATTTTTCTTTCTTGGTATTTACTTATGCAATGCATGACTAAATTACTGTACGAATTTAAATTTCATCCTAAAACCAATTTAAAACCTTGTATACACCAAACTCACTTATATAAATGGCAAATTCAGGACACCAATGATTAAGGTTAAACTACCACTGCGACCATGCAATACTACAGAAGTAAAAACGTATGGAACGTGTCTCGTGTTGATTGTGTGAACTTTGGAAGGTCCCAAAAGATAGATGTTTTATATAACAGCATAGAAATTTAATTAAAGCTATACTAAATTTCGAAACTTATTCCTAAAAACTCACTAAATTACTGTTCATAACAGCTAGTACTCCGTATTTTTCTCGACTCACTATGAAAACATATATAACTAAAAAGTTGGGTTCATGATACGAAGAGTCGCATCCATGTTATTTTTCTTTCTTGGTATTTACTTATGCAATGCATGACTAAATTACTGTTCATAACAGCTAGTACTCCGTATTTTTCTCGACTCACTATGAAAACATATATAACTAAAAAGTTGGGTTCATGATACGAAGAGTCGCATCCATGTTATTTTTCTTTCTTGGTATTTACTTATGCAATGCATGACTAAATTACTGTTCATAACAGCTAGTACTCCGTATTTTTCTCGACTCACTATGAAAACATATATAACTAAAAAGTTGGGTTCATGATACGAAGAGTCGCATCCATGTTATTTTTCTTTCTTGGTATTTACTTATGCAATGCATGACTAAATTACTGTACGAATTTAAATTTCATCCTAAAACCAATTTAAAACCTTGTATACACCAAACTCACTTATATAAATGGCAAATTCAGGACACCAATGATTAAGGTTAAACTACCACTGCGACCATGCAATACTACAGAAGTAAAAACGTATGGAACGTGTCTCGTGTTGATTGTGTGAACTTTGGAAGGTCCCAAAAGATAGATGTTTTATATAACAGCATAGAAATTTAATTAAAGCTATACTAAATTTCGAAACTTATTCCTAAAAACTCACTAAATTACTGTTCATAACAGCTAGTACTCCGTATTTTTCTCGACTCACTATGAAAACATATATAACTAAAAAGTCGGGTTCATGATACTTTTTTCTTGGTATTTACTTATGCTACATATGATTAATGTATCAATCCAAATTTCATCCTAACAACAATATAAACACTGTATACATCAAATTAATTACTATGAATAAAAAATTCAAGAAAAATTCAATAAGTAAACTTTTTCAATATATACATATATATGTATGCGTATATATAAATGTAACTATATATAAAGGAAAGAAAAAAAGAATACAAACATTGTGTCTAGTGCGGTTATATAACTTTCCAGGGTTTCCAAGACCGACAATCAGCCAAGGATATTGTTTTGCCGGCGGCGGCGGCGGCGGCTTCTTGCTAATTTCTGTAACTGGGTCTCCGGGAACCAACGGTGTTACACGGGAATTGGCCGCCGGCGATGCATATGAAGATGATGAAGAAGACATTGTAACTTTTCTATAAAACCTTGGTTTAATTTGGGGTTCATAAGAAGAAGAAGAAGAAGATAATGAGGTAATAAGAAATTGGCGATAGCGATTGAGATTGAATAAGGTGGAAGAAGATGATGATGATAATGGGATTCCGGTGGCTATATTATTCATTGTGGGTGGGTGTGAATGTGAGATTTTTGGGGTTGGGCCGGAAAGTGTATGGAAAGTGGTGGGAGAGTGTAGGGGTTGTTTTTGGGATTATTGAAAGTAGATGGTTTTGAATTGTAAGTTTACAAGGTTATTTAATTTTATTTTTTTTTGAAAAGTTAAATTTTATTCAAATATGACCAAACACCCCAAACTAGTGGTGTGGCAAAGAATACAACTAAAGCTTACACAATTTCAAAATTATACCATTTGTCCCAGGTGATCATTGCTCGATCCTTTCCTCTAATTCTATACCATAAAAAGCTTATCATTTTAATGTCTTGCATTATCTTTTCGATAATGATCTTTCCATTGGCGAACTTTCTTTCGTTGCGGGTTTTCCATAAACACCAGCATGAAACATACACAATACCTTTCATCACGTTTCTAGTCTTCTTCCCAATCCCGGCAATAGTATGAACTTTAAACAAGTCTAAGACAGAAAATAAGAACACAGGTGGTGACTTACACAAAATACTGATCCGATTCCAAATCTCTGTAGCCACCTCGCAAGAGCAAAACAAATGTTCCGCAGTTTCTTCCTCTTTCTCACACAGCCCGCACATCAATGAATCAAAGTAACAATTGCGGGTTTTTAAAGCCATCAGAGTAGGGAGTCGGTCAAGCCCCAATCTCCACATAAAAATGTTACCTTTCTTTGGCACCCATTTCGACCATTTAAATACGTGTCTGTTGTAACACCCGTTTCGTAAAAATATGGATTTCCAAAAATTTTCGCCTAACGGCGTCAATAAAGCGGAAACAGTTTATTAAAAACCTCAACTAAAGAAAACAGTTGAGAAACATAAGTGGTGTTACTAATAGCATCAAATCAGTAATAAAAGAAATCCATAAGATTGCCCAACATAAAGCAACCATAACATAGTCATTACAATAGTTCCATAAAGGAAATCATTAACATTAAGTCTATGCGAAGTTATTGGGTAAACTAAAGCCATCTTGATCATCTACCCATCTCTCGCCCAAGCTTCACACGACATCTCACTGCTTAACCTGAGGGGTGTCAACACATAAGAAGAAACAAGTGTTAGCTATAAAGCTAAGTAAGAAAAGAAGAAGAAGAAGAAGAAGAAGAAGAAGAAGAAGAAGAAGAAGAAGAAGAAGAAGAAGAAGAAGAAGAAGAAGAAGAAGAAGAAGAAGAAGAAGAAGAAGAAGAAGAAGAAGAAGAAGAAGAAGAAGAAGAAGAAGAAGAAGAAGAAGAAGAAGAAGAAGAAGAAGAAGAAGAAGAAGAAGAAGAAGAAGAAGAAGAAGAAGAAGAAGAAGAAGAAGAAGAAGAAGAAGAAGAAGAAGAAGAAGAAGAAGAAGAAGAAGAAGAAGAAGAAGAAGAAGAAGAAGAAGAAGAAGAAGAAGAAGAAGAAGAAGAAGAAGAAGAAGAAGAAGAAGAAGAAGAAGAAGAAGAAGAAGAAGAAGAAGAAGAAGAAGAAGAAGAAGAAGAAGAAGAAGAAGAAGAAGAAGAAGAAGAAGAAGAAGAAGAAGAAGAAGAAGAAGAAGAAGAAGAAGAAGAAGAAGAAGAAGAAGAAGAAGAAGAAGAAGAAGAAGAAGAAGAAGAAGAAGAAGAAGAAGAAGAAGAAGAAGAAGAAGAAGAAGAAGAAGAAGAAGAAGAAGAAGAAGAAGAAGAAGAAGAAGAAGAAGAAGAAGAAGAAGAAGAAGAAGAAGAAGAAGAAGAAGAAGAAGAAGAAGAAGAAGAAGAAGAAGAAGAAGAAGAAGAAGAAGAAGAAGAAGAAGAAGAAGAAGAAGAAGAAGAAGAAGAAGAAGAAGAAGAAGAAGGAGAAGAAGAAGGAGAAGAAGAAGGAGAAGAAGAAGAAGAAGAAGCAGAAGAAGAAGAAGAAGAAGAAGAAGAAGAAGAAGAACATAAGTGGTGTTACTAATAGCATCAAATCAGTAATAAAAGAAATCCATAAGATTGCCCAACATAAAGCAACCATAACATAGTCATTACAATAGTTCCATAAAGGAAATCATTAACATTAAGTCTATGCGAAGTTATTGGGTAAACTAAAGCCATCTTGATCATCTACCCATCTCTCGCCCAAGCTTCACACGACATCTCACTGCTTAACCTGAGGGGTGTCAACACATAAGAAGAAACAAGTGTTAGCTATAAAGCTAAGTAAGATAACACTAGGTTTAAGCAAAACATTTCATCCATTGCACGTCACTTTAAAACATTACGTCATTTGATTTGGGCATTTATATCACCACATAACGTATCCATATCACATATAAGCATAGAGTCCATGACCCTAAGTGTGCCTAATCAATTTCGTCATTTCATCTCATCTCATTTAGTTGTGACTAGGTCACCGTTAAGTTGTAACCGAAGTTACCGTTAAGGAAAGACAATGTCGATCCATGAGTAGCACGTTATGTTCATAACATTAGGTGGGTCATCAGGCCACCCGAACTACTCGCCACATATGACCGGTTGCAAGGAGCCACCCGAGCAACCATTTTAACGTACCCTCCCACATACGGGCACTACGTACTCTCCCACATGCGAGCACGACGTACTCTCCCACATACGAGCACGGTTTATACGTACCTATTACCACCGTCAGGCACGGAACTCTTAACGTCTAATTAGCTCGAGCATTTACCACGTTTAGTTTAGGTTTCCACATTAATCCTAAACTAATCCACATCTATCATCTTTTCACGTTAGGGCCCTTAAAACGTGCACGTGTCATGGCAACCTAAAAAGGTCTAGTGTTCTAGATGAACAAGCCACATATACATGCACATATCATCATTACATCATATCATTAACCACCATTCATCATAACATATCATATCGTTTAAACATATCATCGCATATCATATCATAAACGTATTTACGGGGAAGCATTTTAAGCATAGGCATCGTCATCTTTAATCCCCGAATACCTCCCATATCAACCCAACCACAATATAGGTTATACATTACCGTTTTGGAGGTTATAGTTTATGAAACCATTTTTGTTGCACCTCAGCGTGACAAAAGTAGTGTATCTTACCTGGTAGTAGAATGTGCGCGCAAACAAAAGCTAACAGTGCTTAATAGTAATCCCCGACACCTATCGTACATTAATATATGAAATATAAGTCATTGGGACCTTAAATGGACTTGAAAACGAACTTAGTTTTGTTCTTACGAACTTAATCCCATAAAACGAACTTAACTGCTTTCTGATAAAAACGAACTTTAAATTCGTTTGCCAAACGAATTTAATCATCCACAAACGAATTTAAGCACCTTCAAACGAACTTAGACCACATAAAACGAATTTAGACATCTCAAACGAACTTAACATCAAAACGAATTTAGCATCAGAAAACGAATTTAGCATCAGAAAACGAATTTAGCATCAGAAAACGAATTTAGCATCAGAAAACGAATTTAGCATCAGAAAACGAATTTAGCATCAGAAAACGAATTTAGCATCAGAAAACGAATTTAGCATCAGAAAACGAATTTAGCATCAGAAAACGAATTTAGCATCAGAAAACGAATTTAGCATCAGAAAACGAATTTAGCATCAGAAAACGAATTTAGCATCAGAAAACGAATTTAGCATCAGAAAACGAATTTAGCATCAGAAAACGAATTTAGCATCAGAAAACGAATTTAGCATCAGAAAACGAATTTAGCATCAGAAAACGAATTTAGCATCAGAAAACGAATTTAGCATCAGAAAACGAATTTAGCATCAGAAAACGAATTTAGCATCAGAAAACGAATTTAGCATCAGAAAACGAATTTAGCATCAGAAAACGAATTTAGCATCAGAAAACGAATTTAGCATCAGAAAACGAATTTAGCATCAGAAAACGAATTTAGCATCAGAAAACGAATTTAGCATCAGAAAACGAATTTAGCATCAGAAAACGAATTTAGCATCAGAAAACGAATTTAGCATCAGAAAACGAATTTAGCATCAGAAAACGAATTTAGCATCAGAAAACGAATTTAGCATCAGAAAACGAATTTAGCATCAGAAAACGAATTTAGCATCAGAAAACGAATTTAGCATCAGAAAACGAATTTAGCATCAGAAAACGAATTTAGCATCAGAAAACGAATTTAGCATCAGAAAACGAATTTAGCATCAGAAAACGAATTTAGCATCAGAAAACGAATTTAGCATCAGAAAACGAATTTAGCATCAGAAAACGAATTTAGCATCAGAAAACGAATTTAGCATCAGAAAACGAATTTAGCATCAGAAAACGAATTTAGCATCAGAAAACGAATTTAGCATCAGAAAACGAATTTAGCATCAGAAAACGAATTTAGCATCAGAAAACGAATTTAGCATCAGAAAACGAATTTAGCATCAGAAAACGAATTTAGCATCAGAAAACGAATTTAGCATCAGAAAACGAATTTAGCATCAGAAAACGAATTTAGCATCAGAAAACGAATTTAGCATCAGAAAACGAATTTAGCATCAGAAAACGAATTTAGCATCAGAAAACGAATTTAGCATCAGAAAACGAATTTAGCATCAGAAAACGAATTTAGCATCAGAAAACGAATTTAGCATCAGAAAACGAATTTAGCATCAGAAAACGAATTTAGCATCAGAAAACGAATTTAGCATCAGAAAACGAATTTAGCATCAGAAAACGAATTTAGCATCAGAAAACGAATTTAGCATCAGAAAACGAATTTAGCATCAGAAAACGAATTTAGCATCAGAAAACGAATTTAGCATCAGAAAACGAATTTAGCATCAGAAAACGAATTTAGCATCAGAAAACGAATTTAGCATCAGAAAACGAATTTAGCATCAGAAAACGAATTTAGCATCAGAAAACGAATTTAGCATCAGAAAACGAATTTAGCATCAGAAAACGAATTTAGCATCAGAAAACGAATTTAGCATCAGAAAACGAATTTAGCATCAGAAAACGAATTTAGCATCAGAAAACGAATTTAGCATCAGAAAACGAATTTAGCATCAGAAAACGAATTTAGCATCAGAAAACGAATTTAGCATCAGAAAACGAATTTAGCATCAGAAAACGAATTTAGCATCAGAAAACGAATTTAGCATCAGAAAACGAATTTAGCATCAGAAAACGAATTTAGCATCAGAAAACGAATTTAGCATCAGAAAACGAATTTAGCATCAGAAAACGAATTTAGCATCAGAAAACGAATTTAGCATCAGAAAACGAATTTAGCATCAGAAAACGAATTTAGCATCAGAAAACGAATTTAGCATCAGAAAACGAATTTAGCATCAGAAAACGAATTTAGCATCAGAAAACGAATTTAGCATCAGAAAACGAATTTAGCATCAGAAAACGAATTTAGCATCAGAAAACGAATTTAGCATCAGAAAACGAATTTAGCATCAGAAAACGAATTTAGCATCAGAAAACGAATTTAGCATCAGAAAACGAATTTAGCATCAGAAAACGAATTTAGCATCAGAAAACGAATTTAGCATCAGAAAACGAATTTAGCATCAGAAAACGAATTTAGCATCAGAAAACGAATTTAGCATCAGAAAACGAATTTAGCATCAGAAAACGAATTTAGCATCAGAAAACGAATTTAGCATCAGAAAACGAATTTAGCATCAGAAAACGAATTTAGCATCAGAAAACGAATTTAGCATCAGAAAACGAATTTAGCATCAGAAAACGAATTTAGCATCAGAAAACGAATTTAGCATCAGAAACGAATTTAAGCTCAGAAACGAATTTAAGAATTCAAGAGAGAATTGAAGAAACTTTTGTATTTGTTTTAATTATGATTAATGGCTGCAAAATTAACCTAGATTAGGCTAATCCCATGCCAAACCCGTTTTTAACTTTTCACTTTGGCAAAATTGGTCCCTGGACTTCATATTGACTTTATTTCGCTTAAAAACACCTATTGGGGATATATATAACACACTAAAGCACTTTCGCACACTACAAAGGCCTTTTACACATCATTTAGTCCACTTTATTGTCACTCATTAAAGGTAATTAAATCTCACATATAGGGCACATAAACATATAAACACACATTTTACCACATAACATATCACGGACTTAGAATTTGACCTAACGACGTTAGTCAACAGAAACGATTAAGTTTTGGGATGTTACATCTGTTGCTATAATCCCGATCGCTTCTGAGGTACTCCTTAACCGCTATAACTGTGAATACCTGTTTGTTACCCCCATTCCAAGCCCATTTATCGCCATGTTCATAAAGAATGATTCCCTGTAACAATTTTTCCAACTTAGCAGCTTCATCATTTTCTTCATCCACTAAATGGTAAGCACCAACAGTAGCTATTCCTTCAAAGCATTTCAAATCAGAGTTAAATTTGTCACTAACCATACATCTTTTGTCCGTCGCCCGATGAAAAAGGCGAGGAAACTTCACTTTTAGAGTCTCATATCAAACCCACGGATCGAGCCAAAATCTAATATTCTTCCCGTCTCCAAGAACTCCTTTGAACATCTGATGCAAACCCAATCCCGCAACATTAACTTTAGTTACCGTCTTCACTATGTAACACCACACACACTTGACATCGTTGTTTTTATCGGTAATGGTGTCCAACAGTTTTTAGTTTCGTGAATCGCCTTTACAACCCTCCTCCATAGACCATTTGGCTCGGTCTTATACCTCCAAAACCATTTTGCAAGGAGAGAAACATTTGAATCAGCCAGCTTACACAATCCCAAACCTCCCATCGAAATAGGAGAAGCAACCCTATCCCAATCGACCCAATGTATTTTTCTATTATCAGCCGACCCTCCCCATAAAAATCTTCGTATTATACTTTCCAGCCCCTCAATCACTTTCGAAGGTGCTTTAAACAGTGAAAAATAGTAAGTTGATAGACTCTCCATCACGGATTTGATAAGAGTTACCCTCCCACCAATAGACAGACAAGATGCCTTCCATCTTGATAACCTCGACTTAAAAATATCAAACAGGAAGTCCCAACTCCTAATCTTATTCATGTTACCCCCAATGCGGATTCCGAGATGGTTGAAAGGCACATTCCCTATACAACAGGAGACATTAAATGCTGCCGACTTGACTTCGGCTTCATCAACACCAATTCCATACATCTGTGATTTCCCCATATTGATTTTCAGGCCCGTGCATAAATGAAAAACTCTCAAAATTCTCGCCACTGATTTAATGTTCACCATGGACCACTCCCCCAAAAAAGTGCAGTCATCGGCGTAGAGCAAATGCGATATGGATAGGCCATGGTTTGGTAAAGAAATTCCCGAGAGAGACCCACAACTCTCAGCCCTTTTTAACATCACTGATAAACCTTCCATAACAATGAGAAATAAAAAAGGGGAGATAGGATCACCTTGACGCATTCCTTTCGAGCATTGGTTGTGTGAAATTAGTGGACTTAACACCTTCTTGAGCCTCATAGCCAAGACCTTGGAAATCACCTTAGTAATGATGCCCACCAAGGTAATAGGCCTATAATCGTTGAGATTAGTCGGGTCTTTTACTTTGGGTATAAGAGTAATGAATGAGGAACTACAACCCCTACTAATAACACCATCCTCAAAGAAGGACTGAAATAACTCCATAAAGTCAGTCTCGAAATAGTTCCAAAATCTCTTAATAAATTTGAAAGACAAGCCGTCAGGCCCGGGTGCTTTCTCGTCTCCACAGTCAAAGACCGCTTCTTTAATTTCTTCAATTGAAAATCTAGCTTCCACATTCATAGCTTCCTGATCGGATAAAGTCGACTCCAACAGGAAGTTAACATGAGGCCTCTCTTTCCAATCTTCAGTAAATTTCTTTTTAAAAAAATCAAAAATATTCTTCTTCACCAGTTTTGGCTTAGAAACCCAACTGTCATTCACCATCAAACCCGGAATGGCATTGCTAGCTTTCCTGTTGTTGATTAGACCATGAAAGAACCGAGTATTATCGTCCCCTTCCAATGCCCATTTACATCTTGATACCTGCTTAAGATCCTTGACTTTCCGTTCTTCAATTTCTGATATTTTTCTTTTACATTCGTATCGTGTCCATGACTCTTCATCAGACAGCTCATTATCTTCCATAAGAAGATCCAACTCTTCCAGCTCTTTCTTGCACATCTCAAACTCGTCCACTTCCTTATTTCTCATCTCGTGTCTCCACTTCTTTAAATGTTGTCGTATGCATCTGAACTTCCTCATGAGCTTCACATCTGGTGGTCCAACAAACACAAATGATTTCATTGCCTTAACCACAACCTGCTCACATTCCTTTCGTTCTAACCACGAATTAAAAAATCGGAACGGTTTGGGCCCGAAGTTTAAATCCATAATAGTCAATAATAGAGGATTATGATCTGAGTACAGTCTGGGAAGTGATCTGAAGCACGCCTCAGGCCACTTGTCAATGACATTTCTACTAATCAAGCACCTATCAATTTTACTAAACTTTTTGCCTCCATCGACTTCTTTAACAAAAGTAAATTTACCGCCCTTCATCTCGTATTCATGTAGATCAGCTAAATCAATGAACATGTTGAAATCATTGGCACAACTCGGTTTAAATTTTGATCCTTTTCTTTCCTCCCTAGACCTGACCGTATTGAAGTCTCCCATCAGGAACCAAAAACCAGAAGACCCACTTTTTATATTAGCTAAAGAATTCCATAAGTTTTTTTTTCCTTACTACTCTGTGGTGCGTAAACATTTGTCATATACACGACTTCATCCACCCCCTTGACCAGCCCTTTTATCACTATGAAGTTATCGTCTTTTACACAATCAATTTTCCTAAAAACCCCAGGATCCCACACGCTAACTAGACCCCCAGATCTGCCACACGGTTCCACCACCTCGAAGTCCATCTTAGATTTACCCCAATACCTTCTAATTTCTTCCTTGACACCCCCACATTGTATTTCTTGTATAGCTACAAATGATATCTTCTCACTACATTTAATCCCTTTAATCCAGCTGGGTTTCTTATCCCCCCCCAACCCTCTAATGTTAACTGATAAACAATTTATTGGGGAATAGCATTCATACCTTCATCTATAATAACCTGCCTGATCTCTTCAGTAGCCTTAGATAGGTCGGCCCCAACATTATTCCCCATCTCCTTCGTTTCTTGAACCTCCATGTCAATCGAGTCACCTTGAGAGCTTGGCGAATGAAGCTCTTCATTTGTATTCTGCACTCTTCGTTCACTGTCATTTTTGTCTACCCCAAATAAATTAGGGCATTTATTTGGTTCTAAATTTCCCCCTGTAGCCTCCTTATGGTTGTTTGACCCAATTTCGCCGTCTTCCAATTCCATTGCATTATTATTAGAGTAAACGACATAAATCGTCCCTGTGGTTTACTTAAATAGTCATCTTTCGTCCCTGAGAATCAAAAACCTCATGGATCGTCCTTATTTGGAAAATAAGCTTCGCCTTTCGTCCTTTGACTATTTGACCGTTAACCTCAATCCGTTAACCCCCCACGTGCCTACCACGTGAGGGGTATTCTTGTCTTTGCGCCCACTATAAATAGAGTAAACGACATAAATCGTCCTTGTGGTTTACTTAAATAGTCACATTTCGTCCCTGAGAATCAAAAACCTCATGGATCGTACATAAAGCTGGTTGAATAAAGTTGCTTTATGCTGCAACTTTACACAACATTTTAAGGAATTAAATGTTATTCCTTAAATGTTCTCAACCATATTTGTACGGCCAAAGTTAACATCCCAATGTTAACTTTGCCTATAAATACAAGTCATTGCACAACAAGAATAACACTTCTTCACTTCGAAAGATTTCACACTTTGCATACCTGCAATATTCTTGGTGAACTTGTGCAATATTCTCTCAATCACAAAAAGGAACATTTCACAACTTTAAGTGTTTCGATTGTTTAGAGAAATTCCAAGTGTAGATCAATGTAGTTCATAGGTTGTTAGGATATTTACATACTTTGTATTATCTTGGTTCCGCAACAACCTTGTAATTTATTTAAAGTTAATAAATAAATTACACTTGAAAGACCATGCAATAATAGAAAGTACTTGTAAAGTAAATTGGTGAGACAATATGTATTTTTCAAGTGTAATTTATTTATTAACTTTAAATAAATTACAAGGTTGTTGCGGAACCAAGATAATGCAAAGTATGTAAATATCCTAACAACCTATGAAATACAATTGATCTATACTTGGAAATTCTCTAAACAATCGAAACACTTAAAGTTGTGAAATGTTCCTTTTTGCGATTGAGAGAATATTGCACAAGTTCACCAAGAATATTGCAGGTTTGCAAAGTTATTTTCTTGTTGTGCAAAGACCTCTATTTATAGGCAAAGTTGACATTGGGATGTCAACTTTGGCCGTACAAATATGGTTGAGAACATTTAAGGAATAACATTTAATTCCTTAAAATGCTGTGTAAAGTTGCAGCATAAAGCAACTTTATTCAACCAGCTTTATGTACGATCCATGAGGTTTTTGATTCTCAGGGACGAAATGTGACTATTTAAGTAAACCACAGGGACGATTTATGTCGTTTACTCTATTTATAGTGGGCGCAAAGACAAGAATACCCCTCACGTGGTAGGCACGTGGGGGTTAACGGATTGAGGTTAACGGTCAAATAGTCAAAGGACGAAAGGCGAAGCTTATTTTCCAAATAAGGACGATCCATGAGGTTTTTGATTCTCAGGGACGAAAGTGACTATTTAAGTAAACCACAGGGACGATTTATGTCGTTTACTCTTATTATTATTATCATCATTATTGACCTTGTCTTTTAAGCCCACCGACCCATCAACATAAAATGAGTTTGAGTCCATGGGCCTCTTCCTGGGCCTAGGAGAAGAGCCCGATAATTTGTTTTGCCACTCCTGGTCAAAATTTTCAAAATTAAATTTGCTAAAAGACTTTGCTCTTCCCTCCTGTTTGCCACGTGCCTTTGTTGAAAATAAAACATCTTTCTCGGGCCCCCCAACTTGATTCTCCTGCATGCACATTGGTAACTCATTCCCATGTGCAGACGTATCATTTTCTTTACCCGTTTTCTTCGCCTCCGGCCTCTCCATCCTTTTGTCCCGCTGGACAATTGATGGCATCGTCCCCTATTTTTCTTTCATCCTGATAACCAGATTCCATTGGGTGAGGTGGAGCGCGGAACTCTATGTTACAATTGGGGCACCAGTTGGCCGTCTTCTCCACAACCCACACCTGATATTTCTTATCCCTCCATTTTAGAGAGGCCACACCTTTAACCTCATCGCCTTCGCCAACCATGATACCGATCCTTTCCACGGCTTTATTAACGGCTCCCTTGTGAGTCGTTGATGGCTGCACCACCTTGCCAAATCGTTCACCAATCCTATTGAACATTTCTGCCGTAGCTAACTGTAGAGGGACGCCATACACACCGATCCATGCGATTCTCTCGAATGGAAATGACTGTCCTTTCCACATTTCCAACTTGGAGAACCAGCTTCTCCACTTTCCTTTCAAATAAAGAAACTTACAAGCCTCTGTTGGAATAAAACATGATTCGATCCATATAATAACGTACCGGTTGATCCTGAGGAACCTGTGAGGGCATTAAACATTGATGCCATTGATTCGGGTTCCCAAAATAAGATGATTGATTTAGGATGGAATGATGAATTCTTGATTGATGAATTCTTCAGAGGAAGGAGACGAATTGGGTGATTAGGAGGCTGTGATTATTTTGTGATTAACCTTAAAATTAGGTTAATTACTCTCCATTTATATAAGGAGCATATTTTCACATTTAGTCCCTCTGGTGTTTAATTCGTGACTCATTAGTCCTCTTAAGTCCAATCACCTAATGGGAAACCCTATAATACGTCTTTAAGAGTAAATACGTCCATCGAATATTTACTAGACATAGGGATTTCAGTTATCGTCAATTATCATATCAGGAAGGATAGATGATCAGTGACGGTCACACTAACGTGGTTCCAACATTCTCCCACTTGACCAAGCGATCATTTATCTATGAGCATTTAATAAGTCCGGCCGGGATAATACTCATTTTTGTTTTAAACCGAAATCATAGCCAATAAGTACAGTCGTAGAGAAGAACATCAACTCAGGACCCCCACTAGTCAAACTATGACTCAAATTTAAAACTAATAAGCAATGATCAATTGACTAAGACAAATTTTGTTATATAATGTCTTTACACTATTATGAGCTCAAAGTGTAACTAATAGACAAACAAAATCTGAATAAGGAGGAAAATTTTCATTAACATAATAATAATAATAATAATGACCAGTAAAAGTACAATATGCTATTAAATTAAGTCCTTAGTAAGCCCCATCTTCGACACGTGTCCTACGAAGACATTAGGAGGAAGACCTTTGGTCATTGGATCCGCTAGCATATCATTTGTACTTATGTACTCAATACAAAGAACATTTTCCTCAACTCGTTCGCGTACAAACAGATACTTTGTATCGAGATACAGACCAGCGCCAGTCGAACTGTTACTGTTCGAGAAAGTTACGGCAGCTGAATTATCACAGTAAAGCTTCAATGGTCTAGAAATAGAGTTGACGATTTTGAGTCCACCGACCAGGTTCCTTATCAACATCCCATGACAAGTGGCATTGTAAACAGCAATATATTCAGCCATCATGGTGGACGTTGCAGTCAGTTTCTGCTTATGACTCCGCCAAGAGATAGGTCCGCCAGCTAACATAAAAATATACCCAGAAGTAGATTTCTTATCTTCCTTGCTTTTAGCAAAGTCGGAATCAGAGTAACCTACTACTTCTAGATTGTCACTTCTTCTATACGTTAGTTTGTAGTCTTTGGTCCCTTGCAGATATCGTAGAACCTTTTTAGCCGCTTTCCAGTGTGCTAATCCTGGGTTAGATAGTAACGCCCAAGCATACCGGCGATATAAGCGATATCTGGTCGAGTACAGACCTGAGCGTACATAATGCTCCCAACTACAGACGAGTAAGGTATCATCCTCATTTGCTCCTTCTCAACTTCAGTGCTTGGACTTTGGAAAGTACCAAACACGTCTCCTTTAACTACTGGAGCTACAGTGGGTGCGCATGATTGCATTTTATAGCGTTCTAAGATGCGGTCAATGTAGGCCCTTTGAGAAAGACCAGAACACCATTACGCCTATCCCGGTGTATTTCGATACCTATGACATAAGAGGCATCACCGAGATCTTTCATGTCAAAATTCTGCGAAAACATTCGCTTCGACTCATGCAGCATATCCAAGTTGTTACTTGCAAGCAGAATGTCATCCACATACAAAACAAGGATTATAAAGTTACTCCCACTGATCTTGAGATAGGTGCATTGATCCACTTGATTCTTTAAGAAGTCTTGTTCTTTCATGACTTCATCAAACTTAAGGTACCATTGCCGTGAGGCTTGCTTCAACCCATATATGGACTTCTTCAACTTGCAGACCATGTGCTCTTTACCTTTAGGAATGAATCCTTCAGGTTGCCGCATGTATACGTCTTCATGCAAGTCTCCATTTAAGAAAGCATTTTTGACATCCATCTGATGTAACTCAAGATCAAAGTGAGCTACAAGTGCCATAACAATCCTTAGGGAATCTTTACGAGAGACAGGAGAAAAGGTCTCTTGATAATCAATTCCAGCCTTTTGAGTATAGCCCTTCGCAACCAATCTGGCCTTATAGCGTTCGACGTTTCCTTTTGGGTCTAATTTGGTTTTGAAGACCCATTTACAACTGACAGTTGTGGATCCTTCAGGAAGTTCAACCAATTCCCAAACGTCATTATGCTGCATGGAATTTAGCTCCTCAATCATAGCCTCATTCCATTGAGTGGCCTGATCACTATTAATGGCTTCTCGATAAGAGGTGGGATCAACAAGCTTTCCAATGTCCTCAACTTCAGTCAGATAAGTTATGAAATCATCAAAATTAGTGGCCCTGCGTTCCCTTGATGATCTCCTGAGTTGATTTTGGGGTTGAGCAACGTGAGGCTCGGCAACGTGAGGCTCGGCAACATGAGGTGCTTCTTGGTTTTGAGGTTCTTCATGGTTTTGATTAGGAGGATTTGGATCAATGACATCAGGAGCAGCATCGTGTACAAGAGGAATTATCGGAGGAATCGACGAGTGGTTCCCCCTGCTTCTTGTACTTCATGCAAATCGAAGTTAGGATTTGTTGTGTTCCCACTGATCTCTGAGTTCTCGAGAAACGTCGCATGCTGCGTGTCAACGATGGTAGTAGTATGGGAAGGACAGTAAAACCGATAACCTTTTGAGTTATCAGGATAACCGATAAAGGAACATGAAATCGTTTTAGGATCCAGTTTCTTTAAGTTAGGGTTATAGACTTTTGCTTCGGCAGGGCAGCCCCATACTTTCATATATTTTAGACTCGGTTTCTTACCTGTCCAGATCTCATGAGGAGTTTTAGGGACAGATTTTGATGGAACCCTATTGAGTATATGAACGGCTGTTTTTAAGGCCTCAGTCCAAAGAAAGGTAGGTAGGTTAGTGTTGGCAAGCATACTTCTCACCATGTCCATTAAGGTTCGGTTTCCTTTCAGCAACACCATTTTGTTGAGGAGAACCAGGCATGGTGTATTGGTTAATAATGCCATGTTCCTTACAAAAATTATGGAAAGGACCAGGAGCTTGACCAATGTCAGTATGTCTACCATAATACTCACCTCCTCTATCTGATCTCACAACTTTTATTTACGATTAAGTTGGTTTTCAACCAAAGTTTTAAAATCAGCAAAAGTTTGTAAGGATTCAGATTTTCTTTGATCAAATACAGGTGCATGTAACGAGAATAATCGTCAATGAATGTAATAAATGATGTATGTCCCGTGATGGATGCGGGATAGGGGCCACTTATGTCAGTATGAATTATTTCCAACAAATTGGAACTTCTTGTGGCTCCTTTCTTATTCCCTTTAGCCATCTTCCCTTTGAGGCACTGTATACATGTTTCAAAATCACTAAAATCAAGAGAGGGTAAGATTCCATCCTTTACGAGTCGTGTAATGCGATTTCGTGAGATGTGGCCAAGACGTTTATGCCACAACATGGAGGAATTCTCTCGTTTAGGTGATTTTGTCTTTGTTTTAGTTATATCATCAACATTAAGAGATAACAAAGAATGTGAGAAATTATGATCTAGTTCTAACTTATACAGCAATCCATCCAAAAAACCACGACCAAGCAATTCATTATTACGAGTTATGGCAATCTTGCCGAAACCATGAATCGTTACATAACCTTCAAGGTCTAGTCTAGAAATAGATACAAGGTTCCGAGTAATTCTCGGTACAATAAGGTATCTATTATCTACTAGTCTTTCCTCCCCCCCTCCCCCCCACCACTACTACAAGGTTCCGAGTAATTCTCGGTACAAATAAGGTATCTATTAGTCTAATGCCTTTTCCGGTGCTCATATGTAAGACATAAGTTCCAATGGCTTCGACATTTAAGAGATCACCACTTCCAACTCTAAGCTTTCTTTGGCCCTTTGGTAGCTTCTGGATTGTAAGGAACCCCTGTAATGAGTTGGTTACATGAACCATAGAACCAGAGTCACCCCACCATGTATTAACAGGTACCTCAGTAGTAAAGGAATCAAATATTACATAAAGTACGTTACCTTTCTTAGCTAGCCACTCCTTGAACTTAGGGCAATCCTTCTGACGGTGTCCTTTGTCACGACAGAAGTTGCATTTAAGTTTGCCAGTCGAGGAATTAGAGCCAGAGGCAACTGCACCATGATTAGTCTTTTGGACTTTGTTTGCAGTTTGTTTACCGTTGTTTCCCTTCCTCTTCTTGGAGTTAGCGGTGGTGGTCAGGTGAACAGCTTCAGGTTGAGCCAGCTTAAGACGCTCCTCCTCATTAACACAGTGCCCAATAAGTTCACTCATTGACCATTTATCCTTCAAAGCATTGTAGTTAACCTTGAAGGTGTCAAAACGAGCAGGCAGGGAGGAGGTCATGATGAAGTGCACCAGAAAGTTATCGGAGACTTCCATCTCTAGAGTCTTAAGCTTATTGGCCATGTCCGTCATCTTCATAATATGCTCACGGACACTGCTAGTTCCTTCATACTTCAATGTAAGCATCTGCAACATCAAGGCACTTGCATGCGCTTTAGACGATCCCTTGAAGTGGTCCTCAACAGATTTGAGGTAATCCTTGACTTTTTCAGAGTCAGGGATGGCTCCTCTAATAGTCAGATCAATGGAATTCTTGACTAACATTAGCGACAGGCGATTCGACTTCTCCCACTTTTCAAAGTTCGCCTCTGATCAGCAGTGGATTCAGCAGTAAGGGCAGCGGGTTCATCATGACGAATAGCGTAGTCAAGATCATACATTCCCAAAGTCAGATCTAAGTGACTTTTCCATGAAGCATAGTTCGTACCATTGAGCGTCATAAGGCCAAGGTTAGGTACTACTGTGGAAATAAGAAGGATGTACATTTAGGGCATAAGCGATAGAAGATTATTATAGTAATGCCTAAAATGAGTAGGCCCAATAGTAATAGTGACATTATCAGCCGTGTTATGCAGACAAAGTAATCTCTCCTAAAGTAATGCCTAAAATAAGTAGGCTCAATAATAATAGAGAGATGATAAGTTATATAAGGCAGCCTAAGTAATCTCTTCTAAAGTAATGCCTAGAATAAGTAGGCCCAATAGTAATAGAGAGATGATAAGTTATCTAAGGCAGCCTAAGTAATGTCTCTAGAGTAATGGAACTAAAGTAATGACTAAAATAAGTAGGCCTATTAGTACTGTTCCTTAGAGTAATAAGACTATGACCATTATAGTAATGAAGCTAGTGATAAGTAAGCCTATTGTAAACACCAAAACAATAAGCTAAGTAAGGCTCTACTTAGATGTTACATCACCTTTGGGCAGAAGTAATTAAGATCTAAGCAAACATGAGCATTAGGTCATGCAATACAACGCTTATCTTTTGACCTTTGGGCACAAAATTAAGAATCGTGTATTTTAGGCATGAAAAGAATCCCTTTGCTACACAAAACATATTAAATCACCTTTGGGCAGAATTAATATACTAAGTGTTAATTATGCAAAAGAGAAAAGAGCGCAACATGAGAATCACATTTGACCTTTGGGCGCAAATGATGAAACCATGTACATTAGTGCGAAGCCCCCACACATTACGGGGGTCCGGGGGCAGCGCCCCTGGAAAGCGGGGTCCAAGGGGCGGCAGCCCCTGGCGGGGTCCAAGGGGCAGAGCCCCTGGCTGGGGTCCCTTAAAGTGCTGTGGTAAAAACGCCTCAGAAAAAATTATTTTCGGAAAATAAGGGTCATTTTTTTTCATTTAAACTTTAAGGTAAAACATAAGCACGAACTTGATAATCAATTAAGTTAATCAGTAATCCATGAAAAATAAGCATGGTACGAAGATAGTTAAGTTCGTAAGTTATACTAACTTCGTAAGAACTGGTAAGTTCGTAAGTTATACTAACTTCGTAAGAACTGGTAAGTTCGTAAGTTATACTAACTTCGTAAGAACTGGTAAGTTCGTAAGTTATACTAACTTCGTAAGAACTGGTAAGTTCGTAAGTTATACTAACTTCGTAAGAACTGGTAAGTTCGTAAGTTATACTAACTTCGTAAGAACTGGTAAGTTCGTAAGTTATACTAACTTCGTAAGAACTGGTAAGTTCGTAAGTTATACTAACTTCGTAAGAACTGGTAAGTTCGTAAGTTATACTAACTTCGTAAGAACTGGTAAGTTCGTAAGTTATACTAACTTCGTAAGAACTGGTAAGTTCGTAAGTTATACTAACTTCGTAAGAACTGGTAAGTTCGTAAGTTATACTAACTTCGTAAGAACTGGTAAGTTCGTAAGTTATACTAACTTCGTAAGAACTGGTAAGTTCGTAAGTTATACTAACTTCGTAAGAACTGGTAAGTTCGTAAGTTATACTAACTTCGTAAGAACTGGTAAGTTCGTAAGTTATACTAACTTCGTAAGAACTGGTAAGTTCGTAAGTTATACTAACTTCGTAAGAACTGGTAAGTTCGTAAGTTATACTAACTTCGTAAGAACTGGTAAGTTCGTAAGTTATACTAACTTCGTAAGAACTGGTAAGTTCGTAAGTTATACTAACTTCGTAAGAACTGGTAAGTTCGTAAGTTATACTAACTTCGTAAGAACTGGTAAGTTCGTAAGTTATACTAACTTCGTAAGAACTGGTAAGTTCGTAAGTTATACTAACTTCGTAAGAACTGGTAAGTTCGTAAGTTATACTAACTTCGTAAGAACTGGTAAGTTCGTAAGTTATACTAACTTCGTAAGAACTGGTAAGTTCGTAAGTTATACTAACTTCGTAAGAACTGGTAAGTTCGTAAGTTATACTAACTTCGTAAGAACTGGTAAGTTCGTAAGTTATACTAACTTCGTAAGAACTGGTAAGTTCGTAAGTTATACTAACTTCGTAAGAACTGGTAAGTTCGTAAGTTATACTAACTTCGTAAGAACTGGTAAGTTCGTAAGTTATACTAACTTCGTAAGAACTGGTAAGTTCGTAAGTTATACTAACTTCGTAAGAACTGGTAAGTTCGTAAGTTATACTAACTTCGTAAGAACTGGTAAGTTCGTAAGTTATACTAACTTCGTAAGAACTGGTAAGTTCGTAAGTTATACTAACTTCGTAAGAACTGGTAAGTTCGTAAGTTATACTAACTTCGTAAGAACTGGTAAGTTCGTAAGTTATACTAACTTCGTAAGAACTGGTAAGTTCGTAAGTTATACTAACTTCGTAAGAACTGGTAAGTTCGTAAGTTATACTAACTTCGTAAGAACTGGTAAGTTCGTAAGTTATACTAACTTCGTAAGAACTGGTAAGTTCGTAAGTTATACTAACTTCGTAAGAACTGGTAAGTTCGTAAGTTATACTAACTTCGTAAGAACTGGTAAGTTCGTAAGTTATACTAACTTCGTAAGAACTGGTAAGTTCGTAAGTTATACTAACTTCGTAAGAACTGGTAAGTTCGTAAGTTATACTAACTTCGTAAGAACTGGTAAGTTCGTAAGTTATACTAACTTCGTAAGAACTGGTAAGTTCGTAAGTTATACTAACTTCGTAAGAACTGGTAAGTTCGTAAGTTATACTAACTTCGTAAGAACTGGTAAGTTCGTAAGTTATACTAACTTCGTAAGAACTGGTAAGTTCGTAAGTTATACTAACTTCGTAAGAACTGGTAAGTTCGTAAGTTATACTAACTTCGTAAGAACTGGTAAGTTCGTAAGTTATACTAACTTCGTAAGAACTGGTAAGTTCGTAAGTTATACTAACTTCGTAAGAACTGGTAAGTTCGTAAGTTATACTAACTTCGTAAGAACTGGTAAGTTCGTAAGTTATACTAACTTCGTAAGAACTGGTAAGTTCGTAAGTTATACTAACTTCGTAAGAACTGGTAAGTTCGTAAGTTATACTAACTTCGTAAGAACTGGTAAGTTCGTAAGTTATACTAACTTCGTAAGAACTGGTAAGTTCGTAAGTTATACTAACTTCGTAAGAACTGGTAAGTTCGTAAGTTATACTAACTTCGTAAGAACTGGTAAGTTCGTAAGTTATACTAACTTCGTAAGAACTGGTAAGTTCGTAAGTTATACTAACTTCGTAAGAACTGGTAAGTTCGTAAGTTATACTAACTTCGTAAGAACTGGTAAGTTCGTAAGTTATACTAACTTCGTAAGAACTGGTAAGTTCGTAAGTTATACTAACTTCGTAAGAACTGGTAAGTTCGTAAGTTATACTAACTTCGTAAGAACTGGTAAGTTCGTAAGTTATACTAACTTCGTAAGAACTGGTAAGTTCGTAAGTTATACTAACTTCGTAAGAACTGGTAAGTTCGTAAGTTATACTAACTTCGTAAGAACTGGTAAGTTCGTAAGTTATACTAACTTCGTAAGAACTGGTAAGTTCGTAAGTTATACTAACTTCGTAAGAACTGGTAAGTTCGTAAGTTATACTAACTTCGTAAGAACTGGTAAGTTCGTAAGTTATACTAACTTCGTAAGAACTGGTAAGTTCGTAAGTTATACTAACTTCGTAAGAACTGGTAAGTTCGTAAGTTATACTAACTTCGTAAGAACTGGTAAGTTCGTAAGTTATACTAACTTCGTAAGAACTGGTAAGTTCGTAAGTTATACTAACTTCGTAAGAACTGGTAAGTTCGTAAGTTATACTAACTTCGTAAGAACTGGTAAGTTCGTAAGTTATACTAACTTCGTAAGAACTGGTAAGTTCGTAAGTTATACTAACTTCGTAAGAACTGGTAAGTTCGTAAGTTATACTAACTTCGTAAGAACTGGTAAGTTCGTAAGTTATACTAACTTCGTAAGAACTGGTAAGTTCGTAAGTTATACTAACTTCGTAAGAACTGGTAAGTTCGTAAGTTATACTAACTTCGTAAGAACTGGTAAGTTCGTAAGTTATACTCTGCCGCTTCCTTTAACCACTTCACAGTATGACAAACCCACTCTAGGACCCTTGACCACACCGTTCATATTCGTCCTCGATTGCTTCGGGAATCCATAAGTGTTTTCTTTTTTCTTCGCCCCTATTCCAGCCGCTTCGTTTTCCACAGCATGTCTAGCGAGACTGATCTTTAGTGAATATTTTCCAATCTTTACATTCCTCAAACAGTCTTCCAACACCCTCCAATCTTTCACTCCCTTAAAACTAACAAAGCCAAACTTTTCCGCATCTTTGTTTCCCTTCCTAGCTATGTAAACCCCCGCAATCTCCCCGAAATTTTGAAGGGAAGAAGAAAGGTCCCACGGCCTACAACCTTCTGGAATATTGGATACAAAAAACTTCACCACTTGAAATCCTTTTCGGCCATCATTTTTGCTATCATTGGTTTTTTCATGTCTTTTTTTGTGAGATACCTTTTTCCATTCTCGTTCTCTCTCTCTATATTCTCTCTCCATTTTTGCAAGAGAAGTTGTGTTGTTGTTAGTACATGTTGTCTTGTGGGGGTTATTTAATAGTGGGTGTTTTTACGAGTTCTGAATCACTCGCAAATATCGAGAGATACTATATCTTACTTAGACGAGCGAATTCCCATTTAAATTCTCGATGAAGAAACTTCTATTATGCTAAGGATTGAACATGAGACCTTGAAGAGAAAACTCTCTTGACTCACTTTAAAACAAACCAGTGGTCAACCCACCTAAATGAGTTGGTTACGAAACAATAGTAGATCTTTTGTTCTTTTAACTTGAAGTTGCGATGAGATCGGGTTACAACTCGAATCAAACCTGTCAAATCCGATGATAGAAAGAAGAACCCGAGGACCGGACCGAACTTGGGTCAGCCCGACCGGAAAAATATAAAATACGAAATATTGTTTTGAAATGGTACCTAATGTTGAAAATAACTTGCTTTCGAATTCATATCCACATACCAGACAGACCTCGACCGAAACGACTAAACTTGAAACCGAAATGTTGGAAAAAGTAAGACCAAAAACCGGGTCAAATATGCTCGGTACGGGTTCGGGTTTTTTTGTTCATTTTCGGGTTTTCGAGTTGTTTGTTCATCGTTACTTGAACGTATCGGTTTTTCTTCCAGATATTTTTCGAACTTTTCTTGACTACTACCATGATACTTATCTAAAGATATCTAAACATAAACCTTTTGTGTGGCATTAAGTCATTTTGATAGTTCTTAAGATTATATACCTTTACCATAATTTGAGTGCGATTATGTTGTGTCTGAATAATTGTATATTTCGATCCTCAGACCTTTACAAGAAATAGTGATTTCACTTATGAATTTTGCTATGTCAAAGAAGCTTTTTGACATTTACTTAATCTTCTGAAAAAATTTCAATTGTAATTGTAACTCAACACATTTATAATCTGAACTTGCTATAGTGTCATTTCAAACATATCTATAACTAGTATTATATTCTATACTGAGTCATTAACATCATTATTCGACCCAGGCTAGAAATTTTCCTGTTTTGAATTGATCTAACTTTGACACGTTAAACAGCCCGTCATTCTGCTACATCTAACTATCATCCATAACTCGTGATTAAAGAGCATCGACAATTGTAGGGTCAAGAACACGGTGCACCTATGGTAATAGATTACCAGATAATTTCATAAGCTAAATTATACTACTATTCTAGCATCAATAAACTAGCACTCATATATTACAAAGCTTGAAGGCTATAAACACAAGCGAATGGGCAATCAAAGGATCATGGTACAACGGTCATCCAGTTTGTCGTGTCTTCACGCAATTAACGCCTGTAATGCGGCTGTGCTGTTATTCAGAAGTTGCATTCCCTCTTCCCCCATCTGCCTAACTTCACAAGGTGACAGAATCCTAATGCATCGTACACACCCGACAAATTCCCTACATTAAAGCCATCAAGATAAGAAGTGGCTCACGGTTCGGTTAAGTCAGTTTCATGGAACCAAACCACCATGTTTGGTTTGTTGGATATTAGAAACCACCAACTAACCAAAACCAAGACGACTTGGGCGTTTCAGTTTTTTAGCTAACTTGGTGACATATTCACAAAAATAAACTATCATTGAAAGCCCATGATTGTATTTATGTATAAAAGTTGACAAAAAGGACAGGTTAAATGGGTTGGGTATGGGGTCAAAAAGAGATCAAGTCAAATGGGTATCTTGCAAGATCAAAATAATTAGACCGGGTTGACCTGTAACACCTTCTATCCAAAACTATTATCTTACACGACTATCTAGTGTGCCAAATGTGATCACAAAGATTATAACATTTAGGTTGCCTTTGGCCCGTTTGACAATATAGGCCATTTTCTTTTAAGCCAATTTTCTTATTTGACCCGTTTCAGATTAATCATAACTAGCATTGACCCATTCAAAAATGAATGAATCAAATTTGTCACCTTTAGCTTTTTCCCTAATGAAGAGTACTGGTGTTGGTGATATTTAAATACTTGTTTTAAGTTGTAGACAAATTTGTAATCTCAAATATGATTGAAAGCAACTTACTCCCATGGATCATCACCAACAAGAAGGATATCATTCTCAAAATCTTCATACACCAACTTCCAACCAGAACCTATCGAATCATTAAGCAGCCCCTCGAGCCCGAACATCCTCTCAATTTCGCAACATAGTTCTTCATAGTTCTTGAAACTGCAAACATCTATGGACCTTCCTACAGATCCTACCTTTTGAATCTGAAAGAAATAAAAAAAGAAGTTTTCTGTCACGCAAAAAACATGGCAAAGGTTTTTCACTCTTGTGTTTAGTAATGAGGAGGTCATTTCAACACGTTTACTTATGAATGGATCATACTGGGTCAAACAGTTAAGACAATGAAGATAGGTTAAAGGGGAACAGCAACAAAATCACCAAACTGCGTCTTTCATAAGTAAAACCTTATATTGATAAATAAAATTACTGTTAAAATACTACAATTTTATGAATCATACCTAATACACACTATATAAAATTATAAAAACTTGAGAAAAATGTGTTTCAAGTTAACCTGAACCCTTCCTAAAATATCTGTTATGACCTGCTCCAGTTTTGACCCGTTACCCAACCAGCCCGGTCCAGCCAACATAGCACATCCATTTGCATAGGTTGCAAACAAACCCATTCATGGATACTGAATTCGGATGCTAGAAAAATTTGAGCAGATGAGGTGCATGTGTGTGTACAAGTCTATAAACAGAATACTTCTCACCTTTGTATAGGTTCTCACGCGGGGAGGCAGAGTTACTTTTTGCCAAGAGCCATTCTGTAGGAGTCCAGTGTCAGAGAACTCTTCATTGCTAGATGACGTGAACTGTGACTGAACATCTTGGCTTGAGCAAAAATTGTTGTTCACTAAACAATCAGAAGAATGTCTTAAATCACCATCTTTAAACTCATCCAACACTGCACTTGATACTGACGGATTAACAACCGAGCAGCCTCCAGTACTGGCCTCAAAATTGATACAATTATAAACATCGTCATGTGCATCCCATGTTTCTTGCCCAAGGAGAGGGAAGAAACCACAATGAGATGGATCAAGCTGTTCAAGAGGCGAAAAGTGGCTATGAATCGGCAGCTCGTTTACAAGATTTTGTGGACTGCTGGTGGGCTGAAGGGGCGAATCTTCGGATTCTACCGTCTCTGAGATATCAAAGGCTTTTTGGATAGCAGGCAGAATGGGGAATGTACTATCTGCTATTTGAGGCTTTTTTAACATATTAATTGGTTGTTCTGACCACTGATTAGACTTTGACGAGATAGAAAAGTTGGCACTCATAGTCTCTGGTGCCAGGCTAAATGGTCGGGTCACCATGCTGCCCCATTCAGTTTCGTCTCCTATGAAACTAGATCCAAAGGGTCTCTTAAGGGTGGAAGTAAGTGAAGGGAAAATGAAAAGACTTTCAGGGGTCTCGATATCCCACGGACTCACTCGGTTTGGCTTATCACTGCACCCTGGCTCGTCCCACTCCACCTGATATGTGTAATTATACAAGAGAATGCGTACTGAGATTATTTTGTTTTGTATAGAAGTTACAATGTATAGATCTCCCTTGATATAACCTATATAAATGATAACACGAACCTGAAGATTATGCCATTTCGACCCGGGCCACCTTAATGGGTCTACATCGCTTATGCCCATAATTGTGCCCATATGCCTACATAATAAAAGAAATGATCAAATCACATTTGAACATTTTCAGCCTATAAGCGAAAGGTCAGGTACATAGGTGGCAAATGTCTGGGTCAAGTGGGTTGGGTGACCCGTTAAAACGATTACTTTCAGATAGGTTGGGTTGATCCAAAATTCTTGTGGTCCTAAACTTTTTTATAGACAATTGTGTGAAACATGATTTTGAATAATCTACATCTTCAATAATATTTGATCTCCTTAAGAAGAATGATTATGCGGTCTTATCACTCTTATGCATTAAAATTACACTTTAAGCGGCCTATTCAACTGTTTGACCCGTTTCCTTTTAAACTTTAATTTTACCCATTTGACTCGTTATAGATAAATGCATGGCCCAATTGAACTCATCTATTACTGAATGGGTTAAAAAATACAACGCAAGACGACAATACTTCAAAGCTCAAAACAACACATATATAAATATACCTGCGCTTTCCCGAATCCTCAGTTTCAAACATCATTCCAAACCTCATGCCAATAGAAAGTTGGATCCGATACACCGACTTTCGGTATTTTATCATTGGGATAACAAATTCGGAAGGACAAGCCCTAGATAATGGCACAATAATTACCTAAATGACAAGAAAAATATGTATCCATGTGTATTATATAAGCAATAATACTGAAAGACTCGGGGATACCTTGGATTATAGAATATTGTAAATGGGCTTAGATTAACAGCAGCATGAGCAGCAGCAGCAAGAACTCCTATGTGCATGCTATCCGTAGATAAAAGAGATGATGGTGAAGTTGTTTGTTGACGACTTGCACGTCTTACTCCCAATAATAATTTTGATTTTTCATCCCTGCCACAATATATAAGTACAAAGTACTTAAACAATGAGCGTGAAAAAGGCTGATTGAGCATCATGCGACACTCACCTGATAAATAGGACTGCATCGCCTGCTTTAAGCCTTTTCGCACTAACAAATGTACTCCAGCCCGTAGTTAAAAGGTGCCGTTTTGGCTGTCCTGCACAACATTATAAAATTATTTTGAGTTAATTTGAAGGTTATCAAGTCATTTTTGGCTTGGAGTGTTATAGCAGGTCTGGCTTCCAGATTATATAAGTTGAACATCCAAAATGAATGGCATACACAAAACACACCCCGATATATATGACGGAATTTCCAAGTATTATCATGCAAATCTCGAACAATGAGCTCTTGAGTAGGAGGCTGCATCGAGAAATCCTGTAGAATGACATGGGCAAATGATATGTTAAACTATTTTTGCTAGAGGTGACAAATTGGGTGGGTCAGACACCGGGTCATAATGGGTGATTATGTTATAGGACGACTTGGGTCAAAATACTTTTGGCCAAATAATTGAATTATAAATAGTGAGTCAAATCTATTACAGAAGTTACAACGAAAATACCTTTGGGGATATATTCAAACTGTTTGACGTGTTTACCTTTTAGATATCTCTTTATACATGTTTCAGCCATTAGAGATAAATCATCTCCGAAATCAACCCACAGATAAGCAAATGTGCCAAAACGTCCACTTCTAGTTTTAACTAATCTTTTCAAATAAGTAAAGAAAATGAAACCTTACCAATGAGGGGAAAAGCTTTTCTGCTGCTCTACGAGGCACAGAGAAGCCACCATGTGTGCTCGTATCACTAGGGGTCAAAGTCTTGCAGAAGAACTCACTTGGATGTTTGCTCAGGCTCATTCCAATATTAGGTACTGGAAAAACATCTTTTTCCTGAATGATAAGTGTATTCGCGCATCACATAAACCATGCAAAATC
>CM067168.1:47304693-47322193 GCA_034093135.1 Erigeron breviscapus
TAAAGGAACTTCGAGATATTGAACTGGCATTTCAAGCCCAAGTTCTGGTAACTGAACAACTTATTCAAGAAAAACAAGATCTTGAAATCATTTTAGAAAAAGAAAAACTGGTTATTAAATCATGGCTTGAAACCAGAAAGCCATATGATGCTGGAGTAAATCAATTTCCCACTCAAAAACGTGCTTATTTAGATGGAAATACTCATGTTGCATCATTAATACCAGTAATTGATCGTTTACCAGAGGGCTTCAGGCCCAATACCATTTATGATGAGCCTGTAACTCCTAAGGCCAACATTTTCCCAGTTCAATCCCCAGAGGTAAAAACTGGAGCACCTCAGGTGACTGCTCTAGTTAAAAAGGTCAATCTGAAGAAACCTTTGCCTCAGTCCTCCTCCAAGGAACCTTCTGTTCCAAAGAAGAAGAATGTCTCCCTACCTAAGCCTAGAGTCCAGTCAACTGGAAAGGCTCAGGTGTCATCTGATGAAAGTATTTTGTTAAGGTTAGAGAGCCAGTTTCAATTACTGACTCGTCAATTTCAAAGTTGTAATGCAAGATTAAACAATTTTGAGGGTACTTCATCTGGCCCTAGACAAAATACCAAACCTTTTTCAAAGAAAGATAAATATATTTCTCCAGTTGAGAAAAAGAAAAAGGTTTCAAAACTATCAACCCAGTGGTCTTTTCAACTAAGACTACTGTTGAAGAAAGTGAACTTAACCAGATACCTCCAGGGACCTATAAGGGAGGGTCCAGTGAACCCATCAGTCGATGGGTTCCCAAATCTAACTGATATATCTGGTGGATGTGCAGGGCGATCGAAAGAAGTTTATCTGGTATCTTGACAGTGCAGCTGGCAGGACAATGACCAGATGTAAGACCCTGCTGGAGGAGTTCATAATTTCTGATGGACCCTCCATTACTTTTGGAAATGATGGTTGTGGAAAACTGAGGGGTATGGTGTTCTGAACAATGGACAAGTCAAATTCAGACGAGTTGCATATGTGAATGGTTTGAAATATAACCTGATCAGTGTCAGTCAACTGTGTGATGATGGCTATCAAGTATTGTTCAATATTGCTCAGGGCATCGTATTCAACAAGGACTGGAAGGTAGTATTGATTGCTCCCAAAAGAGGGAATGTGTATGTGATGGATATGGAAAGCTCTCCTTCAGAGCAGTGTTTCTATACTCAAGCTGATGAAGACACAAACTGGTTATGGCATAAAAGGTTATCCCATTTAAATTTCAAAAATATAAATAAGTTGTCTAGAAAACAACTGGAAGATGGGATACCTTCAGTTTCCTTCAAAAAGGAAAGGCCATGTCCAGGATGTGAGATGGGTAAGCAGAAACGTACCAGTTTCAAGACAAAGCAGAATTTCAGCATATCTGAACCACTTCATATGCTTCATATGGACCTCTTCGGTCCAGTGAATGTTCAGACTCGTGCTGGTAAAAGATACACTCTGGTAATAGTCGATGAATTCTCCAGATATTGCTGGGTTATCTTTCTCAGGTCTAAAAATGAAGTTGTTGCTGAAATCATTAGTCTTATCAAGCAGATTGAACTCAAGCATAAGCGAAAGGTGTGTCAGTTAAGAAGTGACAATGGAACAGAATTCCAGAATGCAACTCTGGAGTCATTCTGTACTGACACTGGCATCTCCCAGAATTTCTCATCAGCCCGCTCTCCAGAACAGAATGGAGTGGTGGAAAGGAAGAATCGAACACTGATAGAAGCTGCAAGGAGTATGCTTGCTGAATCTGGTCTTTCTACCAGTTTCTGGGCTGAAGCAATTGCTACTGCTTGTTACACCCAGAACCGGTCTGTGTACATCAAAAGACACAAAAAGACAGCCTATGAAGTATTAAGAAATAGAAAACCAAATATTGGTTATTTTCATGTCTTTGGATGTCCAGTGTACATCCTGAACGACTCCAGTCAGTTAGGCAAATTTGATGCCAAAGCTGATGAAGGATATTTCTTAGGTTATTCAGCCATTCGCAAGGCCTTCAGAGTCTATAACAAGAGACTGGAGAAGGTCCATGAGTCAATACATGTCAAATTTGATGAATCAAATGCAGCAATCAATAAAAAGCCAACCCTTGATACTCCCCCAGTAACTCCAATTGTCTTATGTGAATCTGATCCTATCAACTACAATAAAGATTCTTCAGAAGAAGTTTCCAGTCATCCTGATCTGGAACCTGTTCAGACTAAGAAACCCTCCAGTAGTACTCCATTCTATCCTTCAATTATTTTCAAGCTACCCTCTGAAATTATTATTGGATCATATGTTCGTACTACTCCCCCAGTATCAGTTGAAGTTATACCAGAAATGTCTTCAAATGAAGAATTCCAAACTGAACCAGTACTTCAAGAAATGCCTTCAAATGAAGATTTCATGATGCAAATCATGATTTAAATGATTCAGATGAAGATGTTGAAGTAGTCTGGCAAGATCCTCCTCCTGAAGCAACACCAGAGGAGACTCAACTGAACTCTTGCACTGATATTGTTGTTTGTAACAATCCTGGTCAATACTCTAGGTGGACAAAAGCTCATCCTATCGATCAGATCATAGGTGACTCCAGTAGAGGGATTCAGACCAGAAGAGCCTCCAGTGATCAATGCTTATATGTCAGTTTCTTATCACTGAATGAACCAAAGAAGATTGACGAGGCTATGGAAGATCCAAGCTGGGTGACTGCTATGCAAGAAGAGCTTCACCAGTTTAAAAGGAACAAGGTTTGGTACCTGGTTCCTTTCCCAGTTGGAAAGAAAGAACCAATTGGAACCAGATGGGTCTTCAGGAATAAGGTAGATGAAGATGGCCATGTCATCAGAAACAAGGCCAGACTGGTAGCACAAGGGTACTGCCAGTCAGATATCGATTTTGATGAATCATTTGCTCCAGTGGCTAGACTTGAAGCGATCAGAATATTCTTAGCATTTGTTGCTCATCATCAATTCAAGGTCTACCAGATGGACGTTAAAAGTGCATTTTTGAATGGAAAACTTGAAGAAGAAGTTTATGTCAGACAACCACCAGGTTTCATTGATGAAAAACATCCCCACTGGGTATATCGTCTGGACAAAGCACTTTATGGTCTCAGACAAGCTCCACGTGCCTGGTATGATACTCTGACTAAACATTTATTGAAAAATGGTTTTAAGAGAGGTGCAATTGACAATACCTTATTTATTCTTCATGAAAAAGGTAATCTTCTGATGGTACAAATTTATGTTGATGATATTATTTTTGGGTCTACTGATGACAAAATGTGCAAGAAATTTTTGAAAATAATGTCGACTGAATATGAGATGAGTTTAATGGGTGAATTAACATATTTTCTAGGACTCCAGATTAAACAGACCAGAGATGGTATTTTTATTAATCAAGAGAAATATGTTAGAGATCTTTTAAAGAAATTTGATATGAACTCTTCACCATCTAAACCCACTCCAATTTCTGCACCACTAACACTGGACTCAGATCCAGATGGTAAACCAGTGAACACCACTGTCTATAGAGGCATGGTTGGTTCACTGATGTATTTAACAGCCAGTAGACCAGATATTATGTTTTCAACATGTTTATGTGCCAGATATCAGTCTAATCCAAAAGAATCTCATATGCTTGCTGTAAAGCGCATACTGAAATACCTTAAGGGTGTCCCCAGTTTGGGTCTTTGGTATCCCAAAGACTCAGGCATGGATCTAATGGGTTATTCAGATTCAGATCATGCAGGTTGTAAGATAGACAGGAAATCCACTACTGGTGGATGTCATTTCCTTGGTGGAAAACTGGTCAGTTGGACCAGTAAGAAGCAAACTTCAGTTTCATTGTCCACTGCTGAAGCTGAATACGTGTCTGCAGCCAGTTGTTGTGCTCAGATACTCTGGATGAAGAATCAGTTGCTTGATTATGGTATTAAGTATTCAAAGACCCCAATCTTTTGTGATAATACCAGTGCCATTGCTATCTCGAACAATCCAGTCATGCACTCAAAAACGAAGCACATTGATCTCAGGTATCATTTTATTCGTGATCATATTATGAAAAATAATATTTAACTCCATTTTATTCCCACTGACAAACAACTCGCTGACATTTTTACCAAACCTCTGGATGTTAAAACTTTTGAATATCTTGTTGGTGAGTTGGGAATGTTAAACCCTTAAATCTGGAACCTTGGTATTGAACGCCTTTGTGTACTATCAGGGATCCTTGATTTAAAAGATTTATAAATCTATAACTGCTTAGATATTGAACGCCCTTGTGTACTATCTCTGCATTAATAGATTTCTGGATCAACATTCCAGGGGGAAGACTGAAAGATATATTTTTGTCCTTAGAAATGTTTTAATTTCAGGGGGAATTTATTAATTTATTTTCTCACTGGACAAAATTTTCTGGAAAATTTCACTAGTACCTTGTAAATGTGTCCCTCTCACTGGTAATTAGATAGGTTGAAGTGCATGTTTGAGGTAACTTTTGTCTCCTTGTAAATGTGTCCCTCTCACTTGTCTGTATAAGTTGATGTGCATGTTTGAGGTTACCAGTCTCTTTCAAATGGTTTTCTTTGGTACTTTACTGGAGTGTCCCTCCAGTGTACCATCAGTGCATGCATCACTAGCCTAATCCACCAGTAATACTGGAGTGTCTAGTCAACCTCCAGATGCACTGAAATGAGTCATAATATTTTAATACTTGGTCATTGTGCGTGCCACGTATGCAAACTCTTTGAAAAGATATTTATCTTATTATCCTACGTGGCATGTAATTTTCAAACCTAATGATGGAACTTTTTACCTTGGGAAGACAAAAATGCAAGTTGGTTACTGTTTGTGGGCTGTAAACCGTCACACATTTATGTGTGATGTGAGATATTTAATGCGGATCTCAAAACCCGATCAAAATTATATTGGATAAATTCAAAAATAACCGTTTGAGTTCCACACTCTCTCTCCTATATAAATACCCACTTTCACTTTCATTTGCATTTACTTCGAACATATTTACTCCCAAAATTCTTCAAATTCCTTCATTTACTCCATTTTTCATTCAATTTCCAATCATCAATCTCTCTCATATTTACTTCATAAACCCTAAATATTCAGTTTCATATCATCTTTCTACCAAACTAAAATGGCCCCTCGACAAGCAACTTCTGTCAAAAATCTGCTCGCTGCTGAATATGCTCCCGTTGCCAATGTAGTAAAGGCACCTCATATTACTTTAGAGGCAAAGGCGATCAGAATAAACATGAATAATTGGATGGCTAGACTCACTAGCACCACTCATGCTCCTACTTCTCTCATTGGACGACTGAATGCCTTTTTCCTCAGTTGTCCACTCTATGGTGCTCTTACTCTCAATCCCGGAAAAATGTATCATGATTACTTATGTGAATTTTGGTACACTGCTGTGTATGTTGAAAACACTCAATCCATCAACTACACATTGCAACAAGGCACCAGGGCCTTCACTCTCACTGCTGACTCTCTTAGAGATATTCTTCATTTGAATTATTTGGCTGAAAATGAGATGGCCATTACTCTCCCTACTGGTCTAAATTACAGAGATGTGTGTAGACTGATGGGACATACTGATATACTGGATGAGCATGGCCAGTTATCAAGAAAATGCACCATCTACATGAGCAAGCTTTCAGACTCATGGAGATACTTCTTCACTCATCTTGTTGAGTGTTTGGGTGGCAGTTCTGGAGGGTTGGACCAGATAAATCAAATGCAACTCCAGATTGCTTACTGCCTATGGTTTGGATACAGGGTCGACTTTGCTCAGATTTTCTTCGATGACCTTGTTGACCGTCTAAAAGTGAAAGGTAGAAAACCTCATATTCCATATATTCGTTTTCTATCACTTGTATTTTTAAGAGCTCTAGGTGATCAGTATGATTACGATACAAACCATTTTTTTGTGTGTGAATATCTGAGGGAGTTGAGTTCATTAAAATCAAGAGCTGGTGAGGTTGAAATTCCTGTAAATATGCTGAACCATTTTAGAAATGATGCACTTGATGCATCATCATCAGATGAGCAGGAAGAGGCTCCAGGTGGGAACCAGATTGGTGAAGGACCCTCTGGAGTCCTCAGTGCTGAAATTGTGCAACCAGTAACCCAGATGGCTCCTGACGTTACTCGACCAAGAACTTCCAGACGTCTTAGGAAGGATGGAGTTCAGGTCAATCCAAATAGAGCCGAATCGAGCCATCCAGGTGATATCATGAATGAAGATGGGTCTCTGATTGTTGAGCAAGTAGAAAATGTTGTACAGATTGATGAGCAGGTGACTGGTGAGCAAGATGCTCAGTTGGATTTAAATAGAGAAGAGGATGACCAGACAGTTGGGACGGCTCCAGATTGGGATGAGGTAGATTCCCCAATGTCTGAAGGTAATATGTTTGATATAAATATGAATTTCCTGGGTGATGAAGTAGAAAATGTTGTACAGATTGATGAGCAGGTGACTGGTGAGCAAGATGCTCAGTTGGATTTAAATAGAGAAGAGGATGACCAGACAGTTGGGACGGCTCCAGATTGGGATGAGGTAGATTCCCCAATGTCTGAAGGTAATATGTTTGATATAAATATGAATTTCCTGGGTGATGAAGTAGAAAATGTTGTTACTTCTGTTATTGCTTCAGTCACCCCACCACTTATCTCTACTGAAATGCCACCACCACCTAGATCCATTATTGCACCACCACCACCACTTTCAATTCCACTAAACACTCCTTATTTCAATCCACCCTCACTTCAAATTTCACAAAATCAACCACCACCACTTGAAGCTCCACTTAATTTTCCTGAACACCGTGTGCTGGACTCCACTATTGTAACATCTGAAACTTCCACTGAAGGGGTCCAGGCACAAGTACCTTTGGTGACCAGGTTGGCTTCTGAACTGACACCTCCCAGTGGTCTCTCCACCTCTTCTTCAGCCGAGGTCCAAGGCCTTTTGACTAAGGTGGCGGATCTGGAGAGATCACTCCAGTCATCTTCTCAGGTTGTTTCTGATTTTAAGTCCTTATTATCAAATAATCTTGCATCAGAAATGAATGTTTTTGCTGGGAATGAGAAGCTAGTATTTGAGAAGCTTGATGAACTGGTAGTGGCCACAAATCAAAACACTGAAAATATCAAAGTGGCAGTCCAGGGCTTGGAGGCAAGGCTGGTGAATTCTGTTCAAACTGCAGTGAAAACTGAAGTTGTTCAACCACTGGCAGGTCTGACAGATGAGGTTCAGAAATTGATCACCAGGATTAGTAATCTGGAAAGCAGGCCAACCCTTGACCAGAATTCTGTTGTAAGCACCCTCAGTGATGAAGTTGTACGCAAATTTAGAGGTGATATGCTGAAAGAAATTACTTCGGAAATTTCTGGGTCAGTTCTTAGAACCATTCAAGATGGGTTGTTGCCACAGGTGGTACATATGATTGAAAATGAAATGCCAAAGCACTTGTCTTCAGAAATTCAAATTATCAAGAAGGAAGTGACTGAACTAAGGAAGACTGTGAATATCACAACTCCAGTGGCAGGAAGAACATTTGGTGCTTCAGACAGACACATGCTTGAACAGTTATGGAATGCCCACAAGTCTCAAACTGGTGGACATTCCAAGGGGGAAAAGTCTGTTGCCACTGAGTCCGTTCCAGAAGAGTTGGTGATGAAAAAGAAAGAAGTGATGGCTAGTACAATTGAAAAGGCCTTTGGCACTGAAGCCATCGTGCAACAAGAAAAAGTGACTGGTACTGATGCCAGTGCACAAGAAGTAGTTGGTACTGAAGCCAATATACAGGAAAAAGAGGCTGCTGGTATTGATGCCAGTGAGCCCCAGTTTGAAGCATTCCCAGTTATCACAACTACTCTAAAGTCAGTAAAAAGAAAGCAACATGTGGTATCTGGAGGAGAAATTGAAACTGCTGGAAGTTCATCAGAATTTCCTACTGCTGATGATGACACTTCAAAGAGACTGGAGCAGGAGTGCATAATGATTGAAATCTTTAAGAAAAGACAAAAGGATGAACTGCAGGCCCACAAGATGGAAATGGAAAAAATGGGGACCTTTGATGAATATAATGCTGGCAGGTTGGGCATTCATATTGATGTATACAAAAAGATGAAGGAAGACCCAGAGTTCATCAATGTCTGGATGCATTGGATGACGTCTATATTCGCTCCAGGTACTCTTTAGAAGAACAAACTTATGATGCAGTAACTTATGGTGTCAGTGTAGTTGAACTGATCAGACGGAGGAAGGAGGAACTGGTGAACCTCCATAAGAAGATCAGAAAGAATGCTGGTGCTCTGGAGATAAAGTATAGAAAGAAGATAAAAGGCTTGCCCAAACTCACTGCCAAACAGCTAAAAGCAATCAGAGATGCAGATCTGAGCACCTTCATTCCCTTGGATACTTCATTAAAGATAAATCGTGAAGAAATCCAGTCTGCCTTGGAACAAGAAAAGGTATCCAGGGAAACTGAAGCATTGATCCAGGCTGCCAAATTGAAAGATAAGTATAATGAACTGATGACGTTCAAGGCTGATGCCAGAAGGATCATAGGTGCAGAGATTAAATTAGCTGAAAACCATGAAGGCATGACCAAGTTTGAAGTAAAGTTGACCAGAGAGGGTAACTTTACTGATGAAAGGAAGAATGCTTCAGTCCAAGCTTTTGGATGGACTGAACTGAAGGAGATAGGCTTGACTTTCAGGGGGAAAACTGATTTATCTTCTGATGTCAAAGCATTTATGAAGAGGATTGAGAAGGTCTGGGAGAGGATACAACAGATGGAAGCTGCTCTGGGTATGAAACCACCAGTTTCTGCACCATCCTCTCCATCTCCAAAGAGAAAGGTCACTGAAGATGCTCCAGGACAGACGTCAAAGAGAAGGGCCTGACTCTTTTATCATTTACTTGTACTTGTATTTATCTATCAAAATTGTAACTATTTATCAGTTGATGTATGTAAATATTGTTGCAATATTTGATTCACAAAGTAAGTGATCAGATTTAGTCTAAGTTAGAATTAAAAGATGAAATTGGAACACTGATGATCTATAAAGTGTTTTCCAGTAACTTAAATTTTTAGACTAAATCAAAACAAGTGTTTTTCAAGCATACAAAAATTGTATAGATAGAAGCTTGAAAAACCTTGCATTATTTCTAAACAAATAGGGGGAATTTGTTAGGTCCAGATTTACTGGACTTACTCCAGACTTGACGACTGGAGTCCTACTGAAGATTTGTCCAGAAATAATGGAAGACCAGTGAGCAAAATACTTGTATAGGAAATCTGGAGTCTTCCAGATTTCAGCTCACTGGACTTCACCCCAGTCCAGATCTATTCTACTGAATACATTCTCACTGAAGTCAAAGACTGAAGTTAGAATAAAGAAGACTGACAAATGGCGGAGTCCACTGGAAGTTTTACCAGATCTACGACTGGAGCTTTGTCAGTGTTCTAGACCTTACAAGTCTGAACACTGATTACGAGGAATTGACTTTTTGCCTTTACACACTTTTCAAAGAACATTCCACTTGTCTTTACAAAAGTACTTACGTGTGTAAAGGTGGTTGGTTAAAAGGATAATAAGTCATATTGAAGTGACTTTATCCTTGTACTTTAACCAATGCATTTAATGACCTTGTCGGTTCATTAAATGCATGCAACCATATTTGTACGACACAAATTCACTGGTGAATTTGTTTGCCTATAAATACAAAGTCATTTCTTTGTTAAAATTACTTTTTAGCAATTAGGTGAATTTGTCTAAATACTCTCGATCGTAACAGGGATACTTCACAACTTTAAGTATCTCGATCTAAAGAGTTTATTTAGCAAATATAGATCATTTGTAATTCATAGGTTGTTAGGATACTTACATATTTGTATTATCTTGATTCCGCACAACCTTGTATTTTATTTAACATCATAAATAAAATACACTTGAAAAATTACATTGTGTTCCACCTTTACTTTATTTATTGCTTTAAGTCTTGTATTACTTTGTTTATATACTTGCATTTATATTCAAGTAATACTAGTCCAAATCTAGTGCTTATTAGCCTTGTTGTATTTTACACTATTGGGTTAAACCATCAAGTGAAGGACTCTACACTGTTTTTCATCGATAGCCTTTAGGGCATAAATATCAAACTCATTATATCTTTATTGACTGTAATCAGGTTAAGATGGTCGCATATTAAGCACAATGGAATAAAATAATGGAATTTATAGTGCGTGTTGATCTACGCCATGGGTTAAATATACTAAACGAATATCCGCGTAATGCGGTGGTGATGGTGATAACTACGACGTGATGGCGACGGCGGTGTAGTGTAGCTTATTAATTAATGTAAAAAGTATATTGGATATTAGATATGCTCATAAATAATGTTAAGTTTTTTTTTCTTTTAAATGTCAACTTTTAACTTGTAAAACCTTCAAAGGATCATAAAAATTTAAAAAAGAAAACCAAAGCTAATAAAATATAATTAAAGTTTTTTTTTCCAGTTTAATATATTCAATCAAATAACTTTATATTCTTCAAAGGTGTAAATTATTCGGGAGATTTAACATACATTATTTTAACCGAGTCACGATAGAGGGTCATTTCGGGCAAATATCTTAAGCTAAACCACTCAATAAAAACTTTTTGTTAAGACTTAAACTCAAGACCTTAAGTTTTAGGTAAAACATCTCTTTTGCCCACCTAAGGCAGCGACCAATTCATCTAAATGGATAACTTTTGAATCATAATGTTGAAAGAGACAACGGATATATTGTGAATAAAGATAACAATCAACTTTTGGTCAACTGTGTACAAAAAAATAGTTTGTGGGTGATACTTATCAATAAAAAAGTGTAATGGGTAACCGTGTACAAATGAAAAAGTACGTTAAGTTTTCCAGTGATTAATCCCTAAAAGTAATTATCAAATTCCCTTATATTTTTATTGTGGTAAACATATTAAGCACAATGGAATAAAATAATGGAATTTATTATGCATCTCTATGCCATGGGTAAAACATACAAAGGTGTTAAATATAATAAGGACAATGGAACATATTTCGTGTCTCGACACCATGGGTTAGAAAACCAAGCTGAAAATCCAAAAGTTGGTAAAACAGGAGCCAAAATGGTTGTTTTACTTTTTTAAAAACCGAACTAACTAGTTTTTTTACCCTGGGGGTTGCCCCGGAGACGCTGCGTCATGCAAACATATATACATACAACATTACCTAAAAGTCTGGAAACTAAAAGTTTACTATAAGGATAGAAAGTAAAAAAATAGGTTGCCAAAACCAAGAGGTTGATGGTAAAAAAACTATACTTAAGTTTGTATAAAACCCAAAAGTTAAGTGGTAAAAATAAGTTAAAGTAAAGTATACTTGTATACAAAAAGTTAGACTAAAATTAAAAAACCCAAAAGATAAGTGGTAAAAATAAAAAACTCTAAAAGTATACAATTTTTATAATATATAAAAAAAAAGACAAAATTACTAACATCGTGATGATGTCAGCAAATGAATAGTAGAATTTGTGAGGGGGGCCTAACTTACTAATTAATATATATATAACAAAATAAATTCAAAAGAAATAGATAATGTTAATTTAAATTCCTAAAATCATAAGTTTTTTTATCTTTTAAATGTCAACTTATAACTTGTAAATCTTCAAAGGATCGTAAGAATTTAGAAATTAATGCCAAAACTAATAAAAATATAATTAGAGCTTCTATCTCAAAGTTTAAGTTATTCAATCAATAACTTTATTTTTTTCAAAAGTGTAATTATTCGTGAATATCAAGAATACTAGCATACATTATTTCAACCGGATCCGCACTAGAAAGTCTTTTCGATGAACAAATCCCTTTGATTAAACCCTACAAAGAGGAAAACCCCTTGTCAAGACTTAAACTCAAAATTTTAAGTTTCTGGTAAAAATTTCGCTGGCACATCTAAGGTAGACCTATGTTATTCTAAAAAGGTGTGAAGTAAGAAAGTTTTTATTTTTTATTTTTTAAAGCTAAAGAAATGTAATACTAATTATCTAAATGTAATTAATTTGTGAGATTTTTATTATACTTGAATGCTAGAAAATGGAATGTATTTAAATAAAACATCAATGATTAATTGATTGAAAGAGTAGAAAATGTTCTTGGTCAATATGATCCTTCTTTAAAGTTCCTTAACGATTATTTTACTATTAAGATGTATATGATTTTGTGAAACTATGTATTGTACGAAGCCTAACCAAATTCTAATTAAATTGCGAGGCTTATGTAAAATGTCGAGTGTCTCTTTCCATGTGTACCATATGAATTCCTGTTTATATTTAGACATTTAGTGGAATTTGAACACCACGAAATGATTATGTATGATAAAAAGAATACGATAGTCTCCCGACGCCATTTATATATTTTACACCAAAACAAGTACAACACTTTATAACATAAATTGATTTTATATTTTAGTTATTTTACTTTTTTTTTTGTAATTCTCAAAAGGTGATCAAGTTGATAGAAACAATACAAAATTTTATCCTAAGAAACGATATATTAATTTTCTCTACTGCTCCAATCCATTTTTATGCTACAAATTCTTATTATATATGAAGGCATGAAGCGAATATTAATTTTTTTAATCATTTATTTTTGAAGTGTTGGACAGAAAAACTCTAATTTATATAAAATCTTTCCGAACAAATGATAAGAGATGGTCAAAGACTCAACCATGGGTTTAGCCAATTAGGTGAAACACCATAAAAATCAAGAGAATTCGACCAACCCACCAAGCAGCGTGATTAACTGACTATCCATATCTAATCAAATGGTATATTTTTATAGGTATATTTTTATAGATAAGTTGCCATGACATTAAGCACGAGATTCGAGCCGGCCGTGGACCCTTAAAATACTTGTCACAAAATATCACCTCCGACCACCTAATTAAGTCCTAACCAAGATTCTCGTCATTTTTCTTTTGATTTATAAATAGTTTATGTATTTAAGCATAAAGTAATTAGTAAATTAAACACAACGAACGGATATATATAACAACATGAAACTACTAACAATGCTAGACTGCTAGTTAATTAACCCAATTGGTACCTTTTTTTTCCCGAACGATGTGTTTTGAATATATCCTCCAACTCACCATACAAGCGTGACTGCGTGAGTGTCACTTAGATTGATAAAATTGTATTAACCGAGTATACACGGATATATAAATATCTATATCTATAAGTAACACATCTATATCTATACTCCTTTATAAAAATTCTAGATTCCCTCACTTTAAAAATAGTTATAAAAAATTACATTGAAGATGACTCAATTGCCCTTAATGAACCCTTTTTAATAGAAAGTCTTATTAGAAATTACTCAATTTGCCCTTAATAAACTAATTTACACATTAAACTTGTATCTTACTTATCTACACTTTATGCCCTTATCTTTTACTATATATTTCAACCTACACCACTCGACACTGACACCACAACCAATAATCTCCACCATCAACACCCGTTGCCCTCACAACCAGAACGTTGTCACCACCACTGCCACCGCATTGCGTGGGTACCGTGCTAGTAACTTTAAATGTCTTGTGTTTCTGGTTTGAGTTAACATATAAGGTTTTATTTAATTATGTTTAAAGGTGTTTGGTTTAGCATTTTAATTGCTTATAGGTTTATTAAAATTTGAAGAAGTCGATAAAGGTTAGTCTAAAATTTAATCAACCTTGTCTACCAAATAGAAAAAGAAACAAACAACAGAAATATTTGGAATGATCTATATATATCTTTTGTCAACGACAATAATATAATTTTATAAAGATAATAAGAATTAAAATTCTATAAACAATGAAGATTCGAAAGGCCATAATGTCAACATTACTGTAGATAATAACGAAGTTTCACTGAAAGTTCTTGTAATGATGAAGTTAATTACAATATATTTGAAATCAATATCCCCAAGTTGTAAGCTTATAACTAATTTATATTTTACTTAATAGTGCGTCCTTAAGATTGATTGTCAACGACCAAGTTCAATAGTGTGTTATTCATTTACAAAATATCAAAATATGGTAGAGTAGAGGCATATCTAGTACGTCTCGCCCAAAAGTTCCGAATATGCAAACTAGTGGCAGCTCTTAGGCACGACAGTAAGGGCCCAAGTCCGGGGCCCAAAAATTGGAATTTGCAGCTTTTATGTTTTCATAACCTTTATTTATTTAGGTTTCATACTTTCATGCCCACAATTTATTTTTTTAAATTGGTTGGAACCATTTGTATTCATGTATCGTTTTGATACCCAGAGTACACGCTGTTTAGAAATCATGTCTGATGACTTATTATTTTCATGCATGAACTACAAGATATAGTTATATACATCACTAGTTAAAATGTAACAAATCTTTAGTGACATTTATCATGATTATTAGTTAGCAAAATCATAACTTAATAGCAACGTTATACTGTTCAAACTTTTCAATGGAGATGAAATGTACAATATCAGATCACTACACCTGTGTTCTTTTACGTTTTGTATTTTATTTTAGCGTAAAACATATATATCATATTTTCACAATTTTTTTTTTTTTAATGGGGATGCATGGTCCGGCCCAAACTATTACTCATCTGTTATCACCTATGGCTTTACTCATAATATACATATTCAGAAAATGTTAATTTTGACCTGTAATGATAACACAAATTCAGGAGATCTTTTTAATCTTAACTGTTCATAACGACTGACTTGATTTTAACTGTTAAAATAACGAGTAACTTTATTTTAAGTTTTTAACCATGCGAATGCGTTATGTACTTATGTGTCTAACATAATGGGGTCACAAACTCACAATAGGCTGCTCACAAAAGATATATAGTTATACTAGATGAATGCCCGCGCGATGCGACGGTGATGGTGGTAGCGACGAAGATGTGGCAACGGCGTCAGTGGTGGCGGCCATGACGGCGGTGATGAATGTAAAGTAATTGATGTAAGAGGGGTTAATATAGTTCTTTAAGGGTTAGGGGATCTATGTTGTAATTTATTTCATTAAGGGTATTATAGGTAAATAGGTGAAGATATTTAAATTAGTGAATAAAGAAGAGGGGTAATATAATCATTTCAAAATCTTAATTACTTAAAAGGAGGTGGTAGTTTGCTTTATAGAGTACGAGAGAAAGGTGCCCGCGCGTTGCGCGCGGTGATGGAGGTGATGGCGGGGTGGTGATGTAATGGCAGTGGCGGTGATGGGGTGATCTACCTGACGGGTTCCGCCCTTAGCCGTACGAGCTCTGCCCTCGAATTTAAAAATTCGTCGAAAGTATATCGAATGACCTCTCTAATGAAAGAGCATGAAATTTTAAGAACACCCATATAATTTTTATAATTTATCGATGTACGGTTTTTGAGATAAAAGATTTTGAATGAATTAGAGGAATAAAATGATTTATGGAGGAGAGAGAAAAAAAATGAGTGGTTGAAATTTGAGAGATAAATGGTATTATAGTTATTTTAGGTAAATATAGAATATATAGGAAGAGCATTTTGGGGAAGTAAATGTTGAAGCTTAAAATTTAGACATGGACTATTTGCTTTATAATATAGTATAGATATTATAGATATAGATATAGATAGATATAGATAACCGTATAAGTGTAAAAAGAATACTTGGGCCGGCCAAAGTTTATACATAAACGGCCCAAATAACTAAATCTGTTACTATTAAATGATTGAATTTCAAAAAGTAAATTTAAATGGCAGCTTAATTAACCAATAATATCTTATTGCGCCATGTAGTCCGACCTAAAAAAGGGTAATCGGACCGGACTTTCCCCGGCGACCTCGCCGCTAATGAGGGGGGCCCGCTAAAATTCTGTCAGATTAGCCATTAATGACATGGGGGCCCGCACTTTCCGCGGCGACATCGCCGCGGAAAGTTTCTGGTCCGGTTACCCTTTATTCCATGGTCGGGGTACGCGTGGCGTATCTTATTAGGTGGTTTGAGGCTTCAGATTTTGTAGCCAATGGTTTTGAACCAACAACCTTCAAATTTTGCATGTCGCTCTTTACTTTTAATCCTATTTTTCTTTTATTCTTTTTTGTTTTTCCATTCTGTACTTTTTTAAAATCTTAGATAACTAGAAGTTTTTAATATCTTAGATAACAATGAGTTTTTATTTTTCATCCTATTTTTTTTCTTTTAACTTTTTTCGTTTTGTACTTTTTGATATCTATTGACTTATTACAACGATAGATAAAATTACTAGATATATTCAACGACTCATAGTTATTATCTATTCAAATTTATCGTTATATATAATTCATAACTTTAGTTCTATTACTTAGATTTTAGACCCGTGTCCAACACGGGACACGGAGTTTACGATATTATCAATATTAGATCTTCATACATTTAAGTCATAAAAACTTATAATTTGAAGATATATGGTTCCAAGTGTTATACTTTGCAAGTTGTAGTACAATAATCACAGGTTCGTCACTATCATTATTAGCTAAGACATATTGATGGAATTGTTTGTCGTAGTCATTCCATAAGGCACATGTTATAATAATTTCTCAATTATAATTTTTTTTAAAACCAGTTGTACTCATATTGTGATATTATTATGAAAAATAATTAAGAATTAAAATATAAACATACTTGTGATCCTGTACTTGACATTTAAGTATACGTATTTGATCATGATGCGGGCCCTTAACACGAATAGGTTTATTCTCAATCACCTATCCTATGATAATTATTGATGGCTAAAAATAAATATAAATTAAGTATTCAGGGCTAAAAAGTGTAAATTATTGATGGAAAACAATACATAAGCGGGAGTCATTTGATGAAATTGAGCGATTTGATTGTTTAATAAGTCATTAGGTTTTGAAATAATTTTTTGTAAACAATATTTCATATGTTGAAATTGTTTTAATGTAAATTTTTTAAAAAATTCTCTCAAGTTGATGGCTAAAAATAAATATAATTAAGTATTCAGGGCTAAAAAGTGTAAATTATTGATGGAAAACAAAAAAGTGTAAATTAATGAGACTTTTTCTACAAATTAATATAAATACTAATATAATAATATATTTGGATAATGATTATTAGGATTTTTAATTTATAGTTAATCTAAATGATGACATAAGCGAAAAGTCAATTTGATAAAATTGAGCGATTTGATTGGTTAATAAGTCATTAGTTATACTAGATTTTAGACCCGTGTCCAACACTGGACACGAGACTTACGACATTATTAATATTAGATATTAATACATGTAACTCATAAAAGCTTATAAGTTCAAAGTTGAAGATATAAGTAGATACTAAGTGTTCAATTCAAATGCCAAGAATGTTAAGCTAATAGAAAGAAAAAACTAAATGTAATAAAAGAACATTGGAAGCATATACCCTCCTTCATCATTTGAAAGACTTCTTTATAG
>CM067168.1:47327193-47337193 GCA_034093135.1 Erigeron breviscapus
TTAAGATTAAGATTACTATAGCTTTTTTTATTTGTTAGTATTATATTATTATAATAACTATAATTATTATACTGCTATTACATGTTACCCGAATACCCGTTATGTGTTAATATGATTTTGTTTTTGTGTAAAGGAACAGATTTTGCCCATTAAATTTTCCTCAAAGAACAACAAGCTGGAAAAAATACAGAAAATGTTTTTAAGTTATGTTGTAAAATGCGGATTTATTCTCTGGACTTTTATCATTATTGATATGATTGGTTTACCTTGTAATATTCATTTGTTTGTCAAAGAAAATGTTTTCCTAATGAATTTTTTTGAATGTATAATCAAATAATGAAAACCCAAAACCAGTTCTAAAAATTTGCAGTTTCAAATCAAAAAAAAAAAATATTCTTTTCAGACACTGTTGAATCGCGTGAAACTTCTAGCTAGTTCACACGAAAGTTTTTCAAAAAAAAAAGAGTAAATTATATTTTGGGTTTCTCAAGTGGCAAGATTTTCAGTTATTACCCTTAAATGAAAAAATTACAGTTTCAACCCTGAAATGGGTCAGTTTTTTCAGTTTTTACTTCGCGATCAGACGCAGTCTATTTGGTCATTTAAATAAGGGGCAAATTCGTCATTTCACCATGTTCTTCTTCTCCTTCCACACTCAAACCCATTTCCAGATTTTATTTCAATCATCATCATCCATTTCTTTCCCCACCAAACACATCCTAACTCTAATTTACAACAACCATCATCAATCCAGCAATCTATATAAAATTTACACTATATCTATATATCATCTTAGAAAACATATATATGTACATCATCCATCTATATCATCTCTGATCTCTGTATCTATATCTATCAAAACAATAATATCTGTATCTATCACATACAAAACATCCACCACTTCTTCATTAACAATCTCTTTCTATATCTATCACATTTTTTTGCAAAACCAATCATTCATACACATACCCAAAATCTGTATCTATATCAATCACATATACATATATACATACACACATGTATCACATATACATATATAAATACACTTCTTTTTAAAACCCACCAACATCAGTTATGCAAAAAAAAAGGAATCTCAAAACCCACCAACACTTCTTTTCCAAATCCTGTCCTCCAACTCACCAACATTTCTTTGTCAGATATGTCGAATTTGGAGAAAAAAAAGGTGATGGAGATAAAAACCCATCCACCGACGGCAGTGATAGTTGCGAGAGAATAAATGTGCTTTTGTTGGGTCGGGTCAAAAACCCATTTGCTTGTGAAAAGATTGCAGGGTAAAGATGGAGATTTTGGGGAAAAAAAGGAGTAGTTTTGAGAAGAAGATGGGGTTTAGATTCCATTATCGAACAGATTTCATGTAGGAAACGAATTGGGTATTTTGAAAAATGCGATATTTGTTTAGTTTGGTTGTCCCCATATGATATTTAAGATAATTTCAATATATATATATAGGGGTCATCAAATAAGAACAAGTTAAAAATAAGAACCATGTAAGAACCAATAGGAAACTTCCACATCATCAAACATTAAAAAGGGTAATTTAGACAATTAAAAATACAACAACAACAACAACAACAACAAGGTACTCAATCCCGACATAAGTCGGGCTATGAGGGAGGTATGATGTAGACAGACCTTACCCCCACACAAAGGTGGGGAGGCTGCTTCCAGATCCACCGAGGTGGAAGGGACCTCCGGCCCGGGGTGAAAAAAATAGGGTTAGATCCACCGGAGTGGAAGACTTAACCGGAAAATCTCGATCTCAGATCTACTCTCGATCTCAAAGAGAAGCCGGAGAAACCTCTCAACGGCTCTCTAGAGAGAGAGAAGAGAGAGAGATCTTATTTTTTAAGCTTTTATTTATTTTAATATTTCATGCTCTTTTCAAATTTAAATTGAATTAGAACGGCTTCCATAAAAAAGAATAATAAGTGTTTAAGCATGATTTGATTTCATTATATTATTCACTTCCCGAATTTCTTATTCAACATTAGTATATCTAATTGATTTAGTTCAAATACATTCGTCTATTAAATGGATGCGCTAAGTCCTCTTATTGATTTGGTTGAATATGAATACAGTCGACTATAAAATGGATGCAGAGTTCCTTGGATGTAAAAATCATCTTAAAAAAATGGATGCAAAAGTACTATATAAAAAAGATGTATAACTCGTCTATAAAGTGGATCTACAAATTTTTTTAAGAAATGAATGCACAATCCCTCTATAAATAAGACGCAAAACTCCTCTTAAATGTGGATGCATAACTCCAAAGGGGATGAAAATTTTAAATTTTATTAATTATATTTACAATAATAAAGTTTGCCTAAAATTCTTATGTATCTTATCTTACTGTATTTAATATAAACAATCATCCAAATCTTAATTTACAATACAACCAAACGTGTGTAACTTCTTTTTTCTAATTTTCAAACTGCCATCAACGTTTTGATATACGAATATCTCGGCATACATTTTTTTTTTGTTTTGTTTTGTTTTTTTTCTTATTTTTCATTTACTATTATGTCCTTTAAAATACATGTAAAAAGACATATTCACCATTAATTCTATTAAATATTTCAAAAATACTCTCAATCATCTTAGCCCTTAATTTTTTCCATCCTATGGCCAGAAATGGTTCTCACTGTTCTTATCTTCAACCTGTTCTCACCGGAACCCTATGTATGTGTATATATATATATATATAATATATATATATATATTTTGGTGATGTGATTTTGTTGAGTTGGGTTGTATAATCTAGGGGAAAACATGAAGGCTGAGTAGTTATAAATCAAGCTGGTAGCTTTAAAACTTTTAGCTTTTGGGATGCGTTTGGTGGGGAAAGAGATAGATGATGATGATTGAAATGAAATCTGGAAATGGGTTTGAGTGTGGAAAAAAAAGAAGAACATGATGAAATGACGAATTTGCCCCTTACTTAATGGACCAAATAGACGGCGTCTAGTCGCGGAGTAAAAACTGAAAAAATTGACCCACTTCAGGGTTAAAACTGTAATTTTTTCACTTAAGAGGAATAACTGAAAATCTTGTCAACTTAAGGGACCAAAAATGTAAATTACTCCAAAAAAAATAAAATCTGTGTAGATTATAATGTTCAAATAATCAAATTGATTAAGCCCGACTATCTGATATCGCCTAGTTTACACATAACTATTTTGCGCGATATCATTTCTTTTAAGGTTGATTTTAGTTATTTTTTAAGAACTTGGATGCCTAATTTATGATTTTATTAAATTGTAGGTTCAGAAGATTAAACATCACAAAAGAGGATCAAAAGATGGTGATATTTAACAAGTAAATGAGAGTATCTAAGTATTTTATCATCCATGTTGATGAAGTGATACAATATGAAAGGATTGCACAATTTAAATAATTCAATGTTGATTTCATTTAACGTTATATCGAGATCTTAGCGTATTTCTTCCTTATAATTTATCTTGAATTGATTGGTGGTATATGTGTGTCTTTAATGGTAATTATTGATTACATATGTGTCATTTTGATTGTTTGGGTACAAACAATTGGGTCTATGACGGGTACGGTAGATAATCGTTCAATGATAATAAGAATTAATGCGTTAATGGTTGGTTACAATCGATAGATATAATTGTTATTTTAATAACCAAAACCATTGTTTGATTAGGGAAGTTATAAAAGATGTCTTGGGGTACCGGTCTTTGTAATTAAACTATTTTAAACTTGTAACACCCCGAGCTAGGCTCGAAATGCCACTGAAAAGATATAGCGTATGCATGGAATTATCGTAGAATAAGTCTAAATGATTAAAAGGGATTCGGTGAACCCAAACATCAAAAATAAGGTACAAAATGCACAAAGAGCAAGTAACCATCAAACGTTTACAAGAGACTATCAAAAGATGGCTATCGATCCTAAGCATAAAGTAAAGCAATGGGCAAGTGAATCCTTGATCCACATAAGTCCAAGCCCAGGTCCAACATAAACAGCAAATCAACTTCACATCCAAGATTAGCTTGATTACCGGAAAAGTGTACTAAACAAGGTCAACACTAGGTTGGTGAGTTCGTAGTAATGGATCACGAGGAACCATCGCCAACAATCACAATATGTATAAGGGAAAGTAAGTAATGTCTTACAAGTAGCCATTACAAGGCACAAAGTCAACCAAGGTAGGTAAACTGATAGTAAACCTCGTCACATAACAAGCCAATAGTGTATCAACAATGATGAGAGATGCGTGTCACAACCATGCATAAGTGATGTCAATATCAAAGAATATGCGAAACAATAAGGATGCATAAAGTATAAGTGCATAAGACATAACCAAGCAATGTATGAATGTATATCATGTATGTGTCTCAACAATCATCAAATGCAAGTATGTGTGACTACATACTTGGGGTCTGTGTGCGTTCCGCACAATGCAACGATACTCACATGTCATCCCAATGACCAATGTGACATCTCAAAATCATCGATGTATATACGTCTATATACTCGGAGTCATGTACCTATCATCAACAGCGCACACGTTTCCCATACATCGGGGAGCGAACGTCCTCGCACACGTTTTCCATACAACGGGGTGCGTACGTTCCCGCTCATGTTTCCCATACATCGGGGTGCGTACGTCTCAACAATAACCATATCATTACATATGCGTGTTTACCTCAATCACAAATCCATCAATCATCAACCATCAAACCAACCAAAACTATATGTACATACACTTAGGAGGATTCTACTTTCAACGAGTCCTAGATGCTTATATATAGGGTCACCCGCAGCCTTCCCACCACATCTAAAACCCTTTGAAGGCATAACCGACTTCCATGTATGTACGACTATCCTAAATAATCACAATATCACAATCATATGCGTAAACCATCAAATGATCAATCAAAACCATCCATTAATCAATAATCAATCAAACAATCAATCAAACAATCAATTAATAAGCCGTCAATCAAATCAACCAAACAATCAAACAAGCACGTATGTGTACACTTTTCAGCCCGAATCTCAATTGAGTAGGGAGCTATGGAACTCACCTGTGACGAGCAATAACAACACCAAGATGAAAGGAAGTAGAACCGATGTCCACGGTAGCCGAAACCTATTATACACGTATCACATTAATCCTAAAGAATATCAAAAGGTGAGGTTTTATGAATATTGACCTATTATTACTATAAAAGCTTTATTATGTCCATTTTATAAGGCTTTGATCCAACCAAAGTGGAATCGTTACGTTTTGCTTCACAATGACTCATCGTGACTTGACCACTGTTGCTTTATCAAAACTTTTTATTTTTTCAAACTATGTTTTGGACTCAGAGGCCTATACCATTAGAAAGTAGACTCAATTACGCTTCTGTGGCCGCCTGAATCATCGAAAACGGACTTACGGTTCAAAAGTTATGCTTATTACAAGAAAGATGAGTTTTGGCGTAAAGTCTAGCGTAAACAGGAGCTTTCTGGCGTAAAGCAAAACTAGAGGGGCGTAAATTACGCCAGGTGGGGCGTAATTTACGCTGGTTACTGAACATGATCGACCAGCTATGCCCAAAATCAAGAAAAACGAACCCAAACACCTCCAAATCGACCCCAAACTCATTTTTGACCATTTTGGGACCATTTTGAAGCTACAAAACATGTTACTAACATAATTTGAACAAAACCCACCATCCAAACTCTTCCATAACACAAAACTAAGATCAAATCACACCCAAATCCACCCCAAAACCCTAGAAGCCCAAAATTCAATTTTGACAACCAACAAGGCCAAAGATGTTTAGATTCGACCAATGAACATAATAAGTAACATATAATGATGATTTTGAGCTAAGAATCACTTACCAAAACAACCCGGAACTTCAAATTCGGATTTGAAACTTTAAAGGTGAAGAACACTTGATTTAACCCAAATTTCTGGAAGTTTGAAGATAAGGAAATGATATTTAACGATTTTCTAACACTTTGATGTTTACTAGAGCCTTATATCCGAAATTTATGAGGAAAAATGATTAGTGTGTGTTTTGTGTGTGTGTTCTTGAGATTGAGAGAGAAAGGAGAGTGTGTTTGTGTAAGAATAAGAGATAAGGAAAGGAATGGGAGGTGGGAAGGGTTTACACCCCCACCCACAACTCTTGCACCACTAAACACTAGCTAGTTACCAAAAGATACCCCGTCTAAACACGTAAATGCTAAAGTATCGTCAATTACACTACATATCACAAAAGCAACTCGACTTTCATTAATAACGTAAGTTTCCAAGTACCGATATTCCAATTAGATTCACAAATAATTCACATATTCAACAAAAGTAAATTAAGGTCAATATAGTCAAATGTCACGGGTGTTACAAAACTAGAGAGTCAAATATGGTCATTAACTTGACGAGTACAGGGTTGGTGCTTTGTTTAAGTCTCGGTTATTCAATCAACTTAAATTGGATTTGAACTTCATTTATGTGCAATCTGAGCATGTTGTTGAGCGGATTCGAGATGGATGCCTTTTAAATTATTGTTTTCAATCAAAACTCTCTTTGCGATTAATCCTGCGGGATTACTAACTTATTTTATTTTCTTGCAAACTAACTTTTCGCAACGTGACAGCTCAGTCACAAAACCCCCCATTTTTACTTGAATTGCTTTATTTGAACAATTACTTTACTTTAGTCCTTGTGATCGACCTCGGATTTACCAAGCTAACTATACTGCATACGAACAGGTTCACTCCTGTAAGTGTGTTGTAGTCAGTCGCTATGTGATTCGTGTTTATAAAATGTAAGACTCGATTTCACACATCAAGTTTTTGGCGCCGCTGCCGGGGACTATTTTAATTAGGAATTTTGTTTGAGATTTTTGTGATTCGATCCTTTCACTTATTCATTTACGAGAATGTTACTTGCTTTCTTAGGTTAGCGTAATTTAGTGTTAATTTTTTTTATTTAGTTTTAGTCCATTTATTATTTAGTTCTTGTTTTCCATCTGTGCTTTTCACGGGGTTTGTAGTGTTTGTTTTGTAGTATTAGCGTCACCCATGGCAGATCAAGACTATGAATTGGAGGTGGAATATCCGGACGAGATTCATTACTTTAAGCAATTACCTAACGAAACTTGGTATGAAGCGTGGTTAAGGATAAGAGAAGTAGTTGATAAGTTAGGCACGCACAACATTTTTGTTTGTGAACTTGTTACGTTTTATTTGTGTGGGCTAGATGACGAAACATACGAAATTCTAAGCGAGGAAATCTTAGGGATGAATACGGACGGGAGTTGGCATGAGGTTGGAGCCGTAAAAAGAAACCCTCACGGGTTGTCTTTGGCGATCGAAGAGCAAGCAAGAACAACAATTTAATATTACTTAGAGGTCTTGTTTCTCGCGAACAGCAGCAATAATTCGATCAATAGTCACTGCCTCCAGTATAGTTCGATCTCCTTTATTTAATTTGCACTTTATTATTATTATTATTGCTAGTTACAATATTGCAAGACTTATTCATCATACATTATTGATATGGATTTTTTACTTTTAATAATTGATATTGTGATTATTTGTCTTGTCATGAGTAGCTAAACTTTTATCATCTATTAAGATGAAGTGATACGAAGATAATGATGGTTGCACTATTTTATAATTCAAGTCGATTTAATTTAACGTTGTGTCGTGATCTTAGTTTATTAACTCTTTATTATTTATCTTTCAATTTTGGTTGTTTATGCATGATTATAGTGGTAGCTAGAGTTGTGTATGAATGATTTTAATCGCTTAGGTATTGATGAGCGCTCATTTTGTGATAAAAACCCCTATCGAAAGGCCTCATTTCAATGTCTTAAATGAGTTAATATTCTGGAACTATCGGTACTTAATGGATTCTATGTTTACGCAGGTTCACGGAAGATGCAAGTGAGGGTAAATGGCATCAAGTGATTCAAGATGAAGGCCTATGAAGTTACAAGACACAAGGAGGTGATTCGGGAGCCGAACGAAGCGAAACGAGAAGCAGCAGATGCCAGCGCCGCTGGCACCTTGCTAGCGCCGCTGGAGCCCATCCAGCGCCGCTGGGCGGTCCAGTTCAGCAAACCGACTTAAACACCTATTTAAACCGAAGTAGCCCTCAAAACCCTAAGAGAGAGCCGATTCAGCAGCCCTAGCCGCCCACATCAAACCCTAGTTCGACTTTGCAGATTCCAAGGAGGTTTTGGAGCTTCTAACACCTTCCAATCTTCATCCTCAACCTAGATCTACTCTTTTATTTTACTTTCAGTTGGTAAACAATGTCTTTCATCTTTTCAGACTTTGTTATTCCTTTAATAATGGTAGGCTAGTAGGTTGAATACTTGTTTGGATCGATATGATCATGTAGACGTTTATTTATTTTACTTTATTTGTTAGATCTGTTGGAGTGTGTTTTACTGTTTATCGTAGATCCATGTTTTACTAGTTCTTCATATTATTATCGGTTCTATATCTGAATATATTAGTTTAATTCTGATGGTTGTCTATGATCATACACTAGGACTAATATGCTAGGATGGAAAACACTAGTCGGTCTATAACTAGATGTAAAAGGTGATTCACTTATAATTGAGGGATCCAGAACCATAGTAATTAGGATGAATAGAACATGATGCTTAACAATGTCAGACGCGATCCAGTGACATGGAAACGTGCACTGTGGTCACCGGAGGGAATTATTATCTGGTCATGGCTTAAGAGCCGTGGTAACTTAAAGATGAATTAGTAACACGAACTTTAGGTCATTAATGCTTAAACAATGAATCTAACGAGAATTTGTTTAAAGAAGTAGTGTGAGTCTAGGGACATCACTAGTAATTAGGCAAAGTGAATCTAACGAGAATCTGAGTCGTGATTAAGTTTCCAACAGTCTAGCAAGTAGGTAGAGTAATATCCGGTCGTATCATGAGATCTGAGATGCCAAACAAGTATTTTAATTTAATTACTGTTATTTGCTTTTTCAAACTATTTCAGACTAAGCCTCTCGCTGAATAAGCGGTTGCGGCTTCTATTTACTTTTTAGTATTTTAATTAGTTTTATAGGAAATCGTGACAACCCCCAACCGCTAGAATTATACGTATTACTAAATTAGGTAAAGCAACGACGTCCCTGTGAACCCGTATTCTTCCTCAACCTAGTTCCTAGGCCGAGTCTGGCTGAAGACTCGTTAAACTTAGCGTTTCTTGGGAGGCAACCCAAGCCGTATTTTTATTTTTATTTTTATTTTTAGGAATATGTGACTAATTGCAATTAAGTGAATTATTTTGAATTTTATCATTTGTGACCTGTTTTATATGAGATATATCTTTAGAATCACAGATGCAAGCTTTCAATGGATCGAGGAAACAAGTAACTTATTGCAATCGTACTTCGTTTTTATTTTTATTTTTATGTTTTAGCTTGTTATTTTTCATTTTGATATTTTGATTGAAGTGTGCAGGAGTATTTAGCTTTGTATTCTGAAGAAAACCATGCACTTGGTCAAAAGCTAAGTGTGGGGGAATGCCGGAGTCAAATCGTGAAGGAAAATCAGACGTCGAAGCAAGTACAGGACTCGCAAGCGCCGCTAGAAGAGCTCCAGCGCCGCTGGGAAAGCACCTAGGCTTCCCAGCGCCGCTCCCTTACTTCCAGCGCCGCTGGACCTGCACCTGTGCAAGTCCAGCGCCGCTCACACATGTAACAATTGTCATTTTTGACCCACTAATTGTTGGAAATAATGAAAACAAACTTTTTGAATTTATATTGCCGATATGATTTTTGTCCACATTCTGTTCATATTATTGAGCCAAATGAAATATGAGGTTGGATTCCATGTCCTGTGATTGGACTACTGTGATTAGACATTATTTGGAGGAAACGTATATAAGAAGCTTTAGTATAATGTACAGTTTCAGACAGTGTCGGTGGATAAATAATAATGGTACAAATAAGACAAAGGCCGACACAATTATATGA
>CM067168.1:47342193-47407468 GCA_034093135.1 Erigeron breviscapus
CACAAAAAAAAAGAGAATAAAAGAATTGAAAAAAGAAAAAAAATAAAAAAATAAAAAAATAAAAAAATTAAGAGAATACCAATTAGTCAGAGTAAAAGTAGCTCACAAAAAAAAAGAGAATAAAAGAATTGAAAAACAGAAAAAAATAAAATAAAAAATAAAAAAAATAAAAAGAATACCAATTAGTCAGAGTAAAAGTAGCTCACAAAAAAAAAGAGAATAAAAGAATTGAAAAAAGAAAAAAAAAAAAAAATAGAAAAAAAAAAAATTACAAGTACAGCCAAACTGTTAAAAATCACGAATGTTACACTAGAGGCGCCTGATCAACAAATCTATGGTTATCCTATGTCATATAAAGTTAATGATCTCATGGATTGCGCCTCGTGGATAAAGTATAGTAGTTAACCCGATATGTTTAATGAGTGTTGGTTAGGTGGAGGGTTAGCCGCTGGTACACCCTGTATACATACCCGACCAATACTTAGAGAACATATCGGTACCGAGTTTTGACATCCATTCAATATATTAACGGTGTGGAGGGTTAGCCGCTGGTACACCCTGTATACAAACACTTTTAATGTGTCGAATGTTGAAGTTAAAATTCGGACTATGCTTTACCCACCTTGTTATGACTTGACCCTTTTATTTATATAGTGTTGAATGTTTTCGTGATTGTATTGTTGATTGTAAATTGTACGATTGCTGAAGCCTTAGATTATTGCCATGATAATATCCCTGTAGAGATAACTATATTCATGCAATGATTTATAAGGACTGGATGTGGAAATTGTGTATTACTTGAAGGTCAATTTTGATATTCAAGTGTGAATTGTGTGGACTTGAATTTTATGTTAATAGAAATGGTAGTACAGGCATAGGGTATTTTGTATTTTGAACGGGTTGGTAATGCAATGGGCTGGCCAATGGTATGCCTTATATTATAAGCATTACCGGATGGCCCATGTCTAAGCTATATTACTTATAATTGTATACAATTATCAGTCATTGTTGGAATAACAGTATGAGAATAAGATCTAGAATACATGCTTATTAAGGTCTTAGATACTTATAATCTATAATTGTAGACCAATGATTTATTATGAACTATAGACTAAGTTCAAACATATAGTTACTATAGATTGATAGAATGAGCCAAGATTTTTGGAGAATATGATGTTCAAGTAAAGTAAGATATTATGAAATATTAGATGATTTAGTGTGTTAAGAGGCGTTTTATGAACATGGAGCTTGAGTTAGTAATTTAATGAATATGTTCAAAGAAATGACTAGAATAAGAGCAAACAGGATGATCGTAGAAGGTTATAACTATAAGCACGAATAAAGTTCTGTAGATTTCATTCTTAAATGATTTTGTACTTTAAGATGAGAATACATGATTTTACTGTGAGGTACTATTCGCTTATATAACGTAAGCAATGATGTCAGATGACAATGATTGTCGAAATGGCCGACAAGGAATAACTTCTCTCCAATAAAGCCAATAATGTAGCGTTATTATATCTATATCTAGAATTGAATGAAATAAAGTTGAATAACTTTATCAGAATAATTTAACGAGACCAATAATAGGGTACTGATTATGAACAGGAGTAGAGCGGGTAATTGGAATGCGATAACTTTGGTATGAATATATATTGCACAATCTATATATATAACTCGCAATAGTAATTGGATGCAATAAAGAAATAAAAATAAAAATGGTGAAATCGGCCGTCCCCGGGATCGAACCTGGGTCTAGGCCACACCCTTTCGCGCATATTGCCAACCGTGCTAAATGCCTAGTGTTGTGAAAGTTCTGTTATGATTAAATATAAACATACGTACAATAAATTCCTAATCCACACATATATTGTAAGCTCATATGAAATTTTCTTTCCTAAACAAAATTTCTCGAGGAAGGGAAAACAAATGAGAAGAGTTGACTACAAGCTGTTTAAGTAATTAAACTTGGAGAAGTTGAACGGAAAAGCTGTAAGAGTGTTCTCTAAGATAGAGAATATTGAAGCAGTCGTTTCCACTAATGAGCATGAAGTCGATTATCAAGTTAAAAATGTTGCTAGAACTTTTAACTGGGGAATAGTTTGAGTAAGAGTCGTGAGAGAATCGTCGTGCATATGGAAAAATTGTTATAATTTATAAAATTGAATAAATTATAAACTTGAACAAAAGTAGGAATTTTATTTGATCGAACATAGCAAGCCAATATTACAAACATTAATAATACATACGCTCTCAACTGAAACATACACTCAATTAAGTGGCTCGGTGTGGCTTGGCTAACTCTTGCTCAATCTGCCTTAAGAAGTTGGTATTACTGGGATCCTTGGAACAAATCTTCCAAATGTTTGTTAAGAAATGAGTAGAAGCCTTATCGATCTCACTTAAATGAAGGAACTTCTCATCCCCATCCTCTGAAGTGTAGAAGATCCCAGCAGGCCTACTTAAGACCCTTCCTTCCACAAACACTATGCCCTTTGGAAGCTGAAGATTTAACAAGGCATCATCGTCAGCTGGTGGGAGCATATCGGGAGCGGATGATGAGGCGCCAACAGTTCTTAGTCTTTTCACAGGTCTTTGAGAAAGTAGAGGAGTGCTACTTTCATCGCCTCTCAGAATGATATCTTCTTCTCCCATAGTCCTCTGTAGATACTTCCTTAGACTTGCTTCACTTTTAGCCATTTTGGCATTCCACTCAGCTTCTCTTTTACTAGCAAGTTCTAATATGTTGACATGTTGACTTGCTGGTATTTGCACCTCAAAACCTGTTTCTCCTGCTTCTGCAAGCAGTAGTTCCTTAGCTAACTTTAGAGAAGCCTCTTCCTCTATCGCTTGTATTTTCTGACGTTCTATAATCTCTTTGAGGATCACGTCTTGAGAACTATTTCGGAGTGTTTCAAAATTTTCATGAAATATAATAGGAAAAGGTGATGACATAGGTCTCTTTTCCTTGAAAACAGTTGGGTCAACTATTGCTTCAACTTCTTCAGATTGTGAGAAATCAGCAAGTTGATACAACAACCCTTTAATTTCTCTAATTTCTGCTTCAAGTTTTGTTTGTTTATCGATAGATTTTCTCAATAGTGCTCTATCAGCTGCTAGGAGAAAAGGAGTGCTATAGTGTATTTGGTCAATTTGGGAAGTAACAGACTTAAACGAGGTGGTTTGTTCAGTAGCAAGTGATACTATAGTACTATTAAGTTGTTCAATTTGCGTTGACAAAAGCTCGATTGAATGTTCAAGTGCAATAAATGTGTGAGTGGCCATGGCTTAGTTGAGAAAGAACGATGGTTGATTTGGATGTGTGGAAATATAGTTTCACTCAAAGGAAAATGTAAAAGAGAAAAGGAAATTTCAGAATGCCTATTATCTTTAAAAGTGCCTTTTTTATATAGAGAATGAAAGACAAAGTGTGACCTTGGAAAACGGACAGGTGTCCATAAACTACAGAAATTTTAATCATTGCTACTGTAATTAGTAACTACCGAATTATATATATTCTTTTTAAAGATAAAATTTCTAAACTTTATCATTCCTTTAACCAAGGTTGAAAGGAGCTGAACAGTTTACTCAAAAGCGTATGCTATGTCGAGAAAATCCTCAACTAAATTAATAGCTTAATAGACCGTCTTCCACACACCACTATTTTTCTTCACTGCTTCTTTTTCGAGAACCATATCAATTGCTAATTCATCTTTTCGAACCCTAGATGAATTTTTGATCCAAACTATTGTTTCAGGAGTGATCTAGGTAATATTTGTTTCTTTGACCTGTGGATCGCCTTTAATGATTGAATTTAAGAATATGAGACAAATGTTATCAACAAAAATATGTCGACTTTTCCAACTGGATAACAGTAGTGTCTTGGTAAAAGAACTTCAAATTTGAAAATAAGAATTATTTGAAAGGCTAAAATTATGATGGGCGATCAACGATTAAAATAGACAAATGAACTTGGTATAAAAATCTATCAAGACAAATATGGGAAATTCTTTTAACTGGGGAATTTCCCTAATCGACAACAATCCCAAAAGAGATCCAAGAAATTTGTATTTCATTATTCATACAATACGGGTGAAACTCGTTACATTATTTTAATGGAAATACAACAATTAGGGATACAACATATTTAAAAACCATACAAAGAAACCCATGTGGCTACAAACAGTAAGGGAACAACGCCAAAGACGAACGCTACTAACCACGGATAAGCCTCGTCCAATGGTAGTTGAGCCACAGTAAGTAACCAAGCTATGATAATTATGTAAATCACAATTAGAAAAGGGCTCAACATTTTTGGTATAAGTGTTCGTTTCGGTTAGATTTTGAGGAAGGAAAATATTAAGTTAATATGAATGGAGAGATCTGGCTTGTTATCTTATTTTATAGTCTAAGAATGAGCCGTTTCTAACGGTCAAATATGGAAAGAGAAATAAATTTGAATCCTGTATAGTGCCTTAGTCAGACTTACCTGTGTCTAGACAAATCATCTATGCTATACTATAGGAATACAAGTTGTTGATTATTAAGTATGTACAAATTATAGAATGTTTATATATGCTATCTCTAAATGTTAATCCGGTGGAGGATTGTGTATAAGTTCATCCTACTCTGTTGAGAGTAGAAAGATTCTGTTTAGAATCATATGAGTTTATCCTACTCTGTTGAGAGTAGAAGGCATCAATTAGGGATGCGCCTTGTATCTTTCTGTTAATTATGTGTGATTGTCTAATGTAGAATAGATACTTAGATGTCATGTTCTCTAATATCGATTTATTGTCATTGAGATAAAACGTAAATCAAGTTAAGTATAATTTTATTCGATACAATCTAGATTTCGAGGGCGAAATCCTTTTAACTGGGGAATAATGTAACAATTGTCATTTTTGGCCCACTAATTGTTGGAAATAATGAAAACAAACTTTTTGAATTTATATTGCCGATATGATTTTTGTCCACATTCTGTTCATATTATTGAGCCAAATGAAATATGAGGTTGGATTCCATGTCCTGTGATTAGACATTATTTGGAGGAAACGTATATAAGAAGCTTTAGTATAATGTACAGTTTCAGACAGTGTCGGTGGATAAATAATAATGGTACAAATAAGACAAAGGCCGACACAATTATATGAAAAGTATGAATACCCGTGAATTTATCACAAACCATGTTTGGTTCATTAGCTGAATAATGCTACTAGTGGACACCCGACATAACTTTATGTAAAGAAATAATACCCGTGATCCTTTTTGTTTGTTTACTTGACTACGAATTAACAATACATCTTTATTTTATAAATTGACAAAAAGAAGACTGATGAAGGACATGAAATCATAAGGTATTATGTCTAAAGCCTTAATAAGATCAAATTTAAAGTTTTACAATATAACGTCAACTATTTAGATTAAATCACGGGTTAAACATTTAGCAAACAATAATAATAATAATAATAATAGTAATGACAAATGATCCGTGAATGAATCATTGAAAACCAAATAATGATCTATGAACTTTTTGGCACAGTCCTCTCGTGAATCAACAATAACAACTAGTGATTTAAGAATGCAAACTAAAACTATAATATAATATGTATATATATTACATATATATATATATATATATATAGGTGTGTATATATATATATATATATATTATAGTATATATATTATATATATATATATATATAATATATATATAGGTGTGTATATATATATATATATACGTATAGTATATAATATATATATATGTGTATATATATATATATATATATATATAGTGTGTATATATATATAATAATATATATATAGGTGTGTATATATATATATAATATCTATATATGTTATATTGTTAAACTCTCAATTTACATTATTGTTATATATATATATATATACTAATAGTGATTATAAAATAACTAATAATATAATATATATATATATTACAAAAGCACTCTTGTTACTTGTCCCTCTCTCACTCGACAACACAATCTTGTTTTCTCTTCTATATAACACACCCCATTATTAATTGTCTCTCTGTATCTTAATATATATCACTCATAGATATAGATATGATAACATACAACCGGCTTCTCCTTCACTCGACTCACCACCACCATGCATATATATGTATATATATAACAATATGTATAGATAATTGAAGATGATATATATATATATATATATATAATATATATATATAATATATATATATGTGTATATATATATATATATATTATATATATTGTATATAATATATATATAGGTGTGTATATATATATATAACAACTAGTGATTTAAGAAACTAATAATATAATAATATATATATATATTACAAAAGCACTCTTGTTACTTGTCCCTCTCTCACTCGACAACACAATCTTGTTTTCTCTTCTATATAACACACCCCATTATTAATTGTCTCTCTGTATCTTAATATATATCACTCATAGATATAGATATGATAACATACAACCGGCTTCTCCTTCACTCGACTCACCACCACCATGCATATATATGTATATATATAACAATATGTATAGATAATTGAAGATGATGAGCCTCGCTGCAAAACCTCACCATCATAAACTGCTGCCTTGCTATTCATATGTTGCTACTGCTTGTTAATGTTCATCACCTTTCACGATCACCATCTCCTTCCTTCCATCACCTCTCGGCTATCACGAGGCCACCCTTGCTGCTCGTAAACTACTACTCTGTTTGCAGTCATCATGACAACCACCAGAGGATGGCTGTCGCCTTACTGCTACGTTACTCTTTATCATCACCATAAGATGCTGTTGTTGTTCGGTTGCTCGTTGCAACCCTTCATCATCACCATCACGGCCAAACACCACCACCGTAAGTATATATATATATTACAAAAGCACTCTTGTTACTTGTCCCTCTCTCACTCGACAACACAATCTTGTTTTCTCTTCTATATAACACACCCCATTATTAATTGTCTCTCTGTATCTTAATATATATCACTCATAGATATAGATATGATAACATACAACCGGCTTCTCCTTCACTCGACTCACCACCACCATGCATATATATGTATATATATAACAATATGTATAGATAATTGAAGATGATGAGCCTCGCTGCAAAACCTCACCATCATAAACTGCTGCCTTGCTATTCATATGTTGCTACTGCTTGTTAATGTTCATCACCTTTCACGATCACCATCTCCTTCCTTCCATCACCTCTCGGCTATCACGAGGCCACCCTTGCTGCTCGTAAACTACTACTCTGTTGAGAGTAGAAAGATTCTGTTTAGAATCATATGAGTTTATCCTACTCTGTTGAGAGTAGAAGACATCAATTAGGGATGCGCCTTGTATCTTTCTGTTAATTATGTGTGATTGTCTAATGTAGAATAGATACTTAGATGTCATGTTCTCTAATATCGATTTATTGTCATTGAGATAAAACGTAAATCAAGTTAAGTATAATTTTATTCGATACAATCTAGATTTCGAGGGCGAAATCCTTTTAACTGGGGAATAATGTAACAATTGTCATTTTTGGCCCACTAATTGTTGGAAATAATGAAAACAAACTTTTTGAATTTATATTGCCGATATGATTTTTGTCCACATTCTGTTCATATTATTGAGCCAAATGAAATATGAGGTTGGATTCCATGTCCTGTGATTGGACTACTGTGATTAGACATTATTTGGAGGAAACGTATATAAGAAGCTTTAGTATAATGTACAGTTTCAGACAGTGTCGGTGGATAAATAATAATGGTACAAATAAGACAAAGGCCGACACAATTATATGAAAAGTATGAATACCCGTGAATTTATCACAAACCATGTTTGGTTCATTAGCTGAATAATGCTACTAGTGGACACCCGACATAACTTTATGTAAAGAAATAATACCCGTGATCCTTTTTGTTTGTTTACTTGACTACGAATTAACAATACATCTTTATTTTATAAATTGACAAAAAGAAGACTGATGAAGGACATGAAATCATAAGGTATTATGTCTAAAGCCTTAATAAGATCAAATTTAAAGTTTTACAATATAACGTCAACTATTTAGATTAAATCACGGGTTAAACATTTAGCAAACAATAATAATAATAATAGTAATGACAAATGATCCGTGAATGAATCATTGAAAACCAAATAATGATCTATGAACTTTTTGGCACAGTCCTCTCGTGAATCAACAATAACAACTAGTGATTTAAGAATGCAAACTAAAACTATAATATAATATATATATATATTACAAAAGCACTCTTGTTACTTGTCCCTCTCTCACTCGACAACACAATCTTGTTTTCTCTTCTATATAACACACCCCATTATTAATTGTCTCTCTGTATCTTAATATATATCACTCATAGATATAGATATGATAACATACAACCGGCTTCTCCTTCACTCGACTCACCACCACCATGCATATATATGTATATATATAAAAATATAATATAATATATATATATTACAAAAGCACTCTTGTTACTTGTCCCTCTCTCACTCGACAACACAATCTTGTTTTCTCTTCTATATAACACACCCCATTATTAATTGTCTCTCTGTATCTTAATATATATCACTCATAGATATAGATATGATAACATACAACCGGCTTCTCCTTCACTCGACTCACCACCACCATGCATATATATGTATATATATAACAATATGTATAGATAATTGAAGATGATGAGCCTCGCTGCAAAACAACACCATCATAAACTGCTGCCTTGCTATTCATATGTTGCTACTGCTTGTTAATGTTCATCACCTTTCACGATCACCATCTCCTTCCTTCCATCACCTCTCGGCTATCACGAGGCCACCCTTGCTGCTCGTAAACTACTACTCTGTTTGCAGTCATCATGACAACCACCAGAGGATGGCTGCCGCCTTACTGCTACGTTACTCTTTATCATCACCATAAGATGCTGTTGTTGTTCGGTTGCTCGTTGCAACCCTTCATCATCACCATCACGGCCAAACACCACCACCGTAAGTATATATATATATATGTATATATATATATATATATATATATTATATATATATATATATAATATATATATAGGTGTGTATATATATATATATATATATATATATATATATATATATATATAGTGTGTATATATATATATACGAGTATGTGTATGTGTGTGTAATATATATATAGTGTGTATATATATAATATATATATATATATATATTACAAAAGCACTCTTGTTACTTGTCCCTCTCTCACTCGACAACACAATCTTGTTTTCTCTTCTATATAACACACCCCATTATTAATTGTCTCTCTGTATCTTAATATATATCACTCATAGATATAGATATGATAACATACAACCGGCTTCTCCTTCACTCGACTCACCACCACCATGCATATATATGTATATATATAACAATATGTATAGATAATTGAAGATGATGAGCCTCGCTGCAAAACCTCACCATCATAAACTGCTGCCTTGCTATTCATATGTTGCTACTGCTTGTTAATGTTCATCACCTTTCACGATCACCATCTCCTTCCTTCCATCACCTCTCGGCTATCACGAGGCCACCCTTGCTGCTCGTAAACTACTACTCTGTTTGCAGTCATCATGACAACCACCAGAGGATGGCTGCCGCCTTACTGCTACGTTACTCTTTATCATCACCATAAGATGCTGCTGTTGTTCGGTTGCTCGTTGCAACCCTTCATCATCACCATCACGGCCAAACACCACCACCGTAAGTATATATATATATACGTATATAGTGGTATATATATATATATATATATACATGTGTGTAATATATATATGTAATTGAATTAGTTGTATATAATACCGTTAGCGCATTATATTATATAAGTCGCACCGTTAGCGCATTATTTATTATATAAGTCGCACCGTTAGCGCATTGTTTACGATGTAAGTCGCACCGTTAGCGCATTGTTTACGATGTAAGTCACACCGTTAGCGCATTATTTATTATATAAGTCGCACCGTTAGCGCATTGTTTACGATGTAAGTCACACCGTTAGCGCATTATTTATTATATAAGTCGCACCGTTAGCGCATTGTTTACGATGTAAGTCGCACCGTTAGCGCATTATTTATTATATAAGTCGCACCGTTAGCGCATTGTTTACGATGTAAGTCACACCGTTAGCGCATTGTTTACGATGTAAGTCGCACCGTTAGCGCATTGTTTACGATGTAAGTCGCACCGTTAGCGCATTGTTTACGATGTAAGTCACACCGTTAGCGCATTATTTATTATATAAGTCGCACCGTTAGCGCATTGTTAATTATTAACTATGTAAGCCGCACCGTTGTTGAATGTTATTGATTGTTATGGAACGTTGTTGAACGTTATATGGAATCGTTGTTGTTGAACGTTGACTTGTATTGAATTGTGATAATGTGAAACCTTATAGGTTTTCCTTGGATGTGATTAGTTCTCCTAATCCTCATTTATTGTTAACGGTTGTTATCCGACACGGTTATTCCTTGTTACTTGTCCCTACGAACTCACCAACTTTATGTTGACGCATGTTAGTACACTTTTCAGGTAATCAAGTTAATTAGAGACAAAATGGATGATTGCATGCTTGCTTGCTAGGATTGGACTAGCTTTGGACTTTCTGGATCCATGATCCTTACTTCCCTTTTATGGGTTACTTTTAGGATTAACTACTATCGATTGAATTGCCTTTTATTATTGATTGAACATGTATTTCGATGAATGTTGATGATTGTATACGTTTGTACAAGTTTAAGGATTGTTTCAATCCTATGTTTTCATATAGTTTGATTCTACATAATTTCCATGTCGTGCTGTGCTTTTCTAAGTGATACCCCATGATTCCACCATGTTGGGGTGTTACAACACACGTCCAGCGCCGCTCCTGGAGTCAGCCAGCACACCAGATCGCGAAAAATCCATTAAAATCAGAAAAACCCAAAAATCCAAAAAAACCAAAAAATCAGAAAATACCAAAAAGAAAATGAGATGGAGATGCATCAATGGATCGCCATCAAACGGAGCCATAAGCTTGACAAAAAGAAAAGTCTTTGAAGTTCAACATCATTCAAGTCACTCCACAAATGCCATCTTTAACAACATTCATGCAATTTAATCCCGGGAAGTTTCGTAAATCCTTTATCTTATCGTGTTTTTCCTATTACCCTTTCTGTTATGTCATGTTTAGTACAACGAGGACGTTGTACAATTTAAGTGTGAGGGGATGGAATAGGAAAAACCCGTGGTTTAATTGTTTTGAATAATCATAAGTTTTCTACTACAGGAGATGCCAGCGTCGCTGGAGCCCATCCAGCACCGCTGGGCGACCCAGTTCAGCAAACCGACTTAAACACCTATTTAAGCCGAAGCAGCCCTCAAAACCCTAAGAGAGAGCCGATTCAGCAGCCCTAGCCGCCCACATCAAACCCTAGTTCGACTTTGCAGATTCCAAGGAGGTTTTGGAGCTTTTAACACCTTCCGATCTTCATCCTCAACCTAGATCTACTCTTTTATTTTACTTTCAGTTGGTAAACAATGTCTTTCATCTTTTCAGACTTTGTTATTCCTTTAATAATGGTAGGCTAGTAGGTTGAATACTTGTTTGGATCGATATGATCATGTATACGTTTATTTATTTTACTTTATTTGTTAGATCTGTTGGAGTGTATTTTACTGTTTATCGTAGATCCATGTTTTACTAGTTCTTCATATTATTATCGGTTCTATATCTGAATATATTAGTTTAATTCTGATGGTTGTCTATGATCATACACTAGGACTAATATGCTAGGATGGAAAACAATATTCGGTCTATAACTAGATGTAAAAGGTGATTCACTTATAACTGAGGGATCCAGAACCATAGTAATTAGGATGAATAGAACATGATGCTTAACAATGTCAGACGCGATCCAGTGACATGGAAACGTGCACTGTGGTCACCGGAGGGAATTATTATCTGGTCATGGCTTAAGAGCCGGGTAACTTAAAGATGAATTAGTAACACGAACTTTAGGTCATTAATGCTTAAACAATGAATCTAATGAGAATTTGTTTAAAGAAGCAGTGTGAGTCTAGGGACAGCACTAGCTAATTAGGCAAAGTGAATATAACGAGAATCTGAGCCGTGATTAAGTTTCCAACAGTCTAGCAAGTAGATAGAGTAATATCCGGTCGTATCATGAGATCTGAGATGCCAAACAAGTATTTTAATTTAATTACTGTTATTTATTTTTTCAAACTATTTTCAGACTAAGCCTCTCGCTGAATAAGCGGTTGCGGCTTTTATTTACTTTTCAGTATTTTAATTAGTTTAATAGGAAATCGTGACAACCCCCAACCGCTAGAATTACACGTATTACTAGATTAGGTAAAGCAACACGTCCCTGCGAACGATCCTGTACTTATCACTTAACTATACTACATCTGATCGGGTCTCCTGTCCGTTAAGGTGTGTGTTTTGAGATAATTACTTGTACAACATTTTTATAAATTTAAGCACTAAACAAAACGTACCATCAGGTATAAGTGATTGGTTGTATGACGGGTACGGTAGAATGCAATTGATCGATAATAATGGTTGGGTACAATCAATAGACACAATTGTTTTCTAAATAACCAAAACAATTAATTGATTAGAAAAGTTATGAAAGGCGTCTCGGGGTACCGGTCTTAGTAATGGAACTAGTTAATTAAGGGGATTAAATAAAGTAACGAACTTGACGGGTACGAGGTGAGTCTTTGTTTAGTTCTCGGTTATAAATCAACATATTTGAATTGGTTCTTCAATTAAGTGCAACCTGAATTTGTAGTGTCATGGATTCGAGGTAGATGACCTTTTAATATTTTTGTTTATAACAAACTCTATCAGATTAATTCTTCGAAATTACTAACTTGTTCAATTAATAACTGCTTTCAAAAGTGACATTGGGTCTTTAAACCAAACCCCCCATCTTCTAGAATTACATTAAACTCACATTTTTCCTGAATAAATAGTTTCTGTGTTCGATCATGACTTACCATTTATTTATATTATACACGAACGGGTCCACTGCCCGAGATTGTGCATTACGTAATAAAATCGGTATTTCTTGTTTATAAATTTAAGAGACGATTTTGTACATCACTATCTGCCCAAAATATCAGGGCTTAGTACTCATATAGTCGTATTCAAATAATATCAACCTACATATTTTGATGATTACACTTAATAAATTTAATAATTACGGAGTATATCAATATCATCTATATTATTACTAATAAAAAGTTCAAAAATAAGTTACTACTATTAAATGTCAATATATATATATATATATATATATATATATATATATATATATATGTATATATATGAGAACCATATAAATGTATATATATATATATATATATATATATATATATATATATATATATATATATATATATATATATATATATATATATATATATATATATATATATATATATATATATATATATATATATATATATATATATATATATATATATATATATATATATATATATATATATATATATATATATATATATATATATATATATATATATATATATATATATATATATATATATATATATATATATATATATATATATATATATATATATATATATATATATATATATATATATATATATATATATATATATATATATATATATATATATATATATATATATATATATATATATATATATATATATATATATATATATATATATATATATATATATATATATATATATATATATATATATATATATATATATATATATATATATATATATATATATATATATATATATATATATATATATATATATATATATATATATATATATATATATATATATATATATATATATATATATATATATATATATATATATATATATATATATATATATATATATATATATATATATATATATATATATATATATATATATATATATATATATATATATATATATATATATATATATCTATATATATATATATATATATATATATATATATATATATATACATGTGATCACCAACTAATTTAATTTCATTTACATATAGTCATAATTGTGATCATCAATTTAATTATAGTAATAGAACATACATGTGATCATCAATTTAATTATGTAATAACATACATGTGATCATCAATTTAATTATGTAATAACATACATGTGATCATCAATTTAATTATAGTAATAGAACATACATGTGATCATCAATTTAATTATAGTAATAACATACATGTGATCATCAATTTAATTATAGTAATAACATACATGTGATCATCAATTTAATTATAGTAATAACATACATGTGATCATCAATTTAATTATGTAATAACATACATGTGATCATCAATTTAATTATGTAATAACATACATGTGATCATCAATTTAATTATAGTAATAACATACATGTGATCATCAATTTAATTATAGTAATAGAACATACATGTGATCATCAATTTAATTATGTATAACATACATGTGATCATCAATTTAATTATAGTAATAACATACATGTGATCATCAATTTAATTATAGTAATAACATACATGTGATCATCAATTTAATTATAGTAATAGAACATACATGTGATCATCAATTTAATTATGTATCATACATGTGATCACTAACTAATTTAATTTCATTCACATATAGTCATAATTGTGATCATCAACTAATTTATTTTCATTCACATATGGTCATAATTGTACTTTTAGCACATGTACACAAACACAATATCTTAAAAAAAGAACATGCATACATATGATCAATCGTTTATCTACATTTGCAAATGATCATAATTATACATGTGTGCACATGTACACGAACACAATATCTTAAAAAAGAACAAAATTGTAAGAACGATGTATATATGTGCACATATGCAATTTTATTGTTCACAATATCACATATGCACATATGCTCATAGGCAAATCTGTTACTTCGTCTTCTTCAATTCATCATCATCATCGTATAAAACTGGTGCTTTCTTGCTATTGTTACATAACAGAACACATTATTATGATATATTTAAAATGAAAGGCACCATCGCAAACGAATTGCAACAATTAAAAACCACCAATCCACACTGGATAATTAATACCCGTATATGGTTACTCAAACCAAAAGAATAATTAATTTGCCAATGATGACTAGTCCAACTGGTCAGAGGCATCACAGGTTTTACCCAAGGTCTTGAGTTCGATCCTTAGGGATGACAAGTCTTGGGGTTTTTCCTCCGAATACTTGTAACGGTCCATGGTCAACATCTCGTTGTCTAGGGTACGTGCAAGGCTTCACCATTATACGGTGTGGCTTCCCTGATGTCGCATACCGACTAAATGTTCGGAAAAAAAATAATAATTAATTTCAATACCAATAAGCAAATAATTCCAATCCTTATATATTCACACACTACTACAAAACTGGCGTATTCCCACGGCCAAATCCGTGGGAAATGACTGTTTTCCCACGGATTGTGACCGTCGTTAAAAGGGGCATGGGAAATATTTTCCCACGGCCACCTAATATTTCCCACGGTTTTCCCACAAGTATAAATTCGTGGGAAATATTCCCACGGATTTTCCCACGGCAATAGTAACGGATTTCCCACGGATTTTCAACGAAATTTTTTGATATTTTTCCCACGGATTTTATCTTCCCACCGATTTCCCACAGATTTCCCACGAACTTGTTTCCCATGGATTTCTCACAGATTTCTTGAAATGTTTGCCAGGAATTTTCAATGGGTTTTTCCCATATATTTCCCACGGATTACTTTGAATTATTTCCCACAGATATTCAACGAATTATTTCCCACATATTTTCCCACGTATATAAATTATGGTTTCCCGCAGATTTTCCCCGAATGCCATTTTTTCTTCTTATTTTAGTTTTACTATATATATAAAATACGCCAAATAAACTAGAAAAGTAATTAATCTGATATTGAAATTATAAATTACATAATAATGTAAGTATCTAAAATCCAAAGTAAATCCACCAACAAAATATTCAAATATTCATACACATCATTTAAAAGATAGAACATTTGAAAAACATTTAAACTAACAAGTCTCATAAGTCTATCGATAAGAACTTCATCATAGCGGTGATGGTCACTTTTGTTTCTTGCGTTTTGGCTTCACGTTTTGCTTTCAAATCTTCTAGGTCCTTTCTTTGTCATTTTTCACGCATTTTTACCTCTTCAAGCTCCCTTTGTTGTACCTCGTGTCTTTCCTACATCTACTCCACACTTTGAGTCAACATTTATACCTACAGATAGTAACACTCTTTTATATTGACAATAATATAATGCACATACGTAAATTACACTTAAAACTAAATAATACTTGTGGTCCCACTTGGCCGGTAAAACATGGTTATAAAATAAAAATGTTGTTTTGATTTTAGCATTTGTTATATGACTTGAGTTTAGATGCATACATCCTATGGACAATGAAGTTCAACGAAAGGTAAAAAGCTTTTCTATCAATCTAATAATTTGATGGTAAAAATCTTTTCTATCAATCTAATAATTTGATGGTAGTGAATGTGTAAGCTGTTGAGTTTACATACAACTAACCAATTGAATCCTAAGTTTTTAACGCAACAAATTAAAGACCATGAAATGCAACAAACTATAATCTAGGGACTATGGGTTCTTTTAGTTTCATATCACTATCCAATATCAATCATATAACATAAATTTAATGAACATAATGGAGCATACCAGAGGTATGATTATTATCTCCAAATGGTGAGCATACCAACTTCTTGATTTATTCTAGTTTACCAAATTCGTTAAGAGGTCAGAAACTTCATACAGTCATACAAACTGATACATGGTACAACGTTCTAAGCATGTAAATTCAACTTATCAAGTGCTTGGTTGTCACGGATTCAGGTACTTAAGTTCCCCTACCAATTAATAAGTAACAAGTTGTAGGACCTTTAAACATGCGTGTTCAACTTATCAAGTTATCAGCCACAACCAAACTAAAACTTACAAAGAACAAAGTAACTGATAACACAGAACAACAAACAAAAAAGCAAACAAAGTAACTAGCAAACTCAGTCAAACAACTTTATTCATTCATTTGACCAACATAGAGTTCAACTAGTGCAAGTTAAATAATCATTTAGCAAAAATGGGCAATTTGGAGTTTGGGTCAAAATGGACCCAGGTAAATTTGAGCAGTTTTGAAAATAGCAAATCAAAGCATTTATAATACATAACCAAAATGAAACATTGTGGTATCTAAATAAAGTGACAACTGCACACAAAACCATATAAAACAAAATTAACAATAATGTAGATCTGAAAAATAAAAAATTACATTAATAAAACTAAAAATTTGAAATAATGTATGTAATAGAAATGATAGATATACTTGTAAGATGCAACCAAAAATTTATGATGAACCGAAAAATATCACCTTTCACATGTGCTGATGTAAGATCCTTCGCATCCATTGGCTCAAGAACTGACTTAAGTTTTGCTCCTTAATCATTTAATTAGAAACAATATTAGTTAATGATATGCAAAGAAAGGCACAATAATTTTTCCAAAATTCGATTTGTGAGATTCAAAAGAGTGAGAACCAAAGAAACTTATATACTAGCGGTTTGCAGCAAGGGGATGGGCTTTTCCCGGGGGTGGACGACAGCGGCGGTCTTTTCCACGCAAGAGATTAAAGTGGGCGGTAGAGGGGGTTCTTCCGGCGAGGTGGAGTAAGAGAAGAAGAGGATGACCCGTTGAAAGAAAAAAAAAGAGATAAGTGGATGAGAGAAGAAAGAAAAAAATAAAAAAAAAAAAAAAAAAAAAAAAAAAAAAAAAAAAAAAAAAAAAAAAAAAAAAAAAAAAAAACCAAAAAAAAAAAAAAAAAAAACAAAAAAAAAAAAAAAAAAAAAAAAAAAAAAAAAAAAAAAAAAAAAAAAAAAAAAAAAAAAAAAAAAAAAAAAAAAAAAAAAAAAAAAAAAAAAAAAAAAAAAAAAAAAAAAAAAAAAAAAAAAAAAAAAAAAAAAAAAAAAAAAAAAAAAAAAAAAAAAAAAAAAAAAAAAAAAAAAAAAAAAAAAAAAAAAAAAAAAAAAAAAAAAAAAAAAAAAAAAAAAAAAAAAAAAAAAAAAAAAAAAAAAAAAAAAAAAAAAAAAAAAAAAAAAAAAAAAAAAAAAAAAAAAAAAAAAAAAAAAAAAAAAAAAAAAAAAAAAAAAAAAAAAAAAAAAAAAAAAAAAAAAAAAAAAAAAAAAAAAAAAAAAAAAAAAAAAAAAAAAAAAAAAAAAAAAAAAAAAAAAAAAAAAAAAAAAAAAAAAAAAAAAAAAAAAAAAAAAAAAAAAAAAAAAAAAAAAAAAAAAAAAAAAAAAAAAAAAAAAAAAAAAAAAAAAAAAAAAAAAAAAAAAAAAAAAAAAAAAAAAAAAAAAAAAAAAAAAAAAAAAAAAAAAAAAAAAAAAAAAAAAAAAAAAAAAAAAAAAAAAAAAAAAAAAAAAAAAAAAAAAAAAAAAAAAAAAAAAAAAAAAAAAAAAAAAAAAAAAAAAAAAAAAAAAAAAAAAAAAAAAAAAAAAAAAAAAAAAAAAAAAAAAAAAAAAAAAAAAAAAAAAAAAAAAAAAAAAAAAAAAAAAAAAAAAAAAAAAAAAAAAAAAAAAAAAAAAGTAAGAGAAGAAGAGGATGACCCGTTCGAAAAAAAGAAAAAGAGATAAGTGGATGAGAGAAGATATGGAGAATGATTTTGTTGTTGGTGGAAAGTGAGGGAAGATAGGCTTTTTAATTTTTTGGGATGAAAATATGGAGGGATGTTCAATTTTTTTAGTTGAAAAAATTTTTGAATAGTTTTTTTAAAAAAAAAAAAGAGATCAGTGGATGAGAGAAAATATGGAGAATGATTTTGTTGTTGGTGGAAAGTGGGGGAAGATAGGCTTTTTAATTTTTTGGGATGAAAATTAGAAGGCTTTTCAAATTTTGGGATGAAAAAATGGAGGGATGTTCAATTTTTTTAGTTGAAAAAATTTTTGAATAGTTTTTTTAAAGCATTTTCTACAAACTAAAAATGTGATTTTCGTAAATTTTAAGTTATCGACAAACTTAAAAATGTATATTTCTGTAAACTTATTAAAGGTTCTCGAATTAAGTTTTAATATTCTTTATTAATATTAAACAAAATAAACAATAAATCTAAAACAAATTAAGTATGTCAAATTATAACCATTTTAGCAAGTAGAATTGTAGAAGGAATGGTTATGGATATTAGGGTGAGTAAAAACCGAACCAAAACTGAAAAAAACCATAAAAACCGAAAAATCCGAACCGAAAAAACCAATGGTTTTCGGTTTTCATTTTCCAAAAACCGAATGTTTTGGTTCGGTTTCGGTTTTATATGAAATCCGAACCATAAAAACCGAAACCCGAACCAAAAATATATATTGTTTATATTATTTTGTATTTATATCCTTTTAATAATCATTCTCATTAAATATGTTAATATATTTGTTTTTGTTAGTTATATTAATTATATGTTTTATGTGAAATACACAACAAAATCTATTCGTTTTAATCAATTGCATATTGAAACAACACGTGATAGATATATATAGTTATATAAGAAGGTTATTTGAAATAAATATTTGAAAATTTTAAACTTATCTTGGATGGATTTATTGTTATTGTTATATTGTTTTTGTACGTAGAAGATAGTTGTTGGGTTATAGTTGTCGATGATAAATCTGGGTAGTCTGATTCATTAGTGCCATGCTTCTCAATTAACAATCCTTCCACCTTTTCCTATTATATAAAGTATCAAAAATATAAAATCAAATTAGAGATGATGTTGCTTTAATTGATTCCTTATATTTAACTCTACTTAGATACAAAATAATCTTGAGTAGTCTTATGTTAAGTAGTAACTAAACTTACAGCAAATAAACGTGACTTCTCATCAACATACTCCGGTGGTGGTTTAGAGCTCCCTGACGGATTCGGCACAAAAGGATTCGTCCCTTTCTTCACATGGTTGTTAATGAAGGTTTCATGTGCTTTCCGTGGACGACCCACATATGTTTCCTACAAATGTCAAATTTAAGACATAAAGAAAATAATAATATATTTTTTCAAGTACTAGACGCGTGGTGGTGATAGCAGCAACGAGTGGTGGTGGTGGCAGTGACGGCGGTAGTGGCAGCGGTGGTGGTGGGGGTGATGCGTGGTAGTGCTGGTGGTCGTGTGGTAGGGTTGGTGATTTATGTTGTAAATTATTTCATTAAGTATATTAGATGGTTATACTTAATGAATTAAGTGAAGGGTAAATTGGGTAGATATCCTTATATTATTTCATTAAGTATATTAGATGGTTATACTTAATGAATTAAGTGAAGGGTAAATTGGGTAGATATCCTTATATTATTTCATTAAGAAAAAAAGAAGATAATTGACGATTATTTCTATTTATTAAGTCATAAAAAAACATAAAACTTGGCTTAATGTATTAAGTTCTTAATCTTTAAGTCTATTAAGTAAAAAAGAAACGGTATCTAACTCTATTAAATATAGATTAGGAACAAAAAAATAATAATATATTTTTTCAAGTACTAGACGCGTGGTGGTGATAGCGGCAACGAGTGGTGGTGGTGGCAGTGACGGCGGTAGTGGCAGCGGTGGTGGTGGGGGTGATGTGTGGTAGTGCCGGTGGTCGTGTGGTAGGGTTGGTGATTTATGTTGTAAATTATTTCATTAAGAAAAAAAGAAGATAATTGACGATTATTTCTATTTATTAAGTCATAAAAAAACATAAAACTTGGCTTAATGTATTAAGTTCTTAATCTTTAAGTCTATTAAGTAAAAAAGAAACGGTATCTAACTCTATTAAATATAGATTAGGAACAAAAAAATAATAATATATTTTTTCAAGTACTAGACGCGTGGTGGTGATAGCGGCAACGAGTGGTGGTGGTGGCAGTGACGGCGGTAGTGGCAGCGGTGGTGGTGGGGGTGATGCGTGGTAGTGCTGGTGGTCGTGTGGTAGGGTTGGTGATTTATGTTGTAAATTATTTCATTAAGTATATTAGATGGTTATACTTAATGAATTAAGTGAAGGGTAAATTGGGTAGATATCCTTATATTATTTCATTAAGGAGTATAAATATATTTTAAAAATATTAAATCAAAACGACACATGACTTTATATAGCTTGCGCCACATACTTTAAAACTCTTTCAATCCTGTTTTAGTATATTGGTGATTGAATATTATATATCGTCTATGTATGTATGTAGGTATATATGTGAGATATGTAGGTATTGTACGTATATATAAGTATGTATGAGATGTAGGTATATCGTGTGTACTAATGATATATATACTTATGTATGACATGTATGTGTTTTATGGATAGATGTGCAGTCTTAAATACATTTATATGTACATATACATGTATTATACGTACATACATATATACACGATACATATAAAATGCAGTATATGTATGTACGGGTATGTTTAGGAATTACATATATGTACTTACATACAATGTACATCGATACATACACTATATACACACAAAAATGACAATTGTATGAATTTGTCACAATTTTCCCAAGGATTTCCCACGGATTCCCACGAAATAACATAATTTGTGGGAAATATGTGGGAAATTCGTGGAGATCTTTCCCACGAATTACCCACGGATTGCCTAAAAGATTTTTTGAAAAATATTTCCCATGAAATTCCCACGGATTTCCCACCGTCTTATATAATCCGTGGGAAATCTGTGGGAAATACTTCCCACGGATTCCCGCGGATTTCCCACGGATTTCCCACGAAATCATAATTTGTGAAATTTTCCCACGGATTTCCCACGGATTTCCCACGAAATAACATAATTTGTGGGAAATGTGGGAAATTCCGTGGAGAAAATTTCTTTCCCATGGATATTCACGGATTACCTAATCATATTTTTGGAAAATATTTTCCACAGATTTCCCATGGTTAAGATATATCCGTGGGTAATTTCTTCCCACGAATTTCCCACGAATATGGAAACATTTTTTGTATGTAATTTCCCACGGATTTCCCACGAATATTTTCTATCTGTGGGTAATCCGTGGGTAATTTGTGGGAAATATTTCCCACGGATTACCCACGGAAGTTAGAAAATATTTAATAAGTGAAAGTTCCCACGACTTCATATTTGTGGGAAATTCGTGGGAAATATTTTGAATACTTTTTTACATCCCTTGGATTTCCCACGAATTTCTGTTTGGTGGGTATTCCGTGAGAAATCCGTGGAAAAATATAAAAATAACTTGATTATATAAATTCAACTCCATTCTGTGGGTAATCCGTGGGAAAATTTCCCACGGATTTTTTGCCGTGGGAAAATCCGTGGGTATACACAAATTTTCTAGTAGTGACAATGGTTTTGAGAAGTTAACAGCAATCACAAATTTGAAAACCACAAAGACGAATAATTCCATTGAGGCAAAGAAATTGATATTTGATAGGATGAATTAATTAATTGCATCCCATGTGATGGGAAGAACAATTAATTTTTTTTAGGTTTTAAAAGGATTGAATTTGTGAATACTTTTGATCACAATCGTATAGTTGTTGAAGATATCATTTTCGAATAGGCCGCTCATGTTGAAGATTAATTTTAGGGTTTATATTTGGTGCATAGCTATTTGCAAAGGAAGATAAAAATGAGATAAAAACTAAAAAATTGTAGCCTCGACAGTTTTCTTTTTTCTTGTAAGCAATGAGACTAAATTACCCTTTCTTCATTAAAAATTGATATTTGCATCACTAATTAATTACAAAACTGTCATTTATGATTTTAGCCATTGATTATAATATTTAATGGTCAAGATTAATTTTAAAAGGTTCCTAAAGGTTCCTGCTTTTTTTGGGTTCCTAAAATAACTTTTCACTATATATATATATATATATATATATATCATATATATATATAAATATTTTGTTATATATATATATTGATGTAATACTTCTTGTCTTTTAGTTATTAGTGAACATATTTAGCTGGAAATATTACATGATTATATAAGAATCTATCTATCTTATAACTAAAAGAGGATGTCGACTATACACTTGGCACTACTAAGAGCTCTTTTTAGGCCTAAAACTCTCTCCTAATTACTCTAGGCTCTCTCCTTTTTTTAGATTTTTTTTTCAATTTTTTAATTTTTTATGCTTATTAAATAGTTAATTATATTTAAAACTCTATCACTTTTTTGAATCTAGCTGTCCATATATCTGATTGATAATTATATTACGGTTTGGAAAAGATATTATGAGAGGAATTTGAACTACACTAACATTTCATATTAGTGCCTTATAATTCTACAAAAGTGGAGATTACTGATTTCATTAAGACATAACATTAGAGTTGTGATGAATATCCCATTTAAAAAAATATTCATTATTGAAACAAATCAAAATTGCACTGAAATGTAAAAGTAAAAACAAGATTTTTTTTAATTTTTTTTTTTTTTTAATAAAAAACTACCTAATATATCAATTACCAAATAGTGAACGGACTCGCTTTTGGTTTTGGATGATTTGATTTTCACTACGATTTGGGCTAATGTTATACGTTGGGCCTCTACGGCTTCTATATGGTTTGGAATTTTGGACTTGGATACACTATTTTAAGGTTGTCTTTCCTTTGTAAATGGGTAAATGGGATTGGTGACAAGTAACAATTTACAAGTACGGTAATGAATAAAAGTGTGAAGTTGGTTAGTGTAAAGCAATTATTAACGTAAAATAAATAGAATACAATCTTGTTATGAGAAAACTAACACACAAAGATCCATAGAGAAGAGAGTATATACATTGATTTGTTTCATTATTTAACATAGAGGTGTCTATGATAAGAACAGAGAAGTTGTACGGCTGAATAAAGAAGCGTATACAGTAACTTTTAACTAGTCCGTGGGTTTATAAAATAAGCGTGCACTCAAGACATGGCTCGATGATTTGGCTTGAGAGAGTAGATCACATGATGATATTATAGGTTAGTGAATGCGATTAGATGGATCATCATAATAAATAATAAAGAAATGCAATGGTAAATTAACCATGACATTAATTGACTCTATGTATTGAGTATTGACCATCAAGGGGTAGCAACATTGGCGACAAATGACTTAAATGTAGAAGGGCACCACACCCTAGGAAAATAGCCATTTCTCTCCTTAATCTGTCCCATTTTAAGTGTCATGGTTTGACTTTCCAAGTCTTTTTCTTTCAACTTTGACAGTAAATATATTCGCTTGTGTTATATAACACTTGATATAAAATATATGAATAGATTGAGTTTTAGACGTAGTTTTCATTGATATAACTTTCATCAATTATAATAAAGCACAAACAAAGATATCTACGGTCAAAGTTGAATGAAAAAGACTTGAAAAGTCAAATTAGGACACTTAAAATGGGACGGAGGGGGTATATAGAAACAATCATGGAGTAAATATTAATTTTATGATTTTGGAGTAAAAAAATTATACATTTATAGTTTTGCATTTCAAAGAGAACTTTGCATGACAAACTATAAATCTTAATTTACACTAATTATTTCATAGAGAATTTATATAATACTTGTATAGAACTATAGAGACATATATATTGTCACATATTTTTATTGGAAGTTTTCAAACAGTCTCTTTAGGTATTATCTATTTATACTCTGTCTTTGACCGAATTAGATATCATTATTGTTATAGTTGACTATATATGATATTGTTCCTAAAACTTTCAAACTTACAATACGATCTACGAAATCACATATATATGTGTGTAAATACATGTATTATTTCATTAATGTGCGTGAAAGGGAGATAAGAAATGAAGAGGGGTGGGGGCAAAACATAACAAATGGTCTTTTGTCTATTATAGATTTCTAGTAGTAGTATTAGAGAAGAAAGGAATAGGAAAGGTCTTGTCACAATTAGACAACACACGTTCATTCACTACCCCTCAGAATATTATGCAAGTACACCGTACCGCAAGACCCCAAATATTTTGTGAAAAGACTTCTTCTTGTGTTTGATGGGCCGGTTAAAACCCATCCATTGAAAAGTAAGTACTTAAATATGCCTATCCCCAAGTATGGATTATTGGATTTTATCAAGTGTAATATTGATCTTGTTGTTTATAAAAATTATTAAAAGAGTATTTTTTTTAAAGAGATTATATATCATTACCCAATTTAAAATACAAAAACTCAACTACTAATTTAATAACATTAAAAATCTTGATGTTATGAAGTGTCATATATGGATGAGAAATGATATTTGTACCATCATTGTTTATGTATGTACCACAATGTGTATGTTATATAGCTGACTGTATAAGCCAGTAATGCACAGTTGTGGTACAATCATTAAAAGAAGTGGTACGAATATCACTCCCTTTTTTAATTATGGTGGGCCTGAGTGAAATTCTTGTTCAAATGATCTATGGGTGATAGAGGTTTCTTATTGAAGAGTTTAAATTCGGGATCTATTAGTAGGCTATCTTTTTTTTTGAAAATTTATTAGTAGGTTATCTAGCATGGGCCTAGTTAACACAACAAAAAAGTTTAAAAGATATGTTAAAAAGATTTATTTTATTCAAAAAAAGGATTTATTTTTATTTTTTGACTCGTCTTTTATCATAATTTTATTTTATTTAATATAAAGATAGAAATAAGGATAGCATGATGACCATATTACTATTCGGTAATAGTTTTTGAATTCAATGATGATAGTTAAATGAAATAATGCAAATGAACCATGTTCTTCTTGTATCACAAGAGGTTAAACTAAATATCTTTAATTCTATTTAAAACAATCTATTCGTTTCCCGTTTAAGTAAATTTAGACTTGGAAATAACTATATTATTTCTCCTTTTTATTTATTAATTTAAATATATTCATCTATTATACTTATAACTATAACCTTAATAATATAATTTACAGTAGATCCCCCAACTCTTAAATAACTATATTAATCATTTTTACATTAATTAATTTTATATTGAACACATAATACATATACGAAAATTTTATTTCAATATTTTGATTGGGGGTACACACACTTAAGAGTGCGATTTACACACACTTAAGAGGCCGACCGTCTTTTTGTTCTTTTCCGGCCTTTTTGACCGGAATTTCGATCCAATTTTGTTTCCATTCAATTCCTTGCAATTTTATCTTCAAATCCATGTAATATTCGATGTCCAATTCGCGAAAACCTAAAGCAAATAATAAAAAGAAATCGGCCAAAGATGATGAAGAGGCCATTATTGAGGCTAATAAACAATATGTCCTTTACAACCTTAGATCGCCCTCCTCTCGATCACAATCATCAAATCCGGATTCAATTAATCCAATTCCGATTCAGATTGATAGACCTGCCATGTTGCCGCCGCAAACCACCATGCCGCCATCCTCAAAACTGGCTGCAAAACACGAATTAAAGAAGAGGGAGGCCGCGGCTGGGGTTGTTGTTATTTCTGAGCAAAAATCCGATCCACAATTGATTGATCCTAGGGTTAATTCGACTGAAACCCTAAAAGAAAACCCTAATTCGATCCCCATCACCGAACTACCACCATCCACCACCGTACAACCGCCGCCTGATCAAATAATTGGAGAGGATGGATCGGTTTTGATGAAGGCTGGATCTAATGATGATGTCCAATTGAATGATTCTTGGGATGGGGCTACCGAAACCCTAAATAAAAATAAAACCGCCGCCTGATCAAATAATTGGAGAGGATGGATCGGTTTTGATGAAGGCTGGATCTAATGATGATGTCCAATTGAATGATTCTTGGGATGGGGCTACCGAAACCCTAAATAAAAATAAAACCGCCGCCTGATCAAATAATTGGAGAGGATGGATCGGTTTTGATGAAGGCTGGATCTAATGATGATGTCCAATTGAATGATTCTTGGGATGGGGCTACCGAAACCCTAAATAAAAATAAAACCGCCGCCTGATCAAATAATTGGAGAGGATGGATCGGTTTTGATGAAGGCTGGATCTAATGATGATGTCCAATTGAATGATTCTTGGGATGGGGCTACCGAAACCCTAAATAAAAATAAAACCGCCGCCTGATCAAATAATTGGAGAGGATGGATCGGTTTTGATGAAGGCTGGATCTAATGATGATGTCCAATTGAATGATTCTTGGGATGGGGCTACCGAAACCCTAAATAAAAATAAAACCGCCGCCTGATCAAATAATTGGAGAGGATGGATCGGTTTTGATGAAGGCTGGATCTAATGATGATGTCCAATTGAATGATTCTTGGGATGGGGCTACCGAAACCCTAAATAAAAATAAAACCGCCGCCTGATCAAATAATTGGAGAGGATGGATCGGTTTTGATGAAGGCTGGATCTAATGATGATGTCCAATTGAATGATTCTTGGGATGGGGCTTCCGAAACCCTAAATAAAAATAAAACCGCCGCCGGCCAGCCACCATTAAACACCACCTCATCATCTCCAATTGAATGATCTTGGCGGACACCCTGACAGTCCCAAGGTCCTGCAGCCGCGTACTTATGCTTCCATTTTCCAGGATGCTACAAACATCAGCAAGAAAGGTAAACTGAGATTCATTCCTCCTGTTACTACTGATTCAGGTATATCTAGAGCTGTTATCCCACGGGAACTTTTGATGCTTCAAAGTGACTGTTGGAAGAACACTCTAGTTGGTCATTTTATTGGAAAACGTCCTGCTTTTCCTTTTGTGCAATTTCATGCTAATCGTCTGTGGAAAAAGTTTGGTTTGGAGGATGTGATCTTGAATGACCAGGATTTCTTTCTGTTTAAATTTAAGTCTGAACAGGGTCAGTTGCATGTATTTGAGAATGGTCCATGGTTATTCAATGATATCCCCATTATGCTTAGGAAATGGGAGCCTGAAATCTGGTTTGACAAACCAGTTCTCAAAAAGGTTGCCCTCTAGGTTAATATTTATGATTTGCCAGCTGTTATGTGGACTTATGATATTCTTAGCCATCTGGTCAGTTCTATTGGTGTTCCTATTGCTGTTGATAGATATACTGCCGAGATGTGTGAAAATCAGAAAGGAAGGGCAGTTTTTGCTAGAGTTTTGGTTGAGTTCTCTTCTGAGAAAGATTTTCCTTTGTTTGCTGAGGCTGAGATATTTGATTCTGTTAGAAGGTTCCGACTTGAATATCATTGGTTACCTCTGTTGGAATATATAACTAAATATCATTATTCACGAGTACGCAACGGAAGCAAATCAAACCATGTAATCAAATAATTAACCTTGAAATAGGATTAAGGAATACCTCTTAATGTAGATGATAAAGTAAAGAAACTTTAAAAGGATTTGAAGTAAATCCCTCTACGATTGCACACACGATCCACCGATATAGGTGTGCTAGCACTTGATCACGAACCGAGCAACCTTTGGCTTGATCTCCTTCTTCAAAACCGAAAACCAAAAACCCAAAGGGTTTTCCCTTGGTTTGGCCGTCCAAAAGAATGAGAGGAGAGAAGGAGATGAAAGGTTTTAGGAGTTATAACTTTGTAGTTTGTTGTAGAAAACCATAAGGCTACCTTTAGTATTTATAGGTAGGATTAAACTTGGCCATCAAGTTTAGGGTTTCACTAGGAAACCTAGTAGGGAGGCCAGCCCCCTATATGCTTTTCTAGAACCTTCCCTAATCGTTTTAATTACAATTATCTCCTTACTTTAACGACCGTTAGCTAGTAACCGTTAAATATTAACGACCGTTCGTTAACTTATTCGTGATCCATATTAATTAATAAATCAATTAATATTAACTATATTTGAATCGAGACGTGTGACCCCGTAGGCTCAAATCATTTCCGGACATACGTTCATTTTACGTGATCACATACTAACAGCTCCCACTTGAGCTCGTAACAAATGAAGGTAATAACATTGGTTAGCGTCTAGCAACACGCCAATGCTCCCAGAAATATTTAAGTATAGTTTCTTAAAGTATATTTAAATGGTTGAGGCATTTATTATCCCTTTGTTCAGATACCGTGTTAAACATGAATATGGATCAATGTCATTTCATGATTTAACGATTCTGTTTCTCATTTCATCACTACTTAAGATTACCAAACATAATCCAGACACATCTGGATTCATTTGGACATGGCCATGTAAACATCTTAAATAGTCCCAATGAGGGGCCCAATGGTATCATTCTGCAACTATTAGTTGGAGGAACAAATCCTGTATTGACTACACGTGTCAGTCATCATACTTCACTACACTTTCTGAAAATAGCCCTTTATGTACTCCCTTATTCAGGAGAGTTAGAACTATATCTAGTAAGTGCAATCCATACATGCTGACCTGCTTGTATCTCAAGTCAAAGGATCAATAAAGTAACCATTTACGAATTTCACTTAATGACGCCGATCCATAAAGTGATAAATTCGTTAGTGGGATAGTCCGATATGCATCATATGGATACCATGTGAGTTTGGTGGACCAGCCATTATATATTCAAAGAATATAACCAATCGCTCAGATTTGTCTTAGTTTAATTATATTCCCATATAATTAATCGACAATGGACAATTTAGAATATTTAATAAAATATTCAAGGATTAAACATGCAAATATAGGATACAATTAATATTAAATGAAATCAAACATATCAAGTACTTTATTTCATTATGAAAAATATAAATTGTTTAACATCCCTTATCCAAATACCGAAACAACAGATTTACATGAAATAACTAGCTAATTTAAGTCCTATGCCCTCGGCATGCCTTTCAAGCTTGGGCCTAGCCAAAGCTTTTGTGAAAGGATCAGCTAAGTTAAAATCTGTGTGAACTTTGAGTAATTTTTTCTCTCCTAGTTCGATCTGCTCACGAACATAGTGATATCTTCTAGCATAATGTCTGGCACCTTTCTGAGCTCCGGGCTCGTTGGCAATGATTAATGCACCAGTGTTATCACAGTACATATCAGTGGGTAAGTCACTCGAGGGAATCACGTCAAGCCCGCTAATGAACTTCCTTATCCAGACTGCTTCCATTGCGGCTTCTGAGGCGGCAATGTACTCAGACTCTGTTGCAGACATGGCAACTGTGGTTTGCTTCTTGCTTTTCCAATCCACAGCACCTCCGTTAAGAACGAAGACGAATCATGACTGAGACTTCGTGTCATCTCTATCAGTTTGAAATCCAGCATCACAGTATCCGGTCACTTTGAGCTCTAAGTCTGGATTTCCTCCATACACCAAAAACATATCTTTAGTAGCCCGTAGGTACTTCAGAATGCTCTTAACAGCAGTCCAGTGACTTTCACCTGGATTCTGTTGATATCGGCTAACGATGTTTTGCGCGAACGCCACATCGGGTCTAGTGCATCTAACCGCATACATAATAGATCCCACAGCCGAAGCATAAGGGATTCTTCGCATACGCTCCACCTCATTAGGTGTAGTAGCACCCTGTTTGATAGATAAACTAAGTCCTTCTTGCATAGGTGTAAACCCACGCTTAGAATTCTCCATCTTGAATCGTTTCAAGATCTTATCAATATAAGCACTTTGACTTAGTCCAATTAATCGCTTTGATCTATCTCGGTAGATCTTGATTCCAAGAATGAATGCCGCTTCTCCTAAATCTTTCATGGCAAAACACTTTCCAAGATGGGATTTAACATCTTGCAACATTGGAATGTGTTTTCCTATGATCAATATGTCATCAACATATAAGACAAGGAAAGTAACATTACTCCCACTAGCTTTGCGATATACACATGGCTCATCGGGATTTTGAACGAAACCAAACTTTTTGATTTCTTCATCAAACCGCTTATTCCAACTTCTTGATGCTTGCTTTAGTCCATAAATAGACCTTTGAAGCTTGCATACTTTGTTGGGATGTTTTGGATCAATAAAACCTTCAGGTTGATCCATATAGACTTCTTCATCCAAGTAACCATTTAAGAAGGCAGTCTTAACATCCATTTGCCATATCTCAAAGTCATAGTACGCAGCTATGGCTAAGAGAATCCTAATAGCTCTAATGTCCGCAACTGGAGAAAAGGTCTCATCATAGTCAACACCGAAACGTTGAGTATAACCTTTCGCCACGAGACGAGCTTTATAGGTGTGTACATTTCCATCCATGTCCGTCTTCTTCTTGAAGATCCACTTACACCCAACAGTTTGAGCATTTTGTGGAAGATCAACCAAGCTCCAGACTTGATTGTCTTTCATGGATTTTATTTCCACCTTCGTAGCTTCAAGCCATTTGTCAGATTCCGGATCTGATAATGCAGCTTTGAAATTTGGAGGCTCATCGAGATCTCCTAAAACGTTTTCTTCTACCATCAGACATAATCTGTCAGTAGGACGTCTTGTCCTTACGGACCTACGAAGTGGAATCGCTTCATCATCATCGACTTGAGGTTCATCACTTTGAACATTCCCCCCCCCCCCAAGTTGATGATTGCTGGGAGCTTCAGAAGGTGACACATCTTCTTCTTGAGTCTCATCAAGTTCTACAACCCTCCCACTGTTCGGTTGAGCTAAGTTCTTTTCAAAGAATTCAGCATATCGAGCAACGCGAACAGTGTTTTTGACAGGATCATAGAAGTCGTAACCCATCGTTTCCTTAGGGTATCCGACAAAGATGCACTTAGTAGTTCTGGGTCCAAGTTTGTCAGGCGTATCGCGCTTCACAAGTGCCTCACATCCCCAGACTCTTAAGTAAGACAGATTAGGGATATCTCCATGCCATAATTCATATGGTGTCTTGTCAACCTTCTTTGTCGGAACCATATTGAGAATGCGTACAGCAGTCTCTAGAGCATAATCCCAAAACGAAATTGGGAGAGTTGTAAGGTTCATCATAGATCTCACCATGTCTAGCAAGGTTCGATTTCTCCTTTCAGACACTCCATTATGTTGAGGAGTGTATGGAGGAGTAAGCTGTTGGACAATTCCACACACTTTCAGATAATCCTTAAACTCTTGGCTTAAGTATTCACCACCTCGATCTGAACGAAGAATCTTGATGGTTTTGCCGAGTTGATTTTCTACTTCATTTTTAAACTCTTTGAATGTTTCAAACACTTCATGTTTATGTTTAAGCAAGTAAACATAACCATAACGACTGAAATCATCCGTAAACGTTATGAAGTAGCTAGCTCCTTTTCTTGACACATGTCTAAATGGGCCGCAAACATCGGTATGAATGAGTCCAAGAAGATCTTTAGCCCTCTCCGGTTTATGCAGAAAAGGTTTTCTAGTCATTTTGCCGGAAACACATGACTCGCATTTATCAAACGATTCATCATTTAATTGTAAGATCCCCTCACGTTGGAGTCTTTCAATGCGATTTTTGCCAATGTGTGCAAGACGACAGTGCCAAAGATAGGTAGAGTCCAAGTTAGTCTTGGCTCTTTTGCTAACATTATACATTGAATTATCATTTAGTGAATCACAACCACGCATATCAATTTCATAAATACCATTATTATCAATAGCATCAAAATAATGAACATTATTTTTAGAAACTGAAATACCATTATCATTAAAAACATTAATGAATCCGTTGTGTTTTAACACTGAAACTACACCTCTAGTAATAGATGGCGCATAATGACAATTGTCTAAAACATAATTAAACCGGAAGGAAGAACTAAATGATATTCTCCAATAGCTTCAACAGGTGTTGGTAGACCATTGCCCACGAACAGCTGCAAAGCTCCGGGCTTCAGCTTCCTCCTTTTCCTAAGTGCCTGTAATTCATTACAGATATGAGTTCCACAGCCAGTGTCATAAACCCATGATTTACGCTTAGTAAAGGAAAATAATTCAATAGTGAAGATACCTGAAGCACTAGCACTGCTAGCTTGCTTCTTCTTCACATTCAACTCGGCAAGATACTTGGGACAGTTCCTCTTCCAGTGCCCGACTTCATTACAATGATGACAGGTCTGGTCTTTTGCCGGATGCTCTTTTTTAGCCGGAGGGGTTTTCTTTGGTTTGGGGGAATTAGCAGCTTGCTTACCCTTGCCCTTACCATCAAACTTGCCTTTAGCTTGGTGCGATTTCTTAGCTTTCTGGATCCGACCCCCCTTTATCATAAGAACATTTGGGTCATTGGCCTTCTTTGGAATCGTCTTCTCATATTCAATGAGCATAGCATGAAGTTCAGTGACGCTCTTTTTCATAGAGTGCATGGTATAGTTTTGCACAAAGCCCTCAAATTCCTTAGTAAGGGATTTGAGAATCATGCCAACTTTTACCTCTTTATGATAAGCGTACTCCATCGAATCCTATTTGTCAAAAATGCTCTTCATCTTGAGCACATGACTGCTAACCGATTTTCCAGATTCAAGTTTCATGTCATGGAGTTCCACGACTAAGTCGAATAGTTCCACTCCAGCTTGTTTTTCATACAAGTATCTAAGTTCTCTGATCATATCATATGGAGTGTAATTCTCGAATTGTTTCTGAAGCTCGGGAGACATGCTCGCAAGCATCAAACAACAAACTTCATTGAATCTAGTGTATTGAACTCTATATTCATTTCTTTCAGCTGCTGTTGATTAAGCACCTGGTTCGGTTGGCCATTGCCTTTCAATGACATCCATGCGTTCTTCAACTCTTAGAACAATTCTCAGTTGACGATACCAGTCATTGAAATTTGATCCATTAAGCTTTTCTCTTTCAAATATTTGCCGAAAAGCATTGGTGTTTGTAGGAGGATTCATTGCCATCTACAAAACAGATTAAGTTCAAAAATCAGTATTTTCGATAATAAATCCTTAAGAAATCAATTACCCAATGTTTATAAAATAAACAATTAATTTCATTAAGGCTAGGATCCAATTGACATACACTCATTTCATCAGTTGATCTGCTAGAAATGATTGTACTCAAAAGGTAAGTGACGAGCAGTAATTGCATTACATGTGCAATTCCTAGTAAGAATGGGACCTACAAATTACATTTGATTCATCAAGTGATTTGTAGTCATGTTTTGTCCCATCTTTTGCCACGGGTTAAGGTCTCACCGCTTAACTCGCTTTAAGTCGTCCAACCAAGAACGCGCAAATTTGTCCACCACTGTGTACCAGTGAGTGGGATTTGCCATGCAACTGCCATTTCACCACTGTGTACCAGTGAGTAAAACAACACCACAAGTGTCCTTTACAAGTTGGATGGCAATGACTTAAGTTTATTGGGTCAATCAATTTGATGTGTGATCAAAAAGTTATGTTTGAAGATTCATGCATATCTTCTAAACATAATATGTTTATAAAACTCATTTTTATTGCCTTTAAATACAAAAGAGCTCGGTAGCTCCATTTGAACGCACAAAGAAGCGCAAGGGCAAAGGTTTGCGATGGACGCAATTAAAAACCCGCCCTTTTAGGAGGTTAACGCACTCCGACTTATACCTCTCTTAGAGTTTGTTCAAATGGGTGAGCCGGTGTATCTTTTGATTTTAGGGCACCAATTTTATAAACAAAATCATTATTTCAATGTAATTTAGTCAAGTTTAATTTCCGAAAAACAATTTTGCACACAATTTTCTTAAAGGGCAAAACTAAACATACTAAATATAAACACGTAACAATTAGGTATCCATCCTCGGTTAGGCCACTATGGTTTAAGATTGGCTCCCCTTTCTCAAGGAAAAGGACCACATACATCAAGTAAACTTGATTGCGTAAGCCAAAATTTAATAACAAATTTATCACATAAACACATAAGGTGCTGATATGAAAATCCAGCAGCTTCACGACCCATTTAGGCCTAGAGGATGGCCGAACTGGACTTAGCACAGAACTACAAAGTTGTAGCCCTATGAGTCAAGTATCTACTGTTCAAAGGACGACTTCTAACTCCTTACGGATTAAAAGATATGATCGTTTTAGTGGACTGGTGTCAAACAGCAACATTAATATATAATTATCACATTGTCAAACAATTAATTATTTTAATTATCCACCTAAAAGACCTAGTGATCAAGTAATTTTATCATTATAACTAAGTAATAATCATGAATCAATTGCATGTAAAAACTCATGATTATTACTTCTTTTTAACAATTAAAATAGAGGTAATCCATAAACGCATGCAATTAACACATTAATCATGCAATAAATCAAAACTTGCAATTTGGGTTTCCTAAAAAAAAAATTTTTTTTATTTCCAGATTTTCGAATTGGGGTTTATCAAAAAAATTTTTTATTGTTTATTTCATTATTTTATTACAATTAAACCAATTAATTAATAAAATAATCAAATAATTACATAAAAAATTCGAAAAATATGAAACCTTAACCCCCCTTCAAGTTTTGATTTTTAGGTAATTAAAAATCATATGGGTGGCTCGTGATACCACTGTTGGAATATATAACTAAATATCATTATTCACGAGTACGCAACGGAAGCAAATCAAACCATGTAATCAAATAATTAACCTTGAAATAGGATTAAGGAATACCTCTTAATGTAGATGATAAAGTAAAGAAACTTTAAAAGGATTTGAAGTAAATCCCTCTACGATTGCACACACGATCCACCGATATAGGTGTGCTAGCACTTGATCACGAACCGAGTAACCTTTGGCTTGATCTCCTTCTTCAAAACCGAAAACCAAAAACCCAAAGGGTTTTCCCTTGGTTTGGCCGTCCAAAAGAATGAGAGGAGAGAAGGAGATGAAAGGTTTTAGGAGTTATAACTTTGTAGTTTGTTGTAGAAAACCATAAGGCTACCTTTAGTATTTATAGGTAGGATTAAACTTGGCCATCAAGTTTAGGGTTTCACTAGGAAACCTAGTAGGGAGGCCGGCCCCCTATATGCATTTCTAGAACCTTCCCTAATCGTTTTAATTACAATTATCTCCTTACTTTAACGACCGTTAGCTAGTAACCGTTAAATATTAACGACCGTTCGTTAACTTATTCGTGATCCATATTAATTAATAAATCAATTAATATTAACTATATTTGAATCGAGACGTGTGACCCCGTAGGCTCAAATCATTTCCGGACATACGTTCATTTTACGTGATCACATACTAACAACCTCCTAGGTGCTCACATTGCAAGATATATGGACATAAATTTGATGATTGTAGTGTGAGACCAAGGACACAGAAAGAAATGGATATACGTATGGCTACAGCAGTTCCAGCTTCACAGGTTGGTCCATCAGGGACTAAGGATGGCCCAACAGGGGCCAATCAGGTTGATCCACTAATGACTCAGGCAGAAGATGGGTTCCAGAAGCCCAAGAGAAGAAAAAGGAGGCCCAAAAAGCCTCAATCATTTGCTATCCCTAAGCCCAAAGTCATTTATGTTCCTAAGAAGACCCAGGATTCAAAGGGTAAAGCTTCAGTAGTAGCTACATCTACCATAGCCACTACAGATCCATCAGCACCAGTTAGATTTCCTACTGCAACAGCTACAGTCCCTCAGAGACCTCTTCAGATTCACACAGATACTCATACTGGCCCAGATACTCATTCAGGTACACAAGCTCATACAGGTCATGATTCTATTCTTACTCCTCCTGGCCCTGCTGTTGAGATTCGAAACCAGTATGATGCACTTTGCCAGATTAACACTACTGATGCTAGTACTTTCTTAGCTGAGCCTATTGTTCCTACTAAGGATGATTTTGAGGATGAGTCTGATAGTGATGAAGTGCTTTGCGGTGGAGGTGATACTGCTCAGCTCATGGGTTCATAAAGATTTACTTCTAGCTTTATTTTCATTTTTTGTTTATATTGCTAGTTGATTGTTCTTGCTGTTCTGGGCCTGTCCAGTTTACTCAATTGATTCATTTCTTGCATCATGGGTCCCTTTTATTATTTGCGGGGGGGCCGTGAGGGCATTTACTATGTAAATGTTTAAGTCAACTGGCATTCAGCCATGTTGCCTGTGCTTTCTTGTGATTAATACAAATTCTAGCCAGGGGTGACGACCTTTACCGGGAATTTTTTTTTTATAATGAACACCACACTGTGATCGCTGCCGCTAATACTGTCGCCGTCGAAACTACCATTATCGCCGCCGCATCGTATGGGTATACGTCTAGTCATGTTAAAATGATTTCGAATTGCATGTGTTCTAATTACTCTTGATATAAAATCCTCAAATCTAAATATTCTTTCTCAACCATTTAAACGGTCATTGGTTTAAAACTATAAAAACATACTGTATTTATTTAACTAGTATATGTTCATTTAATATTAAAAAAAATATGTATATATATGAAGAAACAAGTTAGCTAGAAAGAAAGGACAATAGGGTAGGATCAAATAGGCTCGCTTTCTCCGCGTTTCCTTAGGCTCGGCTCATGGGGGATCTCTCTCTCTCACAGTCTCCCTTCTGTTGACACCATCTTTATATGCTTCTTTAAATCCTGCACTTTTTTACCCTTAAAAACCGATTACATGAAGGCCTAAAGATTGCCTTTTTTACATTTTTCTATTTTCTTCTCATATTCTTCCTAACATTATTATATATTTATTTCAGCCATTTTCTAGAGATAAACTTGATGCATTTTTTTTAAACATGTATATAAACTATAGATAGATAGATTATTTTAACACATATTCTTTTTTATTCAATAGATTATAGAAAAATGATATGAACTTTACCAGTACAGTACTGCTGCCTTACATCTCCTAAATTTTCTCTATCGCACCAATGTAAGGGTTGCTGTTCGGATCTTCTGAACAGCTGCAGTTCGTATGATTTCCCATAGATTATACATTAATTAAAGGTTTGTTAATTTATGTCCACGTGTCACAAGTTATCGTATATTTAGTTAAATGATAATGCAAAACTTTTTTAAAATATGAAAATATATGTTTATGATAATAATTATTATAAAAATGATGAATGTAAGCTAGATTGACTGGTTAAATATTACAATTATTAATTATTTAGAAACATATAGCTCATTTAATACATCATTAAAATTTTTACATTATTCACCTAGCAAAGGCCTTTTTTATTTTTTAAAAAATTATTATTTTGTAAGATTTTACTAGTGACAACTTTATTAGTATAAGTTTTTATACACTGCATGTCAATGACAACCTATAAATGCTAATAACAACTTATAAAACTTCATTATCCATACTTTATTGTCTATACTCCCTTATAAAAGAAACTGAACTCCTCTCCCTTAAGTTTAAGAACCTGAAATGTCTAATTTACCTCCATCTTAATACATCCTTACTTCTATTTTATAGACTGTGACTAAAATGTCTTTAAAAAAATTCAACCTCTATCTCTTCATCACGCAGAAACACATAGCAAAAACCCTAATTCACAATTTGTCCCCCTCCTCTCCCCTTTCACATCCCACCGCAAAAAATCATCACATTGCCGACCGCAATGAAATTACTTTTACGTTAATAACCACACATCCACCGTCTCACCGCCGCTGCATTGCGCGGACACCAATCTAGTATATTCATATTCACATTTCTGTTTTACTTTGTAGCAACTCTGAATAATTACTAATAATAACTTTTTAAACTTAAAAACAAAGAAATAGTAGTAATATTCTTTCTATTTTTTCACCTTTTTATATTCCGTATCTCATTAATTTGAAAACCCTACAAAGACCCCATTAATTAGTTATATCTTCCTTTATTCACCAAGAAAGATTTTAAACTTTCTTGTTTCTTGAAACCACTTTAATTACATATCCACTTTATAATTATTCACCACAAGAAAGACTTCAAACTTTCCTTTTTCTTGACAACCCTAAAAAAACCCATTAATTATATCCATCCTTTATTCACCAAGAAAGCTAGCTAAACGTACCAATAAACACTTACACTTGAAAGAACACAACAGTAAGGGCTGACACTACAGTGAACAGGTAGTAGCTATGCTAGCTAGCTAGCTTAGATAGACATTTCATAAGATTATTTTAAGTCCATTTTGTCTCTCAAGTTCAAGAAGAAAAAAAAGCTAATAAGCTGACCAGCCACTCATCAAAACCTTTTTGTAACTTTCTTTTTTGTCTTTTTGGTTAGAAGATTTGAGGTCCAAAATTTTCTTCAATTCATCTCTTACTTCACACACTGTTTCTCTTAAAAGTTTATAGAAAAAATAAAAATAAAAAAAATACTAGTGTGTGTGTGTAAGTGAGTAGAGTGAGAGAAAAAGAGAATAAAAGAGAGAAAAGGGGGGTTTGACCGAAGAAATCGAGGCCATCATCATATCTTTCCTTCCTTCTTTGCTCCCAAGTCCTAACTCCCAAGAAGAGTATATAAAATTCAGGTTATATTATACTTTCACTTTATATAATAATGTATGATGTATATGTATATATATGCTTAGTAAAAAAATTTTCAATGTATATAGTATGATTATTACAATTTAATAATGTAGCTAGTCAATGATATATGTATCAACATTCCATCTAGTGGATCTTTTGAGTTCACTAGAATTTTAAAATGTTTTGTTAACTTGTACAACTAAAATTTCTATCCTTTGTTTAGTCACATTTGATGTAACTAAGTGTCTTTTTCTCATTCATAAAGTTTTGTAATGTAGTTTCAAAAAACTATAGTTATAAATAATTCAATGTGCAAAAAAGTCATCAATGATTGTTATCCCAAGAAGCATTACAAATCTAAGCCCTCAAAACCCTCGTCTTGAAACAACAACTTCTCCTCACTTTCACGAGATCCAATCTTCTTTATTAGCTTCTCTTCATCAATATTGATCTATTTCCAAACCACCCTCTTCATCATCATCATAATATATAAAATTGCATACTTTTTTCTTCCATTTTACTAGTTCTTTTCTCTGAACAAGTTAACTCCGTTTATCAGAGCTAACTTGTTCGTTAAGAGAACACAAAAAAAGTTATCAATAAACGAAAACCGGATCTAAAAGTATTCATCAGTTAGCAAAAGTGTTATCAACATCAGTCAAGAAATCTTTTGTTATTCAAAAGAAATCAGATCTAGGTTTGTGTAATCTACTTGATCACAAGCTAGTAAAAAAATGGCCATCAAGAACTCATGGGTTTCTTTCATTTTGAAATACTTTTTATGAAGTTTTATCTTTTTAAATTTTTTAATTATTTTTGTGAATTTAGTACCTTTGATTATAATGTTGTACAAATTTTGTGGCAGGAAATATATATTATTACAAGAACACTGGTGCAAGAATAATTGTGGAAATAATATGGCATCATCTTCAAATTCGCCATGTGCAGCCTGCAAGTTTTTAAGGCGAAAATGCCAACCAGAATGTGTATTTGCACCTTATTTTCCACCAGACCAGCCTCAAAAATTTGCTAATGTTCACAAAGTGTTTGGAGCTAGCAACGTGACAAAGCTTCTGAATGAACTCCATCCTCACCAACGTGAAGACGCCGTGAACTCGCTTGCATACGAGGCGGACATGCGTCTCCGGGATCCGGTATATGGTTGTGTTGGTGTCATCTCCCTTCTCCAACACCAACTCCGCCAGCTCCAAATGGATCTTACATATGCAAAATCCGAACTTTCCAAGTACCAAAACCATAACTTGAGCGGTACTGCCGCTCAAGAACTTATAGCTGCCGCTGCTGCTGCAGCGGCAACAACCCACCACCAAACCCTAGGAAACAACTTGATTTCCTGTTGTGGTGGTGGAGTCACTCGAGACCATCTATACCACCACCACCCACCCTTTTTCGCAACTAGAGATCAACAAACTTCTGTCATTAGGGCTTTTGATGTCAACAATAATTACGACACTTCAGCCGGTGTTCTTGCTATGAATATATCAACCGGAGGTATTGGCCAACACCCGCAATTCCAGCAACCTCGAGGCGCCGGAACAGATGATGGGCCAACAACAATTGATCCTTAGGGTTTCAAAGGTAATCACATCCATATATAATTATCTTTGGAGATATATTGCCAAAAACAACCTCATTTCTAGTGTTTCTAATCTGATTCTTGCTTCATTGTAATGATACTACATATTACTTGAGATGCTATATCATAATTTTATTTATACTTGAAACTTTATGATTATAATTATACTATAAGTTTTGTTTTGCTAAATTTTGATAATATTGTTATTATATGCAAAATTATTTGTTACAAAATGAATAGATAGACCAGGAGATGGGTCCATGTACAAATAGTGTTTTGTTTGTTTTAGTTGTTTCTATTTCACATAATCAAACTTGTGTAGTATGAAATGCTGTATATTTTTTTGTTTTGTCTCCCCAAAACTGCCATCTTTTGTGATGAAAACTAGGTGTAATGATTACCTCTATAGTCTATTTCTTGTTTTTCAGAAATAGGATGGTCAAATTTATTGATACCATTAATTTCTTTTTTGTCATATTTATCATATTTGATATAAATGTGCTGTAAATGAATTGTAATTTCATGCAGTTATTCGAGTAAGAAATGTGTTTGACTCAAAGTTCGAAAAATAAAATGTGTTTGACTCATTGTGAGTCTTTTAAAGCATAACAAAGATTAATGTCTGAATAATCGGGTTTACCTAATGGCGGAAGACACTTATAATGTACGACAGACAATGCTTGATAGCCAAAGATCACCAAAGCCACCAGCTCTGAAAACTACCCACCGCTAAAAAAACCCACTGCAATAACACTTGCCGAGAATGAACTCGAGTACTCGACTTATATATAGTCTCAAATCCATCTATTAGTTGAGTTTAAGTAGCTAAATTAGTAGTGATATATATGGTTTGAGTTTAAAACGTTATAAAGCTCAGCTAGAAAAATACTAGCAAGTTCGTCAATCCCATCAATATATGAGGAAAAAATACAGTTCATCCTATCAATTCTAGCTTCTTGTGGAACTTGCTTCCAAATTGTAATATAAAATCGCCAAACCAGAAGTTATTTTTCACTATATTGTCGTTTTCTCTTTTAATTGGATTTTTGTAAATGGAGTAGAAATTGTAAAGATCTTTTGTCTCAATTGGCAAATGGATCGATCCGTATTTTTGTTATGTTTAAACTCTCTAATTAGTGTCTTCACTATCTTGCTAGACTTTTTAATATACATTGGCGTTAAAAGGAAAAAAACTTAATCGGTAATTCTTTAGCATGTTGCTAGCCTTTTTTAGTAATTATTTAATATTTTTTTTTAAACGGCATTTTTTTTTTTTTTTTTTTTTTTTTTTTTTTTTTTTTTTTTTTTTTTTTTTTTTTTTTTTTTTTTTTTTTTTTTTTTTTTTTTTTTTTTTTTTTTTTTTTTTTTTTTTTTTTTTTTTTTTTTTTTTTTTTTTTTTTTTTTTTTTTTTTTTTTTTTTTTTTTTTTTTTTTTTTTTTTTTTTTTTTTTTTTTTTTTTTTTTTTTTTTTTTTTTTTTTTTTTTTTTTTTTTTTTTTTTTTTTTTTTTTTTTTTTTTTTTTTTTTTTTTTTTTTTTTTTTTTTTTTTTTTTTTTTTTTTTTTTTTTTTTTTTTTTTTTTTTTTTTTTTTTTTTTTTTTTTTTTTTTTTTTTTTTTTTTTTTTTTTTTTTTTTTTTTTTTTTTTTTTTTTTTTTTTTTTTTTTTTTTTTTTTTTTTTTTTTTTTTTTTTTTTTTTTTTTTTTTTTTTTTTTTTTTTTTTTTTTTTTTTTTTTTTTTTTTTTTTTTTTTTTTTTTTTTTTTTTTTTTTTTTTTTTTTTTTTTTTTTTTTTTTTTTTTTTTTTTTTTTTTTTTTTTTTTTTTTTTTTTTTTTTTTTTTTTTTTTTTTTTTTTTTTTTTTTTTTTTTTTTTTTTTTTTTTTTTTTTTTTTTTTTTTTTTTTTTTTTTTTTTTTTTTTTTTTTTTTTTTTTTTTTTTTTTTTTTTTTTTTTTTTTTTTTTTTTTTTTTTTTTTTTTTTTTTTTTTTTTTTTTTTTTTTTTTTTTTTTTTTTTTTTTTTTTTTTTTTTTTTTTTTTTTTTTTTTTTTTTTTTTTTTTTTTTTTTTTTTTTTTTTTTTTTTTTTTTTTTTTTTTTTTTTTTTTTTTTTTTTTTTTTTTTTTTTTTTTTTTTTTTTTTTTTTTTTTTTTTTTTTTTTTTTTTTTTTTTTTTTTTTTTTTTTTTTTTTTTTTTTTTTTTTTTTTTTTTTTTTTTTTTTTTTTTTTTTTTTTTTTTTTTTTTTTTTTTTTTTTTTTTTTTTTTTTTTTTTTTTTTTTTTTTTTTTTTTTTTTTTTTTTTTTTTTTTTTTTTTTTTTTTTTTTTTTTTTTTTTTTTTTTTTTTTTTTTTTTTTTTTTTTTTTTTTTTTTTTTTTTTTTTTTTTTTTTTTTTTTTTTTTTTTTTTTTTTTTTTTTTTTTTTTTTTTTTTTTTTTTTTTTTTTTTTTTTTTTTTTTTTTTTTTTTTTTTTTTTTTTTTTTTTTTTTTTTTTTTTTTTTTTTTTTTTTTTTTTTTTTTTTTTTTTTTTTTTTGGACAGGTTTGTTTGATTTTGGTTTTTGATTTGTGTTTGTGTTTTTGTTTTTTTTTGTTTTTTGTTTTTTGTTTTTTTTTTTTTTTTTTTTTTTTTTTATACGTCGTACCGGGATTTCACTATAGAAAATGCACTAGAAAGAAATTAAAGGCAAATGTGAACAGAAACAGAATTTAATCAAACAACACTCAATATCAATTCTCAAATTGATTATTAGATGATTTGATTATTTTTGTTATTATTAACTCAAATCTCCACTGTTAATCAGGTGAGATTCACATAACTAATTGTTATGTGTTCTATTACAATCAACCTCAATTGATCAGAAAATAAGAGATACAAATTATGAATACAGAGAGATAAGTAGAAAAGAAGAAAACGGGTTATGAACCCTTATATAAAAGCCAAGAATAGAGTGTTGACACTCTTAGCCCTCTTCTCCCATCTCTTGTCTTCTTTAGTCCTTATCTATATCTTCAAGCTGCTTCAGTCCTTAAACTTCTAAACAATACAGCTTCAGTCCTTTAAGTCCTGCACATTGTACTAATCATGCCATAAGTACAAATAAAATAAACATAAGAATAAGATTAACCTTTTTAACATCCCCCCTTAATCTTATTCTTAACTAGCAGGTTTAAACAAATTGACCATTTTCATCTTTTGACATAAAATCTCATGAACTTTTGTATCCAATCCCTTTGTTAAGATGTCAGCCACATTATCTGCTGCATCTACTTTCTCAGTTTTAATGACCCCTGCCAGAATTTTTTCTCTCACAAAATGAAGGTCAATTTCTAAATGTTTTGTTCTTTCATGGAAAACTGGATTGGAAGCAATCTTAATTGCTGATTTATTGTCACAAAACACTATTACAGGAAGTACATTTAAAATATGTAAATCTTGTAAAATTTTAACAATCCAAATAACTTCACATGTAACAGAAGCCATAGCTCTATACTCACCCTCAGTGGATGAATTAGAAACAATGTTTTGTTTCTTGCTTTTCCAAGATACTAAAGAACCACAAAAGAAAACACAATATCCAGTGACTGACCTTCTACTGGAAATGCATTTGGCCCAGTCAGAATCTACATATGCTTCCATAGATATATGAGCAGCTTTAGATATAAAAATACCCTTACCAGGAGCATTTTTCAAATATTTCAAAACTCTCATAGCAACTTTAAGATGAGATTTAAGAGGTTTATGCATAAACTGGCTTAAACAATGAACTGTATAAGCAATGTCAGGTCTAGTATGAGTTAGGTAAATTAATTTACCTATCAATTTTTGATATTCAGTAATATTGTCCAAAACAGGATCAGTATTAGAAGCTTCACTAGACAAATGCACATTAGGATCAAGAGGAACATGGACAGGTTTACCAGCTAACAAACCATAGTCAGACAAAAGATCTAAGCAATACTTCCTTTGATTTAAACATAAACCATCTTTATTCTCAATTACTTCAATACCAAGGAAATATTTCAATATTCCTAAATCTTTGATTTGAAACTGAGTTTTCAAATACTCTTTAAAATTCTTAATTTCATTGTTATTATTACCAGTGACAATAATATCATCAACATATACTAAAAGAGCAATAAACACACCCTTGTTATCTTTGGTAAATAAAGAATAGTCACTCTTACTTTGGACAAAACCATCATTGACTAAAGCTTCAGTTAACTTAGCATTCCATTGTCTAGGTGCTTGTTTAAGACCATACAAAGACTTTTTCAATTTGCAAACCCTATTATCATTAATATCAGAAAAACCTTCAGGAGGTTTCATATAAACATCTTCATGTAAATCTCCATACAAGAAAGCATTGTTGATATCAAGTTGATAAAGATTCCAATTATTTTGAACAGCTAGAGTAATTAAACATCTAACAGTAACTATTTTAACCACAGGTGAAAAAGTCTCATCAAAGTCAACACCTTCCTTTTGACTATAACCTTTAGCCACAAGTCTAGCTTTATATCTTTCTATTTCTCCATTAGACTTGTATTTGATTTTGTAAATCCATTTACATCCAATAGGTTCTCTACCTTTAGGCAACTCAGTTAATTCCCAAGTATAGAGCTTCTATTTCTTTATTCATAGCATCAATCCAAACAGTGTGTTTACAAGCATCACTATATCTTTGAGGTTCAGTACTCTTATTTAACTCAGAAATAAAAGAAACACAATTATCAGTTAAAGCAGTGTAACAAACAAACTTTTCCAAACCATATTTGACACTACTATTGACAATAAAATCCTTGTATTTGTTACTTGGAAAAACAGAAGTTCTTTCAAACCTTCTCAAAGGCTGAACAATATCATTAACAACATTGGGATCATTATCTTCATTTTGATTATCAACATTTTGATTTAAAAGAATATTCTGATCTTCATTATTTCCCTCAGAAATATTATCATTGTTATCCTCAAGTGTTGCTGTACTCCCACTGGTAGAGTTACTAGGAACACTGCCATAGTGAGATGTACTGCCATCACTATTAGGATCACTGCCACTATCTCTCTCTTCATCATTGGGAGGATCAGGATATTCATTCTCATCAAAGAAATTGAGTTGTTCAGAAAAACCATTTTTAGAAGTTTTATTTAAAATTTTATTATTTTTTAAAGGAAAAATATTTTCAAAGAACTTGACATCTCTAGAAACAAAAATAGACTTGTCATTTAAAGCAAGTAATTTATAACCTTTTTTTGAAGAAGAATATCCTAACATGATACATTTGGTTGTTCTACTTGAAAATTTGTCAAGATTATTAAGGTTTTTTGAAAAACATAAACAACCAAATGACCTAAAGTGAGAGAGATTAGGAGTGTGGCCAAAAATTAACTCATAAGGGGACTTTCCATTAAGCACAGAAGAAGGCAATCTGTTAATCAAATATGTAGCAGTTAGAACACATTCAGTCCATAGATTAAGAGGGATTCCCCCTGAAACATAAGAGCCCTAGCTACATTTAACAAATGTCTATGTTTCCTTTTGTAAGTTCCCTGGTACGGATCGTTAATAGCTTGCTCCAGTTATCTTGAGGTGCGGAATCCCTCACTATAACTTGTTGATCAACAATAATCCCCTAGATCACCTGCTGCCTCGCAGATCTTTTTCGGGCTAGCGGAACAACCTTTGACGACTTAACCTGCACAAGTATGCTTGATATTTCGACAAATGTTCAACCCTAATCTCTGTTAAGGTTCAGTTTATATAGGTAACACCTGACATGGGCTTCAGCGAGTTGGCCTCGCAAATCCAGCCCAGCCCGTCACTAATGCGAGGTCGCATTCTGTGATTGGCCTCGTATTTGACCCTACAAATACGGAGTCGTATTCCCTATGTGAAATGCGAGGTCGCATTTCACACTTAGCAATTTATTACACATTCAATACTTCAACTTAATCTAGTATTCTATGCATAATACTAAGTTCATTAATGACAATCACATTACAAAGACATATAACAATATGAGCCCAAACAATCTAGACTGCTATTGACATAGATGTGCACTTACATACTCCCCCTTGGCAATAGCTTCTAGACGTTAACATACTTATGTCTTTGTCTTGTCTTTGTCATCAATCTACTTCCTCTGCTTCTTCTTATCAGCCTTCTTCTTCTTCTGAACTTCCTCTGAATCATCTGCAGCCTTATAAAAATCACAGTCTGAATGTAAGCCGATCTTCAAGCACAAACTCACTGTATTTCTATATCGCAACGCTGGACCCTGAAAATCTTTTGGAAACCAAATATTAACACTGTTCAGCTTCAGCAGATCTTTCTTGCAGAAGTTCACTAGATGCAAAGGCTCATAAATCCTCACAATCTCATAGTAATGATCACCATACATCACAGCTTCATACGTCTTACTATCAAAGTACCAGCCTATCATATTATCCAATAAGTCCTTCTTGAATTTCTTCAAAGGCACTTCTTTGGCAAACTTGGTCGGCTCATACTCCAAAGTAACAACATGCTTCTTTGTCTTCGGATCTATCTTCGATTTATCCTTGACCATCTTGCCTTCCTGTGGATGATACTTTCTCTGAGATGGATCCTTGATCTTCATGTCTTTTGCTATAGACCTAGCAATATAATTTCCAAACTCAGATCCACTAGGATTGATTAGTTCTAGCCTAGCTAAGCACCAAAAATCAACATCAGTAAGTGAGTTGATGGCTTCTTCTTATCAGCCTTCTTCTTCTTCTGAACTTCCTCTGAATCATCTGCAGCCTTATAAAAATCACAGTCTGAATGTAAGCCGATCTTCAAGCACAAACTCACTGTATTTCTATATCGCAACGCTGGACCCTGAAAATCTTTTGGAAACCAAATATTAACACTGTTCAGCTTCAGCAGATCTTTCTTGCAGAAGTTCACTAGATGCAAAGGCTCATAAATCCTCACAATCTCATAGTAATGATCACCATACATCACAGCTTCATACGTCTTACTATCAAAGTACCAGCCTATCATATTATCCAATAAGTCCTTCTTGAATTTCTTCAAAGGCACTTCTTTGGCAAACTTGGTCGGCTCATACTCCAAAGTAACAACATGCTTCTTTGTCTTCGGATCTATCTTCGATTTATCCTTGACCATCTTGCCTTCCTGTGGATGATACTTTCTCTGAGATGGATCCTTGATCTTCATGTCTTTTGCTATAGACCTAGCAATATAATTTCCAAACTCAGATCCACTAGGATTGATTAGTTCTAGCCTAGCTAAGCACCAAAAATCAACATCAGTAAGTGAGTTGATGGCTTCTTCGTTATAGTCCAAATACTGCACTCCGTCTGTTCTCCTGATAATGAGAAGTCTCAACTCATCATCCCAATGAAAACTCACGATTCTTGAGCATGAAGTAGTGGCGTAGGCTTCAACCTTCTCTCCCTGAATCTTGTCTTTACTTGATAGGTTTATGCGATGCCTCATACTTAGCCATGTTTTTCTTCCAAGTAATAACCCAATCTGGTCTAGTATCAACAGGCTCTGTATGTTGCACATCAGGATCTTCAGCAATTGGTTCTTGCATGACTGGAGCTTCAGGATCTTGGACTTGTTCAGACTTGTCCATTCTATCAAGCTTAGCTCTGAAGTCATCAATACTAAACCCTTTGCACTCAGCATCTTTATCCACAAGCCTTGAAGCTGTAACTGGCATATCGACTTCTGCGATATCCATCCAGCTCTCATCACCATTGATTATCTCACCTTCTTCCCTCACAGCATCAGTTGTCTTAGAAGACCCTACCATACCAGGTGCAATCTCATTCAGAGACTCTATTGCCTTGGTCAGATCCTCTTGATGCTTATTGCCTTTATCTTTTGCTGCATCCGGGTCTTGATTTGAATCATCATCTTTCTTTTTTGAAAGCTCATCACCCTTACAGCCTAGATCTGGCAACAATTCTTTTTCACCAAAAACTTCTCAAACAATTCATTTAACTCTGATTGCATCACACAATCTAGCATGACATCTGCAATCTTAGTCATCTGTTCAGCTACTCTAACTATGTCAAAGTTGGACATGAGAGTGTTAATAAAGTCTTGATGATTCCTTCTTTCATCATTAAGAGCTTTCTTTAACGTCTCAACTTCCTTTTGCTTTCTCTGCATCTCTTTCTCATGGTTCTTCTTTTGTTCCTCCAACTCATCAAACAAACCATTAACTCTAGCCTCTAACACCGTCATCTTCCTTTCATGTCAGCCATACCAAACACTGGTGGTAATATAGGAACTTGACGTGTAGTCGCTTCAGTTCTTGGTTCAGGATTAGGCACTGAATCCTTCATTCTATGAGTTGTAGATGGCCTTTCAAGATTTACAGTTGTCTTCTGAGATCTTCTTGGTATCACTGTCTCTACATGTGATTCAACTGATCTCCTAGACCTCTGTTCAGGAACTCTGCTTGATACTTCTGGAGACTTGATCGTCTCATCTACTCCACTAGCAGCAGTTTTCTCCTTGACTTTCAATTTGATAACAGTTTTCTTCTTTGGAGCAGGTACCTCTTCAACTTCTGGCACCTCAGATTCCTTAGAAGACTCTGTTCGTTTCCTTTTCAGACCTGAATCAGATGAAACTTTCTTTGAAGCACCTTCAGAAGTACTAGCAGCATGATCAACGGTATCTTCATGTGCTTCTGCTTCCTTTTCAAGAACCACATCTCTCTCAACTATCACCTCTTCTGTGCCTTGAACCTGTGGTTGTGCTATGTCGCCCATTGGCACATCTGGCATCACCATCTGTAGAGGAACTGGATTAGCTACTGGCTCATGTGGAATAATCTCAGTCCTGAATCTGGCAAACTCTTCAGATGTAGGTGGATTGAAATTAATATCCACTAGAGCTCCAAACAAAGGAATATCTTGAGCACCTGGATCACCATCAAAGCGACTCTTGAGCTCATCATATGCCCTTTTTACAATAGATGTCACTTTCAGGACCGACTTAGTAGCAGGCAGATTAGGAATATAATGATTAATGATCATCATAACGAATCTAGGATAAACCATAAACCTATGCCCTTGCCTGGCAGTTGTTTGTTTCCTCAATTGTTGAAGAAATACTTAGAAAAACTATACGGTTTGTTGTATACCAGACCAACCATCTGACCTTGAGATTCTTGATTAAGCGTATCCCATCCGGTTCTTCTACTACACAAACTAACCAACAATATGTGCGCTAAGTATCTCCATCTTCCAAAGAATCCCCTCTTCTTCAATGTTCCCACATTCAAGTCATCAGCATATCCCATCCTAGTTTAATTGTTTTTTGGATTTTTCTTTGTAACTGTACTTTTGGATCACTAGCTCCTTGCTAGTCGATCTCCTCTTTAATATATTCCTGCCGTTCTAAAAAAAAAAATCCTCCAACAATGACCTCTCTACTAAAAGTAGTAGATCCATTCTCTCCTCCTTCTTGATCTAATGTACCTAAACTCAAGATATCAATAAGATCCTGAGCAGAGAACTTAATGGTCTTGCCAGCAACCACTGTTTCAATCAACTCCTGAGTAGCAGTCTTCTTATGCCTTGCATTTTCCCAAAACTCTACCAGGTATGACTCATAAAGCACTGGTGAATGAGTAAGAATATGGTGAATTCTTGACCGCTTCAAAAACCTGAAAATGTCATGATAATATTCTGTTCCATCTTGATTCTCATCCAAATTGATCACAAAGTTATGACCTGATACAAATTCTCTTGCCATTTCTGTAATCAATAACAAATAATTAATCACTCAAATAGACATAAAAATTCATATCCCTATCATACACAACTAAAATTATCCCGGTAATTTAGTCAAAAGCATAAATTATCCCTGTAATTTATAATATAACATAAATTATCTCTGTAATTTAGTTAAGCATCATTAACTCATTTTCAAATCTTTATAAACATAAACTTTTGAAAATCTGTTAAATTGACTTAAATTAACCCTGTAATTAATATAAAAATTAACTCATTTTCAAATATTTATAAAAATAAACTTTTGAAAATCTGTTAAGTCAAAAATAACGAGGTCGTATCCCTGTACGAGGTCGTATTTCAAGGTCAAAGTACGGTCAACCAAACTCTAAAATACAAAGTCGTATTTTCCAATTTGGCCACGTATTTGATCAGGTCGTAAATCGGCATCGTATTTCGAAAGTCAAACCAAGTCAAAATTAATTGACATTTACGAGGTCGCAAATCTGGGCTAGCAAACCCCCAAATGCGAGTCCGTCGCACTGTTCATCTTCCCCAACGCGATTTTGCGATTTACCCAACCAAAACTGGTAAAAATTGTTTCTTTATACTCGTATTCAAACGATAAAGATACCCCAACCCTTATTTTTAACCAAAAACATCAAAATCGAATGAAAATTGAAAAACCTAGTTCGAAAATTTCGAACTCTATTTTCTTGATTTTCTTGTTGCATGGTCAACTATAGGACGATTAGATAATATACCTAGATTCAGTGTTTCACGAGGATCACAAATATATCACTCAAAAACACTCGATCTAATTGTATATATCAAATCTCAAACGGGGTAGCAAAGTAGTATTTTCGGGGTCGTAAAGCTCTAATTTTGATTTTTAATATGTGAGGTCGTGTTTGGCTAAAATGGGTTTATATACCCACTTGACCCGAATGGATCTGGGTCAACCCGGCCCCATTACGAGGTCGTATTTGCCTAAAGCCCAATTAGACCAATTACAAGGTCGTATTCTGCTTCTTGCAATTACGAGGTCGTAATTACCTCCTGCACACTTTAAAATCAAAATTTCGTCAAAGTTTCTGAATAATTGATCAACGATTACCACGAACTTCCTGGAAATATGAAAATTTAAAAGATCAAACCTGTAGGCATCAAATTTTCATCTTTTCCCTGATCTTCGTCTTAAACCTGAAAAGTTAATAAACTTACACAAAATTCTTTAACTTTTCAACGATCAATCTTTCCAAAACTTTCTCGAATTTAGCTTTCCCGAATCTGTACCACTTGCAACAATCCATATTCTAACCAGTTATAAAATTGATTCTTCATTCTTATACCTCCCCCTCAATTTTATGACTAGGAAGTATAACGATGACTAATCATTATAACAACCATCATTCTTATGTACTCCCCCTCAATTTATGACTGAGATACATAACTATGATAGAACAAAATATTGATTAAATACTTCATATTCTTATGAAAACACAATTGACTGGGTACTCCTCCTCAATTTATGACATATTTTCATAACTATATGTTTCTATATCTAAGGTAGCAAAGACCTTTCATATTCAAACAATATATCTATGTCTAAGGCATAAAATATTAACTATGTAGTCTTTCACATTCAAACATGACATTTCTATGTCTAAGGCATAATATAGTCAATAACCTTTCATATTCACTTAACGTCTATGACTAAGATTTTCTTAATCTTCTTCAATCACATTAAGTCTATATCTAAGGATTTATTTAACCTTCTACATTCACATTATGTCTATGTCTAAGATTTTAATAATCTTCTACATTCACTTAATGTCTATGTCTAAGGTTTCACATAACCTTCTACATTTACATATGTCTATGTCTAAGATTTTAATAATCTTCTACATTCACTTAATGTCTATGTCTAAGGTTTCACATAACCTTCTACATTTACATATGTCTATGTCTAAGGTTTTACAAGTATGAAGTTGATAATCTTTCATATTAAAATAAAATTATTTCTATATCTAAGATCTTCAACTAGAAAAACATTGAGCATTGTCTACCTCTTATTCTAGACCTTGCCTGATAGCAATGTTTTTAATACCTCAGAATATTGCTCAGAAATCCTTCTTTTAGATTGACTTCTCTGCAAATACACTGAAAAAGAATTTCGAGACAACAAAATTTTAATTGCTATACCCGAAACTCGATCTTCTGAAACTTCAGATTTGAAAGACAAACTTCAAACTCTCTGTATCGTCATAATAATCAACTAATGCACCATAGCTTGTTGTAGTTCTCCCCCTCAACAATAAATCCCTCTGAATTAAGCATATGCAATCTTCCTTCTTGGATATATTGCTCGAGTCCCTGCTCGCCTTGCATAACCGGCATGTAATAGAGAAGTAGAATTTCCAACAATCAATTCTGAACTAGTTGACTCCCATGAAAACCAGAAACTTTGAAACTTGAATCACAAACTTCAGGAACATGGAACCTGTTTCAAAAGCAATCTAAATCATGTCTCGAAGTCTCAATGTGCTTCCTTGTGCTAATACCTGCTAAAAAAATATTTCACACTTGTATGTGCAGGTTTTATATAAGCGTAAAAAAAATGAAAATGATAATGTTATTCTTCATTATTTCATCACTATTACATTTGATAGTAACGACTTAATCTAGAACTACATTCTTCATTTTCTTCTTCAAATTTGTTATTCTTCACTATCATAAGTCATAAACATATGACATTATCTTAGTCTAGAACTACAAATCTTCAAGAACTTGAACCAAACTAAACCCTTATAATCGAGATTTTAAGGTTCAAAAGTAAGAATCTTAAGATCCCTGTCTTATCATTCTACCGATATTTATCTAGAATCTTAAGAACCATGTCTTATCATTCTACGGATACTTATCAAAAATATAGAATCTTAAGATCTCGGTCTTATCATTCTATGGATAACCTAAACTAAGGTCTTCCAACGCAAACTTATATAGATTCCGTTTCTAAAGTCACTTGTTTTAACTCTGTAAAAACATCTAACTGAAACCTAATCTCTTATATTTTTGCAAACGAGATCTTAATCATGCAAAACTCCCTTTTACCATATGGAATACTCCTATGATTGCCTCATCAAACTAGTATTCATCTTGGTTAAACTGGATAACAATTATAAATACTCCTATGATAGCCTCATCAAACTAATATTTATCTTTGTTTCGGATATATTTGCATGATCCATATCTTGCTTCCATGGTGAGATCTTGCTCGACAACCTACAAAAACGAATATTTGTCCGCTGTCCTGCACATCTCAACACATACACATCAAATCTTCTCAAAGTAAAATCATACAATCTGAAGAATTGAATAAAGTAGCAAGATAAAAATGAATATACTTAGCAATCTATTATTAGCCTAAATCACTTTAAGGTCAAATAATTCACTGCAAGCACTTTCAAATTATGCACATAGTTTATCAAAATTATTTAGAATCTCTGTTCCAAATCTTTTTGATTCAAAAATCTTTCAAAGATCAAATTCAGAACTATGAACAACTCTGTGTCCATTCTAATGAAAATCTTCTTTCTAAAATATAAAATGATTCTTTTAAAGATAAAATTCAAAAACTATGAACATCTCTGTGTTCATTCTTAAGAAAATCTTCTTTCTAAGAATCAATGTAAAAGCATTAACTCAATATCTGTTTATTGAAATTAACAACTCTGTGTCCTTTTCCTTAAACCCATATTCTGTTAATGTGACATACTTTCTTTTAGCTTTTGATCACAACACTATCGCTTAACTACCCTACTCGTTTATTCATTGTTCCATAAGAACGTAGTTGAGTCCTCTTGGAAACTAGATTCTATTCTGACTATATCTCTCGTGCAATAGGAACTTTTATTTAAACAATACAATGAAAATAAAAATTTAAACATTTCACGAAAAACACAAACACACACACACACAAACACTAAACATAAATGAATAACATAGTTACAAGAGCTAAAGTTACTGCAGATTAGATCAGATTAGCATGTTACATAAGCCTACTAGCGAGAAATAATTCTCTTATTATTAGTTATGAACAGTGATCCAAAAACGATTACCAATATGTTTGTCCTCTTAAACACTCGGTACTTCCAGTCTCCTTTTTGGTTTGTGACACTTTTGACATACCCTGGCCAAGGACAGTCACCATGCAACCCGAGTAGCCTAATATGTCACTTAATCACGTTTGTGAACTTATGTGCCCCATATTCAGATACACTCTCACAATCGACACAAGCACTAAAATTAAGACATTTTGTGAGTAAAGTGAGAAAGTCTTTAAGAATCAAGTCAGCGGTGACAGGTCGGTGATTCCTTACGCGCAAAGCGACTTATCTTGACTCACGTACGGAAATATACTCAACATTGCATAATGCCAAGTACTTGCATATTTGTGACATTATTTTAAGCACTTATGAAAACCCATGACTTTCGATGAGACCTGTGTAGCGAACTTTCTGACAACCTATCCCAAGTTGGAAGCTTTAGGTAGGCTAGGTATACAAAGACACCCCAAGGACTTACTTGTTCGAATCTCAAAGGCCACATTAGCTTCATATTTTCAACAGATTTATAGTTTTATTAGATATTTGCATATCTTGTCACAAATATACATCCGAAAAAGCAATACATACACATATATGTACCCGAGACCTTCTATATAAAGACCAAATATTCATAATTACAATGCAAGATCTTTCATAAGATTTAAAGGACTTATCTATTTTAAGAACAAGCATTCTCAGCCATATATCTGAATACGTTTCCCATAAGAACATTGTATATATTAAATTCAGATTATAAGGAAACCTTGGTACTTTGTGCCTATCGATACATCATATAATGGTATCACTGAACTAAGCAATTTAAAGTACAATTCGGTAGGCTTAAAAGCTAAAGTATCGTCACGTCTAATTATCTTGATGCAGTGACCTTACTCTTTTTATTATATTTCTTTTTCTTTTCTGATTTTTCTCATTTTTATTTTGCTTTTCTGACACTATCTGACACACATACATTACGACACAAACACTGACTCATTTTACAAAGTTCCTTTTGAGAGACACTGTCACTATAGATTTCTCATTCCAATCAATTGGACTAACAACTCGAAATGAGTTCGGTCGAAAGCCTTAGTGAACAGATCAGCTAAATTAAAGTCACTCGGCACCTTTTCTAGGACTATTAATTTCTTTTCAGCACAATCACGTATAAAATGAAACCTTATGTCTATGTGCTTAGTCCTACTGTGCTTAACAGGATTATTGGTTATGGATATGGTGGATTCATTGTCTATCTTTATGGGAGTACAAAGGAAAATCTAACCGTGATAGCCAGAGAATAGAACCTGTGAAAAAAAAAAAAACCCCCCCCCTTTCCAACCCCCCCTCCCCCCAAAAAAGGCACACCAACAAAACATCCCCCCAATGAAAGAGCCGATGAATGAGTATTCACTTGCTGTTATGTAATCCGATCTCTCCCCTAAGACTGACATCCACTGATGTCTACTTCCTCAAGAACACCAATTTCTTCATCCCTGTGATTAAACTAGTGCACTTCTGGAACTGACATATAACATAACCAACAGCAAAAATCATAAATATAAAAATTAGAACATGTACTATAGATCATCATATAGTCATGATCTTCTATAGTATTTTGCATCACATGAACAAAGTAAACATAAACTAATTAGAAAAAGAGTCTTCTTGGAACATTGATCATGAGTTAGGGAAGGTGAGGGGGATGTGTGAAATCGGGAGGAAGAGAGGAACATAATTTGAAATAGTAAACATAAACTAATTAGAACAAGTCTTCTTAGAACATTGATCATGAGTTTCATGGATTTTTCTCTTTCGTCCATCTAACACATCTTCAAAGTCCTTGACAGCTTGCTCATGAGACCTACAAATCTCTTCTTGTTCAGGAGTTAACACAAGAGGCACAACTTTCAGACGATCATAGCTGCGATCCTCCTTGTTAACTTCTACACTCCATACCTTGTCAATCAAAACCCGAGGAAAACAAAATCTTGAAAATTCCAACTCGGTAAAAACTCGATCATTACCCTTTAATGTATAATGAGTAAGATAGACTTTTTCCTTTTCTAAGTCCTTCTTAGATATTGATACACCTGGCAAAAGGTTCTGATCATGTTTTTCAACAAAATTAACATTATCAATGAAGATGCTTCCTTTTACAACTCTTCCAACCCCGGAAATTTTTCCGCCTTTGGAATCCATAATACAGACATAGGACCCTTTAACAGGAGTAAATTCCGTCAATAGTCCCTTGTCTTCCATAATGTGTCTTGAACATCCACTATCGACAAACCATAACCCTTTAGTTCTCCTTAGTGGCTCCTTATGTTCAACAACCTCAAGATGTGCCACCAAGCTCGTCTCAACTTCGGCGACATCTTCGTTGTCAGCTCTTACTGGTTCTGATGATTCAGGTTCCTCTTCTACCCTCTGATGAACACTACCATGATCATTGACACATACCATAGGATCAAATGAATTATCAGCAAGATCATTCATTTCTTCATCAAGGTCTTGAATTATTGCCATGAATGCATGATTCTGATCATCGGTACTAGTCGAACCCCAATTATAAGTACCATCAGATTGAACAACTAAAGCTCTTGAGTTATCCGTTTCTCCTGAGCTTCGGTTCCCAGTATTAGCATATTGATGTCCGGAATTCTGACTCACTATAGAACCACTTTGATTGAAGTTCTGACGGCCTGTAGCTGAATTGTTGTCCCGTCTTGGCCTCTGACACTCTCTTGCAAAATGTCCAAACCATCACAGTTATAACACTTCACCTTGGTCTTGTCAAACCCTACTTTGCCATTCACAACCTTCCTTCCGGTTCTATCTGTGAAACGCTGAACTCTCAATGTTAACATAGCTAATTGCCAGTTCCGATCCATTTCTTCCAAGTCATCTGGATCAACTTGCTTGTAATCCTCCCTAACCAAATCAGGATCAGTCAATTTTCCTCCAATTAACTTCTCATGAGCAGACACAAATGAAGCGAGCATGCCCAAATGTCCCTCAGCAGATCTTATGCTCATCGGCATCCCTGTGTAACCCGAGCTTGGAGAACTACTACTCTGAACCCCATTTTGCACTACCATGGCTGATTCCGGAGAAATTACATACATCAAGTTGCTGTCAGAATCCATTGACATCTTCATCTTATTATTCACTCCACTGTAGAAGGCAGCAATCCCTCCACTTGAAGATTTTGCAGAAGCAATACTAGGCTTATCAACTTTGGGCGGTGAATTGGCCTTTCCGGTTTCATGATCCATCAGAATTAATTGATTCAGCAAAGCTTGATAGTTTGCGGGTAACTGAGACGTCATTTTCTTCGAGCTAGTAAAGTTCACGAACTGTTCAAAAATAAACAAGGTCGTAAAAGTTTACAAGGTCGCAAAGAAAAACGAAGGTCGCAATTAGTTACTCGAGGTCGTAATTGAACTGGTGAGGTCTTAAAGAGCTCACGAGGTCGCAAACGAAATACGAGGTCGCAATTGAACTGGCGAGGTCGTAATTAGCTACCCAGGTCGTAAATAGAGCTGGATGAGGTAATACGAGCCCGCGGGGTCGCAAACGATGCTGAAACCTTTAATACTCTTGAATTCGAAACCCTAATACCCAAAACACCGTCGACTGCTGTAAATGTCAGACTATTACTCTCTCCTTTTTGTAAAACTGATGAGATCTTCTTATGCCAAGATAGGGTATAGAAGGTACTCCTGATTTCCCTCCAAATTTTTGCCGCCAAAATATGTTCTCATGAAACTTTGAATTCCATGTAAACTTTGGATAACATGATCATAGGAAAAATTTGATAATTCCTAAAAATTTTCGCCAAATCCGCGTCGACAACGGATGAAAATTGACCTAAAATTTTTCGAACGCTACCAAACTTCAAATCTTCATGATTCATCCCATTTTAAGACCCTGGGCAAAAACTATTTTCCCCGCCAAAAGATCTTTTTTTTTTTAACAACATAAGAGTCTTTAACAACAACAACATAAGAGTCTTCTCTCGGGAACTTACCCTATGTTTCTTCAGATAACTTTCTTCAACTCTGTGATTAAAGTCTTCTGATTAAACAACTTGAAACGCATAAGAACTCCTCTTTAGTGTGTGGACTAGAACTGCTGCTGCTTGTATATGCGAGGTCGCAACTTACTTGTTCTTTACGAGGTCGCAATTAAAAAAAACAATTGCGAAGTCGTAAACTAGATGACTAATTACGAAGTCACAATTCTGAAGACCAATTGCGAGGTCGTAATTCTACCAGGTAGCAAAACATCCTGATCAGCATCTTCATTGAACGACAGCAGCTCTTCTTTTCCAGAAACCCTAATTCGTCCCCAACCTGAAAAGCCACGAATCTGGGTCTGCCTCAACATGCAAAACTAATCAGATCTTGTTTTCATCGTTACAAGGCTTTAACACTATAAAGCGTGTAAGGAGGAAAACACAATCTGATATAGTTTCACACGATCAGATCTCAAAAATAAAGATTTCGGTCGTAAACTCCATGAAAAAATCACGGCTAGACGACCAGATCTCAATACTAATGTTTTCGGTCGAGAACTCCGTGAAAGAATCACGGCTAGACGACCCTAAACCGATGTTGTCTATCACCAACAAGCTATAACCTTCCGGTATTAAACCAAGAGGCTCTGATACCAATTGTAAGTCCCCTGGTACGGATCGTTAATAGCTTGCTCCAGTTATCTTGAGGTGCGGAATCCCTCACTATAACTTGGTGATCAACAATAAGCCTTCAGATCATCTGCTGCCTCGCAGATCTTCTCTAGGCTAGCGAACAACTTTGTTAGGACCAGTTTCGCTGAAACTGGCCAGTCTCCAGTTGCACCTGGAGACTAAGAAGATTTGTCCAGAAATATATTGAAGTCCAGTTGCAACGTACAGTTAACGCAACTGAAGACTTCCTCCAGTTGAGACTGACCAGTTGAAGAATCATTCCAGTTGAAGTCAAAGACAAAAGTGGAAGATAGAGAATGATAATGGCAGCGAAGCCCAGTTGACATTCTACTCAGTTACAAACTGGAGACCATCATTGGAAAGCTCTTACAAAGCTTTACACTGATTACGAGGAATTGACCTTTATGCTTTATGTGCTATTACACGGATAAAAGGATTTATCTATGTATAAAGTACAAAAGGTACATAAAGCAGGTTGAGAAAAGTTACTTTATTCTGTAACTTTACACAGCATTTTAAGGAATTAAATTTTATTCCTTAAATGTTCTCAACCATATTTGTACGGCCAAAGTTGACATCCCAATGTCAACTTTGCCTATAAATAAAGGTCTTTGCACATCCAAGAATATACACTTCATACACTTTGCAAACCTGCAATATTCTTGTTGAACTTGTGCAATATTCTCTCAATCGCTAAAAGGAACATTTCACAACTTTAAGTGTTTCGATTGTTAAGAGAATTTCCAAGTGTAGATCAATTGTAGTTCATAGGTTGTTAGGATATTTACATACCTTGTATTATCTTGGTTCCGCAACAACCTTGTAATTTATTTAAAGTTAATAAATAAATTACACTTGAAAATTACATATTGTCTGAGTCCCAAATATAGATGTTAATTAAACCCGACTGGCAAGTACAACTGATCTTGATGGACAAGTTCAGTTTACGATCCAGATATGGATAACAAGAAACAATTGACTAGATATAAAATGTAAGAACAAGTTGGCAGAAACTATATAAAGATATATATATAAATATAATCAAGTATGTAGCATTGAGACACGTTGTTTTCCTCAAATGTATTTGATTTATGATTGATAAACAAATACAAGGATTGTTGCGGAACAAAGATAAACACCCAAGTGTAAATATCTAAACAATCCTGAAAATACAAGTGATCTAAATAACTTGGAAATACTCGTAAGTTTACTTAGAGTATATCTCACAAGTTGCAATGCTAAAGTTTCAAGCTTTTGCAAGTTGTGAGAAGACTTTGTATTTATAGACCAAGTCCATGATGACATGGACAAGATCGTATAAAAGTGGTTGTGAGCATTTAAGGAATTAAACATAATTCCTTACATGCTTGTACTTTGGAAGAGTATATAAGTCAGTTGATGTGACTTATAGTACTATGTTCCAAACCTATGCTTTTACCTTGTACCTTTTATTAATAGATAAATCTATTAACTGGGTAAAGGTGTAAAGCAAAAGTCTTCCTCGTAATCAGTGTAAAGTGTTGTAAATACTTTACACTGAGATGCTTCAGTCTTCGATCTGGTAGAATCACTCTTTGCTCGCTTCTGAGATGATTCTCTTCTTCATACTTCAGTCTTTGACTTCAGAATGAATGCTTCAGATTTGTCTTGATCTGAACTGAAGTGAAGCTTCAGTGAAGGAATTCTGAGACATCTCAAAATTCTGTACAAACGTCTTCACTAAACTTCAAGCTATTTCTGAACAAATTATACTTGGTCGATTTCCGACCTAACAAATTCCCCCTATTTGTTCTGAAATAGTGCATGCATCTTCAGACTTCTATCTATACATGTTTGTAAGTCTGAAATGCAAGTTTTTGTTTAAGTTGTAAAATTTTCTTAAGTACATCTTATAGATCATTGATGTCTCAGAATTTTACTTGTGGTTTTCTAACTTAAACTTATCATCTACTTATTGTTTACAAGTTGCAACATATATATACAAACTGAAATGAATGTTACAAATGTAAATATATTACAAGTAAATGATAAACTGAAAGAGGAACTACTTCTTTGCAGGCCTTGAACCAGAAGGTGCTTCAGTAGGTTTCCTCTTCAGTGGAGAATGATCCTTTTTACCAAACAATCTGCTTTCAATTTCTACCTTGGCTTGCATCTTTTGTTGTATTCTTGCTAACCATGCACCAGTCAAGGCAGATTTTGGTTTCCCTCAGAATCTGGATCATCTCCCTATGCTCTGAAATCCCAAATTCATGTACTGAAACCTGACTATATTCTTCAGTTGCCCTACCTTCTCTTTTCACAATCAAGTCAAATAACTTCAATCCATCAGCCTTTGTAACTTCCATATCAATGATTTTGGCTGGATGCGATCGATGGTTCATATAATGATCATACTGATCCTTTTCATGTTTCCTTTGGATCTCAGCAGCATCATCATATATTGGTTTGTGTGAAGTAAAGACAACATCACGAGAATCTTTCTTTGCAGTCCTTGTTCCAGTTCTGGGCTTTGTGGGTGGTCTGGACAACTCTTTTTCTACCTTCAGAACTCCAGCCAGAATCTCTTTCTTCTTTATGGCCATTTCTTTTTCTCTATTTTTCACTAAGTCCTCAATGGACATTTTGAAAGTGAGATGGTCCAGCTTTTGTTCTAAGGGAGAGTAGTTTACCCCATATTCATATTCGAGCATTTCGACAACAGCCTTCTGCACTCTTGGATCATTTTTGATTTTCTGATATCTTTCTAGTGAGAGACCAAGAGCTGCAGCATCAATATGATCAAGGGTTCCCATTTTCTGGTGTTGAACCCTTTCTCTTTCCTTATTCTCTCCCCACATAATAAATTGATTAGAGACTTGCTTCTGCAAAGTCTCTAATTTCTTGCTATCAGCATTTGGATCATGAAGTGGGTAGCCTTGTTCATCAACGTTTTCACCAACAACCAAACCAGAACCCTTAGCATTTTTCTTTGTTGGTTCTGCCACCACTTGGGCCTTTCCCTTATCTTTCTTTCCAGCTCAGATTCAGGTCTCTGAACTTGTTCCCCCTGAACTGAGGCACTACCAGATGGTACCTCAGTTTGCTTCTTGGTTGCTTCAATCATTTCTTGAGTACTAGCCAGCAAACCAATAGGCACACTTCCCCCTTTGGGAATCTCTGAAGGCATTTTAGCATAAAGCTCAACTGCAGTTTTAATTGCCTTCAGTGGTTCCCAACTTTGTTGTTCAAGGCACTCACACATACCCTTTGCCATTTTAGCAAACTGAGCCTTTAATCTGAATGAAGAATTCAGGTTCAGTGCTTCTTGATCTTTTATATCTTTCAACATTTTTCTATCTTCTTCAGTGAAAGAAGCAGGGGGAGGAGGAGCAATAACAGTTTCTTTCTTCAGAAGAGTTAGAATTTCATCTAACTTTTTGGACTGATTCTGAACTGAACCTTCAAGCTTGGACACTGAATCTTTTACTTCATTTACAGCCTTGTCCACTTTGTCATTTGTGTCTTTTGTCAGTTCAGCAATCATCATTCTAACCTCTTCACCAACCTTCTGAGAAACAGATTCTGAAATCTGAGCAGCTAGATTCTGAGATAGCTCAGACTTCAGATTATCCAAAATACCAACACTAATAGAAGTCCCAAGTTCTTTCTCATTGACACTTGGCTTCTGAACCAACTCATGAACTTCACTACCAACAGCCATAAACTCTTGCTTCAACAGCTCAACACTAGATGTCAAGTTGGCAACAACCGAAGCTTGCACATCTCTCTTTGTTAGTTTGAAGGCTTCTCTGATTGCAGAGCTCACCTTGTTGCAAGTCATCACCAGCTCATTCAGCTTCCCAACCACTAGTCCTTCATTACCAGCAACTTTGGTTAACTATTCCAAGGAACATCTGAGCACCTTTCATATCAGCCAAGGAACTAGTGTTGGCAGTTAGAGATTTGGTTAAGTCCTCCACCCTAAGAATAAGGCTTTGGACTTCGGTTTGGGTTTTCTCTAACTGTGCTTCTACATTTAAAGGAGGTGGGGGTTGTGCAGAAGCAGGAGCAACAAATGGTAATTTACCAAGCCCTTTAAGTACATTGTTGAGTTGTGTATCAGTTGGACTCTCAGATTCTGTTTCAGAATCCAAGTCTGTTATGATTGGGGCATCATAATTGATAGGTGGTGGTACTTGGTGAATTTGGGGGTGAAGAAATTGAAGTGAAGGAGTAAATGATGGATCGGTGACATAAGCAGGAGTAGTGCCTGGTGGAAAAATTGGATTTAGATGAGATGGTGGTGGTGGAACATAAGGCTCATTGTCTTGTTCTTGTTGGATTTCTGGGGGAGGAGGAGGGGCGTTTGCGAGGATGGGGGCTGGCTCAGAATCGGATTGATTCGCCTCCAATAATCCCTCGTCAAACTCAAAGTCAGCAAGAGAATCAAGATTCTCCTGAGGTAGCTCATCGTCATCCCAGAAAGCATTCACTTTTGCAATCTAGTCAGATATGCCCTGGTTTGGGTCACTAGTACCCTCACCAGATTCTGGTTCAACAGCTGCAGAAAGCAGTTGCATCGTCACCAGTTTCAACGATTGGCTCAACCGTAGTATCATCGCCAGGGACAATAGATACAGGTGCTGGAGCCTTGACAATGCTCAACAACTTATCTCTAGGTCGTCTAACGGGTCCTACATTCTTTTGTAGCCCACTTAGTGACCTTTCTGAACCAGCTAGTGTGGCTGAAACAGTTTTATTGAATACCTGAAGCATTGCAGAGGAGAGTTCAGGCTCATTTTCAGCAGTAGATGCCTTTGAGAAATCTCTGCCATATTCAGGTACAGAAGCTTCAGGTCCAGCTTCATTATAAGCTTCTCCAAGTATATCCATGAAACACAAGCTTAGAAATCTTGGAAAGGCGATATGCAGGCTTCTTTTTCCTTTTAATTTTGTAATGAGCTGAGAGAAAAGAATCTCAGCAAAATCTGCCTGTATCCCATTCCAAATATAATACCCCATCTCAACTTGGGGTAATGAAAGTTGGTCCAACCCTCCATGGTTGCCACCAAGACTTTCCACAATCTGGGTCCAGAAGAACCTCCAGCAATTGCCAAATCCAGACAAAAATATGTGTCCGGAGGTCTTCAGATTACCATCAGCATCCTCCATATCGCCATGACCGGTGGCGACTAGAACCTCCCTGAAATTGACTCCTTTGATTCTTTTAGCAAACACCTGGGGAGGTTCGAGGTAGTTCAGATGAAGGGAATTTCTGAACCCCTCAAGAGTGATGACACACTTCTTGGTGCCCTCATTTAGAGTGAAGGAGATGGATTGTTCATCCTTGTTCACCACAGCTGTGTACCAGAATTCAAGCAAGTATCGATGATACAATGCCTGAGGATTAGCAGTCAACGCATAATGGAATGGGGATTGCTCCCAGAAATTATTGATTCTTCCCATTAGCGTTTTGGATTTCACATTTAGTTGAGCCAAGAAATTGCTCATATTAAAACGAATTTGAGAAGGAGTGAAATTCTTTGGCCATGTGGCAGATGTTTTCACATCACTTGATGGAGTATATTCAAAGTTTATGAGCGATTTGTGTTGCGAAGAAGATGATGATTTAGACATTTTAAGAATCGAAAGTTGAAAGTGAAAGGAATATGAAGAGTTAAGGAATTTGAGAGTAAATATGAGAGAGATTGATGATTGGGAAGTAAATGAAAAACGAAGTAAATGAAAGAATGAAAAGGAATTTGAATTTAA
>CM067168.1:47408468-47430968 GCA_034093135.1 Erigeron breviscapus
CACCTACCACAATCATTTCCTGATCCAAATTCACCACATCATTCTTCCAGCTCTTCTTCTGATTCATCCGAATACTTAAGCGATTGCTCGCCAAACAGAATTGCCACCAGCGGGTTATCTACCGATACTTTAATTGTTGCTCTCATGAATCGGTTGAGATCAGAAGAACCCCATCTTTCTTCACATAAAAGATCTATTTTTCAATCACTTCTTGCATATTTATCTTTCCAAAGCACACAACAGGAACAACAGGCTCAAATTGAAGCTCTTCAAAAGCGAGTCACTGAGTTTGATCAACAATGTCGACTGGCTAATATCTCAAATCGTCGGGATGATCAAGATCCTGATGATCAACCCGAGGGGGAGAATATGAGAGATATTAGAGAGGGTCATGAGACACAAGCTCAAGATGGTCAAGAAACTGTTCAAGAAGTTGTTACAGAGACTCAAGGAGGAACTCAAATTCAAGAAGAGTCGGATGATTTACCTCCACTCATCAGAAATATTTCTCATTATTATTCTTCCACATCAAGTTCTGATGAGTCAAGTGATCCTGATCCATTTCAACCAGAAAATGGTAATGATGATGAGTCTGATTCTGATAAACCTGATGATGCTCCAGCAAGTGTAGCTCAAGAAGAATATGGAGAGGATATCTTTGAAGAGATAGTTTATCATCTCAGAAATACAGAAAATCTTGAGACTCTCAATGAACTTGGACAAGGAGTTAGACATCCAAGGATCTCAAGAAATAAGATATGGCAGATCAATGAGGGTTATTTTGCTGAGAATTATGAACAAATCTTGGATTTAAGCACAAGACCGGAAGAAATTGTGTGCAGAGCAAGATACCTTGAAGAAAGAGCCTTTCAAATTTATTGCTCACCAAGTGAAAGACTCAACATGACCTTGAACAGATTAAGAGCATTCTTTTTGTTCAGACATCAAGGTCAAAGAGATACATATATGGAGCTAATGAATGCTGAAAGTTCTGTAAGAGCTGAATGGTGGTATCAACAATTTCAAATCCCAATAACCAAAGTCCTTCAGTTGTTTACTCCTCTCAAAACCCACAATCTTAGACTTGTTCGATTCAGAGTTCGTCGAGCAGACGGCAATATTTATGTTGTTCAAGAAGAATCTTTTCAACACATGACGATCTCAGACATCTTGTTTCTCTACGATCAATATGCTTATCTGATCATCAAGACTCCAGATCAACTTCTAGCCTACGAAGCATTGAAAAGTCATTTTCAAGCATTGATCAGATTCTATGAGTTCAATGACTTTCAGATTGGATTAGAAAGAAGAACTAGCAGAATTAACCTCACAAAACCAAACCAAAGAGCCAGAGGTTATGAGCTAGATTCATATCAGATTGGAGATCCAATTGAAAATTTGGATGGATTTGTCTTCATTAATCGACTGAGAAAAAGATCTTCATTCGTGCCTCTGAGTTTTCCAAATATTCAGATGGTACCTTGAAATATTGTCAATCAATTCTGAATGCAATAGATGAAGATTCTGACAATGAAAAAGATGAACAAATCAAGTCTCAGATAGAAGATCATATAAGACGTATCAAAGATACTCTTGATATGCGTCAGAAGATTAGAGATCTCATTGTCACAAGAACTCCCAAATCCCAAGAAGGAATTATTCATACCAAGACAGGTTCATGGGTTCATTGGAATCCTAGTCATGAACGTGGTCCTCACAACATTCCTCCTGTAAACTTCCAAGATAATATCAAATTGCCAGATGAACGTCCTGTTGGTGATAACTGGCACTTCATCCCTAAGAAGTTTTGGAATGACTCATGGAACAGTTATAAGAAGAGAGCCTTCTGGAGTTCAAAGATTGACAAGCCATCAACCTCAAATGCTGCACGACGATATAAGAAAAGGAAGAACAAGCAAAGACGTGCAAACAAGAGGAGGAGACAACTTAGAAAGTGATGATGGACAACCAAGCACTAAGGGGGAGAATGTTAGAAATATAAAATAGTGCTTAGTTGTATTTCTAAACATTGTATTTTGTGTATATAATGTAAGGTTGAGGGGGAGCTTATGTAATATACTTAGAGTATAAATACCCCTCAAGCCTTCAATTTTTGTAAGCCTGGTAAGCCTTTTTACACACTTATAATAATCAATCAATCCTACTTCTCCCACACACACCTTTCTCTCTCAAGAACACACACTAACACACACACTTTCCACCATTGTTGATTACTTTACTTCCACACTATAACACGAATTTTAATAGTTCTAACACTACTTGTTTCCTGTTACTTGTCCCTACGAACTCACCAACTTTATGTTGATGCATTTTAGTACACTTTTCAGGTAATCAAGTTAATCAGAGACAAAATGGATAATTGCATGCTTGCTTGCTAGGATTGGACTAGCTTTGGACTTTCTGGATCCATGATCCTTACTTCCCTTTTATGGGTTACTTTTAGGATCAACTACTATCGATTGAATTACCTTTTATTATTGATTGAACATGTATTTCGATGAATGTTGATGATTGTATACGTTTGTACAAGTTTAAGGATTGTTTCAATCCTATGTTTTCATATAGTTTGACTCTACATAATGTCCATGTCGTGTTGTGCTTTTCTAAGTGATACCCCATGATTCCGCCATGTTGGGGTGTTACACAAATGTCCCTCAGCAGATCTTATGCTCATCGGCATCCCTGTGTAACCCGAGCTTGGAGAACTACTACTCTGAACCCCATTTTGCACTACCATGGCTGATTCCGGAAAAATTACATACATCAAGTTGCTGTCAGAATCCATTGACATCTTCATCTTATTATTCACTCCACTGTAGAAGGCAGCAATCCCTCCACTTGAAGATTTTGCAGAAGCAATACTAGGCTTATCAACTTTGGGCGGTAAATTGGCCTTTCCGGTTTCATGATCCATCATAATTAATTGATTCAACAAAGCTTGATAGTTTGCGGGTAACTGAGACGTCATTTTCTTCGAGCTAGTAAAGTTCACGAACTGTTCAAAAAATAAACGAGGTCGTAAAAGTTTACGAGGTCGCAAAGAAAAACAAGGTCGCAATTAGTTACTCGAAGTCGTAATTGAACTGGTGAGGTCTTAAAGAGCTAATGAGGTCGCAAATGAAATACGAGGTCACAATTGAACTGGCGAGGTCGTAATTAGCTACCCAGGTCGTAAATAGAGCTGGATGAGGTAATACGAGCCCGCGGGGTCGCAAACGATGTTGAAACCTTTAATACTCTTGAATTCGAAACCCTAATACCCAAAACACCGTCGACTGCTGTAAATGTCAGACTATTACTCTCTCCTTTTTGTAAAACTGATGAGATCTTCTTATGCCAAGATAGGGTATAGAAGGTACTCCTGATTTCCCTCCAAATTTTTGCCGCCAAAATATGTTCTCATGAAACTTTGAATTCCATGTAAACTTTGGATAACATGATCATAAGAAAATTTTGATAATTCCTAAAGTTTTTCGTCAAATCCGCGTCGACAACGGATGAAAACTGACCTAAAATTTTTCGAACGCTACCAAACTTCAAATCTTCATGATTCATCCCATTTTAAGACCCTGGGCAAAAACTATTTTCCCCGCCAAAAGATCTTTTTTTTTTTAACAACATAAGAGTCTTTAACAACAACAACATAAGAGTCTTCTCTCGGGAACTTACCCTATGTTTCTTCAGATAACCTTTTTCAACTCTGTGATTAAAGTCTTCTGATTAAACAGCTTGAAACGCATAAGAACTCCTCTTTAATGTGTGGACTAGAACTGTTGCTGCTTGTATATGCGTGGTCGCAACTTACTTGTTCTTTACGAGGTCGCAATTAAAAAAAACAATTGCGAAGTCGTAAACTAGATGACTAATTACGAAGTCACAATTCTGAAGACCAATTGCGAGGTCGTAATTCTACCAGGTAGCAAAACATCCTGATCAGCATCTTCATTGAACGACAGCAGCTCTTCTTTTCCAGAAACCCTAATTCGTCCCCAACCTGAAAAGCCACGAATCTGGGTCTGCCTCAACATGCAAAACTAATCAGATCTTATTTTCATCGTTACAAGGCTTTAACACTATAAAGCGTGTAAGGAGGAAAACACAATCTGATATAGTTTCACATGATCAGATCTCAAAAATAAAGATTTCGGTCGTAAACTCCATGAAAAAATCACGGCTAGACGACCAGATCTCAATACTAATGTTTTCGGTCGAGAACTCCGTGAAAGAATCACGGCTAGACAACCCTAAACTGATGTTGTCTATCACCAACAAGCTATAACCTTCCGATATTAAACCAAGAGGCTCTGATACCAATTGTAAGTCCCCTGGTACGGATCATGAATAGCTTGCTCCAGTTATCTTGAGGTGCGGAATCCCTCACTATAACTTGGTGATCAACAATAAGCCCCTAGATCACCTGCTGCCTCGCAGATCTTCTTCGGGCTAGTGGAACAACCTTTTGTTAGGACGAGTTTCGCTGAAACTCGCCAGTCTCCAGTTGCACCTGGAGACTAAGAAGATTTGTCCAAAATATATTGAAGTCCAGTTGCAACGTACAGTTAACGCAACTGAAGGCTTCCTCCAGTTGAGAACTGACCAGTTGAAGAATCATTCCAGTTGCAGTCGAAGACAACAAGTGGAAGATAGAGAATGACAATGGCAGCGTAGCCCAGTTGACATTCTGCTCAGTTACAAACTGGAGACCATCAGTAGAAAGCTCTAATAAAGCTTTACATTGATTACGAGGAATTGACCTTTATGCTTTATGTGCTATTACACGGATAAAAGGATTTATCTATGTATAAAGTACAAAAGGTACATAAAGCAGGTTGAGAAAAGTTACTTTATTCTGTAACTTTACACAACATTTTAAGGAATTAAATGCTATTCTTTAAATGTTCTCAACCATATTTGTACGGCCAAAGTTGACATCCCAATGTCAACTTTGCCTATAAATAGAGGTCTTTGCACATCCAAGAATACACACTTCATACACTTTGCAAACCTGCAATATTCTTGGTGAACTTGTGCAATATTCTCTCAATCGCTAAAAGGAACATTTCACAACTTTAAGTGTTTCGATTGTTAAGAGAATTTCCAAGTGTAGATCAATTGTATTCCATAGGTTGTTAGGATATTTACATACTTGTATTATCTTGGTTCCGCAACAACCTTGTAATTTATTTAAAGATAATAAATAAATTACACTTGAAAAATACACATTGTCTCATCAATTTACTTTACAAGTACTTTCTATTATTGCATTGTTCTTTACTAATTGTCACTTAAATAAGTAATCTATCCAAGAACTTGGTATATACTCACTGCAACTGGTCGTCTCCAGTTCAACGCTTATATTGCAAAGTAACTCCACCATCGACATTGAGGTGTCTTCAGGTAGTACCATCTATTGAGTTGGGACTTATACCTTTGACGACTTAACCTGCACAAGTATGCTTGATATTTCGACAAATGTTCAACCCTAATCTCTGTTAAGGTTCAGTTTATATAGGTAACACCTGACATGGGCTTCAGCGAGTCGGCCTCGTAAATCTAGCCCAGCCCGTCACTAATGCAAGGTCACATTCTGTGATTGGCCTCGTATTTGACCCTGCAAATACGGAGTCGTATTCCCTATGTGAAAGGCGAGGTCGCATTTCACACTTAGCAGATTTATTACACATTCAATACTTCAACTTAATCTAGTATTCTATGCATAATACTAAGTTCATTAATGACAATCACATTACAAAGACATATAATAATATAAGCCCAAACAATCTAGACTGCTATTGACATAGATGTGCACTTACACCTTTCAACTACCCCATTCTGTTCAGGTGTATGAACATTAGAAGTTTGATGAACAATACCATTTGTCTCAACAAATGTATTAAAAGCTTGATTAATAAACTCTGTCCCATTATCACTTCTTAAAGTTTTAATGGTTTGATTAAACTGATTTTTTAGTAGATTAAAGAAAATAATCACATTATTTAAAACTTCATCTTTAGATTTTAAAAGATACACCCAAACAACCCTAGTTAAATCATCAACAATAGTGAGGAAGTATCTAAAACCACCTCTTCCAGTTACCCTATAAGGACCCCATACATCTAAATGCACAAGTTGACCAAGAAAAGTGGTCTTATGATCACTAATAGGAAAAGGATTTCTAGTCTGTTTAGCTTCATGACACACATCACAAACAGTATCTTTAAAATGTTTAAAATTTAGAGTAGAATGCATTTTAGTTAACACATTTTCAGCAGGGTGACCTAACTTACAATGCCAAGTAAACTTAGACACATTTCATGTAATTTGCCTAGGAATACCTTTTAAACATTCAACAATGTAATAAAGACCTCCACTCTGTTTACCAGTTCCTAGAACTGTCATTGCATTCAAACCCTGTTTCATGACATAACATAGCTTCTCATCAAAAGCAACAAGCAACTTACTATGTTTAGCAACTTTGTATACAGACAAAAGACTAACACAGTATTCATGAACAACTAAGACATCATATAAAGTCAAATATTCAGTTAACTGAAGATTTCCAATTTTTTGAATATAAGCAAAAGTACCATTTGGATGAGAAACTTTAATTTTTAAACTTGAAACATCTATAACATCTACCATATTCTTCTCAGTGTAAGTAATATGATTATTTGCTCCATAATCAGATATCCAATCTTTTCTAACAAGTTTAGAATGAGTTTTATTGTTTGAACAGAAAAACTTGTTATAATTTGAATTAAATATTTTACTATTATTACAAAACACACCTGCCATATTGGCATTCAGATTGGTGGAAGAATCAGAGTTTTCTTTTATCAAAGAGACAATCCTGGATAACTGTTCTTCTGTAAAAGTAGGAGAAGAAGAAGAAGTAGCAGCAGAAACATTACTAGTAAACCTTTTGTTACCATTTTGAGATCCAGCATTCCTTTTCTTACCAAAATCAGGAGGATATCCAATTAGCTTAAAACATTTTTCAATTGTATGTCCATTAAAACCACAATGTTCACAAACAACTGCAGGCCCTTTAGAATTACTTTGAGAAGAATTTCCTTTATTATATTTAGAAAAAGTATTTGCAGAAGGAAAATTCTTAGCATTGCTGACTTTTGAAACAAAAACACTGGTTTGAGATTTTTGATTAGAAGAAGATAAACCTCTATGAGATTCATCTCTAGAAAGAATTGAATAAGCAGTTTTAAGATCAGGAATGGGATCTTTAGTCAAAATATTGCTTCTCACATTCATATACATATCATCAAGACCCATTAAAAACTGCATAAGTTTCATTAATTGAGTATGCTTAGAAAAATCTTGAGCAGCATGACAAGTACACCTAGGCTAACTAAACTAAAGCATCAAATTGTTTCCACAAAGCATTTAGTTTATGATAATAATCAGACAGAGGCATACCATTTTGACACAAAGAGTTAATCTTATGATGCAAATTAAAGATTACAGATCCATCTACTTTATCATAAGTTTCTTTCAATTCTTTCCACACCAGACTAGCTTTTCCGCTAAAAATTTGTCCTAAGTATAACTCTTCATCAATAGAATTTAAAATCCAAGACATCACAACAGCATTACACCTATCCCATTGTTTACCAAGAATTTCATCCACATTAGATCTTCTACAAGTTCCATCTATAAAACCTACTTTATTTTTAGCTTCTAAAGCAAGTAACATAGCACAACTCCAGATTTGATAATTTTCAGTACCTTTCAGTTTTATAGACACAATAGACAGAGTTGAAGAGTCATTAGGATGCAAGTGTAAAGGACTACCTAAATCCAATTTGCTAATCTGTGTAACACTTTCTTCATAATCATTATTAGACACATAACCATATCCATAACCATTCAAGTTATCATCATCCATGTTATCAATTATTTTCAATTAATCAATCACAATTTAAGAAAGCAGATAGCAGTTAATCTCAATTAACAGTAACACAATCAATAATCAAAAACAATTAAAACAAATAATCTCAATAAAAAAATACAAAACAAATAAAAATATATATATATATAATTTTTGAAAATAGAACTTGTTCTCCCAAAAGTGCCAGGGACAGGATTCCTAACCTCTCAAGGAAGCAGGTCAAGTTTAGCACAGTTGTTTTGAATGAGAATAAGAATAAAAAACAATTTTTATTTAAAAAAAAATGAAGAAAAGGGAAGAAGAAGACAAACAGTGCTATCGGAAGAAATATGCAAAGAAGAACTCTACTATTCAATCGATTCACTTAGTCGATGAATAGCAGAATCAAGGAGAACAGCAGAAACATAAACCCTAACCCTAATTTCTTCAAATTAGGGTTTTCAACCTCAATCAGATCTAGAAACTGAAACGGTGATCAAATGATCATACGCCGTTATCAAAAACCAGATCTAAACACAAAACCCCCCAAAATAAGTGAAACCCTAAATCAGAGATCTCAAAACCCTAGATTTATTATTATAAAGAATTAATTCGATTAATTGCAACAATCTTCTAACGAAACCCGCTCTGATACCATGAACAGAAACAGAATTTAATCAAACAACACTCAATATCAATTCTCAAATTGATTATTAGATCAAATCAATCTTAATTGATTTGATTATTTTAGTTATTATTAACTCAAATCTCCACTGCTAATCAGGTGAGATTCACACAACTAATTGTTATGTGTTCTATTACAATCAACCTCAATTGATCAGAAAATAAGAGATACAAATTATGAATACAGAGAGATAAGTTAGAAAAGAAGAAAATGGGTTATGAACCCTAATGGTTCATAACCAGGTATATATACAAGCCAAGAATAAAGTGTTGACACTTTTAGCCCTCTTCTCCTATCTCTTGTCTTCTTTAGTCCTTATCTATATCTGCAAGCTTCTTCAGTCCTTAAACTTCTAAACAATACAGCTTCAGTCCTTTAAGTCCTGCACATTGTACTAATCATGCCATAAGTACAAATTGTTAGCTTTAATTATTTAGTTAGTGCAAGTTTTGTAATTATGTAATAGAATAGTCCTTGTTCTAATGAATTAAGTATGGAAGGTTTGTGTTGTAATTAGACAAGGACTTATGTGTTATTTAGGAGGGGGTTTAGAGCAAATATTATGACTATATAAACCCCTCTTCACAACCATTGTAAGGTTACACCTTTAATCATATTTCCTTACTTTCCCATTTTCTCTCTACTTTCTCTCTCACACACTTAAGCCTTATAACCTTGAATCACGATTTAGCGTTGTTTACATTTGGTATCAGAGCAAAATCACAACTTGTGAAAGATCCATGGCTTAGTTGTTGACAGAAATTTGTCCAGATCTTCAAGAAAAAATGTCGTTGAAATTGTTGATGATGGTGAATCAAGTGATCCCAGTGATCCTGAAATGGATGAAAAGGAAAAGGAGATGTCCAGAGACTTAGCCTACTTCACCAGATCCTTCAAGAAAAAGTTCTTCACAAAGAAACCTACAAACAATCAACTTCGAACTTCATCTGTGTCTTCCTATGTCAAGAACTCCCAAGCTCGAAAATTCGACAAGCACTATGACAATGCTGGTGGAGAAAGGAAGTATGAAGCACCAAAGAAGTTTGAAAAGAGGGTTCTTGAGAAGAAGATTGAAGATAGAAAATGCTACAATTGTGGTCTCACTGGTCATTTTGCTATCCACTGCACCAAACCTCATCAGAAAAATTCAAACTACTACCAGAACAAGCTCTTGCTAGTGAAACAATAGGAAAGTGGAATTGCTCTTCTTGCTGAGGATGACAAATGGCTACACCTATCTGATGAAGATACTAAAGAACTTGCAGCTAATGTTTATTTCATGACCAAGATCAAGCGATCCACGGAACTTGATGAAGGTGGTACCGGTTCTGAATCTGATGATGATGAGGTATGCACAATCTCTAAACGTGATCTTGATCAATACATGAATAAAGCTGTCGAAACTAATGAATCTTTGCAAAAAGAAGTTTCTAATTTAATTGAATCTTTGAAAGAGAAAGAAAAATCTTTGATTGAATTTCAGAACAAACATGACAAACTGCAACAAGATTTTGATGATTTGACAGCTAATCAAGTTTCTGTTACCTTCACTCCTTCTTCTGAGCTGCTCATAGCAAATCAAGAACTTGAGACCAAAGTTTCTGACCTAACCCAAACCATCAAAGAGATGCAAATTGCAAAGTCCAATGAAATGTTTCGAGCAAATGCTTTGGCCGAAGATCTTGAGTCCTTGAAAATTAAAATTGAAGAGACCAACCCTGCTTTAAAAGAATTAGAAGACAAAATCTCTGATTTAAATTATGCTTGTTGCATAAAAGATTCATATAACCAAAAACTTGATAAGAAAATTGATGAACTTAAAGATGAAATCAAGTTTTATCAAGTGAAAGTTTACAAGATCGATCAATCGAATAAACAAATCTTTTTGAACAAGCCAAGAGATTTTGCCGATGGGTTTACTCAAGGGTTGGGTTTTGAAAATCCAAAGAATTTGCTCAAAGCACAACAGGAAGTTCCACCTTTATATGACGCCAACTTAATGAGATATGGCATGACCATTCTGTATGTTCGACCAAGTTATGGTGATTATGAGAAAGAGGATTGTCTAGCAAAGTGTGCAATTAAATGTAATTATGACAAAATCAATGAGTCAAATGATCTTTTCAATCTTCCTCTTGTTCCTAAAAGAAAAACTCACTCTGTTACAATTGTTGAACTTGATGAAAATTCGAGTGACCAACAACTTGTGGTTCTTTCTAATGAGTCTAAACAAGTGGAAGAAAGTTCTATTCCAAAACCTGCTTCAGTTCGACCATACATTCCACAAAGTGTTTTGGAAAAGCAAATTGAAGATCTAAAAAGAACACTTGATGAAAAACAACTTTTGCTAGATAATCTAATGCCTCAAAATCACTGTCATAAGAGTGTACCAGTTGTTCCTACCAAACCAAGTGGTGTTGTCTATGATTATGCTGAACCTAACTGCTCCGTTTGTGAAGAAATGATGTCTTTTTCTTCTTTTTCCTATATTTCTGCATGTGATCTTGTTGATGCTGCTGTACAAACTGAATGGGATTCTGTTAAGACATATAATGTTTCAATTCAAACAGACCTTGACATTTCTACCAATGAGATCCCAATTGACCCCCAGATTTACTTGGATGAGATTGCTGCATTAAAACTTGATTTAGAAAAGGAACGGTGTATCAAAAAGGAAATTTTTGAAGGTGTTCACGTTTCTGTTCAAACTGATTCTGAATACGAAGTTGAAAAAGAAAGAGAACAAAGATTGAAAGTACTCGTTGAACTTAATAAAATTAAGATGGAAATGGAGTACAAGAATATTGTTCTTCAAGCTTTTGCAGATAATAACAATGAAAAAGCTTCAAATTTACTCAAGGGAAGTTATTGTCCGGTCAAATCAGGTGAAATAAGTCACTCAAAGTTTTCAAATGAAACAAATGTTTCAAACTCATCCAAAGAAAGTCCTTGTCATCCTAAACCAAATGTCCAGGTGTGACTTTGGAATCCAAATCTAAAGTTACATATGCCAAAATGGATTTCTCAAATCTTCCTAATCTAAACAACTTTTTAGAAGAAGATCATTCATATGATCCTGATTTTGAAAAACAATTTGTTCAAAAGGAAGAAAAGGTTGAATTTTCATTGAAAAGGATTCCAAAATCACACTCTTCGAAGCACAGCCCATTTCATGAGAAGTTTCAAAGACCAAAGACCAACAAAGTACCCAAAACTTCTACAGAACAGAAGACTCCTACCCCAAAACCTCAACTCACTAAGATGAAACAAACTCCAATTGGTAATCATGCTTCTTCACAAACTAGATATCATAGGTATTCTAGCTCTCCTAAGCAATCTTCAGTTACACCTAAGAACATCTTAAAGGTATTTAGAGATGATGCTGTAAGAATAGTTAGATATCAAGATCAGTATGGTTGGTTTTCTCCTACTTACAAAAAGAAAACACCACCTGCCAATGAGACCATCAAGAAGAAACCTGTCAAGAACATACACACATAGTCATCCACTAACTCTAAAAATGTTCATGTTTCAGGTTACTTGTGCTTAAATTGTCGAAGTAAATGGCTTCCTAAAGATAGATACTTACATGCTTCTAGGAAAGTCAAGCTTGATGGAAATGCTACATCTGTAAAACAGGAGTGGATAGTTCGTAGACCTAATGCTTTAGATAGATCAAATGCTTCTAGGACTAGTCCGTCTTGTTCTTAAACTTTGTAATAAGTATTTTGTTCTGTAATCCGTACCTTTACATTTGAACTCTGTTTGTGTGTTTACTTGCTTTCAATAAATTCCATGATGGATTGTGTGTTTGTTCGTATGTTTGTTTAATGTTTATGATTATCTTATGTTTTCGTTTGTTTTCTCTTTAATTTACTTGTTCTTCTAATAAATGTGATTGCATGATGAACCCCTAACCTTTCATGGACCCAGTCTAAGTGGGTACCTAAAACCTTATTTCCTGATTTTACAGGAATTCCTCATCTGTGTCTGGTATGTCGATTCCGGATGCTCTAGACACATGACTGGTGATAAATCTTTGCTAAAGAACTTTGTTGAACGTTTCATGGGAACGGTAAGATTTGGAAATGATCATATAGCCCCCATTATTGGCTATGGGGATATTGTTCAAAATGGTATCACCATCAAACGTGTGTCCTACGTTGAAGGTTTGGGCCATAATCTTTTTAGTGTTGGCCAATTTTGTGATAATGATCTGCAAGTCCTCTTTAGAAGATATGAGTGTAAAGTTCAAATTGAAGATGGTGTTGATATTCTTACTTGTTTACGAGATAACAACTTGTTCACCATTGATCTCAACAATATTCCAAGTCCACCTTCAAATATTTGTCTTCTGTCTAAAGCTTCAGCTCAACAATCTTGGCTATGGCATCGTCATCTCTCTCATCTCAACTTCCATACAATTAATGCGTTGGTTGATAAACAACTCGTCGATGGTCTACCTGATTTCAAGTATGACACCAATCATGTTTGTTCTGCATGTTCAATTGGAAAACTCAAGAGAGCGTCCCATAGACCAAAGAAGCATCAAAGCACTTATGCTCCTCTTCATCTCCTTCACATGGATTTATGTAGCCCTATGCGTGTCCAAAGTATTCATGCTAAGCGCTACATTCTTGTTATTGTTGATGATTACTCTCGCTATACTTGGGTCTATTTTCTTCATGAAAAGAGTGAGGCTCCTCAAGTAATCATTGACTTCATCAAAAGGACACAAGTAAATCTTCAAACTTCTGTTCGTATTGTTCGTTCTGATAATGGTACCGAATTCAAGAATGCTACTCTTGAATCATACTTCTCTTTTGTCAGTATCACTCATTAATTTTCAGCTGCACGAACACCTCAACAAAATGGAGTCGTTGAAAGAAGAAATTGAACTCTTGTTGAAGCTGCTCGTACTATGCTTGCTCATTCTAGATTACCACCAAATCTATGGGCTGAAGCCATTGCAACTGCCTGCTTTACACAAAACAGATCTATCATCAACAAAAGGTTTAACATTACTCCATATGAAGTCATCAACAAGAGAAGACCCAATGTGAACTATTTCCATATATTTGGGTATGTCTGTTATGTCCTAAATGATAGAGATAATCTTGGAAAATATGAACCAAAAGGTGACGAGGGTTATTTTATTGGTTATTCAAGAGAATCTATTGCTTATCGTGTCTATAACCGTAGAACCAAGCAAATTGTAGAGAGTATGAATGTCAAATTTGATGAACTCTCTGGAATGGTTCTTGAACAACACGGTTCAAGACCCGATCTTCAATGTCCACAAGCTTCCGCTACACAGAACAAATCTTCTGATAAACAGAGTTTCTCTTAACCAACAACTAAAGAGTTAGACATTTTGTTTGAAGACTTTTATCATGATCGTCCTTCTACTTTAGTCCAACCCTTGGCTTCACCTAAACAGTCATTTTCCAATTCCCCTCAACCTGAGAGCTCATCTGCTGATCAACAAAGTTCATCTCCTGCCACCTCTTCTAATGATTCATCTTCTCCACCTTCGGTCAATTCTTCATCTATAAATGTATCTTCCTCTGACTCTTCTAACTTGTCGTCAGCACCAAATGATCCTTTATCAGTGCCTGCTCAGCAAAATTCTCCAGGATCCAATCAATCAACTGATTCTGACTCTGATGAAGAAGAATTTGTTCTACCCAATGAGCCTAGCTTTGAGCAAGTCGCTGAACAACATTCTCCAGGTTTTATCAATCTTGATGAAAATAATGATCCCGCTGATCCACTTTCTCACTCCAGGAAATGGTCTCGCTCCATGCTTCCTCATCCTCCCACTCAGATAATTGGGGATCCAAACGCTGGCCTAACCACACGCGCTGCCTCTACAAATGAATGTTTATTTGTCAACTTCTTGAGCATGGTTGAACCCAGTAATGTCAATGAGGCTCTTCGTGATCCGGATTGGGTAAAAGCCATGCAAGAAGAACTATCTTAATTTGAGTGTCTTGAAGTATGGAAACTTGTTCCTAATCCATACACTCATAAAGACCCGATCAAGACCAAATGGATTTTCAAAAATAAAAAGGATGAGAATGGGGTTGTTGTTAGGAACAAAGCTAGACTGGTTGCAAAAGGATTTTCCCAACAAGATGGTGTAGATTATGATGAGACGTTTGCTCCTGTTGCTCGCATTGAGGCCATTCGAATCTTCCTGGCTTATGCGGCATTCAAAAACTTTACGGTTTATCAAATGGATGTCAAGTCTGCTTTTCTGAATGGTGTTCTGAAAGAATAAGTTTATGTTGGTCAACCCGAGGGCTTTGTGGATCCTAAATGTCCAAATCATGTCTACAGGTTAGACAAGGCTTTGTATGGCCTTAAACAAGCCCCTCGAGCTTGGTATGATGATCTGTCTGCCTATCTATTACAATCTGGATTCTGCAAAGGTACAATTGACACTACTTTGTTCATCAAACGTCAAGGTAGTGACATTCTTTCAATCCAAATCTATGTAGATGACATAATTTTCGGGTTCACTAATCCTAAGTACTGCAAAAACTTTTCTGCGTTAATGATCAAACATTTTGAAATGAGTATGATGGGTGAATTAAACTTTTTCCTTGGTCTTCAATTCAAACAAATGTCAAATGGTATTTTTATCTGTCAAAATAAATATATCTCTGACATGTTGAAAAAGTTTGATATGCTTAATTGTCAACCAATTGGTACTCCCATGGAATCTCGAACTAAAATTAATGCTGACCTTAATGGCAAACCTTACAATCAAAAACTTTATCGCAGTATGATAGGATCTCTTATGTACTTAACTGCTAGTCGCCCGGACATTATGTTTGCTACATTCATGTGCGCTAGATTTCAGGCAAACCCTATGGATAGTCATGCTCAAGCGGTTAAGCGTATTTTTCGGTATCTTAAGGGAACTATGAACCATGGTTTATGGTATCCGAAAGATACCGGTTTCGAACTAACCGCCTACTCAGATGCTGACCATGCAGGGTGTAAGTTGGATAGTAAAAGTACTTCAGGTAGTGTACAGTTCCTTGGAGACAAGTTGGTTGGTTGGTCCTCAAAGAAACAAAATTGTGTTTCCACATCCACTGCTGAAGCTGAGTATGTAGCAGCTGCTAGTTGCTGCTCTCAAGTTCTGTGGATGAAAACTCAACTCTCTGACTATGGTTTCAAGTATGATAGAATTCCCATCTACTGTGACTCCAAAAGTGCCATTGCAATCTCTTGCAATCCTGTTCAGCATTCTAAAACAAAGCATATCGATGTAAGGTACCACTTCATCAAATATCATGTTGAAAAAGGTAATATCGAACTTTACTTTGTCCCAACTGACTACCAACTTGCAGACCTCTTCACAAAACCTTTGGATGAACAAAGGTTTAACTTCTTGAAAACCAAGTTGGGTATGCTTAATCTACAAACTTAAATGCTTCCTTGCCATGTATTCTATGTTTATTTTCTTGGTCAAACAATTGATGTGTGCTTATATGCTCTTACATGCAATGTTTGAGGGGGAGAACAAGGGTAGAATGCATGATTTTAGGGGGAGTTTGTATATATCATTACTCATTTTTGTACTTTGAGAATTTCTCTTTCCTTGCTTAATTTTTCTAAGTCCTTCAAACCTTTTTTCCTCTTAAAATTTTTCTAAGTCCCTAACCATACTTTTCCCATATAAAAAAAATAAAAAATAAAAACCCAAAAACCGGATTTGACCGGGTTTGACCCGAAAACCGGATGTCATACCCGGTTCTGACCTCTATAAATACCCAGTTCTGACCTCCATTTTGACTTCCTTCAAATTTTTCTAAGTATTTTAAATCTTCTTTAAAACCGGCTTTCTCTCATTCAAAACCGGCTTTCCTACCGGCTTTCTTTTTTCTAAAACCTTTCCAAGACGAAAACCGGATTTGCAACATAATTTCTTCATTCCAAATATCGAAAACCGGATTTAGTTCATAAATTCATTCATTACCGGCTTTCAGGTATATTCTTCACTAATACCGGCTTTCATTTATTTATTCACTATTTCCGGCTTTCATAATTCTTTTCTAAAACCGGCTTTCATTAATTTCTTTACTATTACCGGTTTTCATTCCTTAACAATATTTTGTGATTATCTTTCCAGGGGTGATTTACTTGTGTGTTTGTGATTTGTTTTCCTTATTTGTCATTCATTCTAGCAGGTATAATCTCATTTACGATTATGTCATTTCATCATACTTCATTCATATTTATATGCTTTAATTTGATCATGATCGTATGTGCTTTAATTGCTTTCATTTGTAATTCTTCCTTGCTTGAATATATGATTGCATGTATTTCTTGTCTGTGCTTGATTGTTTTCATGGTTGCCTGTTCAAAACAAGTGCATCGATACTTGGTGTTATACTAAGTATCTTGATGCTTTGTTAATACCGGCTTTCAAAAACCGGTATTAGTTATCTTTTACTCATTTTTTAACAAAAGGTACTCTGCCAAAGTTTTTATTCACTAATACCGGTTTTCCCCTTGAATACCGGTATTACAACTAAAATTCATGTTTCACTATGAAAACCGGTTTTTCTTATCATTTTATCTGAAAACCGTACATAATATTTTCTGAAAACCGGTTTTACTCTACATTTTTTCTCAAATTCTTTTATAAAACCGGTTTTCAACCATTTTTAAGAAAATTTTCATATTTCTTCAAACCTCAAAATCTCATTTTCATTAAGGTTTGATATTTAATGAAAATCTTTCTTATACCAACTTTGTGAGCCAAATTCTCTTTCTTGAACAACTCCATGTTCATCGATTTGTCTGGCTTCACAAACATTTGTCCCTGTATTTCTTTAAATCTGTTCTTATTTTTTCTTTTGTTCTTAATTTCTTGCAAATAATTTTAGTGAGATGCACAGCATTGAACGCCTTGATGTACTGCCTGTGTCGTCTCACTTGAAAAAACTTTGCATGACTTTTTGAACATTCTCTTATACAAAATTCATTTTTTTATGCTAAACTCTGTTCAAACTCTATCTCTCAGTTTACTTAGGATGCAAGGTATCGAACGCCTTGATGTACTACCTTTGTTGTCCTTTGGAAAATGAGTTTTAGAACACTTTTTGATGTATCTTTAATTTCTTAAAAATCTTTTCAATCTTACATTGGTTTTCCCTAAGAAGCAAGGTATCGAACGCCTTGTTGTACTGCCTTCGCATCTTCTATGAAAAACGGTGTACGATTAAATCCTTTTTGAGTAAATTAACCTTGGAAACAATGTTTCCCATTCGTCTTCTTCTTAACCGCATAATGAATTTCCTCCAAGATGGTGCGACAGAAAACATGCCAAACAACTATCAGTTGATAATACCATTTTCATGTCATCATGGAATCATACCGGTCATGCTTACATACCATCCTCTATTTCATGTCTTCACTGTAACTACACCGGGTATCGAAGAAGAACTGTTATATCAACTCTGGCGTACCATCGAATATGTCACCCCAAGAGGAAGAACGAGGATACCTTATTTCCAATTTGAGCTACTCACTACTGATGGATCCACTCAAGCTTTCACATTCACCCTTGAAGATTTCCGTAGAGCAATTGGTTTTCCTACGGCTACTTCTCGCGAGGGAGCCACCGAATTTGTAGATCCACCACCTATTCGTGAGATGCTTCAACGGGTGAAAGAACTTGGCTATCAAGGTCCTCTCAATACTATTGGTGAATTCAAGAAGAAGAATCTTCACAGACTGTGGTACACTTTATGCTCGATCGTCAACTATTGTCTGTCGCCTTCAAGAAAAGGTCAAGAAGCGATAACTTTGCAAACTCTGACATACTTGTTTGCTATCGCCTTCGATGTACATATTGACTTTGTAGCAATTTCTTGGGATCATCTAAGACTAAATGTCAAAGGGAAGTATAATGCCACCAAGAAATATATTCCTTTCATCCGATTCCTGACAATCATCCTTCAGGGAACACTGAACACGCATGACAACATACAACGATTCCCTGGCTCCCACAGAATTCGATTTCCTCGCTATTCAACTGTATATGGCAACTCTGGTGTAGAAAACATTCCTTTTATGCCAATTCATGCCTCGCTTCTTCGTTTGGTGCCCCATGGGGATAGTGACCTCATGAATTATAGAGTGTTTTTAGACGGGGGTATGGCAGCTCAACGCCGACAGCCGCCTACCGCTCCCCCGCATAGGTCGCCTGGTGAGGGTCGTAGGTCTAGGAAAAGAAATGAGGGGTTAGCAGGAGAAGAGGCACCAAGCTCATCTGCACAATCTTCTTCGACTTCCGCTCCACCAAGAAAGAAACACAAGTCCCATCACAAGTCAAAGTCTAAATCCAAATCGAAATCAAAAACACTTCTCCATGATGAACCATCACCTCCACCTGAACAATCCTTCACCATTCCTTCTCCTTTCACTTCATCCTCCACTTCTTCCGAATCTCAAACGTCTTCTTCGATTCAACATAAATCAAAGAAAATCCGAAAGTTCAAATTCAAATATTCCAAATCTCTTCCACCGATTGAGGAAGAGGTTATCATAGAATCTCCAGAGAGACAAGGTGGTTTGGAGGGAGTAGTTGAAAAACATAATGGAGAGAATGAGCGGTCCGGGCTAGGAACATGGCAAAAAGAAACGTCGGCCCTTCGATAGTTGAACCATTAATTCGCTGGGATGACAACCCTAGGATAGAAGCCGAGGACTCCCCATCCTCGCATATTTCACCTCCTCGCCGCTCTGGATCCTCTTTACAGGATCCAGATGCATTTTTGCACAGGCACCAGCCGCATCCACTATCGATTCCTCATTCGGAGGAAGCCGATATTGAAGCAGCGGAGACTCTTGCCTCTCTCCCAACCTTTCTTGATCACACTATTGAGTCTAGATCGCCACTTAGGCCACTTGATAATGTGCACGCACGTTCTTTGGACGTTGCCAGAACATACAGAGAATTGGTTCGTGAACCTTTTCCAGGACCGTATGGAAGACCTGTCGGTGCCATCATCGAGCAAGCACTGAATACATGCGCTGAGGAGAGAAGCTTCGAGGAAGTTAGGCTCGCCTGGCTTCCTCCTAGCCCAACTCCTAGTTCAACGGGCAATCCAGAGGATCCTGGAAGTTCCACCAACCGTGAGATTGTTTGGTTCATTCGAGCCAAACCAATTCGTCATGCAACAACTGATGTTGAAGCCTTGCTTCGTTAACCATCAGGAAGTCCTGTTGGTCCTCAACCTTCAGGCCGCACAGTAAACCCTTCGGAGCCTACAGTTGCGACAACGACATCTACGTCGGTCGTACCTCCTTCTTCCATTGAACCGTCACTAACCAAAGCGCTCCATAAAGATAAAGGCAAAGCCATTGCCGCTCCTGACCCCTCTGAAAGCGATAAATCTGATAGTCCTCCTGCAGCCATTGAACGCCTGAACATTCCATATGATCCGGAAGAGCGTGCAGACATCATGGCTCTTGACGCTGCAGGTCTTCTCCACACAAAAAGAACCCAAACTCAACCTCCACCAATCATCTCTCATAACTCACCGTCGCCGTCTCACTCATCTTCTTCATCATCATCATCCGATAATAATTCTAAATCTGGATCCGCACATGCTTCTACTCCTAGACATACTCGTCTAGAGGAAATTTATAGTGATTTATATGCCCATCTAATCTCCCTCGATGATCAAACTGATTCATTTGACAAAGCTATTCTTGCAACCCTCCAAGCTCGATATGATCAACAAAACAAGATAAATCTTTTAAAGCAGCAAGCAGAACAGGACAAGTTTGTTGCCGATGCAGCACTTGAAGCGGCTCAGAAAAGAATTGTTGAACTTGAAGCCACATGCAGGCAAGCCGTTGTTATACAACAAAGACGTGATGATTCTGATGATCAGGATCAACACGAGGGGGAGAATATGGATGAGGATGTGGCTAATGTAAGAGCCAGTGCTGCTACTGAGGTTATAGATGACACAAATGTTGGTGATGATGCACAATCAAGAGATCCTCCTAGAGATGTTGATATTGTAGAGCACGTTGTTGATAATGTTGTTGTTGATAATGTTGAGCACACAGAAGAAGTTCGTATTGATGAATCAGTGGTTCGAACCAGTGATGTTACCGATGTTGTTGTTGGCTCAGATTTTCGTGATGATGCTCATTTTCAAGGATTACTTCGTGATCCCTTGATTATTGGTGAAGATTTTGGTGAAATAGATTTTCCTGAGAATGATCCAAGAGATAATGATCCTAATGGTGTTAATGATTCCTCTGATGATGATGATATTCCCCCAGGCTTTGATACCTATCAATCTATTCCTCAACCAAACCCCGCTCTCAACCAAATGAACCTTCATAACCTAATTCACCACCTTAATAATCCACATCTTCAAAACATCACCAGAGCTCCAATTGTTCGAATAAACGATGGTGGTTTCAGAAAGAATGTAGAAAGGAGGATTGATTATCTCAGAATACCAACCAGACTCTTCAAATCCACAAAATTCCTTGAAGAAAAAGCATATGAGATATTCTCAAAGGAACAAGAGTTGGTAAAGATAGACGTTGATGAATTAGGCAATGAGGGCTTATGATCTTGATCACCAAAGGGCAAAATACTTAAAGGATCTCATAGAAGCCAAGAGTCATAAAGCCAACAAAGTATGGAAGAACCAGTTCAAATTGAAGATTGTAGAAGTTGTCAGCATTCATTTCAAGGAATGGCGTGATCCCGGGTTTGCAAGACCTCCTAGCTTAATCTGGTTAATAGTGAGACGTGAAGATAACCGTCGGTATATGTTTGGAGAAGCCAGGTTCAATCTGCTATCTGCTGATGATCTCATCTTTCTTCTCCATCACTTTGCAAACAAACTTATTCAGCCTGATCCAGAAAATCAAGAAGCCTACTATGCAGTGAAGAGATATCTAGATAGTCTTATTTTGAGTCAAACTCAAAAAGACTTCCAATTGGCAGTTGAAAAGAAAAGGAAGAAAGTGAACCTCACCATGCCTAACCAAAGGATTCAAGGAATCAACCTCGAAAACTTTAACACTGGAGCCGTGTTTGATAATCCCCGAGGGTTTGTGTTTGCTAGTGATCAAGGGCATAAGATTTTTATAAGACTCGACGAACTCTCCAAGTATTCAGATGGCACACTGGTGTAATGTCTGGCTGTATTTGAAAGTCTAGCTGAGTTCGAAGAGGCTGCAAAGGAAAAGAAGAGGCTGATGAGAGTGATTAAGAAGATCAAATCGAGAATGGATCATAGAGAAAGAACGAGACATATCATTGAGGCTAGGCTTCCAAAGGAAAGAAAAGGAGTAATTCATGTTCCAGAAGGTACTTGGGTCAGATATTCTCCTAATAATGAACAAGGTCCTCATAACATGCCCCAGTTGATTTTGCTGACAACATCATTGAACCACCAAATCGCCCAGAAGATCCAAAGTACCATTTTGTGCCAAAGAAGTTCTGGAAGGAGAATTATCATAAGTATAGAAAGCGAGCCTTCAAATCACAATCAGTTCGACAAGATAAGCCTGAATCATCAACAAGAAAAATGAATCGAAGGCAGAAAAAGAGAAAGAGATCAAGACGATGACCATCTACAAAACCGCACTAAAGGGGGAGATTGTTAGCTTTAATTATTTTGTTAGTGCAAGTTTTGTAATTATGTAATAGAATAGTCCTTGTTCTAATGAATTAAGTATGGAAGGTTTGTGTTGTAATTAGACAAGGACTTATGTGTTATTTAGGAGGGGGTTTAGAGCAAATATTATGACTATATAAACCCCTCTTCACAACCATTGTAAGGTTACACCTTTAATCATATTTCCTTACTTTCCCATTTTCTCTCTACTTTCTCTCTCACACACTTAA
>CM067168.1:47435968-47455968 GCA_034093135.1 Erigeron breviscapus
ACGAAGAACCATACGCAGAAATCACGTCGAAGCCGCACATCGTTTGTTTTCTCATTACTTTGCTCCACAACCGGTCTACCCATCCGATTATTTTCGAAGGCGTTTTCGAATGCCCAAGGAGATGTTTATCCGCATATATAGAGATATTCACTCCTTTAATGGCGTGCAACCATTACCGAATCACTTTCAGTATTTCCAACTTGCTCCATCCGATTGCGCTGGTCGACCAGGGTTCAACATCTTCCAAAAATGTACTTCCGCCATACGACAATTGGCGTACGGTTGTCATGGCGACCAGCTAGATGAGTACTTGGAAATGGCAGAATGTAACACCCACGAGATTTGACTGATTTGACTAGGTTTGACTTTTGTTGACTATGTGATTAAATGTTAAATTATGGGGAATATCGATACTTGAGGACTTATGTAATTAATAAAAGTCAGATTATGTTTACGAGACTTGGTGTAATTTTGTGTAGTTAATATTTACGTGTTTAGTCGGGGTACCGTTTGGTAACTAGCTAGTAGTTTGGAGTGTAAGAGTCTTGTGAGTGTGTGGTGACCATAGCTCCCTCCCCACCTCTCATTCTATCCTATCTCTTCACACACTAACTCTCTCCTTCTCTCTCAACCTCAAGAACACACACAAACACCATCCTCTTCATTCTTCTTCTTTAAAATTCGGATTTAAGGGTTTAGTGGTAGTAAAAGTGTTAGTTAATCCTTGTATAATAATAATCATTCTTGAAGCTTCAAGATTTTGGGTTTATAAAACTGTTCATCCTTCTCTAGCACCCTAAAAACGGATTTGAAGCCTCGAGATGTTTTGGTAAGTGATTCTTAGCTCAAATAGTTCTTTATATCTTGTAGATATCTTCCTTGTTGTGGATCTAAACGATTTGTGGCGATTCGAGTGTAAAATGGTTGTTTTTGGTCAAAAACGGGTTTGAAATCAAAGGTTTTGATTTAGGAAGTGGGTTTGTGAAAAGAGTTGATTTTTACACTTGTTTATACTTGTATTTGGTTGTGTTAAAGTTTGGTAACTGAATTTAGCTTCTAAGGTTGTCAATTTTGAGGTCAAAACCCGTATGTGTTCATCAATTCTGCGGATGATGTGCAGAAATTGGCGGACGATCATCATCCGCCATATCATCCGCCAGACGCTGTCTTTCCTTTGACATTTACGTACGGTTATCGGTCGACGTTCAATGATCCAAAGCTTGTTTATTAGTCTTATATCATCATTCTAAGGTCAACAAAAGTGATTAAACACATTTCTAAACACTTTGATTTTCGCGTCAAATTTTGGTGCTAAGTCATTGAACCGTGTTTAACTAAAACTCTTCATTTGTCGTTTAAACATTCTCGAATCACTTCTAAAACACCGTTGGGAAAATTGTGGTATAGTATAACTAGTGTTGACCATGGCTTGTATTGTGGCATATAATGTTAGGTTGTGGACATTTGACGATCGTTGGACATTCATAGCTTGATCTTAACTTGTCGTTGTTGAATCAAGGTGAGTTCCGTAGCTCCTTACTCAATTGAGATTTGGGCTAAAAAGTGTACACATACGTGCTTGTTTGATTGTTTTGTTGATTTGATTGACTGCTTATTGATTATTTGATTAATTGTTTGATTGATGGATGGTTTTGATTGATTGTTGGATGTTTACGCATATGATTGTGATATTGTGATTAATTAGGATAGTTGTACATACATGGAAGTCGGTTATGCCTTCAAAGGGTTTTAGATGTGGTGGGAAGGCTGCGGGTGACCCTATACATAAGCATCTAGAACTTGATGAAAGTAAAACCATCCGAAGTGTATGTACGTGTTGTTTAGTGGAAATGGATGGACTTGTGATTGAGATTGAGTATGCTTTTGTACTTATTGATTGGTTTGACGTACTCCCAAGTGTTTTACACTTGAGAACATACTTTTGTACTTATTGATTGGTTGACGTACTCCCAAGTGTTTTACACTTGAGAACATGCTTTTGTACTTATTGATTGGTTGACGTACTCCCAAGTGTTTTACACTTGAGAACATGCTTTTGTACTTATTGATTGGTTGACGTACTCCCAAGTGTTTTACACTTGAGAACATGCTTTTGCACTTATTGATTGGTTGATGTACTCCCAAGTGTTTTGCACTTGAGAACATGCTTTTGTACTTATTGATTGGTTGATGTACTCCCAAGTGTTTTACACTTGAGAACATACTTTTGTACTTATTGATTGGTTGACGTACTCCCAAGTGTTTTACACTTGAGAACATGCTTTTGTACTTATTGATTGGTTGACGTACTCCCAAGTGTTTTACACTTGAGAACATGCTTTTGTACTTATTGATTGGTTGACGTACTCCCAAGTGTTTTACACTTGAGAACATGCTTTTGTACTTATTGATTGGTTGACGTACTCCCAAGTGTTTTACACTTGAGAACATGCTTTTGTACTTATTGATTGGTTGACGTACTCCCAAGTGTTTTACACTTGAGAACATACTTTTGTACTTATTGATTGGTTGACGTACTCCCAAGTGTTTTACACTTGAGAACATGCTTTTGTACTTATTGATTGGTTGACGTACTCCCAAGTGTTTTACACTTGAGAACATACTTTTGTACTTATTGATTGGTTGACGTACTCCCAAGTGTTTTACACTTGAGAACATGCTTTTGTACTTATTGATTGGTTGACGTACTCCCAAGTGTTTTACACTTGAGAACATGCTTTTGCACTTATTGATTGGTTGATGTACTCCCAAGTGTTTTGCACTTGAGAACATACTTTTGTACTTATTGATTGGTTGACGTACTCCCAAGTGTTTTACACTTGAGAACATGCTTTTGTACTTATTGATTGGTTGACGTACTCCCAAGTGTTTTACACTTGAGAACATGCTTTTGTACTTATTGATTGGTTGACGTACTCCCAAGTGTTTTACACTTGAGAACATGCTTTTGCACTTATTGTTTGGTTTGGATTGTGTGATATGATTAGGATAGTAGTACATACATGGAAGATGATGATACATTTAATGAGTTGTAGATGTGGTGGGAAGGCTGCGGTGACCCTATATATAAGCATATATGGTTCCTTAAATGTAAAGTCGTGTGAAATGTATGTGCATTGTGGTTTTGGATGATTTGTGGTGTGATGGACTTGTGATTGAGATTGATTATGTTTGTACTTATTGATTGTTTGACGTACTCCCAAGTGTCTTACACTTGAGAACATGCTGTTGTACTTATTGTTTGGTTTGACGTACTACCAAGTGTCATACACTTGAGAACGCGCTTTCGTACGACGTACTACCAAGTATTTCATACTTGAGAACATTGTGGTTGTGGTGGTTTTTTTGTTGTTGTTGTGGTACACTTATGATACATTGTTTGATGTCTTATTGTTTGGACACACATGTTATGCTTCTCTGACTATTGTGATTAGACACTTGTACGAGTACTAAAACGTGGCTAGGTTACGCCATGAGTAAATGTGTGATGCATTGGTTTACCGTAAGTTATGATTTACTCACACTTTGTACATGTTATGACTCGCTTATGCTTTACACATTTTGCGACTTGGATGGTTCCTTGCGAACCATTACTACGAACTCACCAACCTAGTGTTGACTTTGTTTAGTACACTTTTCAGGTAATCAAGTGAATCTGAGACGTGTTGGTTGATTGTTGCTTTTGCTTGGGCTTGGACTTACGTGGATCCGTGATTCATTCGCCCTTTTATGGTTCCATGTTCTTTATGTTTATTGTACCTTGAATGTTTGATGTTGGATTCACCGAATCCCTTTTATGTCATATAGTTCATGTTCTACGATAATTCCATGCATACGCTATATCTTTTCAGTGATATTCTAAGCCTAGCTCGGGGTGTTACACAGAATCAACTTCATATTTGTGTTTCACAAACTTTTGCAAGTGCATTATTCAATTGTATAATGAACAGTACTTGAGAAGACCGACCCAGGAAGATGTGGAACGCATAACTGCTATGCATTTGGAGGTACATGGTTTCCCGGGCATGCTTGGAAGCATAGATTGTATGCATTGGGGTTGGAGGTCCTGTCTAGTGGCATGGCAAGGACAGTACACACGGGGAGAAAAAGGACACCCGACGATTATGCTCGAAGCTGTTGCTTCGTATGATTTGTGGTTGTAGCATGCGTACTTTGAACCTGCAGGTTCGAACAACGACATCAACGTCCTAAGCGAGTCAGATTTGTTCGATCAGTTGCTGGAGAACAAGGCTCCTCAGCTCGATTTTACTGTGAATGGTGAACAGTTTACAAGAAGGTATTATCTGGCTGATGGTATTTATCCGGAATGGGCCACATTAGTGAAGTCTTTTAAATGTCCCATGGATCCGAAGACCACGAAGTTCAAGCGTTACCAAGAAGCTGCAAGAAAGGACGTCGAACGGGCATTTGGGGTTCTTCAAGGTCGTTGGGGAATCATTGAGAGACACGCACGTCCGTACAACGTCAATAAAATTAAACGCAACATGATCGTCGAAAATAACGGTCATGCAATATCCCCAATTGATTTGGAGTTGTTGAACAACGTAGGTCCGCAACCACCACGTTCATGGAATCAAAGGGTGGCAACACAATTGAGGATGATGGGTGAGTTACGCGATAGAGGGACACACCATCGACTTCGCGGTGCTTTAATCGAACACATTTGGACGCTCCCAGAAAACCATCGTCAACGTTAATGTTCTTGTTTTTATTTTTAATCTTAATTATTAGTATTTGAATTCTATTTTTAATTTTAATTATGTAATGTTTGATTTATATGTTGTTTAATTTTTAATTTTAATTTATTTATGTAATGTAATGTTTAATTTATATGTGGTGTTTTTATTTTTAATTTTAATTATTAGTATTTGATATTTTTTTATTTAATTATGTAATGTTTAATTTTATATTATGTTTTTATTTTTAATTTTAATTATTAGTATTTAATTATTTTTTTTAAGTTTTAATTATGTAATGTTTAATTTTATATGTATGTTTTTATTTTTAATTTTAATTATTAGTATTTGAATTATTTTTTTTATTTTAATTATGTAATGTTTAATTTTATATGTATGTTTTTATTTTTAATTTTAATTATTAGTATTTGAATTATTTTTTTTATTTTAATTATGTAATGTTTAATTTTATATGTATGTTTTTATTTTTAATTTTAATTATTAGTATTTGAATTATTTTTTTTATTTTAATTATGTAATGTTTAATTTTATATGTATGTTTTTATTTTTAATTTTAATTATTAGTATTTGAATTATTTTTTTTATTTTAATTATGTAATGTTTAATTTTATATGTATGTTTTTATTTTTAATTTTAATTATTAGTATTTGAATTATTTTTTTTATTTTAATTATGTAATGTTTAATTTTATATGTATGTTTTTATTTTTAATTTTAATTATTAGTATTTGAATTATTTTTTTTATTTTAATTATGTAATGTTTAATTTTATATGTATGTTTTTATTTTTAATTTTAATTATTAGTATTTGAATTATTTTTTTTATTTTAATTATGTAATGTTTAATTTTATATGTATGTTTTTATTTTTAATTTTAATTATTAGTATTTAATTATTTTTTTTATTTTAATTATGTAATGTTTAATTTTATATGTATGTTTTTATTTTTAATTTTAATTATTAGTATTTAATTTTATTTTTAATTTTAATTATGTAATGTTTAATTTATATGTAGTGTTTTTATTTTTATAAAAGTTTTATTAATTTTAGATAAAGAATTTATTAATATTTGGGTTAAAATAAAATAGAATAAAATTTTTAGGAAGAGGTGAGGAAGAGGTCTTAATACTAGGGGTAGTTCTTAAATTGGAATAAGTTGACGTGGCATGAGGAAGAGATTTAGGAAGAGGCTTAATAAGAGAGACCTAATACCTGTGGTTTATGAAAATTTCCGTCCCGGTCCCAATCCCGAAAATCATTAAAAAATCAATACTTGTCCGATTCCCATTCCACTTAAAACTCGGTACCACTTTCTGGTTCGGGACTGAGACAATATCATTATATACTTCCGCTAATGACTTTCTTGAAAATAATAATTTTGCTTTCATTATAATGAAGAGTACACTACTAAAACATCCCGTGGTCAACAATTATTAATGATTGAAATTGGTTTATTTAGACCTTTTCTGTTATCTAGGTTTTAAAGTCTAGTTTATGTAGCTCGAGCTCCAAATTATGCTGGAAACAGACCAAATGTCTACGTCTTCATACCCGATATCTAGTCGTCTACTCGTCTTAGTCCAGTCTATACCTGCAATTTGTTACGAGTACTATTTTTTATTTTATATTTGTTCTCGACGTTCTCATCTCGATCTCAAGAATCAGAAGAAGAACATGAAACATCAATTTCATTCCCAATTGAAATCATACAAGAAATCCTTTCCAGACTTCCCGAACCCATTCTCCAATTCCGTCGTATCCAAACAATGGCTATCTCTCATTTCACGTCCCAAACTCCACTTCTCGCTCTCTCGCCACCAACCGCACCGCCCTATTAATTACTGCTTACGACACATCCACTCGCTTACATCACTTCCTCACCGCTCCACTTTCCGGTGGCCACGTCACCCATCTCATGACTGTCAACAACGCTCATTCGGAAGCCGAACATCTCAGCGGGTTAGTTTTATTCACTTCCGGTAATGGCTTTCTTGAAAATAATAATATTTTTGCTTTCATTATAAACCCTGCCACTCGTAATATTTACAAACTCCCTGATCAACCGGGTTCCGGGTCTTGTCATATGAGTTAAATAATGAACATAAGGTATTCAACATTAGAATACCTTATGATATTCTTAAGCCGTTGGGTGTTGTAACGTTTATGATATTCTGTTTGTCGGATTATTCGTGGAGAAAGGTTGACGTAGGGCGGAACTTGTTTATGGTAGTTTGACACTATAGGTCTTTTATGAATCCAGCTCTCAATCCAACTCTTACGTTTCCTAAAGTTTTTTACTATCTTGATTTTCTAATGATTTTCAATGCCTCTATATATTACGAATTATTCTAATGATTTATTTTCAATCTGTTGGTATAAAATATTGCTGGTAAGCTTTTCAAAAAAAAATTCTTAGTTTTTTTCGTAGATATTATTATGGGGGAACCCTAGCCCCGGTACCACAATTGGATACCCATCGACTCACCCCGTATGAAGAAAGTGACGGCTTGTGGCCATTTAATAATTAGTATTACGAGTAGTAGTATTATTAATATTATCATTATAATAGTATTCAAATAGGGTGTTTGAGATTGCGTTTTGAAGTAGTTATTTGATGTGTTTGCATAATGCAAATAATGGAAAAAAAGTGTTTGGCAAGATAAAACGCAATTTTGGAAAGTAGGTCGAGACATGTTTTATCAAAACACAGTATATTAAATAACTTCAAGGGTCCGTTTTTTTCTGTCGTTAAGTGCTAAGTGTATTAAGTGATATAAATAATGTCTGTATCTATTACCTAAAATATAGCTAATGGACGATTATTATTGCTTATTAAGTCAATATAGAAACATGAAATTTGACCGAATGTATTAAGCCAAACCGTGCATTACGCACATGTATTAGTATTATTACAGTAATAAGATGAAACTCTAATTGAATGTTAGTACAAAAGTTTGAAAAGTTTAGAGCTAAGCAAAGTGAGTTATTACACAATACACATAGCCTACATTCGTATTGAGGGCACAAAAGTAATTATTCATTTACCTCGTTTGGGCGATAATCTATCAAATAATGGCATAATAAAATGATAACGTTAATCTTGCAAAAAACGAAAAAACAAAAAAAAGAAAGAAAAGGTAAACCAAATTAATTGCATTACTAAATACTAATCAATTTAAAATTTTAAAAATGTAAAAAGAAATACTCCCTCACTCTCACTAAACTTATCTATTTTTAAATTTTCAAATTCAAACTTTAAAAACTTTGACTTTAATCAAATATTATATAACACAAATAAGCATATATACAGTCAAAGCATATAAAGTTTGACTTTAAATATTTAAAAGTGAACAAATGTAATGGGCGGAGGGAGTTTTATAGTGTGGTAGTTTACTAAATGGAATTATTGAAGTCCAAATGGACGTGGGCTTTAGAAGATAAAGTGATCCCCAGTTACCATATACACATATCGATTCACCCTTTGTAGTTTGTAATGCATTATTCATTAATGCTACATATGTTAAGCGACAAATATATCAAAATATATCAATTTTGCTAAATACTCCAAAAAAAAATTTATTTCGAAATCCTTAATTAAATATTTTGAAAGTAGTCGTGAAAATAATCGGAAATATTAATGTGGATACCTTGGTTACTTTAATACATACATAAAAATATTGTGAAGGATTTATTTTTCAAAAACGGCTATTTTTAACATACATTCTACTTTCTAACAATGTGCTCTATGTCAAAGTAGTGTCAAACTGTCAAACACCGTTATTATGGGCTGGGCCATAAAAGGTACTATAGATTGGTCCACACATACGAGCTAATTTACTAATAAGGGCCTTATGCCACTACTGTGGACCACGAAATTTCAACAACACAAACACCAACCATTTCACCACCTAATGAATTAACATCCCTCACAATTAACAAATAATTGAAACTATTCAGGCTTGCCTTAATTTCTTATACAATAATAATAATAATAATAATAATAATAATAATAATAATAATAATAATAATAATAATAATAATAATTAAATTTTTAATGTATATACATAATAATAATAATAATAATAATAATAATAATAATAATAATAATAATAATAATAATAATAATAATAATAATAATAATAATAATAATAATAATAATAATAATAATAATAATAATAATAATAATAATAATAATAATAATAATAATAATAATAATAATAATAATAATAATAATAATAATAATAATAATAATAATAATAATAATAATAATAATAATAATAATAATAATAATAATAATAATAATAATAATAATAATAATAATAATAATAATAATAATAATAATAATAATAATAATAATAATAATAATAATAATAATAATAATAATAATAATAATAATAATAATAATAATAATAATAATAATAATAATAATAATAATAATAATAATAATAATAATAATAATAATAATAATAATAATAATAATAATAATAATAATAATAATAATAATAATAATAATAATAATAATAATAATAATAATAATAATAATAATAATAATAATAATAATAATAATAATAATAATAATAATAATAATAATAATAATAATAATAATAATAATAATAATAATAATAATAATAATAATAATAATAATAATAATAATAATAATAATAATAATAATAATAATAATAATAATAATAATAATAATAATAATAATAATAATAATAATAATAATAATAATAATAATAATAATAATAATAATAATAATAATAATAATAATAATAATAATAATAATAATAATAATAATAATAATAATAATAATAATAATAATAATAATAATAATAATAATAATAATAATAATAATAATAATAATAATAATAATAATAATAATAATAATAATAATAATAATAATAATAATAATAATAATAATAATAATAATAATAATAATAATAATAATAATAATAATAATAATAATAATAATAATAATAATAATAATAATATCAAATAATTATGTATATATAAAGTGACTATATATATAAATTTAACATCCAAAAATGTATAAATGTAAATAATAATAATAATAATAATAATAATAATAATAATAATAATAATAATAATAATAATAATAATAATAATAATAATAATAATAATGTTCAGATCTAACTATCTAAGTGATACGAGTATTATTCTTTCACCATAAACATTTTCTAGTCTATTATAAAATACTTTTTGCTATAAACAAGTCACGGGTTCAAATCGATGTCCAACCCTATATGAGATTATACTCAAAATCATGTACTCATTGCCTTGTAGAAATGTGAGTTGAATCTAATAAACCACAGGGATAAGATATTTTGCCGATTTAAACCTTTAGCTAAAGATTTTGTCATATACAATATGGTATATTGACATTACCTTCCATAATCCATATCATGAATATATAGCACTATATGTTTTATGTAAAAATCTGAGTGTTAATTAATGTCTTGTAATTATTTTTTAAAAAAAATATTCTTTTAACCATAAGACTTGTTATGAAGATCATACATATAGATAACGATATGCCATTTGAAAGGAATATCGAAATGAACACCCAAAAGCATACAAGAACAAACACATTTGCTACTGATACGATGCAACAAGCACGGTTACCCTCTAGCTAGTTTAATCAAACCGAAAACAAAATGGACTAGACAGAAATTTTGGCCTCAAATGATATATGTGGGTACACATTTGTCACATTCCTTATTACTTGCATTCGACACCAACTTCAGCTGCACGATGAGGTTTGTTTTTCCTTCTGCTCCCAATATGACGAAAACCATTTGATCGGGTTCCATTTGGGCTTTCTTTTTTTACTAGATCATCCTTTTCTTTCGCCTCTTTGTTTCTCTTCCTCCTCTTCTCATTCAAATCAGAAATCGAGTTCTCGTCACCATCATCATCAGCAGCAGCAGCATCTTCTTGTTCTTCAATCTTTTCAACATCTTCATCGTCTGTTAATGGTTTTTGATATCTACCCTTTCGTTTCTGAGCCAGAGTTATTTCGTCTTCACCACCGGTTGCAGGATCATCATTTTTGTTTGTTGAAGTGAACTTTTTCCCTTTTGCTTTAGCTTTACCCATGCTTTGCACCAATCAAGAAACTTATAAAACCAGTAACAAAATCTGTCAAAATAATCATAAAAAATAGATACTTTAATTCCCTAGTATATTAAATAAAATACACTCTGAAGGCAACAAATATGTCTATATTCAAGAAATAAATTCATGAATATTAGGTACTTTTGAATAAACAAAACAACCAATAACCTAGTGGTCAGCCTAAAGAACTACGTACATCGGAGTCAAAAATACTCGCCCTACCCAAATAACATGAACAGGAAAAACCAACTCTATTGCATTTATTAAGATTCTTTCTCATAATTGGGATAGTATACAATAATGATGTATTTGCCGAATCAAATACCATGGTCTAATAATCAAGCAAGTTGAAAGTCGAAACTTTTATGATTCCCAAAATAAAATAAAAATGTAGTACTAAAATTAAGTATAGGAATCCAAGAGCGAATAACAATGATCAGCCTAAAGCTTATGACAAACGAAGATCTATATATAAAAGAGACATAGATTGACTACGAGGCTAGATCCAAGAAACCAGATTTTGACAACATAACTTAAGTAACAAACATGTATGATAAAAAAACACACAATACAGTCAGATTAAGAAGAGATGGACTAACCATTTGATGTATCAGAAAAGGCTCTTGTGCAGTACTACTGAGTCCAGTTAAAACTTTTTTTGATGAGAAGTTGTATATATTTTTTAATGGGTTTGAGAGCAAGAAACAGGAAACCCAGATCAAGAAAGATGGTGATTTGGTAATGAAAAAGAGAAAATGGTCCAAAAAGCAAATAAGGAAGAAGATAAAGAACAGGAAAATGGGCTTTAATTGGTTAATGTAGAATTGTAGACGGGAATGTATATGTATGTAGTTTGGAAAGTGAAATAGTATTAAAGTGTGTGTGATGAAATCTAAGTCCAACCAATAGGCTTATAGCCTGGCGGTACGGAGTCTCGATGAGGGGTTTGAATTCCTGGAAAACAGGGTTCGAATCCGGATGGGAGCAGGGTTTACCCCAATTTAAATGTCGTGTCTTTGTGCGGTTTAATTGGGGGTTTTCCCCCACGTAGTCATGATGCAGCGGTTCTGAGGTGTCCTGGCGCGGGCCCGGTTAAGACAATGTATGTCTAGACCCTTAGAAATTCGTCTTTCAAAAAAAATGAAATCTAAGTCCAAATCCAAATTAAAAGGCAAGGTTTAAAGGGTAGATTTGGTAAAGAGTACATGGAAAAAAAAGATACCTCTTCACCTTTTTCTTTATTACAAAAAAAAAATTAATTTCTTTTCCTTCTTTTTTACTCTAGCTAAAATTCTAAATCATTTCTATAGTAATATGTCATGACTATAGTCTAGTTGAAGTAATGCCATTTTCATTTATTTATACTTATATTTAAAACATGATACCGAGTTTGTAAAAATTTGGAGGAGATGGACATCGATGTAAAGTAATCCAACCTTTGGTTTTCATGTTATAAAACATTTTTTATTATTATTTAAGTCAAAGCTTAACTAAATAGAAACCGAAAGTATTCACATTATATGATTTAAAGAAAACGTTATTGATCATTATCTTAGAGTGATTGTTAACAAATACTAGTATAATATAAATACTAGGGAGAATTTGGTATATAACTATATATTGTTTAAAAGTTAGATATCATGCTAGCCTATTTAAATTAGTTTATCTAAATTGGGAAGTACTCGTGCAATGCAACGACAACGATATGATGTGGTGGTGGTGGTGGCATCGACAAGTAGTGTAGGTTATCGATGTAAAAATGATGATGTAGTTATTTTAGGAGTTAATAACAAGTATTTCAAGTAGGCATTATAGATATTTCATGTAAATATGTTTTAAATAGGAAATAAAGAAGAGAGAGCATTTTGAGTTATCAATTTCTTAGTTGGGAAAAATGAAGGAATAGATGTTTTATAATGTATTATCAATACAAATATATTTTATTTCATTTTTAAAATTCAGAGAAGGTAAACCAAGTCTAAATTATCTTGACACAAAAACGATGACCACAATAACACCAACGTTTTAAACATTTTATGTATAATTAAAATGAAATGATATATATTTTTAAGTATTAACTTAAAATTATTTTTAAAACCATAACATGATAACATATGGACTGCATTATTTTTTAATTTGATCCTTTAATTACAGTATTTCTCATATCTTATAATTAAAAGGAAAATTTTGGGCTATTTGTGGAGATCAATTTTATAATTTCCTAGAAGCCCAAATTATATGAACTTATGTAGTTGGGCTCAGATTAGCCCAAAATTCGATTTTTATCTGATTTGTATTTGGTCTGCTTATGAACTAACGTATATAACTTTTTTTGGTAAGAAAAAAACTTTATAAATGGGCCCACAATTCCTCAAAAACCCATCATCTTCGATGTAAATTAATTAAAGAGTTAATTACAGAAATCGTCCCTGTCGTGAACCGCTACTTGCAGCTTTCGTCCCTAACTTTCAAAAATTACAGTTTTGGTCCAAAAACTTTTGCTCAGTCAACACTTTTGGTCCAAATGACTAACTGACGTTAACAACCCTATCATGTGAGTTGCACATGATGGGTAAATTTGTCTTTTCATCACCACATGGACCAAAAGTGTAATTACCTTTGCTATTACTATGATTTCCAGATTTGTTAAATAGTTTTATCAATTTTTATTAGGAAACGATAGGTGTAAGAATGAGTTTTTGCCCGATGATTATCATACTTCAAATCCAATAATACATCTGCTAGAATTGTATAACCAAATTCACACGAAACAACAGCAAGCCCCACATTAAGTGATACTCCGTACTATGTATATTTCATCTTTTGGGGGTAAATGAGAGTAAATACAAACCAGACAATATTAACTTTGTACTTTTTTTTGACCCAAAAACTACCTACCCTTCTTAATCTTAATTCCTTATATACAAGTATATACAACCCATTACCCATCCTCTACCTTTGTAAAAGAAACTTTGAGAAGAAAAAACATACACAGTAGAGCAAGAAGAAAAAGAAACCAAAGAAAAAAAAATGGCACAATCTCGGTATCTACTTACTATTAATAATAATAATAATAATAATAATAATAATAATAATAATAATAATAATAATAATAATAATAATAATAATAATAAAAGAAGGGGGATAATAATAATAATAATAATAATAATAATAATAATAATAATAATAATAATAATAATAATAATAATAATAATAACAATAACAACAATAATAATAATAATAATAATAATAATAATAATAATAATAATAATAATAATAATAATAATAATAATAATAATAATAATAATAATAATAATAATAATAATAATAATAATAATAATAATAATAATAATAATAATAATAATAATAATAATAATAATAATAATAATAATAATAATAATAATAATAATAATAATAATAATAATAATAATAATAATAATAATAATAATAATAATAATAATAATAATAATAATAATAATAATAATAATAATAATAATAATAATAATAATAATAATAATAATAATAATAATAATAATAATAATAATAATAATAATAATAATAATAATAATAATAATAATAATAATAATAATAATAATAATAATAATAATAATAATAATAATAATAATAATAATAATAATAATAATAATAATAATAATAATAATAATAATAATAATAATAATAATAATAATAATAATAATAATAATAATAATAATAATAATAATAATAATAATAATAATAATAATAATAATAATAATAATAATAATAATAATAATAATAATAATAATAATAATAATAATAATAATAATAATAATAATAATAATAATAATAATAATAATAATAATAATAATAATAATAATAATAATAATAATAATAATAATAATAATAATAATAATAATAATAATAATAATAATAATAATAATAATAATAATAATAATAATAATAATAATAATAATAATAATAATAATAATAATAATAATAATAATAATAATAATAATAATAATAATAATAATAATAATAATAATAATAATAATAATAATAATAATAATAATAATAATAATAATAATAATAATAATAATAATAATAATAATAATAATAATAATAATAATAATAATAATAATAATAATAATAATAATAATAATAATAATAATAATAATAATAATAATAATAATAATAATAATAATAATAATAATAATAATAATAATAATAATAATAATAATAATAATAATAATAATAATAATAATAATAATAATAATAATAATAATAATAATAATAATAATAATAATAATAATAATAATAATAATAATAATAATAATAATAATAATAATAATAATAATAATAATAATAATAATAATAATAATAATAATAATAATAATAATAATAATAATAATAATAATAATAATAATAATAATAATAATAATAATAATAATAATAATAATAATAATAATAATAATAATAATAATAATAATAATAATAATAATAATAATAATAATAATAATAATAATAATAACAATAATAATAATAATAATAATAATAATAATAATAATAATAATAATAATAATAATAATAATAATAATAATAATAATAATAATAATAATAATAATAATGAAAGTGATTAATGAAATAATAATAATAAAATAATAATAATAATAATAATAATAATAATAAGATTAATACTATTAAAATATAGAGTTAATTACGCTTTTAGTCCTTTGGTAAGAAAAAGACTAACATACCCATCACGTGCAGGTCACGTGATGGGTGTTTAACGTCTGTTTCGAGAATTGGACCAAAAACGTTGACGGAGCAAAGTTTTTTGGACCAAAACGGTAATATATGAAAGGTAGGGATGAAAACGGTAATTTTTGACCCTCAACAGGGACCAAAAGTGTAATTAACTCTTAAGTTAATGGATCTATTGCAGGCTTACCATATTGATGACTTATATTTTTTATTAATTGGATCAGCAACGTATTTGAATTGTTCAAGAACTTCAAGGTCGATTTTAGATTAAGTTGTTCTGATAGTGTAGTAAACAAGCTTGGTTTTGTGATAATAGTCCATATGTATATGTATATACAGCGGTTAATATATATATATATATATATATATATATATATATATATATATATATATATATATATATATATATATATATATATATATATATATATATATATATATATATATATATATATATATATATATATATATATATATATATATATATATATATATATATATATATATATATATATATATATATATATATATATATATATATATATATATATATATATATATATATATATATATATATATATATATATATATATATATATATATATATATATATATATATATATATATATATATATATATATATATATATATATATATATATATATATATATATATATATATATATATATATATATATATATATATATATATATATATATATATATATATATATATATATATATATATATATATATATATATATATATATATATATATATATATATATATATATATATATATATATATATATATATATATATATATATATATATATATATATATATATATATATATATATATATATATATATATATATATATATATATATATATATATATATATATATATATATATATATATATATATATATATATATATATATATATATATATATATATATATATATATATATATATATATATATATATATATATATATATATATATATATATATATATATATATATATATATATATATATATATATATATATATATATATATATATATATACACATATGTATATATGTATATATATAATATATATATCTCTCTCTCTATATATAAAGCTATCAGAAATTGTTCACGTGGCACTCTCTGAGCCTGCCACCTCAGCACTTTCCTACGTGGCGTCACCGTATTAATCCGAATGACAAGTCAGCATCCACATAAGCATCATATAATCTTAATGTACAGCCGCAAAGCATCTATTTAAGCATAATATGCATTTTTCATTAAATTATAATAAAAAATACGGCGGCCGGGGTTGAACCCACGACCTCCCCCTTAACAGATAGTCATAATAACCAATTCAACCAATCTGGTGTTTGTTTTTTTTTTGGGAAAACCACAATACATATATTTTGACATTCACGAAAGTTTTTCTCACAACTCTGCAGATAAGGAAACTAACTTAATTGTAGAGAAAAACGTGTTTGAATCATAACAGATTCATCAAATCCCTAACTTTTAGGAATGGTGGGTTAATTTAAATGAATATCGATACGTGTTTCACATACAACCAACAACCCTAACCTTACAAAAACCGGACTGCAACGATCTGTTCAACATCAAGGTATGGATTTTTTTCTACATATATTTTAATTTAGGGTTGTTTTTATATTTAATCAAATAATTTATCGTTTTTGGTTTTTGTATTTATTGATTTTTATGTTATAAATATTATTTGTAAAAAAATGACGACCATGTTTTTAGATGATTGAATTAGCGATGAAAGTCATTGGGGTAGCAGCATAAAATAATATTTGTGTTAACAATAGTGTTTATGTTATAATATTTTTTCTATCAAATTGCCTTGGTTCTTGATGGATTAACGGAAAACGAAAGAGAAAAAATAAAAGTTTTGGATGTTTGTGTTGATTTGGTTGTACGGCAAGGGGCGTAAAGAAAGGGGGCTACATATCAAGGTATCATATTTGCTTTACCAATTAATTTATTAATTATTAGTTTTTATAACCTTGATTATATAGAAATTTTAAAATTATTTTTCGTTCAAAGTATCTCTGGAAACATCATGTAAGTAGTGTCCATTGACAAATTATAATTCTTAGTTTACTTCTATTTTTCATGTTCCATGTTGATGCACAGAGCCACAACCATCTCAAAGATATAACACCTAGGACATACAATGTGAGTGTATGATTTTCAGACTTACATTCGTGGTGGCAAGCTGCGAGTGGTCAAAAACCTATATTATCGAACTTATGTTAGGAGACGAACAAGTTTGTCATTAGATACTATTAGTTGAACTTTGAAAAAAAAATATGACTCAATCGTTTAATTTTGTTTCATTTAATGTGTCAGGGTGGTCGAATGGCGGCTTAGGGGGAAAAACAATAGCTCAGTCTGGGTTGGTTATATTATAATATTTGGGGAAGATCATATACATAGCATGTCTAGAAATATGGACGAATATTGTATTGGTGATATAATAATATTTGGGGAAGATTCATATACATAACATGTCTAGAAATATCGGTTTTTTCCAAGGAGTTTAGTGCTGATATTCCTCTTAATTTTCAATTGGATCATGCAGGTCGTTCTGTGGTGATGAAACTACGGTAAGCATTCATTGCTCATGTAAAATATTTCTTTTGGATACTCTTACTATTTTACTGCCCCAATTCTTTTGATATGTGATCCCTTTTTTATTCTTGTCAGAGAACTGATGCCTTTGAACCTAATAATTGAAGTTATATTACTTGATCAGTATCTTTTGATAAACTTTTGTGCTTACTGCATCTTCCATTATATGTATCTCGATTTGTGCCTAGCAAGCAAATTTGGTTTGTAAACCTTATAGTTTGATGGTATTCCCATTAGATGTATCTTGATTTCTGCCCAGCAAACAAGTTTAGTTTATAAACGTTATAGTGTTATGATGTGTGTCCATTATTTATTTGTTATAATTTTTGTGTATGGTATGATAATATCGCCGTTACTATTTTTTTATAACAGAAATTGCATTTTTATTATGATTATATCTTTATCATCGCAGGATAATGAGATACACTAAGTTTCAAATCCATGCTTAGTAACCGTTCACTGTCTACGGGAGAGATCCCACCTGCAACCTTATACGATTCGGTTATCTGAATGAACGGAGGATATCCTCCAGCCTTTTCCAAATCTCATAATGGATATAATTTTTGTTACCTTTTTACAATTACTTTACTTAACCTTTTCCATCTCCATACTATGGCACTATGGCAGACCCTCAATCAAACATTTGCTATTAGGGCTTTATGTTTTTTTTTTAAATCAAAAAATCATTGCTCTTTGTGTTTTTGTTAATAGATTTTGGTTAATTATCCCTAACTTTATATATATTGTTGTGCGATCACTCATTGTAGTTTTGTCAATGCACATTCTCTTCTGTTTTAACTTCAATATCACATGCTTACTTTTGTATGTGATTTACATATCTTTTACAGTACATGGAAAGGTTACTCGGTCAAAAAAGGTCCTAATTATTCCCCAAAAAGAAGAAAGCATCCCACTGATTTAATCCGAGAAAGTTTGCACAGGTATTTAAATGCCCTGCTTTTACTTTTCTTATGTATCATATGTGGATAGTTTTCGTGGTTTTTGAGTATTTCTTTTCTTGAATAGTTGGATTTAAGCATCATAAAATTAAAGCATCCTTTGATATCCTCACATGATACTGAGTTTATTCCTATATGTTCCATTATTACATTTGTGAAAACCGTGAAATGGTCTATATATACAGTAGGCTCCTTATGCACATATGGGTTACATGTCTTGTGATCACCACTTATGCTTAACATTTTCCCTTACAACGACTATATGAATTCCAACGGTGTGATACCACTAGATTATGCCCTTTTTAACCCTTTGCCAGCAAATAAAGAAGCTGTGGATGCAAACACCCTTTTACATTACACCAATGTGTTTGATGCAATGGTGGATGCTGCTTATTATGCTATGGCTTTCCTCAATGTGACTAATGTTCCGGTTTTGGTATCTGAGTCGGGTTGGCCATCGAAAGGTGACCCGCGAGAGCCCGATGCCACTTTAGACAATGCAAACACGTACAACAGCAACTTGATCAAACACATCATAAATCAAACTGGGACCCCAAAGCATCCTGGGATCCGGTTAGTACTTACATTTACGAGCTTTACGGGCATGTCTAAGAGGAAACCGATTTACACACTACAGTTGACTGGCTCTGGTCAAACTTTTGCTAATGACACTGCAAACCAGACTCATTGTACTGCAAAGGAAGGCGCTGACTCGAAAATGCTGCAAGCAGCTTTGGATTGGGCTTGTGGGCCCGGGAAGGTG
>CM067168.1:47460968-47523468 GCA_034093135.1 Erigeron breviscapus
GAAATTGATGGGTTGGTGGGTTTTGTTCTTTTAAACAGCCAATTGGACATCAATCTAAGGTTGAGTCAGGTTTTGGATTGGGTCTCTGAGGTTGGCCAATTGGCCTAATCGATGGGTACTACCAGTACGGTAATTTTTGGGCTTCAATCTGTTGGGTTACATGGGATGCAAAAATATAAATGATTTGATTATATGACTAGGTTATTTAAATATGAAAAGTGGTTATTATTCATTGGAGTAACTATTTTTAGATGATGAATCACAACTTCACGAGCTTGGTTTTTTTTTCCAGCTTAGTAGGAACAATGCATTTATAATTAAGAACAAGATGGGCCATCAATGACACATTGATCATCAACTTATTCTCTAGCTCACATATAGGATGCAGAATAGAATCAACCTCCATAGCACATGAAGTAACGTTTGGCCGGGTACGTAATCTGTCAAGAGCTATCCGCCAAGCACAAATATGTACTTCTTGGCACCCATGAGTTCCAAAGTTGTTTTAACACAAGATCTAATTTTGCAAACATCTTCTATAGCTCCAAATGAGACAAAGTCTTCATTGTAAGTACTTCACTGTGAAGACAGGCCACCACCCATTAGGTTGTGTTGGGTTGGGTAAGTAAAACAGGTGAACTTGGAGCGAATAAACTTGGCTGTCCTAAAATTATTTTTATCCAGGATTATTATTTATTTTAGAGGGGAACAAGATGGTTAGGTTTGGATCATGGGTCAAACGTCTTTGGTTTGAAACAAGTCATTTTAGAAACCTACCGGAAAGTTTGTCTCTATATTTTGTTATTGTAAGTTGATATGTAAATAAAAGTAATGCTGAATGTGAAGTGCTTTTGGTGTTATCACAGGGTTGCTTATGGAGTCATGTTTATATAATGAGACATCAAAGTTATATATTCAAGTATTACAGGTAATATTTTTGTTAGAGTTAATTACAGAAATCGTCCTTGTCGTGGACCTCTACTTGCAACTTTTGTCCCTAAGTTTAATAAATTACAGTTTTAGTCCAAAAAACTTTGCCCCGTCAACACTTTTGGTCCTGGGTAGTAACGTCCGTTTAAAAACCCATCACGTGTCAGCCACGTTATGGGTATTTTCGTCATTTTCTTTCTTTCAATTATTACACTTTTAGTCCAAATTTTTTGTTACCTTCTTTTTCCCAGATCTTCATCATCGACAACAATTTTTGTCGTTCTTCATCTTTTAATATATATCTATCTATCTATCTATCTATCATCATCATCATCTATCTATCTATATGATCTATACACATACAATATATATTAAAAAAAACCAGATCTAGAAAAAATAAATTAAAAACATTAGAAAGTTAAAATCCTTCAAATTCATTAGTAATAATAATAAAAATAAATGAATTTAATAAAAACGAAAAGAAAAGAAAATTTTGATTACCAAATAGGAATTGTACAAACAAAATCATATCTTTGTTTTCTTTACATCAACCAAAATATCTCATAAATTCACGGATGGATTTCTTATTCGATGTAGTGATTGAGTGAGTTTAATTACCACCGCCAGCAACCACTACCACTGCCAACAACCACAACTGCCGGTAACCACTACTGTAGATCATCACCATTTCCGCCTCCACCATTCCGACCATGGCCGCCGCCATCATTTCGGCCACTGCCGCCACCATCAACCCGATATATGAATAAACATATCTTTATGTGTATCTTTGGATCTACACTAATTTTCTTGAACAAACCAAACCATCCCCCACCAAAAATTATAATGTTACTATCAAAGATTTCTCAATGAAGTATACTTGTTAACTTGCCCAGATGCTTTACACAAGTAAAAAAAATTGAATTTTTAGAATAGAGTTTTGATGTTTCAATGAAGCCAGCAACTTTCAAGATCTGTTAGGATGTGACTTTTATTGGATGTGAATGATTTTTGGATTGGGTCATTTTTAGATGATGTATGTGTGTGTGAAGATATAAATATGTTTACCCAAAAAAAAAAGATATAAATATAGAAGTTACAGATTATGATTTGGAATTTATTTTGTGATGAGAAAAGGTTTAGATTTAATTACACTTTTGGTCCTGTGTTAAGGAAAAGACTAAAATACCCATCACGTGTAAGGCACGTGAGGGCTTATTTAACGGATGTTAAGGGTCAGGACCAAAAGTGTTGACGGGGCAAAGTTTTTTGGACTAAAACTGTAATTTATTAAAATTAGGGACGAAAGCTGCAAGTGGAGGTCCACGACAAGGACGATTTCTGTAATTAACTCTTTATGTAATGACTCATATTTTTGGATAAGATCTTACATTTTGGTTCCTTGAGAATCTAATTGCGTTATCAAAATACTTTTATGGTTGATAATTTTAATATATTTAGCTCCTTAAATATTTGATTCATCTCCGTACACAATCTGTTGATAGTATAAGCAGGGTAAATAAAAAATCAAATGAACTTATATGCCTTTAGTCTTTTACATAGCTTCCTAATTTGTGGTACCTTATAGTTGAAAAATGATAAATATACGAAGATCAAATATTAATCAAATAGGATGTTTGTTTTGAATGTGGTTCTAATGTCTTTTTTTTGCACCATTCTGTATGCTGCTGTTAAGGTTATATATAAGATATACACGAAAATGGCACAATTTATCACTATTTATACATATTTATATTCCGTTGTTGCATTTTGTCTTAGGATTCTATGTCCGTAATGGGTGACTCTGACAGCTCTACGGATAGTCCATATGGTAAGCGCCCCCATCCAGATGCTGAAGTTCAAACTGAAACTGATGTTGCCCCTGAATCCGGCAAGTCTTCGACAAACAAGATACGCAGGCGACTAACCATTCAGAGTGATGAAGAGTAGTATAAATGGAGTTGTTAGCAGCCCTTTATCTGTCTCGGTTTTGATGTTATGTTTTGACATCGGATACTTGCAGACTTTTGAGGCTTTTGATTATCGTTATTTCTAATTGGATTAAATAAATGATGTTTGATAAATACGTACTTAGAGCTATAGCTAATTAAGAATAGTCATACAGGTTGAATTTGTTGAACACTTGGTTGTCACGTATAAGATCGTTCTTAATTATATGTAGTTCGTTTTTCTAACAAAGTACTGTACGTAATATGTGCTTAATTATATGTAGGCCATTTTCTATGAATCACGTAGACTACTAACTAGCCCGGTGCAACGCACGGGTTTCACCTAGTATATGTATTCGGATGTTAATAACAAATGCATATCAAAAACTAGTGTTCATAGCTTTTTGCCAATCCAAGTGTTTTGTTGGTAGTCTTTTAGAAAGCCAACCTGAAAACAATGGTTAAACACTTAGATTGATGAACACATAAATTCTTGTAGTTTTCTTCTTTATATTTATAGTACATCAAACTACTTGGGGCTAGTCTGAAAACCAAAGAATAAGCATTACTCACGAGATGGGTCAAATATTATTTACAGAGAAATTAAACATAGAGAGGAGGAGTTTACATTACAAGAGTACGTACAATCATGCATACCTTACAAGATAACATTGAGAGTGACATATGATGCAGTTAACAACTTAACATAAATAAATCTTTCTCCAATTTGTGTACCAAAGAGAAACATAGCTATTGGTGGTGCAATGACGACGCCGGGGTAAATATGCCACATGGCCGGATACATACATACCCCATATATACTAGCCAACTCGGCGTCCCTCATTGCACCACTAACAACCATGTTTCAAAATTCATGTGACATTTATTAGGAATTTTGAAACCAAAAATTAATGGAAGCTGAGATCTAAAGAATGAGACTAAATGCGACTAATTAAGCTAGCTACATGCTTGAGATATAACAATTGAGCACCTCTTGCCACCTTATATAGAGTCACCAATGTCCCTCCCCACTTCAAGCTATAGATGCTCAAAGGATGATGCTCTTCATTTGGTGTTTGGTGATCCCCTTATCAACGGTGTTGGTTTGATCCGTAAGCTACATCTGATATATCGTTTTCTGGATTTATTCGACTTTTACTACTCCGTCACACGAACATGATTCCTAACTCACAAAAAGTAAGTGATATAGAAATCAATCTTCTTTACTTACTTTGCATATGACGACATATACATCATATGGAATCAACAAAAGAAAGAAAGAACCACCCACTTGCTCCGAACACATATTCAATTCGGATGTGCATACTTTATTAACTTGTTATTAGTAAAGTGTAATATAAATTAAACTTCATATGCAGCAAAAGAGAATATATCATTTATAAACGTACATTTGATTAACTTAAATTATATATGATCATATTAATCATATATCTATCAGAGACGGAGCCAGAAATTTTTTGCGAGGGGCAATTTTAAAAGTTGTTTGTCATACTTAAAAGTCGTATCCGATAATGTAAAAGAAATTGGACCCCAGCTCGAGAATACAAAATGGACCCTCAAAAGAATTTCGTCCCCCACACCGGGTGTAACACTCATATTTAAAAATACTTGTTTATTTTGAAAAAAATAAAGACCGCACGTGTCAGATAAGGTTTTATTGAATGAAAACGTATTCAATCATAATGCACAAAACACGAAAAATATATTTATTATTTAATAATTAGCTTGCATATATATCTTTCTTACATAACTATTATGATTATTATAATTAGTTGTTTGTGATAAATATATAAAATAAATTTGAAAGAAAGTTACTTTTCTACAAACGACTACATTATTAATGTACTACACATTTGCATACCTAAACAAAAAAAAGCTTTTCCTTTAACCTTTTTTCATTCTTCTATTAAAAATCAAAACAACCCAAGTTTTTTATTGTCTATGGAGAGAGTTATCTCAAATTAATGCTTCGATGACCAATGACTTTCAAAGAATAAGCTTATAACAACTGATGTAACATTTGTATGTATTTCCTACTTATTTATTTTTTATTTTTAGAAAACAATTACAAATATACCATTTAAATTTGAAAAATTACATTGTACCAAAATTGGAGTGGGGGCAGCTGCCCCCATAGTAGCTCCGTTCATGACCATGATGCAAAAGATATAAATTAGTATCTTTAAGTTGATGCAGCTTATGGTCAAGTCTGACAATGCATGTGTAATGTTACCTATTACTATAAATAATACTGTAGTATATGAAAAGAAAGGATTATATATAAAGAGAGAAACAAGTGTAAAGTGTAGTATGATTTTGTAAAAGTTTTATACTAAATACGCGTTTTAATCAGATCATATATATTTTATGTAAAAAGGGGAAATGTGGGATGGGCAGGGGTGGGTCTTGACTCCTTTATGGTAACATAGACCACACGGGTGGATGAGCCTATGTGGTTGGACCAGCATGGGTCATTGACTGATCATTTTTATTGAGGAGCGTAAGCCCACCAGGCCAAAAAAGTCAAACCCCGACCAGGCAGCATTACGGCGACGTCGCCGCTAATACTGCGGGCCCCCATGTCAGTAACGGCTAATCTGGCAGAATATTACGGGCCCCCCGTCAGTAACAGAGTATTAGCGGCGACATCGCCGCTAATGCCTCTGGTCGGGTTGACTTTTTCCTGGTCGTGTTACTTATGCCGTTATCTATGCCTTTTGTATGTATTTTTTGGATCTTCATACACTACAAGATAAATGACAATTACTGACACTTAGCTTTTATGACTCAGCAAAAGTCTTTTTCGATTACTTATCTTACACAAAACATAAATCCCAAATTCATTCGGATCTCATATATCTTCTAATACAAATCAGATCTCATCTCTTTCTCTCGATTTCGTATCTTCTTCTCAAACTATAATCACCGGAAAAAATCTCGTTATCTCTTCTTCTGAATCCCCGACGGCCGATCTGTTCTTATCAAATCTCGATCTTCAGCCCGATCTGTTCGTCTCAAATCTCAATCGTCGGAGAAACTCTCGTTATCTCTACAGCGGCAGCGTTTCGCCGAAGAAATTCGCCGGAGATATTTGATTATTCTTTTAATTTCGTGATTAATCTACAGCGGGCCGATCTGTAAGTGTTTCTAGTTCAATTTCGTGATTAATTTTGCTTTTTATTTTGTATTTATTGGTTTGATTTCATTACTTGATTTCATGATCGATTATGCTCGTATATATATATATATATATATATATATTATATGTGTATATAACTTGGATGTATTTTGTGGAATTTATGAGCTGCTGGACTCAACATGAATATTGCAATTTTATTTTTTAGATACTTTGATGTATAGATAGTTAGATACCGAATTAGCTTGACATGAGTTTATGAATGACGTTCTATTTGTATGATGAGCTTCTTTAAATTAGTTGCAAAACATAGTATTAATTAACATAGCAATTAGTATTTTGTGTTTATACTAGCTTAGTACCCGCGCGTTGCAGCGGCTACAATTTATAATACATGAGATGACGTTATGACCATAATTTATAAGGGGATTTTCCTAGCTAGTTAAATATGATGTTGCCGGTTTTAAATAGGAAAAGTACGCGACTGAATATAAATTCCAAAGAAATTCACTTATTAATAGACAAAGTAATCACACTTGTCTATGCCAATATAGTCGCAATGAAAAACCGAGGTCTTCTTTAATTTGTATAGGTTCAAATCCTATGTTTAGCTTACCAATTGATGAACAGTGTGACATTGATGGTTTACCCATCTCAAAGTTAAAGTGTGAGTAAAAAATGACCCTAAGTTAATGATTGATAGATAATTGCAATCATATAAATAAGTTAGGGTCAATAAGTTAGGAAACCCGTCATGAAAACTCCCAAAGACATACAATCTAGTTAACTTGCTTGAACAATGATCATACATAAATTCATATCTCATGGGTGTTAACTGAGAATTAAGATATGTTTCAAAAATGATTATTTTAAGGGAGCACCAAAAAGACGGGCCAGAAATCGAGCACCTAAATGTCATGTATAAACCAAGCCCAGATAGTTGAAGTAACCAAAAATACCTAAATGTCGTCATGTCGGCCAAAAGTTTTTATATAGTCTTTATGTTTGATAAATTACATATAATTGATCACCATATACTTAAAGATCGCAATGTACTAAAAAGCATGAATTAGGCCAATTAGGCATCTCTATTAATACCAAAAATAGAATTACATACACAAAGCACTATGAACAACTGCAGCTCCAACCTAATGACATCAAAACATCTCGTACCTGCAACCAATCCATATTATCACCTCGAACATTCAGTTACCTTCAAAACTGCCATCAACTTAACCATTTGTTCCTATTCAAGCAATTCAGTCAGTATGCAAAAACCTTTTAAGCTCATCAAGTGCAGAAATTGGTTAAAACTGTAGATCCGTGACTCTAAATCAAATCACAATGGTCAACATAACATGAAACTGTTATGTTACGTTCTCAAAATCAATGATACATATATGTGGTTTGTGAGCTACCCCAATTACACCATGATCACTAAGAGGTGAAAAGCATGGAGGCTTCTGTACAAAACCCATTAATGGGTCAATTACAGGAGACGAAGCTATTATAATGTAACCCTGGTAAATGGCCACATACAGGTTAATTGATATGTCAAAACTGGTTCGGGTCAAAGTGATGTGCCAGTCAAACTTCCTTGGCCTAACAAAGTCCTTTTTGCCTGGGTTCTTTAATGTCAAAAATTATGTTAAAACCATTTGGTACAATTTCATTTTAGCTAAGTTTTGATATGACCAGCTACCAATAAAACAGAACCTAAATTAACCCTTTCAATTGACACCTCTATAAATATGATGTTTAAAGGCATCATTACTCGTCCCTTTCCAGTAAATGTCTGTCTTCAAGCATGTTCCATGAACAACAACATGAGGAAGACCTCATAATGAACATGTGGCGTATATGTTTAAAGCCATTAGCTATAAAATGATAGCAATGTAATTTAGAAATTACCTTATAAAAGCAAAAGCTCATTTAAGCATGCCATAGTTTCCCATCAGGACTCTGCTCAGCAGGGTACAAAAACACACCCATAAAGTAAGTTGCGATGGACATTAGCAACAACCATGCCGAAGCACAAAATAAAAAAAGAATTTGTTTCAGCCACATGCAACAAAATAAAGAACTTGTTTTCAGCAATGGGAAAAATACAGAAATTCACAATCGCAGTCAAAACCTTGGTACATTTTGGCCTACCTTGCTTTAAGCAGGAGCTACCTTTGGAACTGTTGCTCAGGATCTTCCGTTATTTGCAGCAGGATAAAAATCTGAAGCCATCATTAAAAAGAAAAAAAATAGAAATCATAACTATGACACGAACTACTGGATCAAATAACCAAACCATCTCTTGCATAATGCTTATGGATCAAATAACATTTCAATGCAGCAAAAACTGTGCTTATTGATCAAATGACGTTCCTCTGATGAAATTATGAGTACAATAAGCAGAACGATATAAACCTTTTGTAGATGTTAATAATATGTGACCCTCAAATCAAACATGGAGTCATGGACTATTAAGTATGGAGAGGCAAAAACTTACCGATGTTCACATTGACATCATTGTCCACCTTGATGTAAAACTCTTATCACACAAATGGTAAGAGTGGTTGCAAAATATTGTTTTATCTTTGCGGATTATTTTAAGTATCCCTCTGCATGGTCCTGCAAGTACACCATTTGTTATTAGGAATTTCAAATAGAACAACCAAAACCAATAGATTACCAAGAAAAGGTCAATAAGGCACACCAGTCTCAAGAAATCACCATGCTTTCTAATATTACGCGGTATGTAATTTTCGATATTCTAACCTGTATTGGGGCTGTATTGGACACGGATCGAGCAACAGCAATGGAAGGTTTAGTAGCCAGGGTTTGAGCACCTGTTTCGGCCGTCGTTGGATCAAAAATAGATAATAAAGTTAGATTTATAAGTGTTTTGTATGTCGAAGGCTATAAAAGAAGAAGAAAACCCACATAATCAAAATAGAAAAAAAAATCCAGAGAAGTTAAATATCTAGTATCTTCTTGTTTCTTCATCAACTCAAAGCTATCATACTGAATGGCATACTGAATGCAAGCATACGGAATTCCTAAACACATACTGAAGAACAAATCTATCATTTTTCAATGAAATATAAGTTCACAACCCAAATGGCATACTGAATTCAAGCATCTATAATAAAAACGGTATAATTGTGTTATGGCAATAATCAAGAAAAAGTAGATAAATTAAAGCATAACCTGTTTATGATTGCGTCTGACCTCAACCTATCTTCCGGAACTGACTCTATGTAAAAAAGCAAAACAAAAACGTAAATTAAGTAGAAATGATGAATATAAGAATGAATTTCATAGAGTTATACCAATTTAATGACGGTGGTGTTGGTTCCTAGATCTGAAAAATAGAACAAAAAAGTAGGAACAAATAAATTGAAAAATAACTTACAGATAAATTAAAAATACACATCGACACTGAATTTGGGCGGTGGTGGTAATTCAAAATGGTGGTGACGGTGATTGATGGCGGCGGTGGTGATGGACACTGGTGATAGACGGTGGTCGTGGCGATGGATTGGGTTTTCCCTATCTATGATTGTAGATCGATGTTAAATATATAATATGATAGTGTATAACAGATGATGTTATTACCAAAGATAATGAAGATGCCGGCAACGGTAGATGATGGTGATGATCTGAGAAGTCCAAAAGTGAAGAGAGAGGCGGGGTTGTAAGTGTGTGTTTTTTGGTTTAGGGAGGAGGATTTGGGGAAAGCGTAATCATGAAACATAAAATGTCCAAGGGTATTTACGGTAATTCAAAGACAGAATGTCTAAAATTAGAAAAAGACCTTTTTGCTTTATAAGGGAGTAGAGATTTGTATCAACATATGGTTCTATATGAGAATCTGATTTGCTACTTTTGAACTAAATGACGACAATGCCACCAAGCTAATTAAATACGTAGTATTTCAAATCACATTAAAAAATGAACTAAACAAAAAACTAAAGACAAATTCTTGTTATTCAGATTTATGTTAACCTTAAATATTTTTCTTCTTTTATGCCATAGTTATTGTAATGGACAAATCGTGGATGTATTCTACACGTAGATCCAGTCTACAATACGTAAATGGTGTAGAATTTTTTTTAGACTTTGCCTTTGATAAGTCAAGTGAGGGTGGAAAGATATTGTGTCCATGCACGCAATGTCATAATAGATTTCACTTCATGAGAGGAGAGGTATATGATCACCTTATATGTTGGGGTTTCCAAAGAGGATACTCCAATTGGACATCTCATGGTGAAACTTGTGAGGCATTATCTTCAAGAATGACATCAAATCATGAAAAAGGAGACTATCAAATGGACCTGAATGAGTTACTACACGATCTTTTTCCCAGCGCCTCAATGAATATTGGTGAAAATGAAGTTGAAGGTGAAGCCGAAGGTGAAGGTGAAGCCAAAGGTGAAGTTAATTTGAACAGACAAAATGAGTTGAGTTCGATGATTTGCTTAAAGACGCTGAACAAAAGGTGTATCCAAATGCCAAACATAGTAAGCTGTCATCTTTGGTTTATTTGTACCATATAAAATGCCTTAGTGGTTGAAGCAACAAATCCTTTTCTATGCTCTTGGAGTTTCTTCAAGATTTGTTGCCCGAAGGAAATCTATTACCTAAAAATGTCCATGTTGTGAAAAAAATCATAGCCAAGTTAGGATTAGGCTATGAAAAAAATTCATGCATGTCCTAATGGTTGTATGTTGTTTTGGATATTTGCATAAAAATCATTGTTCACGTAAAGATCCTCCCATCCCACCATCTGGGGTTATTTGTCTCAATCAGTTAGAAAGTGTTGATTTTCTTGTTGACAATGCCGAAAAGAGTCCGTGGAAAAGGAAGAGCATATTCTTTAATTTACCTTACTGGAAGAACTTCTTGTTGCGTCATAATTTGGATGTTATGCATATTGAAAAAAATGTATGTGACAACATTGAAAAGCAAAAACCAATTGGGCTGTATGTGGAGCTTAAACCACGCATGTCTGGGATGAAACCCGAAAATCTCGAAAACCCCCATAATAATCCATTCACAAATGTAGGAAGTGAGATTTGAACTTTGGTGGATTTCCCAAAGGTTTGAAACTTTCCCAATGTCCAACCCATTGGCAATACAAATAATTTTTTTGTGTGAAAGGTGTGGATCATTTGCTCGCAACAGGAGATCTAACTTACGTTGTCTTAACCTGGTCCGCGCTAGAGAGTCCCCTCACCCTCAATACCTAGTAGGAGGAGAAACTCCCAACTAAACCGCCCGAAGGCACGACATTTAATTTAATTGGGATAAAACCCTGCCCCTTCTTCAGGACTCAAACATGCTTCACTGGAGGACTTTATTTGTAAAATACATTGGAATGTTTTTCTCATGTCTCGAACTCGAGACCTCCAGCATGAAAAGCGCTCAACCATTAAACTAATAAAATAAATTTTTATTAGTTTAAAAATCTTAAACTTTTTAGAGTCTGTTGTTTATAACTTAATAGACTTAATTTAAAAGAAAAATACCTAATTAAAAGAAAGAAAGAAAGAAACTGCTCAGTGCCGCCTTCTGCGGGTTTTGAGCCTCAATACCTCGACGGTGTATGGGGAGGTTAAGATGTAGGCAGACCTTACCTCTACCTAAGTAGAGAGGCTGCTTCCATGGCCCTCCAACCTTTGCATGGGATAAGGATCGAACCTATGACCTCTGTCTCCAGAGGTCAGGGTGTTTACCACTGATCCAACCATGCTGCTTTAAAAGAAAAGTACTAATATTAAGTCAAATAAAATGTTTAATATAAACTTTCTAAGTTACGGAAAACATTATCTCAAGTCGTCAAATTTCCATTTTTTTTTTGGAAATGACAAATTTCCAAACTTTCTAATTATCAAATTTGATAATTAACATAAACTTATTAATACTTTTAATTGTAAACTTTTTTTTTATTCTTATTTTTTATTATTATTATTTTTTAATTGTAAATTATAATAATCTTATTAACCAACAGGGGCTTTTCTGGTATCCAGTTTTTCGAATAAAAGGCATTACGTATCATTGCTATCCAGTTGACAAAGTTATCACTGTGTTTTTTCTCATTGGTCCAAATTCGATCTTCATGTAATCAATCATATTATCAAACTGATGCACATAACCTGTTTGTTATAATGCCAAACTGACTTTCAATTTTATTTTATTTTTAGTCTCTGATGTCAAATTATCAGCTGGGTATTATTATAATGATCGATTACTATGTTGTTAGATTTAAGAATTTTTTATGTCTTGGCCCAGTTTGAAATTAGGAAAATAATGGATTATTATAATATGTTAAAAATTAAGAGTTGAATTCTTGATATATATGCTAATATGCCTATTCTAATACTTTTAATAACTTAGATAAAATAAAAAGATGTATTTGGGTGTGTTTGGAAGGGAGTTAATCTTAAATCTTTTCCGAAATCAATGCTGCCTTTTTATGTAACAATATGGATATGTATATATTTTTAGTTTTACTAATGAAACTGTTTTACTGAACATTTAGAAGCATATGAAACTATATGATATATATTTTCAGGGAATGAGAATTCCTCGTAATCTTGAGGTATGGAGATTAGGAACGGTGAATTATTTGGAAGCGCTTAAACTGCAAGATAAGCTGGCTTCTGATAGGAAAATCGGTAAGATATCTGATACCCTTTTGTCACTACAACATCCACCTACATATACACTTGGCAAGCGTCGAACGGACTACAATTTACTCGTTCCTGAATCTGAACTTAAAAATATGGGTGTTGAACTTCATTACACACAAAGGGGTGGTGATATTACATTTCATGGTCCACATCAAGCGATTTTATATCCTATTATCTCTTTAAGAGATATCGGGCTTGGTGCTAGAAGGTATGTTGAAAATCTTGAGTCAACTATGATCGATTTATCGTCTTTATATGGGGTCAAAGCTCATGGTCAGAGGAAATGCGAGACGGGAGTATGGGTTGGGGATGGAAAGATTGGTGCAATTGGGGTTCGGATTTCATCTGGGATTACTTCTCACGGGTTGGCTTACAACATTGACCCTGATGTGTCTTACTTTAAACATATTGTGCCTTGTGGAATTGCTGATAAGGAGGTTACATCGTTGAGGAAGGAAACCGATGTGGAGCTGCCTGATGAAGAAGTGATTCAGGAAGAGTTGGTTTCATGTTTTGTGAGATTATTTGGTTATAGCAATGTTGATTGGAAGGACAAAACGTCACTAGATATTGTTGGTTGGTGAAGTATGGCATGCAACATTTTTTCGGTACTTCTGAATGTATTTTCTCATTCTTGTATAAACTATTCACAGATTCTTGATAAATATCTCGGTCACACACAAATGTACGTATAGACGTAAATATACATATAAGGGGGCAAGATGTGTGTGTAGACATTAATATATGCATATGTATGTGTTAGCGGTCAAGACTGGCCAATTTCAGTGCCGGGCAAAACAGGTCAGGTAGGTTTCTTGACCCGACCACGCTCTCTGGCTCGTCATTTTCAACTTTACTCAAATAATTGATCATTTAAACATGACTACAACAAAAATATCAGTCTAATTTTTAAATCTCTCTACTTTGATGCTTTTTAACCCCTCTGACCCGTTCCACTAGTAGTTAGTGCTGTATTTTAACCCCTCTGACCCGTTCTACTTTGATGCTTTTGGATTTTTTTTTTTAGGTTTGCATCACATAATTACAAGTTGCCAAACACTATTTAGAGTCTTTCATTTTTCAAGCTTTATATATGTTAAGTTGTATTCTCTATATCAATCCCAGAAACAAAAGGGCGTGTTCCTCCACGCTTGGGCCCGCCACCCATCTATCTACATACATTGACCAAGTCTGTTGATGAATAGAGAAACTAAAAGTCTTAAATTCACACCTTCAAACATCATTATATAAAGTTAGAATAGAAATTAAAAAAACACAAGAATCAACACACACACATATATATATATATATTGATACAAGATACTAATATGTGCCGAAATTTCAAGCATTCTCATGTTTTGTTTACTTTGTCACTGCTAGTTTCGCTATTGGCAGAGACTAGACCCGTGCTTTCTCTTGGCCACCAACTAGCAGCTACACATGGGGAGGCTGCTGCTAATGGTGTGGTTATGAATGAGCAGGCGATCATGTGCATCGCTAAAGAGAGACGTGCTCTCCTTGGTTTCAAAGCTACAATGCTTTGGGATCCAGCTGCTGATTGTGTATCCACATGGGGAACTAAAAAGGAAGCTGTTGATGATTGCTGTAACTGGAACGGAGTGACGTGCAACGAACAAACAGGTCATGTCACGGGGCTCGACTTATATGGTTGTGGTCTTGAAGGTGAGATTAGCCCTTCATTGCTTAACTTAACCCACTTGACTCTTCTTAACCTTAGGGGAAATTCCTTTAATGGAGCCATTCCAAGGTGGATTGGTTCTTTGACTGAATTAAGTTACGTTGACCTTTCCGATAATTCTCTTAGTGGACCTATTCCTCAAGAATTAGGAAACCTTTCTAATTTGCAAACTCTCTGGCTAAATGATCTTGGAAAAAATTGTACAGTTGAAAACATAAACTGGTTTTCTCGTCTGTCTCATTTGGAGAGCCTAAATATGAACGGAATCTCTCTAGCCAAAGCAAATCATTGGGTAAATGCAATTCTAAGTCTGCAAAACCTAACAGATTTAAATTTAGAGAGATGTGACCTTTCACAGGTCATGCTTCCATATTCTACTTCGTCTGTCGATTCTTCTACTAGTTCTTCATCTAATATTTCTTCCATTTGTCTCCGTAACAATAATCTCAACTCATCCATGTATACATGGTTGTTCCCATTAACTAGCAGTAGACTTTCCTTCCTTGCTCTATCTGGAAATAAGTTAGATGGAATACCAAAGTATTTTGGAAATCTCTGTAGTTTGACGTATTTAGATTTCACCAACAACTCCGCACTTGTCACATTTCCTGATTTTCTGAAAAGTTTGTCAGGATGCACATCAACCATGTTATATCAATTGTTGGCTTCAAGTAACCAATTTACAGGGTCTATATCCAATGATATCCAACACTTCTCATCACTACAAGAATTGAGTCTTTCCCATAATCAGTTAAATGGAACTGTAAGTGAGAAAATGTGGGAACTGCCTATGCTTGATAGAGTAGATATCTCTTTCAATTCTCTTAGAGGTGCCATCTTTGAAAAGAGTGGAAAGTCAAAGCCTAAATATATTGACCTTTCCAACAACTTATTCCAACTCCAACTCCAAGGTGTTCCTTCCGAAGCATACATGTCAATCCTATCTTATGTACAGCATTTGGATTTTAGCTCTTGCAGGCTAGGACCCCGCTTCCCCAGATGGATTCAAACATTTAAAAATCTTACTCTACTTAACTATCTTAATATTGCCAATAATGGAATTTCAGACACAATTCCTGTGGACTTTCTGAACATGTTGCCTTTGAACTATCTAAATCTGTCTTCCAACAACATCAGCGGGAAAGTACCAGATTTGTTATCAAGTACTTATAGTTCAGTATTAGATTTGAGTTCCAACAGTTTTTATGGTCCAATAATGAATGTTTCTTCCAGTTTTGCTATACTGAATCTCTCTAAAAACAAATTCTATGGAGGGATCTCCTTTCTGTGCCAACTTGATGGGTCAATAACTTATCTTGATCTTTCGTATAACTCATTTTCTGGAAAAGTTCCAGATTGTTTGTCACAATTGAAAAAACTAAAAGTTTTAAATTTAGCACACAACAATCTATCTGGAAGGATACCAACATCAGTTGAATATTTGATTCAACTTGAAGTGTTGTATTTATACAACAACAAGCTTTCTGGAGAATTGCCTTTGTCACTAAGGAATTGCAGTATGTTAACCTTCTTGGACTTGGGGGCCAACAGGTTTTCTGGTAACGTGCCAGTTTGGATTGGTGAAAACTTATCAGGATTGTATGTTCTTAGCCTTGGTTCCAATGACTTATTTGGAACTATTCCTTTGCATATTTGTCAACTTTTAAATCTCCAAATTCTTGACTTGTCAATGAACAATCTCAACGGGACCATGCCTTCATGTATCAATAATCTTACTTCCATGCTTCATGACGGATTCTTATCGACACAAAATGTACATGAATATGATATACCCGCACCTGGTCGAAGCTTGGATCCCTATGATTATGTTGACCAAGCAATGATCCAGTGGCAAGGGATCAGGCGTGAATTTACTAACAATCTTGGATTGTTGAAAAGCATTGACCTATCAAGCAACAATCTAACAGGGGAAATCCCTAATGAGCTAACCGATCTGCACGGGTTGCTTGCACTTAACTTGTCAAAGAACGCTCTACTTGGGGAGATTCCGTGGGGAATTGGTCACATGAAAGAACTTTTAATTTTGGATTTATCAAGAAACAATTGTTCAGGAGAGATACCATCAAGCATGTCTCAGATGACTTCGTTATATGATCTAGACGTTTCGTATAACAACTTGTCTGGGAGAATTCCATTAAGCACTCAACTTCAGTCCTTTGAATCTTCAAGATACATTGGGAATACTGGACTGTGTGGACTTCCCCTTTCCAAATATTGTCCTGGAAACGTAGAATTAGAAGTACCATCCCCCGTTGGCGAAAGAGCAGGTGGTGATCAAGGCGGCACGGATGAACTTGAGAAATGGTTTTATATTGGCGGGGCAACTGGTTTCGGTATTGGATTTTGGATAGTGTGTATCACTTTACTTGTCATCAGCCGTGGAAGACATAGGTTCTTTCGCTTTCTTGATACCTTGGAAGAATGGGTTTATGTGAAGGTGTTGGCGTAATTTGAATAGTTGTTTGTTTTTCATTTTTTTATATTTATTTCTCCATATCTAGTATTGACACCACGTGTTTGTCGAAATGCCACTGAAATTAGTTTGTTTTAAGAATGCAGTTTAACTCAAGCCTTGGTTCTTCACAGGAATTATCATCTAGTATAAGTAAAACCACTCAACAGTTGCCCTTTGTCAGGTCTGCTTGCAATTATAATACACAAAAAATCTCTGGATGGTTTGATTTAATGAATTTAATGAGAACCAGAATCTGCACTCATTGACAAATATCTTTTTGCAAATTTAGTGTCTAATGTTTCTCGGGATCATAGTTTTTTAAGTCTACTATATCTATACCTGATGTCAGGATATGTTTTGTGGGGTAATGACTTTTAATGCTACTGATGCAATCAGCTACAGAATGTACTTAGTCAGAAGTTTATGGCCAGGAGAGAAGCAACTCTCTGTTGCATTTTAGTTTATGTTTGCTTCTATAGATATACACATGTAAATTTCTACCACATTTATCTGGTGCAATTGTATATTTATCAGAGCCGCCTGCAGACATACCATCTGACGCTATTTTTGAAGCTCCTTCCGCCTTTGTATTTGTGGGTCCTGTCGTGTCACCACACCATCAGCCACCGCGACATCTGTTGTGTTGTCGATGATGATCAGTGGCTAGACTCTTTATGCAGCAGATGTAGGTTGTCGTTTCTAACCAACAACATTATTTCTTCTTGTTTTTCTCTTGTTTATGCAGCAGGTTTGGAGTTTTTGAACATGTTGGGCTGCTACTTTTGGGCAGATTAATAGATATATGATGGGCTATCATTTTATATATATATATATTTTTTGTATTTGGAAAGGTTTTTAAATCCCCATTATCAGTAAGTTGCCACAAACAACACCGTAGGTGGCCATATGTGTTGTGTCAAATAGGACCTCCTAATATGCTCATCATATTGATTCCATTGAAGTTCAATATTACTTGGTGAACATTATGTATTTATCTGTTGCAATCCTATATTTATCAGAGCCACTTGCCGCCTACAGACACACCATCTGACACTATTTTTGAAGCTCCTTTGCCTTTGTATTTGTGGGTGCTGTCGTGTCACCACACCGTCAGCCACCACGACATCCATTGTGTTGTCGATGATGATCTGTGGCTAGACTCTATGCAGCAGATTTGAGTAGTCGTTTCTAATCAACAACATTATTTCTTTTTCTTTTTTTTTTCCTTTTGTTTATGCAGCAGGTTTGGAATTTTTGGACATGTTGAGCTGCTACTTTTGGGCAGATTAACAAATATATGATGGGCTATCATGCATTTGGCAAGGTTTTTAAATCCCCATTATCAACAAAGTTGCCACCAAAAACATCATAGGTGGCCATATGTGTTGTGTCAAATAGGACCTCCTAATATGCTCATCATATTGATTCCATTGAAGTTCAATATTACTTGGTGAACATTATGTATTTATCTGTTGCAATCCTATATTTATCAGAGCCACTTGCCGCCTACAGACACACCATCTGACACTATTTTTGAAGCTCCTTTGCCTTTGTATTTGTGGGTGCTGTCGTGTCACCACACCGTCAGCCACCACGACATCCATTGTGTTGTCGATGATGATCTGTGGCTAGACTCTATGCAGCAGATTTGAGTAGTCGTTTCTAATCAACAACATTATTTCTTTTTCTTTTTTTTTTCCTTTTGTTTATGCAGCAGGTTTGGAATTTTTGGACATGTTGAGCTGCTACTTTTGGGCAGATTAACAAATATATGATGGGCTATCATGCATTTGGCAAGGTTTTTAAATCCCCATTATCAACAAAGTTGCCACAAACAACACCGTAGGTGGCCATATGTGTTGTGTCAAATAGGACCTCCTAATATGCTCATCATATTGATTCCATTGAAGTTCAATATTACTTGGTGAACATTATGTATTTATCTGTTGCAATCCTATATTTATCAGAGCCACTTGCCGCCTACAGACACACCATCTGACACTATTTTTGAAGCTCCTTTGCCTTTGTATTTGTGGGTGCTGTCGTGTCACCACACCGTCAGCCACCACGACATCCATTGTGTTGTCGATGATGATCTGTGGCTAGACTCTATGCAGCAGATTTGAGTAGTCGTTTCTAATCAACAACATTATTTCTTTTTCTTTTTTTTTTCCTTTTGTTTATGCAGCAGGTTTGGAATTTTTGGACATGTTGAGCTGCTACTTTTGGGCAGATTAACAAATATATGATGGGCTATCATGCATTTGGCAAGGTTTTTAAATCCCCATTATCAACAAAGTTGCCACCAAAAACATCATAGGTGGCCATATGTGTTGTGTCAAATAGGACCTCCTAATATGCTCATCATATTGATTCCATTGAAGTTCAATATTACTTGGTGAACATTATGTATTTATCTGTTGCAATCCTATATTTATCAGAGCCACTTGCCGCCTACAGACACACCATCTGACACTATTTTTGAAGCTCCTTTGCCTTTGTATTTGTGGGTGCTGTCGTGTCACCACACCGTCAGCCACCACGACATCCATTGTGTTGTCGATGATGATCTGTGGCTAGACTCTATGCAGCAGATTTGAGTAGTCGTTTCTAATCAACAACATTATTTCTTTTTCTTTTTTTTTTCCTTTTGTTTATGCAGCAGGTTTGGAATTTTTGGACATGTTGAGCTGCTACTTTTGGGCAGATTAACAAATATATGATGGGCTATCATGCATTTGGCAAGGTTTTTAAATCCCCATTATCAACAAAGTTGCCACCAAAAACATCATAGGTGGCCATATGTGTTGTGTCAAATAGGACCTCCTAATATGCTCATCATATTGATTCCATTGAAGTTCAATATTACTTGGTGAACATTATGTATTTATCTGTTGCAATCCTATATTTATCAGAGCCACTTGCCGCCTACAGACACACCATCTGACACTATTTTTGAAGCTCCTTTGCCTTTGTATTTGTGGGTGCTGTCGTGTCACCACACCGTCAGCCACCACGACATCCATTGTGTTGTCGATGATGATCTGTGGCTAGACTCTATGCAGCAGATTTGAGTAGTCGTTTCTAATCAACAACATTATTTCTTTTTCTTTTTTTTTTCCTTTTGTTTATGCAGCAGGTTTGGAATTTTTGGACATGTTGAGCTGCTACTTTTGGGCAGATTAACAAATATATGATGGGCTATCATGCATTTGGCAAGGTTTTTAAATCCCCATTATCAACAAAGTTGCCACCAAAAACATCATAGGTGGCCATATGTGTTGTGTCAAATAGGACCTCCTAATATGCTCATCATATTGATTCCATTGAAGTTCAATATTACTTGGTGAACATTATGTATTTATCTGTTGCAATCCTATATTTATCAGAGCCACTTGCCGCCTACAGACACACCATCTGACACTATTTTTGAAGCTCCTTTGCCTTTGTATTTGTGGGTGCTGTCGTGTCACCACACCGTCAGCCACCACGACATCCATTGTGTTGTCGATGATGATCTGTGGCTAGACTCTATGCAGCAGATTTGAGTAGTCGTTTCTAATCAACAACATTATTTCTTTTTCTTTTTTTTTTCCTTTTGTTTATGCAGCAGGTTTGGAATTTTTGGACATGTTGAGCTGCTACTTTTGGGCAGATTAACAAATATATGATGGGCTATCATGCATTTGGCAAGGTTTTTAAATCCCCATTATCAACAAAGTTGCCACCAAAAACATCATAGGTGGCCATATGTCTATTTTCAAAAAAATTTCGTTGATACCATTGAAGTTCAGTATTACTTGGTGAACACTATGTCTTTGTCAAAATGTTAGTGAAATTTGTTTGTTTTCTGATACATTTTAACTAAGCATACAGAAAATTAATTCTACTAAAACATCAATGTCCAATCAACAGAAAATTATGCATTAAGTGATGAATACAGATGACACATATCCAATAAGGCGAACACAAATACAATCTTTGTAGGTATATAGAGCAAATATGATAGGCATCAATATTATGACAAGAAATCAGATATAATAACCCAATCCATAGTCAATATTAAGTATGTGATAAAGAAAACAGGACATTCAAGTACGTAACATCATTATTAATCAGTAGCATCCGGCCACCTTAACACTTCTCATCGTGTTCTTTGTCTGCCTCTTTCTCTTCGGTCTCCCGATAGCATTGCCTGTCTCTTTCTCTTCGGTCTCCCGATAGCATTGCCTGTCTCTTTCTCTTCGGTCTCCCGATTGCATGGGGAGATACAAGGCTCGGTACATATATTGGCGAACTAATATAGTACCCAGAATTGGACAAAAAAACTTCATCTATACAAAAGATATTCTTGTTTGGATAGTAATCCAACAGTTTGACTAAGTGTAAAACCTGATTTTCTAGCCCATGATCATATACCGTTAGTTTCCAAGGCTGCTTCACATCGTCTTCGTTCATCACCCATACCCTCGCAGGCCACTTACTATCATAGATGCATCGATGGATGCATAGACAATCTTTGATAATCCCTAGTAGTTTGTAGCCGCGTCTAACATCACCAGATACAGGGATTTCTTTAAACTTGTCGGTGGACAAATCAAAAGAAAGAATTATCCTGCTGTCATTCTGATCATGCACATACCAGTGAAGCTTTCCAGCGCATAGGGTACCAATGCATAAGGCACCAAATGCACAGATTATAGAGTTAACATTCACTTTTCCAATATGTATCCATACATTGGATTTCAAACTCAACATTTGAAAATATATCGCAGGGCGGCTGCTGCTTCTCAAAACCCCTGCTATAACCTTGTAATCATCGGTTGATGAATCATAACCAAATCCCCAACATGGTTTTGATGATTTATTATTAATCCATGGAAGTTTGGGGCTTTTCAGTGTTTTAACCTCTCTGGTGGACGGATTGGCTACCAAAACATTATTACGGAAATCTAAGATACATAAAAGACCATTATATGAACCAACAATATGTGAATAACAATTTCTCTCTCCAAAATCATGCCGTCCAATGACGACCCTTCTATGTCGTCCAATGACATTATTAGTGTAGTCATTGTTGCGACTAATGTTGAGCTGGGTTTCAACGAAACGAGGACTCGAGATCAAAGAATGCCAGGACTTACAAACGCACTTGCATACGACCAGAGTCTTCACGTCCAGTCTTACGAGTATCTGCTCATGGATGTCGGGGATCAGCTCTTCCATTGCAAGTCAGTCGCAACAACGCTAATTCGTTTTCTAATTGACCCGGCCTACTGATAATTAACCCAACACTCTAAATCATGTTTTGATCCTCCAAATCTCTCGATTATAGGGTTCTATATATATAAAGATGAAAATCTAGAATTTCAATTCTAATAGTAGGTATATTCAATTTTGGTGTTTGCTAATTATAGCACTTATAACTTGGGTTTTATATGCAAAATCTAATGCGTGTTATAATTATAGGGGGAAATTTTTTTTGAGAACCTTCTTAACAAAAAAAAAATGTGTGGATTTTTTTCCCGAACATTCAGTCGGTATGCAACATCAGTAAAACCTCACCGTATAATGGTTTGGATCATATACTTTTTGGTTTTAAAATCATAAAAAATTATCTAATTCATTAAAGAGAAAATTACATTTTTGGTACCTAAACTTGGCAACTTTTGCACTTTTAGTCTCCAACTAAAAAATTGCAGCTTTCATACCTAAAGTTTTGTGTTTTTTTCAGTTTTGGTACCACGTTCATACGACGTTAAATTTTGCCGTTAACGCCCTCACGTGACAAACACGTGAGGGGTATTTTAGTCTTTTGACCCCCTTTTTTCAGAGAAAATTACAGTTTTGATACCTCAAGTTGTCAATTTTTTCACTTTTGGTACCTCAAGTAGACAACACTCTCCAATTTTCATCTCACACATTAGCATCTAGCAAAGAACACACACTCAAAATTCAACACACATGTTTTTTTTTTTTAACGGCTCCTAAAAAACACCCAATGGTGTGTATGTATTCTTGAAATATTATATGTTGTTGGTGTAATTACGGGTGATGGTGGAGGAACTGAATGCATTGGTGGATCGATGACCGGAAAAAACTCATGTCGCCGGAAAATCCTCTCTGGTGGTGTATGATTCATATAAGAGATCTGAATCCTCTCACCCCTAAATTACCCTCTTCTTCTCTTGGAATATGCTACAAACGAAACTTGATCGGAGTCTGCTACAAACGAGATCTTAACGGAATCTTTTACAGATGAATATATTTGCTACAAACGAGATTAGATCGGAATCTGGTGCATGGTGGGGAGGGAGATAGTCGGCAACCCTTTCTGGTGGTGTATGATTCATATAAGAGATCTGAATCTATTTATGCATGTTTATGTATTGGATTTGGTATGGTATAGAGATATAGGTATACATGGATTCATATGAATGTGTGTTGATTTTTAAGTGTGTGTTGTTTGATAGATGCTAATGCGTGAGATGAAAATTATAGAGTGTAATAAAAAAATGTTGTCTACTTGAGGTACCAAAAGTGAAAAAATTGACAACTTGAGGTATCAAAACTGTAATTTTCTCAAAAAAAAGGGGGTCAAAAGACTAAAATACCCCTCACGTGTTTGTCACGTGAGGGCGTTAACGGCAAAATTTAACGCCGTATGAACGTGGTACCAAAACTGAAAAAAACACAAAACTTTAGGTATGAAAGCTGCAATTTTTGAGTTGGAGACTAAAAGTGCAAAAGTTGCCAAGTTGAGGTACCAAAAATGTAATTTTCTCTTCATTAAATATATTTTATCTTAAAATCCGTACAATGTTAGATCAAAAATTATTTGGTTAGTCTTAAAATTCCGGTCACTCTTGTATTTTTGATAACTATTTAATTTTTGTTAGGGTGAAATTTTAATAACACTTATATAATTTTTATCATTTTTTAATGTAGAATGTTTTTAACAAAAATTTTGAATAAATTAAATAAATTTTTATGATAAAATAAAATAAAATATGTGGTTCAGAGTAATTATTACATTTTTCTTTTTAATGTTCATAAATAACCTTTTCTCTTTTATTAGAAACGAGGGATAGTCCCCGCGCGATGCAGCGGCGAGAATTTACAACGTACGATATGCCGTGATGATGACAATTTACAATGAAAAGATCGTAGCTTCAGTGCTTTTCGAACGCCTTCCTGATTATCCCCCAAGTTGACCCTGTTGTTTATGTTTTTCAAGAATTCTCGTTAGTCCCCCCATCACCCTATCTCTCTCGACTATAAAATGTTTTGCCGTAAAAAAATTGACCAAAATAATTAAATGTTTAAATAATTTATAAGCCTTGATTTGGAACTTAACCATAATAATTTGGTAAATTTGTAAATTGTGTTATATGCCCGCGCAATGCGGCGATATGATCATAGTTATCGGATCGTGTATACTGTGTCGACTCAATTTGTGAATTTTTGAATCGTTTATCGTATCGTGACTCGTATCGTGTAACGACTCACAACTCTATCCAACAGGAGTCATATGTTCGCGCAATGCGGCGGTGTAATTGTGATGTGGAACTCGGAATCGGATCGAATCAGTGACTGAGAGAGTCATAATTTTTTAAAACTCGAATCGAAAAAAAATCGTGTTGGGTTTTTTAAAACTCGGATTGGAGCGGTTTTTTATATTAATTCTAAGGGTTGAGACTCTTAGGGCATGTTTGGCACAAGCTTTTTCAGGAGCTTTTAAAGAGCTTTAGCTTTTAATTTGAAAAAAAAGCTCCTATTATATTAAAAGATTTGTTTGGTAACAATTAGCTTTAGCTTTTAGATAGGAACTAAAAGCTACTAAATTGAACGCTACATTACCTAGCGTTTCAAAGGGAGCTGTAGCTTTTGAATGTGTAATTACTTTAATATACAAACGGTTGCCGTGATTTGATGAAAGATATATAGGAACAGTAACTTTGTGGAGAATGGCCCATTATGTTGTTTACTTATATATAATAATAACAATAATCATAATCATAAACTAGAGAGAGGGGAAATTATGCAGACGAAACAATAAGTAGATAATAATAAAGTATTATTAATAGTATTTCTTTTTTTACAAAGTTGATATATAAAGTAGATGATAATAAATTATTAGTAAAATTTTTATATTAGATGTTGATAGAAAAAAGTGGATTGTTAAGGTGAAAGGTGTGATTAAAATGAAGGCATCGATGCAAGACATTGGTATGTATCCGCAAGCAGCCCGTTGATATATTGTACATCGTCTGTCCTTTTTGGTCATTTTATAGTTATAAATTGCAGCTACAACTATTCTCCCAAACACTTTTAAAAACTAAAAGCTTCTGTTAACAGTTTGATGAAAAGCTACAGCTTACAGCTCTATTGCTCTAATTAAAAGCTACAGCTACCAGCTACATCTTCTAGCTACAGCTAGTTTTACCAAACATACCCTTAACTTCACTTATAAATTTATTCCAATTTAGAGGATAATAAGGCATCCCCAATGGTATTTGATGAAAGACTTATTTTGTAGAAAAAAGTCTTTGTAAAGGGTTGACACCATTGGGTTAGAAGACTTATTTGACCAATAGGTTGAGAAACCTCAACCTTTTGAGTAAAAGCTTTTTTTCAATTGAGTCTTATAAAAAGCTTTAAAAGAAGCTTTGCCATTGAAGTAAAAGCTTTTTTAAGAGTTTGAAGTTAATAAAGTACATAGGTGGCAAGAAAAAAGCTTTCAAAAGGTTTTCTTCATTGTGGATGCTCTTAGCTATATTTTAGGGTAAATTACAAAAATGGTACCTGAGGTATGTCAAAAACTACACTCATCATACCTACAACTCAAAAATTACCCGAGCCATACCCACAGTTTCCAATTTTTTACAATGGTCATACCTAACCCTAACGGAGCTTGACGGATCGTTAAGTTTTATCACATGCCAAACACGTGAAGGGGTAAAAACGACTTTTCCCACTACTTCTTCTTCTTCCTCATATGTTATTTCTTCAAACCCAGATCTATATCTATATCAACATATATCTATATATTCACCACCCATCATTCAAAGAAAAAAAAAGAAAAGAAGATCCATCAAGCAAATATATATCTATATAACATGAAGAAAAACACTTGCAGACAGCCAGACAATCATCTCTCTCCCTCTTTTTTGATTCCAGTCACTCCCACTGCCGGACCACCGCCTACCTTGCCGGAAAAACGAAATACACCTCAAAATACTACAAAAGCCCATTCCAAAGAAACCCCAAACCCAACCCCCCATCTTTTTAGATCTTTCTTTCTTTCTTATTTAATTCATATGCCCATAAATCTTTGTTAATTTCCGATAATTTGTTAGAAACTTTTGTGGGTTTCACTTTAAATCACCAACCAACCAAGTAAACAAGCAAAATAATATAAGTAATAGCCCAAATAGTCGAGAAAAAAAGAGAGGCAGAAGATCTGTCCACCAATTCCGACCAGGAGGATCTGGCCACAAAGTCCCCGACGGCATTTTTTTTCCAGCGATGTAGGTGAAACATACATGATAAAATGGATCAGAGATTTAGGTGAAGCACAAGGAAGAATAAACACCAACAACCACAACCACCGAAATTCAAATATATACATATACATATTTAGGGTCTTTCAACAACCCTCGAATTAGGAGAAAGTGGGATCAGAGTGGGGGTTGTTTAGGAGTTAGATGGGGGTAAGGGAACGACGGTGACCGGATTTGACGACTGTGTTCGTTGTTAACGGTAGTGGTGATGACCGGTTACGGTGGTAATGTCCAGTGGTGGTTGACTGGAGGTGATTCATTTGTATAAAATGACGGTGGATCAGTTGCATAAGAACGATTGGAATATGTATGTGTTTGGATGACCGGACTTGAGTCGATATCCAGTGAGGTTGGCCAGAGATAAAATTCTGACGAGGGTATAGTTGGTTAGATATCCAAGTCTTGAGTTGGTTTTTTAGAAATTGATGATGACGCCATTGTTGAAAGCTTCAGTGGTTTAACTAATGTTGTTATATAAACAACACAGCAACAATCATATATATTTGTATCTAGGGTAAATATATATGAGGAAGAAGAAGAAGTAGTGGGAAAAGTCGTTTTTACCCCTTCACGTGTTTGGCATGTGATAAAACTTAACGATCCGTCAAGCTCCGTTAGGGTTAGGTATGACCAGTGTAAAAAATTGGAAACTGTGGGTATGGCTCGGGTAATTTTTGAGTTGTAGGTATGATGAGTGTAGTTTTTGACATACCTCAGGTACCATTTTTGTAATTTACCCTAAATATTTAAATAACTTTAATATTGAAAAAATGAATAAAGCAAAAATAAGTAGGAGAAAAGGAATCTCAAGTAGATAAGTTTGGGGTAAAAAAGTCCAAAAGAAAAAATCTCTGTACAAATGGACAGTTTACACCACGTTGTGACCTTCATCCAATAATAACAAAAGTGAGAATAAGAAATACCAGATTAAAACTCCCTCTTTCTTCTCTCTCAATCACCGCGCCGACAACCTCCCTCCTCTTTCTCATTCTCCTCTACTTTCTCCACTCCCTCAACCACCACCGCGGGTGACCTCCCGTCACTCTTCTGTTTCTCCTCTATTTTCCCCTCCTCCCTCAACCACCGCCTCCGGCCATACTCCATTTTTTCCGGCGGTAAGTTTTTGGCTTTTTTTGTCAGATCAAACAAAGAAGTCGCCGGATCTCCCTCCTCCTTCTCCTTTTCGATCACATTTTCGGTGTTAAACCAAAAACACCCACATACAACCATTTTCCGATCACATTTTCGGTCGTCATCTTCATCATCGCCGCCATCGTTCGGATCTACTGTTCTTCATCATCACCGTCGTTCTTCTTCGTCATCATCGGATCTACCTTCCACCAGCAAGAGTAATAATGGAGGATGTGTGGTGTTGATTGGCGGCGGTGCCATTCGCCGGAGATGGTGGTTGCCTGGTTGGTTGGTGTGATTGTAGATGGCGGTGCCCGGTGGTGATTGTAGGTGACGGTGGTTGGTTTCTGGTAACTGTAGACGGCGGTGGATGTTGGAGTGGTGGTGGTGGTTGTAGACGGCGGCGAGTGGTGGTTGTTGACAGCGGCGGCTGATGGTGATTGTTGACGGCGGCGGTGGTGTTGATTAGAGAGGTTTGGGGGTAAAGAGGTAAATATTTATAAAAGGAGAGGGGTATATTTGGTACTCCAATTCATCTTTTCCTGCTTTATAATGTAAAATATAAATTGGGTATATCTTTGGGCTCTCTCTCTTCTCTCTCTCTACTCTCTTTCTCCCTCAATTCTAACGGCTTTTTTTTCTCCGATCTAAGATCTGAGATTGAAAATCTTTTATTCTTGAGATCGAGATGAGAACGTGAGATCGAGAGTTGAGATTGAGAACTGGTTTAGACCTCCAATCCGGTGGATCTAACCCTATTTTTTACTTTCGGGCCGGAGGTCCCTTCCACTTCGGTGGATCTGGAAGCAGCCTCCCTACCTTTGAGTAGGGGTAAGGTCTGTCTACATCATACCTCCCCCATAGCCCGGCTTATGCTGGGATTGGGTACCCTTGTTGTTGTTGTTGTTGTAAAAATGTTAGTGAAATTTGTTTGTTTTCTGATACATTTTAACTAAGCATAGGTGCAGTCGCAGCTGCAGTAGATCAACTAGTATAACTAAGCATAGGTGCAGTCACCACCACCCTTCATCTGGTCTAACTACAGGTCTCTGATACACAAAGGTCTGATGACGGTTTGATATAAAGAAAACAATTAAAAGAACTTATGTGCAATTTACTTTCAATGTCACCCGGTGGGCTTATGATAACCAAGTGCTCTCTCTGTCTTCTCACCTTTTGTGTACATAAATCAGCTGGGCACAAAATGTCCATCTATATCTACTAAAAGATCAATGTTCAATCAACAGAAAATTATCCATTATGTGATGAATCCAGATGACACATACCCAATAAGGCGAACACAAATGCAATCTTTGTAGGTATATAGAGCAAATATGATAGGCATAATTAGTGATAAGAAATCAGATACAATAACCCAATCCATCGTCAATACTAAGAATGTGATAAAGAAAACAGGACATTTAAGTACCTAACGTCATTAGTAATCACTAGAACCCGGCTAGTAGGACCCGACCACCTTAACACTTTTCGGCGTGTTTTTTGTCTGCCTCTTTTTCCTTGGGTCTCCCATTAGCATGGAGAGATACAAGGCTCGGTACATATATAGGCGAACTAATATGGAGCCCAGGATTGCACAAAATAACATCATCTGTAGAAAAGATGCTCTTATGCTCTTGCTTGGAAGGTAATCCAACGGTTTGACCAAGTGTACGACCTGATTTCTTATCCAGTAATTATATACGCTTGGTTCCCAAGGCTGATTCACATCGTCTTCGTTAATCACCCATACCCAGGCAGTACACTTACCCTTATTATATAGATAGATACATAAACAATCTGTGATAACCCCTAGTCTGTAGGCGCCAAATTTACGTATAATTCCATCAGGAACAGGGATTTCTTTGAACTTGTCGGTGGACAAATCAAAAGAAAGAATTACCTTGCTGTGAATATGATAACGCACAAAGTGAAGCTTTCCAGCGCATAGGGTACCAACGGTACAAATTATAGACTCAGTATTCACTTTTCCGGTATCTATCCAAACATTGGATTTCAAAGTTAACATTTGAAAACATATCTCATGGCTGCTTCTTTCCACATGCCCTGCTATAACCTTGTAATCATCGGTTGATGAATCATAACCAAAACCCCAACATACGTCTGGTGATGTATAAGCCCGCGGAAGCTTGGGGCTTTTCAGTTTTTTTTATTTACCTCTCTGGTTGACGGATTGGCTACCAAAACTTTATTACGAGTATCACTGATTTGAAGGATGCATACAAGACCATTACAAGAACCAACAAGCAGATAATGTGCGGGTGTGCTAGTTCGATCATCGTTCATAAGGATCTTTCTGTTGGTGCATTTCCGGGTGACAACATCATTATAGAAGTTTGTCTTGAGTCTATTGAATATGTACTTTTAATAAATGTTAGAATTTACCATGAAATAAAGTCAAACTCGAGTTGGTCAACCTTGTGTTGACTTGGTCGAGCTCGACCTACTCGAGCTCGAATGAGTCAAACTCGTGTTGACCTGGTCGAGCTCGAATGAGTCAAACTCGTGTTGACCTGGTCGAGCTCGAATGAGTCAAACTTGTGTTGACCTGGTCGAGCTCGTGTGACACGAGGTCAACTAATCAAACGAGTTGGCCCGGTCCGGTCCATGTTTAACCCTATATATATAGATGCCAGTTTAGGTTTTGGGTGAGATTTTTAGTTGCAACGGTTGATCTTCCAGTTGTTTTCGTTTTCGTATTTCGAACTTGGTATTTACTTGTAATTGTATTTACTGAAGTAATATACGGTTCTAGTTCATATTCTTATTCGTGTTGTTGATTGCTTTTGTATAAGAATTTCCGCACTTATACATTAGTTACTTAATCTCGTTGATCCGGTGGCAAAGGGACTTTCAATTGGTATCAGAGCTACTAGAGGTATTCTATTGGTTCGGGATTAAGGTTTCAACAACGTTTAAGGTGTTTACACTCGATTCTTCAAGGTTTTCGGTGAAGACAAGCATCAAACGCTCAATCCGAGCTCGACCTACTCGAGCTCGACCACTCGAGCTCGACCTCCCCTAGCTCGACCAACTCGAGCTCGACCTCCCCTAGCTCGACCAACTCAAGCTTCAACCATTCAATTCGAGCTCGACCTACCCTAGCTCGACCAAGTCAAGCTCGACCTATCCTAGCTCGACCTATTCGGGCTCGAGTGACTAGGTTCCGATATTTCTTGTTCGATTATATAATCAGATTTTGTGCTCGAAGTAATTGTTTTTTAGAATTTGCAATCTTGCTTACATTTAGGTCCGAACTTAGATGAATATTGAACTTGTAAACTCTTTTGAGTTTAGGTTTGATATCTGTTAATCGAGTATTGGACTTGAAAACTTGATCAACTTTAGGTTCTAAATTTAGACAACTCGAATCAATGACGGCTAGAGGTCTATCCTTTATAGAAGATTCTGAGAAATCTTAGAGGGAATTCAATACCAGGAAAAAAGGTTGTTGTAACAAGGAGCTGCTAGTTATCTTTTGAATATATATATGAACCGTGTCATGATGTTGTTCTGTCAAGGAGCTACTGGGTTATCTCTTGATTGTATATGTGAACAATTGTGTCATGATGTTGTTATGGCAAGGAGCTACTGGGTTATCTCTTGATTGTATATGTGAACAATCGTGTCATGATGTTGTTCTGTCAAGGAGCTACTGGGTTATCTCTTGATTGTATATGTGAACAATTGTGTCATGATGTTGTTATGGCAAGGAGCTACTGGGTTATCTCTTGATTGTATATGTGAACAATTGTGTCATGATGTTGTTATGGCAAGGAGCTACTGTGTTATCTCTGGATTGCATATGTGAACAACCGTGGGATGAAGATGAGAATGGGAGATGTATTGTAACCAAAAACAAAATATAGGCTGTTTTAAGAATTTTGTAGAGAAAAAGGGGGGATAAAAATTTAAAGCTTCCATGTTTTCTAAGCAAAATTCTTGGATGTTCGTAGCAATGAAGATCATTGTGTTTTGACAGGGTTTAGTCATGGTATCTTTCTGGTTTTGAATCTGTGACATGTGTCCGACCTAATTTTTGGATCAAAGGCGCCTGATTATAGATTAGGTGATTCAGATGAATCAGATGAAGATTGAAGACCAGGGTTGAAAATCCGAGTAAACTGTTGATGATCATTGTTGTGCGTGTGTTTGGGATTTTGTCGAAGAGCTTTTGTGATAAAGTTAATCATTTGTAGCTGAGTAATTGAAAATCAAACCTTTATCTTATGCCAAATATGTAGAGATGATTAATCCGGTGACTAGTGAAGAGGTTGCATATTAAGTGGTTCTCTATGTATTTTGGAGATGCTTACCTTGAGGGGGAGATTTGATATGAAAGATTTCAGGTGATTGGTGGATTCATGAAGATATAAGACAAAGTCGGACACTATTGGTTGAAGACATGGATCTTGTGAGTGTTGCATATCTGAAATTCAAGTTACAGAATTTCTTATCGTTGTGAGAGCTGATTAAATTCGATGCTGATTGTTGGAGATTCAACTTCTTTATCATATGTCGGTTAAGCTTGAAGATCAAAATAGATTGAGCGATGTTATTTTGCATAATGTCTGGAGTGATGATATCCGAATTGCATGAGGAGGCAATGATGTCTGTATTACTTTGAAGTGATGATGTTTGGCATGATAATATTGCTTGGAGCTTAATTTGGATGTTACTGTTCAGGGGAGAATTACAATCTGAGTATTAGATTTGTTAATTGTCATAAGGATACAGAGATTTTGCAGTTTGAAGATCAGTGTGCAGCGCATAAAGATCAAGTCTTACCGAAAGAAGACATAATATTATTAGTTAACGAAAATTTGTTGATTGCAGATTTTTTAACTAATGATTGTCAGAATTGATAGCAATAGTCAAGGAGTGCTTGATTGGGCATTTCTGTTACTATTTCCATGCATTACAAGTGAAGACTTTGAAGATCGATGAAAACTTCTAAATGCTGATGTCAAGGGGGAGTCTGTTGGTGCATTTCCGGGTGACAACATCATTATAGAAGTTTGTCTTGAGTCTATTGAATATGTACTTTTAATAAATGTTAGAATTTACCATGAAATAAAGTCAAACTCGAGTTGGTCAACCTTGTGTTGACTTGGTCGAGCTCGACCTACTCGAGCTCGAATGAGTCAAACTCGTGTTGACCTGGTCGAGCTCGAATGAGTCAAACTCGTGTTGACCTGGTCGAGCTCGAATGAGTCAAACTCGTGTTGACCTGGTCGAGCTCGTGTGACACGAGGTCAACTGATCAAACGAGTTGGCCCGGTCCGGTCTATGTTTAACCCTATATATATAGATGCCAGTTTAGGTTTTGGGTGAGATTTTTAGTTGCAACGGTTGATCTTCCAGTTGTTTTCGTTTTCGTATTTCGAACTTGGTATTTACTTGTAATTGTATTTACTGAAGTAATATACGGTTCTAGTTCATATTCTTATTCGTGTTGTTGATTGTCTTTGTATAAGAATTTCCGCACTTATACATTAGTTACTTAATCTCGTTGATCCGGTGGCAAAGGGACTTTCACTTTCTATGTGGTCCAATTGCATTACTAACCTTGAGTTGGGTTTTAACGAAACGTGAACTCGAGATGAAAGAATACCAGGACTTACAAACGCACTTGCATATGATCAGAGCCTTCACGTGCTCATGGATGTCAGGGGCATAAGCTCTTCCATTCCAAGTACGTCGCAACACCCAATAATTAAACAACGCTAAATTTGTTAGGGTTGTTGATCCTCCAAATCTCGCGATCTCTAAATATAGGTTCTATTATATATTTATATATATATATGAAATTCTAGAATATCAATTTTAATATTTAGGTATATTTAATTTTGGTGTTTGCTATTTATAACCCTTATAACTTCGGTCTTATATGCAAAATCACTTTAATGCGTGTTATCATTAAGGGGAAATTATTTTGAGAGTTATTTTGGAACATAGATTTTTTCGTTTTAAAATCATAAAATATTATCTAATTCATGTTTTATCTATTCGTGTACATCGTTAGACCAAAAATTATTTAGTTAGTCGGCTTAAAATTTTGCACCCTATCACACTACTACAAAACATGGAATTTTACACGGCTAAAAAAGGCTTTTTACACGGTTTTAAAACCGTGTAAAAATTTAATGTAACTAAAAGTACAGGCTTACACGTGTTTTTTCCTTGTATAAAAGTCGGATCTTTTTACACAGTTGTTTATAGCAACCGTGTTAAAAAGCTCTTTTTTAAATTAAAAAAAAATCCATCAGTACTATACAATATTACCTCATGCCTAAACCAATTGACCACACTTTTTGAACAAAGCTATTATCATCAATACATTTTTAAAAGATATGCATATAGGCGAACAAAAAACTAAAAAACTAGAAGGACATGCAAATCACAAACACATTAAGCACTCATTTACATTGTCAAAATATTTCAAGTCATAATGACATAAGAAACTTATAAAAACTAAGGCTCACATGGCTTCATTCCAATGGACTTGAGCAAAGTACCATAAAAGACACTGCAAGAGATAAAAACTCAAATGAGTAGATAAAACATAACACCAACTTGCAACAAGCAAAACAAAACTTGACTCATACCATAATATTAGAATAAACTTAAAATGGACAATATTGTTTGTGGAATTTTGGGTCAACTTAATCCGACATGTTCATGCCCATGCCCATTTTTGCACATCCTACGTTTTTGACACCAGCCATGTTGTGTTACCCAACCCGGTTGCCCTACAGATCTTGCCACACCTTTTGCGAGTTGTGACAGATATGCAAAAATATTTAAAAGAAATCAAAAACCACAATCATTGATTCGTATCAACTTACCTGGTTCAATATGTATAAGCTGGTATAGTTTTGCGGCACTGTAATAAATCCCCCGGATTCAGCTAAAAGAAAGTTGTGGTTTTGAATTCTGAAGTTCAGCTGCTCTCGACGATCCAACATCACTGATACGAAGGCGATAAGATTTTCTGTTGAAGTTCCAAAAATTAAAAGTTGTAATGAGTAAAGACTAACAAAAAAAATCATTGATTCGTATCAACTTACCTGGTTCAATATTAATGCCTTAATGGTATGGTTTCGTGATCAATCCAACAAGAACAAGATATGGTCCTTTCCTGTTGACAACAATAACCTACAAAATTAAAAATTCATAGCAATGCTCACTATTATCACGAAATATTAATTAAATGGGAGTCAAAATACAAGTTACAGGTCACTAGCTCACTCCTTGTATTTCTAATCACCAATCCTAGATCTAAAGCTAAAGTCACAATATACTTGAATCCTTGGCTAACTATTTTAATAATTCAAAAACAGATATTGTTGGCAGCTAATATTATTTATTTATTTGTCAAACTAATTAATATTTGTACAATAAAGAGTCAATTTTATTACAAACTCAGATTAATATATAAATATAACCAACAAAATAACGAAATATATATGAAATAGTGTAGGGAAAAGAAGTTATCTGAGAAATATTGATGATCGGTACGAGTACAGATCCAATGTCCGTGGATCTGGTCGGAACAGCCCCAGATTTTATCAGAAAGTAGTTGTTGTGAGCCACCGAAGGACTTTGAACACAAAAAGAAACTTATTTGCTTTTGGTTTAGTAATCATAACTAATAGATCTATTTACTAGTTTCATACATCTATCATCTAAAATAACAATATGAATTGATAAAAGGGAAGAGATTTACCTTTCAACATAAACACATCTCTTCAAATTCAAACCCCAAAATGTTAATCACGATGGTCGGTGTTAAACATGGTGGTGGTAGTTATTGTAAACCATTTGGATCCACTTTCAATTGGCTGTGAGGCGGTGTAGATAAAGACAAAAAGAAAGAGAGGTAAAAGATAAGATCTAGAATATGTGGAGATATTAACTCTTTATGTTATTCCATTCCATTTTACACGTTTTTCTAACTAGCTGTGTTAAAATCTCTGTATCACCTCTTTTTACACGGCTGTATTCTACTAACCGTGTATAAATCTCCGTTTTATTTATTTTCACCATTTATTTAATGTAAACCGGTCCCCTCCCGATTGTTGTACCCCCCTGCCCCTTTGTTCGCGTTTCATTCCCCCGGTGACTCCCTATCATTTTGCCCCGCTTTTTTTACTTTTGTTTTTTTTGTGGAGATCTTTAATTCCATCTGCTCGGTTCTCTCCTTACCCCATATGCAATCCCCCTCTCCTCAACCAGTCCTCCCTAGTCTCCCGGTCATATGTGATCAACAAATGTACACTTCTCCATATTCCAGTTGTTGGACAATTGTGACTAACATTCAAAGTCTAGAAGCCATATGTAAGCAATGATGCATGCAAGTCTAGAATGGCTAGCTAAACTTGTCAAAGTTGGCATGTTATTGAAAGCAAATTCAAGATTGGATGGTAGACTTTGCAAGGTTCATTTCAAGGAAGGTTCATGCATGCATGGATGGAAACTACTATAAATATATGGTTGTTTAACCATAAGAATCATCACAAAGCAAATTGAGAGTTCAAAATAAACTAAAGTGTATTTTCTTTGTGAGGTATTAAGAGTTTTATTCTTGTAAGGTTAGAGAAAAAGGGTGTACAAGATACTTAGATTTTATCTTAAAATCTAAGGGGTTTGGGTTTAGATAAACTCATAGTGATACATTTTCTTGTACGGTATTTATTTCTCGGGTTTGAAGAATAAAGGAGACTCTTGGGGTGGACGTAGGCAAAGGATTGTGCCGAACCACGTAAATCATTGTGTCTAATTGTTACTTTATTTTGTGTCATATTATTTCTTGCAAGCTTATCTCGATACATCATATCCTCGCTTCCGCTCGTGTGGGTGAAGTGTGACCTTTTGTCACTACAAGTGGTATCAGAGCACCCAGGTTTAAGGATATTGTATAGAGATGGCAGGAAATAATGGTTCACATTTTAAGGTGGAGCCGTTCGATGGAACCGGGAATTTCACTCTGTGGCAATCAAGAGTGAAGGATATTCTGGTTCAACAAGGCTTGGCAAAGCCATTGAAGGATAGTGGCAAGCCAGAAAAGATGACGGATGATGATTGGAATGACATCGAGGAAAGATGTGTTAGTACCATTCGCCTTTGCATCAGTGACAAGATCATTAACAATGTCAGTGGGGAGACGACCGCGACTAGTTTGTGGAAGGCACTCGAGAAATTATATCTCGGGAAGAACATGACCACAAAGCTTGAATTGAAGCGGGAGTTGTACCGGTTAAAGATGGATGAAGGCGGGAATATTATTGAACACATGAATGTGTTTAATGGTCTGGTGGATCAACTGGCAAAAGTTGATGTTAAACTTGAGGAAGAAGATAAGACCCTTATTCTTCTTACCTCTCTCCCAAGTTCGTATGATAATTTGGTTACTACTGTTCTATACGGTAAAGCAACCGTAAAGATGGAAGAAGTGGTACCGGCTCTACTGTCTCAAGATAAGAGGAGAAGGTCTGGTGGAAACCATGAGCTTGAATATGCTATGGTTGGCCAGGGACAAAATCGAAAGGGGAAGTTTGTTGAAAGGGGATATGGGAAAAATAGTAGGTCCATATCAAATGTCAACGCGAAGGGTATCCAGTGCTTCAAATGTCACGAGTGGGGCCACTACAAGAAAGATTGTCCACTCTGGAAGAAAAATGAAGATAATTCCGGGGGTTCTTCTGCTGTTGCTATAGCAGCTGATGGAACAAGTAATATGGGAGACGTTCTCACAGTCTCCAAAGATGTAAATACTTCTACTCAAGATGAATGGATTCTAGATTCTGGTTGCTCGATGCATGTATGCTTCATAAAAGGTTATTTTGATAAGATCCAAATGAAGAAAGCGGGTGTGCTAACTTTAGGCGACGGGTCTACATGCAATGTCGAAGGTATCGGCACTGTAAAAATCAAAATGTTTAATGGAGCCATTTATACTCTTGGTGGGGTGGCATATGTCCCCAAGATGTGTAAGAATCTAGTTTCATTAAGCCAGTTGGATTCTCAAGGATACGGGTATTCATCCCGAGGTGGAGTTTTGAAAATCACATGTGGCTATAAGGTCCTGATGAAGGGAGAGAAGTATGATGGTTTGTATCGTCTGGTGGGGAGTACAATATGTACTCGAATCTCGAAGGTTTGGAAAGTGTGCACACGAGAAACGGATCAGCAACATTTAATGAAATGTTTGACTGATGTATACTATGGCGAGAAGGAAAATCCTACTATGGGAGAGGTGATTCGAGACCCCTCTCTGAAATCGGCTATGTAAGTCGACTGGAGGCAGCTGCACACATTTATTGGCTAGTTTCTTTTTCGAATCAGGTGGAGTCAGGACCAAGGTGATTCGAGGTGTGCAGCGGTGATAATTAAGGCCAATGGTGGAAGTACTAGGTTATAGTATTTCAAGTTGAAAGTTCGTGAAATGTTAGTCAAGGTGGAGATTGTTGGACAATTGTGACTAACATTCAAAGTCTAGAAGCCATATGTAAGCAATGATGCATGCAAGTCTAGAATGGCTAGCTAAACTTGTCAAAGTTGGCATGTTATTGAAAGCAAATTCAAGATTGGATGGTAGACTTTGCAAGGTTCATTTCAAGGAAGGTTCATGCATGCATGGATGGAAACTACTATAAATATATGGTTGTTTAACCATAAGAATCATCACAAAGCAAATTGAGAGTTCAAAATAAACTAAAGTGTATTTTCTTTGTGAGGTATTAAGAGTTTTATTCTTGTAAGGTTAGAGAAAAAGGGTGTACAAGATACTTAGATTTTATCTTAAAATCTAAGGGGTTTGGGTTTAGATAAACTCATAGTGATACATTTTCTTGTACGGTATTTATTTCTCGGGTTTGAAGAATAAAGGAGACTCTTGGGGTGGACGTAGGCAAAGGATTGTGCCGAACCACGTAAATCATTGTGTCTAATTGTTACTTTATTTTGTGTCATATTATTTCTTGCAAGCTTATCTCGATACATCATATCCTCGCTTCCGCTCGTGTGGGTGAATTGTGACCTTTTGTCACTACAAGTGGTATCAGAGCACCCAGGTTTAAGGATATTGTATAGAGATGGCAGGAAATAATGGTTCACATTTTAAGGTGGAGCCGTTCGATGGAACCGGGAATTTCACTCTGTGGCAATCAAGAGTGAAGGATATTCTGGTTCAACAAGGCTTGGCAAAGCCATTGAAGGATAGTGGCAAGCCAGAAAAGATGACGGATGATGATTGGAATGACTCGAGGCACCGCTTGGTGCGTCCATTGCCTTTTGCCTCGTGCCACGCTCCTTCACCTTGTCCGTGGGGGACGCCCCGCGCGAGTTTGTGGACGGCCCTCGCGACATTCTCTCTCCGGGCCGACCCTGCCCCCCCCCGCTTGTTGCCTTGCCGCGGGGTTGTACGGTTCTTCACGCTGGCTGCCGGCGGCCCTATTCATTGCACCACTGCCTGTGTTTCCTGGTCTGGTGGCTCACTGGCCACCGTTGCTTCCCCTTGCGGAAGCAGACTCAGCCCCCTTATCTTCTCCCTCTCTCCCACGTCGTATGATAATTTGGTTACTACTGTTCTATACGGTAAAGCAACCGTAAAGATGGAAGAAGTGGTACCGGCTCTACTCTCTCAAGATAAGAGGAGAAGGTCTGGTGGAAACCATGAGCTTGAATATGCTATGGTTGGCCAGGGACAAAATCGAAAGGGGAAGTTTGTTGAAAGGGGATATGGGAAAAATAGTAGGTCCATATCAAATGTCAACGCGAAGGGTATCCAGTGCTTCAAATGTCACGAGTGGGGCCACTACAAGAAAGATTGTCCACTCTGGAAGAAAAATGAAGATAATTCCGGGGGTTCTTCTGCTGTTGCTATAGCAGCTGATGGAACAAGTAATATGGGAGACGTTCTCACAGTCTCCAAAGATGTAAATACTTCTACTCAAGATGAATGGATTCTAGATTCTGGTTGCTCGATGCATGTATGCTTCATAAAAGGTTATTTTGATAAGATCCAAATGAAGAAAGCGGGTGTGCTAACTTTAGGCGACGGGTCTACATGCAATGTCGAAGGTATCGGCACTGTAAAAATCAAAATGTTTAATGGAGCCATTTATACTCTTGGTGGGGTGGCATATGTCCCCAAGATGTGTAAGAATCTAGTTTCATTAAGCCAGTTGGATTCTCAAGGATACGGGTATTCATCCCGAGGTGGAGTTTTGAAAATCACATGTGGCTATAAGGTCCTGATGAAGGGAGAGAAGTATGATGGTTTGTATCGTCTGGTGGGGAGTACAATATGTACTCGAATCTCGAAGGTTTGGAAAGTGTGCACACGAGAAACGGATCAGCAACATTTAATGAAATGTTTGACTGATGTATACTATGGCGAGAAGGAAAATCCTACTATGGGAGAGGTGATTCGAGACCCCTCTCTGAAATCGGCTATGTAAGTCGACTGGAGGCAGCTGCACACATTTATTGGCTAGTTTCTTTTTCGAATCAGGTGGAGTCAGGACCAAGGTGATTCGAGGTGTGCAGCGGTGATAATTAAGGCCAATGGTGGAAGTACTAGGTTATAGTATTTCAAGTTGAAAGTTCGTGAAATGTTAGTCAAGGTGGAGATTGTTGGACAATTGTGACTAACATTCAAAGTCTAGAAGCCATATGTAAGCAATGATGCATGCAAGTCTAGAATGGCTAGCTAAACTTGTCAAAGTTGGCATGTTATTGAAAGCAAATTCAAGATTGGATGGTAGACTTTGCAAGGTTCATTTCAAGGAAGGTTCATGCATGCATGGATGGAAACTACTATAAATATATGGTTGTTTAACCATAAGAATCATCACAAAGCAAATTGAGAGTTCAAAATAAACTAAAGTGTATTTTCTTTGTGAGGTATTAAGAGTTTTATTCTTGTAAGGTTAGAGAAAAAGGGTGTACAAGATACTTAGATTTTATCTTAAAATCTAAGGGGTTTGGGTTTAGATAAACTCATAGTGATACATTTTCTTGTACGGTATTTATTTCTCGGGTTTGAAGAATAAAGGAGACTCTTGGGGTGGACGTAGGCAAAGGATTGTGCCGAACCACGTAAATCATTGTGTCTAATTGTTACTTTATTTTGTGTCATATTATTTCTTGCAAGTTTATCTCGATACATCATATCCTCGCTTCCGCTCGTGTGGGTGAAGTGTGACCTTTTGTCACTACAAGTGGTATCAGAGCACCCAGGTTTAAGGATATTGTATAGAGATGGCAGGAAATAATGGTTCACATTTTAAGGTGGAGCCGTTCGATGGAACCGGGAATTTCACTCTGTGGCAATCAAGAGTGAAGGATATTCTGGTTCAACAAGGCTTGGCAAAGCCATTGAAGGATAGTGGCAAGCCAGAAAAGATGACGGATGATGATTGGAATGACATCGAGGAAAGATGTGTTAGTACCATTCGCCTTTGCATCAGTGACAAGATCATTAACAATGTCAGTGGGGAGACGACCGCGACTAGTTTGTGGAAGGCACTCGAGAAATTATATCTCGGGAAGAACATGACCACAAAGCTTGAATTGAAGCGGGAGTTGTACCGGTTAAAGATGGATGAAGGCGGGAATATTATTGAACACATGAATGTGTTTAATGGTCTGGTGGATCAACTGGCAAAAGTTGATGTTAAACTTGAGGAAGAAGATAAGACCCTTATTCTTCTTACCTCTCTCCCAAGTTCGTATGATAATTTGGTTACTACTGTTCTATACGGTAAAGCAACCGTAAAGATGGAAGAAGTGGTACCGGCTCTACTCTCTCAAGATAAGAGGAGAAGGTCTGGTGGAAACCATGAGCTTGAATATGCTATGGTTGGCCAGGGACAAAATCGAAAGGGGAAGTTTGTTGAAAGGGGATATGGGAAAAATAGTAGGTCCATATCAAATGTCAACGCGAAGGGTATCCAGTGCTTCAAATGTCACGAGTGGGGCCACTACAAGAAAGATTGTCCACTCTGGAAGAAAAATGAAGATAATTCCGGGGGTTCTTCTGCTGTTGCTATAGCAGCTGATGGAACAAGTAATATGGGAGACGTTCTCACAGTCTCCAAAGATGTAAATACTTCTACTCAAGATGAACGGATTCTAGATTCTGGTTGCTCGATGCATGTATGCTTCATAAAAGGTTATTTTGATAAGATCCAAATGAAGAAAGCGGGTGTGCTAACTTTAGGCGACGGGTCTACATGCAATGTCGAAGGTATCGGCACTGTAAAAATCAAAATGTTTAATGGAGCCATTTATACTCTTGGTGGGGTGGCATATGTCCCCAAGATGTGTAAGAATCTAGTTTCATTAAGCCAGTTGGATTCTCAAGGATACGGGTATTCATCCCGAGGTGGAGTTTTGAAAATCACATGTGGCTATAAGGTCCTGATGAAGGGAGAGAAGTATCATGGTTTGTATCGTCTGGTGGGGAGTACAATATGTACTCGAATCTCGAAGGTTTGGAAAGTGTGCACACGAGAAACGGATCAGCAACATTTAATGAAATGTTTGACTGATGTATACTATGGCGAGAAGGAAAATCCTACTATGGGAGAGGTGATTCGAGACCCCTCTCTGAAATCGGCTATGTAAGTCGACTGGAGGCAGCTGCACACATTTATTGGCTAGTTTCTTTTTCGAATCAGGTGGAGTCAGGACCAAGGTGATTCGAGGTGTGCAGCGGTGATAATTAAGGCCAATGGTGGAAGTACTAGGTTATAGTATTTCAAGTTGAAAGTTCGTGAAATGTTAGTCAAGGTGGAGATTGTTGGACAATTGTGACTAACATTCAAAGTCTAGAAGCCATATGTAAGCAATGATGCATGCAAGTCTAGAATGGCTAGCTAAACTTGTCAAAGTTGGCATGTTATTGAAAGCAAATTCAAGATTGGATGGTAGACTTTGCAAGGTTCATTTCAAGGAAGGTTCATGCATGCATGGATGGAAACTACTATAAATATATGGTTGTTTAACCATAAGAATCATCACAAAGCAAATTGAGAGTTCAAAATAAACTAAAGTGTATTTTCTTTGTGAGGTATTAAGAGTTTTATTCTTGTAAGGTTAGAGAAAAAGGGTGTACAAGATACTTAGATTTTATCTTAAAATCTAAGGGGTTTGGGTTTAGATAAACTCATAGTGATACATTTTCTTGTACGGTATTTATTTCTCGGGTTTGAAGAATAAAGGAGACTCTTGGGGTGGACGTAGGCAAAGGATTGTGCCGAACCACGTAAATCATTGTGTCTAATTGTTACTTTATTTTGTGTCATATTATTTCTTGCAAGCTTATCTCGATACATCATATCCTCGCTTCCGCTCGTGTGGGTGAATTGTGACCTTTTGTCACTACAAGTGGTATCAAGTACGGTATTTTTTTGATTTTTTAATAAAACATTTTGAATAAATTCTTCACTTGTCAATGAACAATCTCAACGGGACCATGCCTTCATGTATCAATAATCTTACTTCCATGCTTCATGACGGATTCTTATCGACACAAAATGTACATGAATATGATATACCCGCAGTTGGTCAACGCTTGGATTCCTATGATTATGTTGACCAAGCAATGATCCATTGGCAAGGGATCAGGCGTGAATTCACTAACAATCTTGGACTGTTGAAAAACATTGATCTATCAAGCAACAACCTAACAGGAGAAATCCCTAATGAGCTAACCGATCTGCACGGATTGCTTGCACTTAACTTGTCAAAGAACGCTCTACTTAGGGAGATTCCATGGGGAATTGGTCACATGAAAGAACATTTAATTTTGGATTTATCAAGAAACAATTGTTTAGGAGAGATACCATCAAGCATGTCTCAAATGACTTCGTTATATGATCTAGACGTTTCGTATAACAACTTGTCTGGGAGAATTCCATCTAGCACTCAACTTCAATCCTTCGAATCTTCAAGGTACATTGGAAATGCAGGACTGTGTGGACTTCCTCTTTCCAATATTGTCTCGGAATCGTAGAATTAGAAGTACCATCCCATGTTGGCGAAAGAGCAGGGGGTGATCAAGGCGGCACAGATGAACTTGAGAGATGGTTTTATATTGGCGGGGCCACTGGTTTTGGTATCGGATTTTGGATAGTGTGTATCACCTTACTTGTCATCAGCCGTGGAAGACATAGGTTCTTTCACTTTCTTGATACCTTGGAAGAATGGATTTATGTGAAGGTGTCGGTATTCAAATCAAAATTTGAATAGTAGTTTATTTTTCATGTTTCTTTTTTATTTCTTCATTTCTAGTATTGATACCACGTGTTTGTCAAAATGCCACTGAAATTAGTTTGCTTTTAGAATGCAGTAAAACTCAAGCCGTGGTTCTTTACAGGAATTATGAGCTAGTATAAGTAAAACCTCTTGGATGGTTTGAATTACGAATTTAATGAGAACCTTAATCTGCACTCATTGACAGATATCTTTTTGCGAACTCAGTGTCTAATGTTTCTCGGGATCATAGTTTTCTAAGTCTACTATAGCTATACCTGATGTCAGGATTGGTGTTGTGGTGTTATGACTTTTAATGCTACATCTTAGTTTATGTTTGCTTTTATAGAGATATACACATGTGGCAATCCTATATTTATCAGAGCTGCTTGCCGCCTGCAGCATCTGAAGCTATTTTTGTCGCTCCTTCGCCTTTGTATTTGTGGGTCCTGTCGTGTCACCACACCATCAGCCACCACGACATCCGTTGTGTTGTGGATGATAATCTGTGGCTAGACTTTTTATGCAGCAGATGTGGTTTCTCGTTTCTAATCAACAACATTATTTCTCTTTTTCTCCTGTTTATCCCAGCAGGTTGGAGTTTTGGACATGTTGGGCTGCTACTTTTGGGCAGATTAATAGATATATGATAGGTGATCATTTTTTTAAAATTGTATTTGGCAAGGTTTTTAAATCCCCATTATCATTAAAGTTGTCACAAACAACACCATAGGTGGCCATATGCCCATATGTGTTGTGTCAAATAGGACCTCCTAATATGCTCATGATATTGATACCATTGAAGTTCAATATTACTTGGTGAACACTATGTGTTTGTCAAAATGTTAGTGAAATTTGTTTGTTTTCTGATACATTTTAACTAAGCATAGGTGCAGTCGCAGCTGCAGTAGATCAACTAGTATAACTAAGCATAGGTGCAGTCACCACCACCCTTCATCTGGTCTAACTACAGGTCTCTGATACACAAAGGTCTGATGACGGTTTGATATAAAGAAAACAATTAAAAGAACTTATGCCTGCATAGGGAAAAATATCTTTTTGGTGTGCAATTACTTTCAATGTCACCCGGTGGGCTTATGATAACCAATTGCTCTGTCTTATCACCTTTTGTTCACATAAATCAGTTGGGCACAAGATGTCTATCTAATCTACTAAAAGATCAACAGAAAATTATGCATTAGGTAAGTGATGAATACAGATGACAAAATACCCAATAAAACGAGCACAAATACAATCTTTGTAGGTATATATAGAGCAAATATGATAGGCATTATTATGACAAGAAATCAGATATAATAACCCAATCCATAGTCAATACTAAGTAGTATGTGATAAAGAAAACAGGACATTTTAAGTACGTAACATCATTATTAATGATCAGTAGAACCCGGCCACCTTAACACTTCTCATGTGTTCTCTGTCTGCCTCTTTCTCTTCGGTCTCCCATTAGCATGGGGAGATACAAGGCTCGGTACATATATTGGCGAACTAATATAGTACCCTTTCTCGCACAAAAAAAGGATCTGTACAAAAGATAGTCTTGTTTGGAAGGTAAACCAACGGTTTGACTACGTGTACAACCTGATTTTCTATCCCATTATCATATACCCTTACTTTCCAAGGCTGAATCACATCGTCGTCGTTCTTCACCCATACCCTGATAACCCACTTACCATTATTATTTTTGGGTCGATAGATACATAGACAATCTTTGATGACCCCTAGTCTGCAGGCTCCAAAATCACGTATAACATCATCAGGAACAGAAATTTCTTTAAACTTGTTGGTGGATATATCAAAAGAAAGAATTACCCTTCTGTTATTCTGATAACGCACACACCAGTGAAGCTTTCCAGCGCATAGGGTACCAATGCATAAGGCACCAAATGTACAGATTATAGACTTAACATTCACTTTTCCAATATGTTTCCAAACATTCGATTTCAAACTCAACATTTGAAAACATATCGCAGGGCGGCGGCTTTCCATATGCCCTACTATAACCTTGTAATCATCGGTTGATGAATCATAACCAAAACCCCAACATGATTTATTATAAATCCATGGAAGCTTGGGGCTTTTCAGTGTTTTTACCTCTCTGGTTGACGGATTGGCTACCAAAACTTCATTAGAGATTTTAGAGATACATACAAGACCATTACAAGAACCAACAAGAAAAAGTGCGGGTGGGCTAGTTCGATTATCCGTCACATAGATCCTTCGATGTGGTCCAATTGCCTTACTAACCTTGAGATGAAAGAATACCAGGACTTACAAACGCACTTGCATATGATCAGAGTCTTCACGTCCAGTCTTGCGAATATCTGCTCATGGATATCAGGGGGGGATAAGCTCTTCCATTGCAAGTACGTCGCAACAACCCCAATAATTAAACAACGCTAATTTGTTAGGGTTGTTGATACTCCAAATCTCGCGATCTCAAAATATAGGGTTCTTTATATATATATGAAATTCTAGAATTTCAGTTTTAATATTTAGGTATATTCATCCCATAGTTCGGTCGTTTCGCCTTGAACCACTAATTCTTCTCCATTTTCCAACGGAACTCTCACTGTTCGACTACCACAATCAATCACCGCTTTCATGGCCGATAACCAATCCATACCCACGATCACGTCAAAACTACCAATGTCTAGAGGATCACCTACTAACATACCGGTGGCGTGAGAAATTCTTTGATCCTGAGTACAACCACTTCTAGGGATCAATAGGTCTTTTCTAACCACTCCAAACAACCTGTGGCCCCACCTTCTCCTTTCCATTCCGGAGCTCCACAAGCCTTGAAATCTTTGAAGATACAACCTTGACGGTAAACATTGTTGTTTCTTGGTTGAACAAAAATATTTTCCCCGTTCCCATCACCATTCACATTCATTCATTTTCATTTTCATTTTCTGCTTCAATTTCCGGTTCTTCTTGTTCATTTCCATCCATGGCCGCCGAGATTCGGGCCACAAGTTCCGGCATAAGCTCATTGAGAGCTTGAGTAATGACCTCGGCTCTTACCGGGGGATTAGCACCACCCCGGCCACCTCGGCCACCACGACCTCCTCGGCCACCTCTACCTCCACGACCACCTCTACCACCACGTCCACCTATAATTTCTTCTTGAACTATCCTCTTGCTCATCTTGACGCCTATAGTTAGTGTTAGCTCTCCTTGGTCTAACCATCTTTCCTGAACACACGTATTAGATTTAACAAGTTAAGTCTCACATTTCACACTCGAATATCAAAATTTTCCTTCAAGTAATACACAATTTTCACATCAAGTCCTTCTAAATCATTCCATGAATATAGTTATCTCTACGGGGATATTATCATGGCAATAATCTAAGGCTTTATCAATCGTACAATTTATAAGCAACAATACAATCACGAATCATTCAACACTATATAAAGGGGGTCAAGTCCTAACAAAGTGGGTAAAGCATAGTCCGAATCTTAACTTCAACATTCAACACATTAAAGATGTTTGTATACAGGGTGTACCAGCGGCTAACCCTCCACACCGTTAATATATTGAATGGATGTCGGGACTCGGTTCCGTTATGTCCTCTAAGTATTGGTCGGGTATGTATACAGGGTGTACCAGCGGCTAACCCTCCACCTAACCAACACTCATTAAACATATCGGGTTAACTACTATACTTTATCCACGAGGTGCAATCCATGAGATCATTAACTTTATATGACATAGGATAACCATAGATTTGTTGATCAGGCCTCTAGGGTTATCGAGTGTTATACTCCGTTAATGCCATCATTTCATTTTGCTGGGGTACAAATAATAAATACTTCCAAGATTCCACATATCAACGTTTATCACAATAATTCCACAATTCACGGTGTATCCCGACACTATCATATACGTCCATCAAGTTGTGGCAATGACTTAACTTTAAATGGGTAATGCATTTGATGTGAATCAAAAGTTTATGTATGAAGATTCATGCAAATCTTCATAATGTTTAATAAAATCATTTTTATAGTCTTAGTAACACAAGAGAGCTCGGTAGCTCCATTTGAACGCACAAAGAAGCGCAAGGGCAAAGGTTTGCGAAGGACGCAATTAAAAACCCGCCCTTTTAGGAGGCTAGCGCACTCCGACTTATACCTCTCTTAGAGTTTGTTCAAATGGGTGATCCGGTGTATCTCAAGGTTGTAAGACTCCAATTTAAAGAAATCTCTATTTCGATAGTTCTTAGTCAAGTTTATTCTTTTCTATGAGTAACCTACGAACTCCGTTTAAACCATTTTTATGCATCATACAGTTCACGTTGCACACAAAATTTCCTACCATGCATGCTAATATGAAATGTGGGTGCAATGGCTATAGACTAGGTCAATCCACCTAGCTCTCTACAACCACGGCTCTGATACCATTCTGTAACACCCCAACAAGGCGGAATCATGGGGTATCACTTAGAAAAGCACATCACGACATGGAAATTATGTAGAGTCAAACTATATGCATTCATAGGATTGAAACAATCCACAAACTCACTCAAATGTATACAATAATCACATCTATCAAAGATACACACTCAATCAATATTAAATGGAAATGTTTAAATGATAGTAGTTGATCCTAAGCATAACCCATTAAAGGGAAATAAGGATCACGGATCCAGAAAGTCCAAAGCAAGTCCATTCTTAGCAATGCAACACAATATCATCCATTTTGTCTCTGATTAACCTGATTACCTGAAAAGTGTACTAAAATGCGTCAACATAAAGTTGGTGAGTTCGTAGGGACAAGTAATAGGAATCAAGTGTATCGGGATAACAACCGTTAACGATAAGCGAGGATTAGAATACCTAATCACATTCCAAGGAAAACCCTAAAAGGTTTCACGTTAGCACAAATCAATACAATCGATATTTCAATTACAATATCATTATACATAAACTGTTACGCCTTACTTGTCAAACAATGCGCCATTTAACCGTTACGACTTATATGATAAACAATGCGCCATTAACCGTTACGACTTACATGATAAACAATGCGCCATTAAACCACAAGTAATCACATCAACAATCAACAAATAAACAATTAACATCTCGTTCCATATCATGACAAAGTGAATCAACCGACAATCGTTTAACAACAAGTATTCATAAACGAAAGCATAATTAACCGAGCAACAAGTCAATACGTTAAATCAAACAATCAATCAAACATACATGTACACTTTTCAGCCCGAATCTCAATTGAGTAGGGAGGGTTTACGAAACTCACCTGGAAGTAAAGCAATTCCATGTACTAGTACAAGTACACGCATGAATAAGTTCACAGTGATTCAACGTTCAAGCTTTTCCAACCTAAGATAATCAAATATATTTTCTTAAGCTATGCTCTCTTTTGAGAGGATTTTTAGTGTAGATGCAAAGTGTTTCAAGACATATCCTTTTTACAACATCTAATACTATAAGAGTGTTTATGAATTTTTATAGATTTTTCTAATATTCCCATTTCTTTCAAAAGGTCACTTTTCTGGGCAAAACCAAAAGAAACTTAATTCTTATCAAATTTGAGGGACACATAGAGGTTTCTAAAAATATAAAATTTATCTCCTAGATCGTTCAAATGAATTTTCTAGGATTTTTGCAAGATGACTGAAATTTCAGTCTTAACAACCCCTTGTTTTTGAATATAATTTCGACTTTGCATTTGTTTCATAACTTAACACTTTCCAAGACTTTAATAAGGATATAAATGAACATTTTGGTGGTATAAAGGCAGACCACAAACCCTCTTGGGTATTTGATTATTAAAAGTTATGTAAACGAGTCCCTTAATACGATGGTTAACCTAGAAAGTGTAAGATACAACAAGTCTAATAATCACTAGAATGGACTAGTATTACTTAAATATAAATGCAAGTATATAAATAAAGTAATACACGACTTAAAGCAATAAACAAGTAAAGTGGAACATTATGTATTTTTCAATGGTGTATTTTATTTATGATGTTAAATAAAATACAAGGTTGTGCGGAATCAAGATAATACAAATAAGTATGTATCCTAGCAACCTATGAATTACAAATGATCTATATTTGTCAAATAACTCTTTTGGATCGAGATACTTAAAGTTGTGAAGTATCCCAGTTTAAGATCGAGAGTATTTAGACAAATTCACTCTAATGCAAAATGTATGCTTTTAAAGTATTTTTCTCAAGGAAATGACTTTGTATTTATAGGCAACAAAATTCACCAGTGAATTTTGTGCCGTACAAATATGGTTGCATGCATTTAATGATCCGACAAGAACATTAAATGCATTGGATAAGGTACAAGGATAAAGTCATATGATATGATTTTATTCTTTTAACCAACCACCTTTACACGCATAAACTTTGGTAAAGAACAAGTGGATTGTTCTTTGGAAAGTGTGTAAAGGCAAAATTCAATTCCTCGATATCAGTGTTCAGACTTGTAAGGTCTAGAACACTGACAATCCTCAAGTGTACAGATCTGGTAAGACTTCCAGTGGACTCCGCCATTTGTCAGTCTTCTTTATTCTGACTTCAGTCTTTGACTTCAGTGAGAACGTCTTCAGTAGAGTAGATCTGGACTGGGGTGAAGTCCAGTGAGCTAATCTGGAGAATACTCCAGATTTCCTATACAAGTATTTGCTCACTGGTCTTCCATTTTTTCTGGACAAATCTTCAGAGGGACTCCAGATTCCAAGTCTGGAGTAGGTCCAGTAGAACACGTTTCTGGACAGATCTTCAGTAAGGCTCCAGTAGTCGAGTCTGGAGCGAGTCAAGTAAATCGGACTAAAAGTTATGTAAACGACTCCAAAACGACGTTTTCGGTACATAAATCAATCTTTCAACTTAACCACCCAACCTTTAGCCCATCCCATATCAAAGTATACTGGAAAAGACTTAATCAAACATATAGAAATATTACCTCACTGTAATCTAAGGTATAGAAGTATTTCAAGACAATACAACTTCTAAAAGATCAACTTCTTAGACTCCAAACTCTTTGAACCCAACTTGGAACTTCAAGTAATGATCCTAAGACTTCTTGAACTTATTATTCTGATTGTTTTGATGTTAAGAATGTGAGAGAGAGAGGAGAAGGCTGAGATATGCAAAAGAATGAGTAATGCTTGCCTTTTATAGCCCATTTGCCAACCAAGGGTCAAAGAACACACACCTTGACTATGAGGTGTTCAATCATGTTCTTTACAACTAATCCATGTGTAATGGCTGGATCATTGGCATTAGGACAAGCTAGAAACCAAGTAGCAATTTGTTTATTGAATGATTTATAGCTACAATCCAAGTCTTTGTTAGTTTAAGTTAGGTTTATGTCTAGAACACAAGCCTTGACTTGACTATTTGACTTAGTTGACTCTAGACTTTGATTTTTGATTTGTATTTGTGTAATTATTTATAGTAACTAGTTAATGTAAGTATATTTACTTTTATCTATGTGGTCATAAATCAATTACATGTATTTATATATTTATTAGTTAGCTAATTTAAGTACACAATTGCATATTTATTTTATAGTAATTGTACAATATATCTAGCTAGTTAATTGATTCCGAAATTAATAACACAAACAAAAATAATCACGGGCGTACAACTTTTATAATAAATCATTTCATATAATATAAAGGTTGTGTCGGTTTTTGTCCTATTAGTACCATTATTAGTTATCCGCCGACACTGTTTGAAACTGTACATTATACTAAGACTTTTTAACATGGGTCTAATCACAGTAGCCCAATCAAGATATAGAATTCATTCTTATATTTCATTTGGCCCAATCACATGAACAGAATGTGAGCAAAATCATATCGGTAATATAAATTCCATACAAAATATAGTCACAATAAAAATGGCCTAACCATATGGGCCTGATTATATCAATCCAATTTCAATTCATTATCATATTGTTATTAGCCCAACACGTACATATATATAAAAGCAACATAAGTACTCAAAGTTTTTCATAAATTCATAATGTTTGCTTTTATTATTTTCGACAATTAATGGACCAAAAATGACAATTGTTACACTATAGTAGATAGAATATTATTGTTCTTGTATAACATGCATGGTTATTACTCTCAACAAACTTCAATGCACCCGTAGCTTGACCATCAATCTCTTGCACTCAATCTAGGTACCGAATGAACTCCCTTAATTGGTTAACTGAGAAGTGAGAAATCAGAATTCAAAGTGAGTAAATAGCAGTTACAAACACAACAGTAATTATTTATTTACTCTGGAGGAAGAAATAACCCCTATTTAGGCACCAAACAGAGAGCTTAATTAGGACACAACAATTAATATAAGTTTCCTATGAAGCTTCTTTCACTATACATATGAGAATACACATAATCAATATATGGAACTAAGCTAAAAGTTACTACATGCACTATGAATCATAAGCCTGCTTCACTTACATGCTGTGCGTGCTGACTTAGCACAAGCTTATATGAACCACATACGAAACGTGCTTTAAAAAATTGGATGTCTAACACTCAAATGTATTTTGAGAATCACAAATTGAATGCCTATGATCTTTAGGTTTAAAATTTTTTACTTCTTTAAGGATAGTTAAATGATCATAACAATCAAGTTCTGTGTCTTCCCATTTTTTGTGTATCGTATTAATAAATTAGATGCCCACAGGATGTCTATATATCTACAACAACAACAACAAGACCCAACCCAATCCCTGCAAGCGGGGTATGGGGGAGGTGACATGTAGACAATGTTGCCTCTACCCAGAGATAGACTTTCATGAGGACCTTCCGGCCAAACGAGGAAATAGGAGGAGAATGTAAAGAGTTCAGTAACCATACCTGTCGTTGAGTATCACCTGCTACGTTAAGAGTAGAGAAGGTGTCTATATATCTAATTATATGCTAAAAGATCAATGTTCAATCAATAGAAGATTGGCCGGATGCATAAGGTACCAATGCATAAGGCACCAAGTGTACAGATTATAGACTTATTAACATTCACTTTTCCAATATCTTTCCAAACACAGGACATTTTAAGTACGTAATTCATATATATTAATGATCAGTAGAACCCGGCCACCTTAACACTTCTCATGTGTTCTCTGTCTGCCTCTTTCTCTTCGGTCTCCCATTAGCATGGGGAGATACAAGGCTCGGTACATATATTGGCGAACTAATATAGAACCCAGCATTGGACAAAAAAACATCATCTATACAAAAGATATTCTTGTTTGGATAGTAATCCAACAGTTTGACTAAGTGTACAACCTGATTTTCTAGCCCATGATCATATACCGTTAGTTTCCAAGGCTGCTTCACATCGTCTTCGTTCATCATCCATATTTCACTAGGAGACCAAAAATCATAATCATAGATGCATAGACAATCTTTGATAACCCCTAGACTGTAGTTTAGAATAGTATAACATCATCAGGAACAGAAATTTCTTTAAACTTGTTGGTGGATATATCAAAAGAAAGAATTACCCTTCTGTTATTCTGATAACGCACACACCAGTGAAGCTTTCCAGCGCATAGGGTACCAATGCATAAGGCACCAAATGTACAGATTATAGACTTAACATTCACTTTTCCAATATGTTTCCAAACATTCGATTTCAAACTCAACATTTGAAAACATATCGATGCTGCTTTCCAAATACCCTACTATAACCTTGTAATCTTCGGTTGATGAATCATAACCAAAACCCCAACATAATTGTGTTGGTTTAAAAACCCATGGAAACTTGGGGATTTTCAGTGTTTTTACCTCTCTGGTTGACGGATTGGCTACCAAAACTTCATTAGAGGTTTTAGAGATGCATACAAACCATCATAAGAACCAACTAGATAATCAGAACGAAATTGACCTCCAACTTTGTATGAATGCATGTATGGTGTGAGTTCGATTCAGAACGATCCTTCTATGTCGTCCAATGGCATTATTAGTGCAGTCATTGTTGCAACTAATCTTGAGTTGGGTTTTAACAAAACGAGGACTCGAGATCAAAGAATGCCAGGACTTGCAAACGCACTTGCATATGATCAGAGTCTTCACGTCCAGTCTTGCGAATATCTGCTCATGGATGTCAGGGGGATAAGCTCTTCCATTGATACGCAATCTAATGGCCCCTATAAACCGCTAGGTTTTGATTAGGGTTCTAATGAAGAGAGGAAATTCTGTTTTCTAATTATAACCTTTTTTATAGTTAACTTTGGGTCATATCAATTATAACCCTTTCTAATTATGACCCTTTTAATTTTCTTGTTCTATAACTATAACCCTTTATATAGTTACCGTGGGTATTTCTATTTTGACTGGTTAAGTATTTTTCTTCCGATTTTATGAATATTACTCCCTCCGTCCCATTTTAATTGTCCTATTTTGACTGGTCAAGTCTTTTTCTTTCGACTTTGACCGTAAATATCTTTGTTTGTGTTATATATTAGTTGATGAAAGTTATATCAATAAAAAGTACATTTAAAACTCAATCAATTCATATATGTTATATCAAGTGTTATATAACACAAACAAAAATATTTACAGTCAAAATTGAAAGAAAAAGACTCAAAAAGTCAAACTAGGACATTAAAATATATAAGAGTATGTTGAAATTAAGAAAAAATAGACACGCGAATTTATCAAACTGCTTAATAAATTATATCACCATATTTAATATTAAATTACATTATCACTCTCTTATATTATAAAATATATCTCTACGACCCTTTTTAAATCAAACTTTTATATCAATTACCTATACCATTTGACGCTGTCACCACCATCACCATTCATTGTCGTCATCACATCGCGCATTGCGCGAAAACCGTCGTTAGTAATTTGTATATTTTAAAGAAATGTCGCCACTTTCCAGGGGAGGTCTTGGGTTCAAGTCTTGCCAAAGGCAAACTTGAGATAATCAGGGGATTATTAAGTGGTTGAGAATCACCTAGACACTAGCTGGCTGGGGGATTAGTGGGTACCAAATGGTACATGGGATCAGGGGGTTTCCATCCAATTACCCTTTTTTTTTTTTAAGTATAGTTATTTAATTACTTGGAAGCACTAGTTTTTAGATCAAACTAAACATCTAGTATAAGTAAAAACTACTCTCAGTTACAAAAGGAGACCAAACTGATCTTGATATGTTTTGCCATGTTTTGTGACCTGATTTATAGACTTATTTTAGTTTAAATAGTTGCAGGCTTTAGCGCTACTTTAATATGGATGAATCATAACCAAATCACGAAACAACCAATACCAAAAAAACCCAAAGAGATCTAAATTAAGTAGTACCAAACAGGTTTTAACAAAACTTTAAAAAATGCAGCAGACACCCTGGTACTAAATTCTTAATTCCAATGATATCAAATGTCATTGAAATAACTAGCACACCACCACCACAACATATCATCATATATTAGGGGCAAGGGTGTAGTGCCAATACTTTGGCAAATTGACTAGTTTGGCAAGTTTTGGCAAAAAATAAACCAATAGGAGATGACATGTGCTTGAAAAAACTTGCCAAAAATTGCCAAAATAAGCAAATCATGTGAATTTTTTTGAAACGTCGTTTTCAAGGGTGTTTTGTCAAACAAGTTTTCGGAAAAAAAAATTATACAAGTGGGTAAACCGGTAATGGAAAAACCGGTTTCAATTATTTGGCTCGAAACCGGTATTTGAATTACCGGGTTCAAAAAAAGTTATTTGAAGCCGGTATTTGAATTACCGGTTTCAGTCGAAGTACACCTTTTCAGCGAAACAGTAAGCATGCAGGATTACGTGACTTGATGTGACATATCATTGTGAAACCGGGTTTCCCAATACCGGTTTCGCATGTCAAGACAAAACTGGCACCATGCAAATTCAATTTACGCAGATTACTTATATATACAGATACATGCATTGACATAGCATTTCACGCAAACATATATTTTCATAAGCAAAACAGCAAAAAACTCCCTTATTTATCATCAACAAAAGCAGTATTTTCATAATCAAAAATGGCATCCGTTAATGTTAGCTGTGTTCTTAGAAACCCAGAGTTGTTATGGTTACAAGCTCCAGATGATCATCGCTCATACAACATCTCCCATAACCGTGATGTGACAGTGCCACGTTGTAGAAAAGGTGATGGAGGGCTGGCTGCAGTGATGAAGGATGGTGTACCCGACAAAGTTATTGACCATATCAGGAGTGCTGGGTTTTTCCAACTCTTCCAGGCGTGTATTTGCCAACTTGATCATTCTTTGATCAATGCGTTGGTGGAGAGATGGCGTCCAGAAACCAACACGTTTCCTCTTCCTATCGGTGAAGCGACTGTCACCTTGCAAGATGTGCAGGTGATATGGGGTTTACCCATACAGGGACCAGTGGTGACTGGTGAATGGGTTACAGAAACCCATAATGTGGATTATTGGAACAATCTGTGTCAGGAATATCTGGGTTTTTTTCCTACAGATCAAGTAGATTTTGATAACTTGAAAAACGGTCGGATCAAATTTCACGCCTTAGCTGGGCGCATTGATTTTATCAATTTCGACGAGGCAGATGATCAGATGTGCCTATTCATGGCTAGAAGGATTATTCTAGCTTTATTGGTTCAGAGCTTTTTCTTGATCCTAACACCTATGATGTTAGTTTGAACTTGTTGAGGAACCTGGGAGACATGAGCAAAGAAGGTCGAAGGAGCTGGGGTTCAGCAGCTCTTTGTTGTTTGTATAGAAACCTGTCTAAGGGGACTGCGCCTGATAGAAAGGGCATTGATGGACCTTTGTTGTTGCTGCAGTATTGGGCGTGGGAAAATGCCACGGATTGCCCCACGCGTCACGCCACACAAGGAGGAAAGAGACAGACCGTATGCTTACCGATCTTGTTTAGCAAACAAGTGGTTTGGAGAGCACTCAAATCTTCATACACCCGGCACAATGTCTAAGTTCGTACCGGTCTTTTTTCAATGCGCTCACGCATGACCAGGTAATAATTAATATACTTTGTAAGTTATAAAAATTAGTACATTTTAATATCTTTTAATATTGTTTGTTTTATGTACTTATTAATTTGTAAGTTATAAAAATTAGTACATTTTAATATCTTTTAATATTGTTTTATTAATGCAGTTCGAATGGACTCCGTATAAGGAGTTCATCAACCTACTCCCCGCGAGTTGTAAGACTAGTCGAACCATATGGAGATATATGGATCCCTTGGTCTTTTGGGATGAGGTGGAGGTTCATCTACCACATAGAGTTGCTAGACAGTTTGGCTTGATACAAACTGTTCCATCTGATTTTGGTTTGTTGGAACCAAGTGTTCATAAGTCCCTTATCAAAATGCAAAGGGGAGACCTAATGTGGTCGATTGGGGTGTAAAACACGCCGACTATATTGACCAGTGGGACAACCGACGGCAGCGGATTTACCAAGGAGACCGAGGGACCACCTTTGCCGATGGCTATATGCAGTGGTATCTAGAGCGTACCGTCTTAATAGTCGGTAAGCCCGGTCAGGAACAGCCTTCAGGCCAATACCCTCTCTGGGGCGCTACCCAACAATTTTATGTAAGTATATTTTTTGTTAAATAAAACTTGCTACTAATAAATATTAAATTGTTACTAATATATAAATGTGCGCAGCAAGAGGGTTTGATACAGGTAGACGAGCGAGCTCGTCTACATCAAGAAGCCAATCCGCAGTTAAGTCATTTGTTTGCGGATTTTAGAACAATACCGAGGGAGACATTTTCTTTAACTCAACAGGAAGAACGTATGAATTATGCATCTCAAAATTGGTCGTTTCCTGAGTCACAGTCATTTCAAATGCCTCCCTCCCAAAATTATCAAGGTGGTGGTCCTTCCAGTTCGGGTGTTGGTCCTTCTAATTGGGGTGGTGGTCCTTCCAGTTTTAATACCCAAATTGTGTTTAGGCTGTCACCAAATTCGGGGTTTCAAAGTTACCAACCGGGTAACTCACAAGCTGGAGCCTCAACTTCAGCAACCCAACAAATGTTCCCGGGTAACTTCTTCACGGGTACCTTCCAAATCCCGAATTATTATACCCCAAATGCACCACCACTTAATCTGTTCGATGTCCTCCAAATCTATTTTGCACCTGATTTTTACGGAAGTGGTCAACCGGCACGAAACATCTCTCCTTATCCGATGCAAGATTCTCTGCTTTCCAAGTTCTTCTCAACAGCCAGTTACAAATCTGGGAAATGACGAGGAAGAAGAAGAAGAAGAAGAAGAAGAAGAAGAGGAAGCACCACAACGACGACAAAATGTGGAGTCGCGAAGAAGTCGTCGAGTTCGTACCCATCCAGGATGTGGAACAAGGGGTCAAAGATAAATTCTATTATGTATCTGCAATTTTTATTTGTAATTTTTATTAATAAATATCTGTAATTTTTATTTGCTTTTATTAATAAATATCTGTTTTTTTTCATGTTTTTTAATTGATATTTATAAAAAAGAACAAAGTCGATATAAAACTTACATCAAAATAATACATACTCAAAATAACGATATAAACTTAGATAAAAATAATACATAAACTTAGATAAAAAAAAATACATAAATTTTCTAACGGACACCGTCTTCGGCTAGCAATTTATAATATGTTGCGTAGTCAATCTTTTTGTCAATCAACTTTAACAGTTTATCAAGTTCAGAAGTTATTTCGTCGATGCTTGGTAATGTAGACTCAATATATTCGCTGTGTATTTCTTCACTTATAATGATTTCGCTGCCAATTTTCTTTATTTCTTTGATTTTCTTCTTATGTTCCAGTTTTCTTTGTTCCATAAGAAGCTTACAATCATTAATTTTGTGGTAAAGTTCATACCCGTCGTCTATATCCTCTTTACATTGCGCTTTCAATGCATGAAATGTTACCGTAGGAGGTGATGATGGGTCAGATGACGATGAAGAAGCCATAAGTTTTGTTTAAAATGCTTAAATGTTATGTTACAAATGCTAAACACCCGAATTTATATGTATATATATATTAATTTCGAAACCGGTATCCAAATACCGGTTTCGAAATTGGTGCAAGCGACCACTGTAGCCAGTCAATATCGTTTCTTGTCACATCACCATGTCTGAAACCGGTAATGCAAATACCGGCTTCAAACTTTTCTGAAACCGGTAATGCAAATACCGGTTTCGAGCCAAAAATTGAAACCGGTATTTGAAATACCGGTTTACCCACTTGTATAATTTTTTTTCCGAAAACTTGTTTGACAAAACACCCTTGAAAAACGACTGTTTAATTTTCCAAAATTTAAGGGTGTAGTTGGAAAAGTAACCGATCGGCTCATTTGACTATTTCTTCAACCTACCCCTACCACCCATTTGCTCATTTTCTTCTTCATTTGAATGTGGCCAAAACTACACCTAACACCCATTTCTCTTCTTATTCTTCATTGTTAACACCCCACTACACCACCGCCCTCTTTCTTTTTTTCTCCTCTCTATCTTTCTCCTCCCCGTTCGGCCGATTGAAGTCCACCACAGTCCACATACAGTCATACACATACCACCACTCCACCTCTCTTTTTTTCTCTAATAAAAACACACCTACCACTACCAAAAAAAAAACCCGGCAATACCTCATCTCTCTCTATATGTATCTATCTCTATCAATATATATAAAATATTCGCCGGAAAGAAGAAAAAAGAGGAAGGAAAAAAGGAAAGAAAAGTTAGAGGTATGGCAGCGGCGGCGGCTATTAATAGATTTTCCGGCGATGATGATTTTCCGGCGATGGTGATTTCAGGTTTGTGTGTATATATATATATATATTTGTGTGCTTGTATATATATAAAAAAAACGGTCAAAAGCTCTTCTCCCAACACACCCAACGTTCACTTGCATCGGCCAAATGTGGCCGATTAACTTGCCGAAAACTAGCCGATGCATGTGCTATAGGCTTGCCAAAGAGCCGATGCTTGCCGATGGAACTTGCCGATGCTTTTTGCCGACTACACCCTTGCCCCTTAAGTATTATTAAGGCAACCGTTTACAAAACTTTTATATCTAAATTATTCAAATTAATTACGTAGATATAATTATATTGAAATCCACAACCCAAGTAACAAACTACATTAATACCAAACTGTTGAAATCCCTCAAATGCAACTAATCGAAAATATCAATCCGCCACGCAAAAAACAAACAAACTACTCGTAGTAGATAGAATTATTATTGTTCTTGTATAACATGCATGGTTATTACTCTCAACAAACTTCAATGCACCCGTAGCTTGACCATCAATCTCTTGCACTCAATCTAGGTACCGAATGAACTCCCTTAATTGGTTAACTGAGAAGTGAGAAATCAGAATTCAAAGTGAGTAAATAGCAGTTACAAACACAACAGTAATTATTTATTTACTCTGGAGGAAGAAATAACCCCTATTTAGGCACCAAACAGAGAGCTTAATTAGGACACAACAATTAATATAAGTTTCCTATGAAGCTTCTTTCACTATACATATGAGAATACACATAATCAATATATGGAACTAAGCTAAAAGTTACTACAGAGAATAGGATGTTTGCCGCTCAAATGTATTTTGAGAATCACAAATTGAATGCCTAAGATCTTTAGGTTTAAGAAAATTTACTTTTATATGGATAGTTAAATGATCATAGCAATCAAGTTCTGTGTCTTCCCATTTTTTGTGTATCGTATTAATAAATTAGATGCCCACAGGATGTCTATATATCTACAACAACAACAACAAGAAGACCCAATCCCTGCAAGCGGGGTATGAGAGAGATGCAGTCTTGCCTCTACCTAGAGGTAGAGAGACTGCTTCCATAAGGACCTCCGGCAAACAGGAATAAGAGAGATGTAAAGAGTTCAGTAACCATACCTGTCGTTGAGTATCACCTGCTACGTTAAGAGTAGAGAAGGTGTCTATATATCTAATTATATGCTAAAAGATCAATGTTCAATCAATAGAAGATTGGCCGGATGCATAAGGTACCAATGCATAAAAAAGAAAGGAACATAAATACAATCTTTGTAGGTATATATAGAGCAAATATATAGGCATAAGTACGTAACATCATTATTAATGATCAGTAGAACCCGGCCACCTTAACACTTCTCATGTGTTCTCTGTCTGCCTCTTTCTCTTCGGTCTCCCATTAGCATGGGGAGATACAAGGCTCGGTACATATATTGGCGAACTAATATAGAACCCAGCATTGGACAAAAAAACATCATCTATACAAAAGATATTCTTGTTTGGATAGTAATCCAACAGTTTGACTAAGTGTACAACCTGATTTTCTAGCCCATGATCATATACCATCAATTTCCAAGTATCGTCGTCGTTGTTCATTACCCATATTTCACTAGGAGACCAAAAATCATAATCATAGATACATAGACAATCTTTGATGACCCCTAGTCTGCAGGCTCCAAAATCACGTATAACATCATCAGGAACAGAAATTTCTTTAAACTTGTTGGTGGATATATCAAAAGAAAGAATTACCCTTCTGTTATTCTGATAACGCACACACCAGTGAAGCTTTCCAGCGCATAGGGTACCAATGCATAAGGCACCAAATGTACAGATTATAGACTTATTAACATTCACTTTTCCAATATCTTTCCAAACATTCGATTTCAATGTTAACATTTGAAAACATATCTGATGCCTACCGTTTTTCAAATATCCTACTATAACCTTGTAATCATCGATTGATGAATCATACCCAAATCCCCAATATACTTGGTCCAACACTATATTAATCCGTGGAATCTCGGGGCTTTTTAGTCTTTTTACCTCTCTAGTTAACGGATTGGCTACTGTAACTATATTATGAAATTTAAATAGACATACAAGACCATCATAAGAACCAACTAGATAAGTAGAACGGAATTGGCCTCCAACTTCGTATGAATGCTTGTACGGTGTGCTACTTCGATCCATAACGATCCTTCTATGTCGTCCAATTGCATTATTAATAGCAGTGCGGTCCTTGTTGTGACTATAGTTGAGTTGGGTTTTAACGAAACGAGGACTCGAGATCAAAGAACGCCAGGACTTACAAACGCTCTTGCATATGACCAGATCCTTCACGTCCAGTCTTACGAGTATCTGCTCACGGATTTTGGGGATAAGCTCTTCCATTGATACCACCATCTAATGGCCCCTTGATAAACCGGACACTAGGTTTTGATTAGGGTTCTAATGAAGAGAGGAAATTCTATTTTCAATTTTAATTTTATGGATATTTAATTCTCTTGTTTTCTAATTATAACCTTTTTTATAGTTAACTTTGGGTCATATCAATTATAACCCTTTCTAATTATGACCCTTTTAATTTTCTTGTTCTATAACTATAACCCTTTATATAGTTACCGTGGGTATTTCTATTTTGACTGGTTAAGTATTTTTCTTCCGATTTTGACCGTAAATATTTTTGTTTGTGTTATATATTAGTTGATGAAAGTTATATCAATAAAAAGTACATTTAAAACTCAATCAATTCATATATGTTATATCAAGTGTTATATAACACAAACAAAAAATATATACAGTCAAATTTGAAAAAAAAAATACTCTAACAGTC
>CM067168.1:47528468-47552831 GCA_034093135.1 Erigeron breviscapus
CTGACTTCATCCACCGCCCAAGAATACTTGGATTGTTGGGATGTGGAACCGATAACCCAAGCCAAGTTTTTGATTCTCTTGTCCTTGAAGTGCGAGTTGACATTGCTACAAACGTGCCTCAAACAATACCTATGATGCCACCCAATTTCGTTCACTGCATTAATTATGCCTTGGTGACGGTCTGAAATGATACACAAATCACCCTGCCGCTGCGATCCGACATGCTCTTGAAAGAGATTTAAAAACCATCCCCAACTTTCGTTAGACTCTTCATCAACCAAGGCATAAGCGACAGGCAATAATTGTCCATTGGCGTTCTTCGCCACTACAGTTAGCAACTTACCCTTGTAGCTGCCTTTCAAATGAGTGCCATCGACAAAGATCACTGGAATACAATGTTGGAATGCCTTAATTGCCGGTCCAAATGCCCAAAATACAAACTTGAATGTTTGTATATGGCTTGAACTGGTTGGAGAATGGAGCCATTCTACAACAGTGTCTGGATTAGCACGTTGTAATTCAGCAATATACTTGGGCAATGCATCAAAGTTACTAGGCCAAGTTCCATACAACCTTTCAATTGCTATCCTTCTTGAATTCCACGCCTTGGCGTAGCTCACATCGACATTGAAAGTTGTTTTTACTTGCGCCTGGATGTGTCTGACTTTATAAGTTAAATCCTCCCGCACCTGGTCCAAAATTTCAGAAGCTATCATACTTGCTGTCATACATCGGTTGTTGTTATTAGTCACTTCTCCATAGAAATTGTGACTCTCCACCCACTTTGTGATCTGAAACAATCCTAATTTGTTTCTGCTAGATCCAACTACAACCCACCTACACGGGACCCGGTCCATAACACCACGATAATTCTTTCCCCTGGTCATGCACTGTGCTTTCCAAAACTGTGGCCTCGTATCTTGAACAATAAGTTCTCTGTTTTCTCTTATGTTCCAAAGCCTAACAGCGTATACAAGTTCCGCCTTGGTTTGAAAAAACATTCCTTTTTGTATCACATTTCTTTCTTTCGACCAAAATACCACATCTTCTTGAACTTCATTGAATGGCATTAGACGATCTTCATCATCATCGTCAAGATTAAGATGTTGTTGCTGCTCCAAAGGACCTTGTACATGTGCCCCTTCTTCATCTTCATCTCCAGATACATCCCCATCAACGCTATATCCGTCGATGGTATCATCGCTTGTATAAGGTGCCTCATCACTAGATCCATGTTCCATTGGGGCAATTTCATCATCTTCAACATGTTCATCGTCTTCATTGTCTTCATCATCGTCATTGTCTTCATCATCGTCATTGTCTTCATCATCGTCATTGTCTTCATCATCTTCGTTATCTTGTGCCTGGTTACCCGCTTGAAAAAAACATTGACTTTGAGTCAAGCTTAACAGGTTTGTAAAAGTAGGCTCGAACTTCACTTCAAATTGCGCTTCACCCAGATGATAAATCATTGCCAAAGTATTATCATCCGTAATTAAATTTCTAAAAGGAAGACCCTTAAATTCATACCATAAATATAATTGCAGTTTGAAGTCTTGTTTTGAAACACCAAAACAACTGTAAGTGGCATCACAAATTTGAGCATAACTCATTACGTGAAAAAGAGGAAAACTTCTTCTTTTTGATGGATCTGCATTTTGAAGGATCCCATTTACGAATGATACACAATCATCCCATATTAACTGAACCACAATTGGGTTGAATGATGAAGATGCCATTTTTTGGAAATATAGTTTATCAAAGTGTTTGAAATTATATTTGAAAATATTTGTTGGAATACTGATAATGGTTGCAGATACATCACATGTACTATATATAGATAAATTGTGAATTAGGGTATCACCACGTTGTGACACGTGTTAGGTTTAGGCCGAAACCGGTATTTCCATTACCGGTTTCAGGCTTCCTGTACGTCACACTGTAGCAGTCAAGATTCCCTGACGAGCCATCACATCACTCTGAAACCGGTATTTGAAATACCGGTTTCAAAACCCTAATTCTGAAACCGGTAATGGAAATACCGGTTTTGAGTCAAAAATTTGAAACCGGTATTTGAAATACCGGTTTACCCACTTACACAATTTTTTTTTTTCGAAAACTTGTTTGACAAAACACCGTGGAAAAACGACCGTTTCAAAAAAAATTTCCTCCCTTGCTTAACTGAGAAATCATAGTTCAAAGTGAGTAAATAGCAGTTACAAACACAGCAATCGATCATTAATTATTTACTATGAAGGAAGAAACAACCATCATTAATGGGGCACTACAGAGAACTTAATTAAGACACTGCGATTAATATACGTTTCTTATGAAGCTTTTTCGCTATACATATGAGAAACGCTTGCAAATTTAGAGGATATATGGAACTAGGCCAGAAGTTACAATGACAGTCAGTCATAAAAGGTGCGTAGTGAATTACTAGATGCACTATAACTCATACGCCTCTTTCAGTTATCACTGTGGTGAAGGGAGTATTGATCGGGTTCCCACAACACAAAACTTCAACAACACACTTGTATCCAACCGATACAAGGGACTTACATGCTGTGTGTGCTGACTTATTACAGGCTTATATGGGCCACATATGAAACGTGATTCAGAGAATAGGATGTTTGCCGCTCAAATGTATTTTGAGAATCACAAATTGAATGCCTAAGATCTTTAGGTTTAAGAAAATTTACTTTTATATGGATAGTTAAATGATCATAGCAATCAAGTGCTGGCTTTACACCATTTGTGTATCACATAAATCAGCTGGGCACAAGATGTCTCTTTCTAACTTTACTATAAGATCAATGTGCAATTAAAAGAAAATTACTGTAGGAATTAGGGACAAGAAATTTGATAGAATAACTCAATCCATAGCAGTCAATACTTTACTAAGAGGGTGTTTAGGATTACGTTATGAAGTGATTATTTGATTATTACGTTTGTAAAATACAAATAATCTAAAAAGGTGTTTGTATGAAAAAAAGATTATCTGCTATGAGAACGCAGTTTTGGAGAAGCATGTATTTTGAAAACGCAAAATTTGTTTTATAAATGCAATACCAAACACCCCTTCAATGATAAAGAAAAAAACAGGACATTGAAGTAACGTCATTATTAATGATCAGTTAAGACTTCTCACCGTGTTCTATGTCTGCGCGCCTATTTTCCTTGGGTCTCCCATCAGCATAAGGAGATATAAGGCTCGGTACAAAAAGAGGCGAATTAAAATAGCTCCCATAATTGGACAAAAAAACATCATCTGTATCAGTACTACTCTTGTTTGGGAGGCAATTCAAGACTTGTACAATCTGATCTTCTATCGCATAATCATATGCCGTCATCAGTTCCCAAGGCTGCTTCACATCATTGTTGTTCATAACCCATATTTTACTGGGAGGCCAGACACCATATCCATTATCAATGATGCATAGACATTCTTTGATAACCCCTAATCTGTAGTCGCCAGAATTATATATAAAATCATGAGGTTCGGGGATTTGTTTAAACTTCTGGGTGGATAAATCAAAAGAAAGAATTCCCCAGCGTTCATCCAGATAACCCACAAACCAGTGAAGCTTTCCGGTGCACAATATACCAATGCTAGTATCTATATACTTGCAATTCACTTTTCCAATATGTATCCAAACATTGGATCTCAAAGTTAACATTTGAAAGCATATCTGATGGCTGCTGCTTTCCAAATACCCTACTATAACCTTGTAATCTTCGGTTGATGAATCATAACCAAAACCCCAACATAATTGTGTTGGTTTAAAAACCCATGGAAACTTGGGGATTTTCAGTGTTTTTACCTCTCTGGTTGACGGATTGGCTACCAAAACTTCATTAGAGGTTTTAGAGATGCATACAAAACCATTACAAGAACCAAAAAGATAATAAAAACGATCTACGCCTCCTCCATAATAATATATGTATGGTGTGTGAGTTCGATTCAGAACGATCCTTCTATGTCGTCCAATGGCATTATTAGTGCAGTCATTGTTGCAACTAATCTTGAGTTGGGTTTTAACAAAACGAGGACTCGAGATCAAAGAATGCCAGGACTTGCAAACACACTTGCATATGATCAGAGTCTTCACGTCCAGTCTTTCGAATATCTGCTCATGGATGTCAGGGGGGATAAGCTCTTCCATTGCAAGTACGTCGCAACAACCCCAATAATTCGTTCTTATATATATAAAGATGAAAATCTAGAATTTCAATTCTAATAGTAGGTATATTCAATTTTGGTGTTTGCTAATTATAGCACTTATAACTTGGGTTTTATATGCAAAATCTAATGCGTGTTATAATTATAGGGGGAAATTTTTTTTGAGAACCTTCTTAACAAAAAAAAATACAGAAAGCCCTTTTTTTAAGTTCCTCCCAAAAAACATGGCTTATATAAATCTTAAACGTTTATAAATTTACAGTACACAAAGGTCTTAGCTTCAAACCTAAACATGAGATACTTTAATAAAATATTAGATGTTAATTACAGATTAGACTTTGTTGGTAAAAAAAAACAATTTATTAGTACAAAAAAGTGAAGATGAAATTATGATTTATTTCTCAATTTCTAGTATTTATGTTCTTTTCAAATATTAGTTATTAGAAGCATCATAACTCATCATTTTGTATTTGGCAGCGTTTTTTTATATGCCTATTATGATTAAGGCATCATAAAAGGCACATTTTGATGATTCCATTGAAATTCATTATATCTTGGTGCATACCACCTGTTTGTCAAAATGTCACTGATTTTAGTTTGTTTAATACTGCAGTTTAACTCAAGCATTGGTTCTTTACACGAATCATCGTCATCTAAGTATAAGTAAAAACCACTTATCAGGTGTCCATTATCAGGTCTACACAACGCTAAAAATCCTTGGATGGTTTGAATTACGAATTTAATGAGAACCTTAATCTGCACTCATTGACAGATATCTTTTTGCGAACTCAGTGTCTAATGTTTCTCGGGATCATAGTTTTCTAAGTCTACTATAGCTATACCTGATGTCAGGATTGGTTTTGTGGTGCAATGATTTAGTTTATGCGATCAGCCACAGAATGACCTTTGAGAACTCAATTTTGTTTGTTTACTTATAGGTCCAACTGATTAGGATATTTTCAAAAAAAATTAAGATATTATTGAAGAGTGATTTTTGAAAATCATGTATTAATGTAAACATTCATTAGAGTTGTAAAACAATCAATGGTTTTTCAGTTCAAATATTTTACTTAAACTTCAATTAGGATATTCGATAAGACGTGATGGTGGTAGTCTTTGCCAACCACTGACTTTGTTATTCATTGGTATAACTAGCATGGTGTTGTGGCGGTGTGTGGGGCGATTGTTGGTGGTAGAGGCGGCGTCGAGTGGTGTAGATAATTGATGTAAAAGTAATTGATGTAAAGGGTTAATGGAGATATTTTAAAAGATAAAGGACTGATAGTGTAATATAATCATTAAGGGTATTTTAGACATTTCCCCCCATGTAACTTTCAACATGAGGCTATTCTTTTTATAATATAGTATAGAAGTATAGATATGATGTAATAACTTTTCACAAGAAACTATATGGTTATGTACCATAACTAATTACCCCGATGATTTAGGTCAATTGAGCTTGTCAGTTGCAAACTTAGGCTTGTTTGTTTTTTTAATCATTAAGTGACTGAATTGATTAAGTGACTGAATGATAAATTTTTTGTAATTAAGTCAAAAACAAACACTTTTGATGACTTAATGGATTAAGTATTTTTGATTAAGTCACGACTTTTTATTAAGTCATTAAACAAACACCACCTTAGTAATTAATATAGTTTGGTATCTTTTTTTTGTACCGTTTATATGTTTAGGTGGGATCTAGGAGTGTTATGTCGCTCTTATGTGGTTGTCGCATGTTGCGAGGTCGTTGTACTATGTCATTCTATCATCCAGATAGAGTGCCTGAACTTTATTTTCTCTTTTAATATATGAACCAGGGGTGACGGCCTTTACCGAAAAAAAAAATGAGAATTTTTGAAATCTTAGTATGTTGGAACCAAATAGGACCTTGAACGTAACTCGATTGAATGTGATAATGAAGCGCAGAAAATACATACATAAATAGCCCTAAATAATGAAACTTTGACATCCTAATTTTATCCTCACTCTCCCACCTTCAGTTTTTGGGGTTTTTTTTTCCTTCAGCAGCAATATCCTCGAAACCCTAACCCTCTTCACATGGAGTTCGGTGCCAGAAAACGTGGCCGTCCGGCTACCGGAATTAACGGAAACGCCGGATTTAAGAAATCCAAGCAAGGTTAGCATTCTATCTTTCTGTTTTTTATTTGATTGTCCCCTATATATAGGGTAACACTCCGGTAAGAACAGTCTTAAAATAAGAACGGTGAGAACACTTAAAAACATCATTTTGATGCATTAAAAGTCCATAAAACTAACATAGTGCATAACTAATTATCATTATTTAAGTGTTTAACAACACATTGTCCAAAATCGAGAAAATCATGTTTTTTGTTTTTTGCATCCATCTTGGATGCATATTCATCAAAATGATGCATCCAACAAAAAACGTGATTTTTTTGATTTTGACGGATCAATGTGTTGTTAAACACTTAAATAATGATAATTAGTTATGCACTATGTTAGTTTTATGGACTTTTAATGCATCAAAATGTAGTTTTTAAGTGTTCTCACCGTGTTCTTATTTTAAGACTGTTCTTATTTGATTGTCCCCCTATATATATATATATATATAGATATGTATATATATATATATATTATATTATATATATTTATTCTAGATCTAGGGTTTCAATTCCGTTTTTGATGCTTCTAGATTCCTTTTTTCCCTTAGATTTTTTGTGTTTAATGTCTGTTTAATTCTCATACAGCTGCTCGATTTAGCCATGAGTATATATATTAATATTGTTATTTATAGATATATATATATATTATTATACAATAGCTTTATACATATATGTATATTTAGAAACAACACACATATAAAATATTTTAGTGCACAAACATTTGTGTGTGCCGTGTGCATGTGTGTGTGTATATATATATGTAATCTAGGTATTAATATCTAAGTGTAATAACTTCAAGAGGTTGGGTTAGAAGAAACAATGTGTAAGGTGGGGAGAATTGATGATAAGGCTATTTGTAAATGTAATTACTCAAAGTTTTAACTGAAATAAAATAAATTAATGTGATGTAACAGACACGGAATCGTTTCAATCTGGTTTAGGAAGCAAATCGAAGCCATGCACAAAGTTTTTCAGGTTAAAATTCCAACTCGACTTAAATCAATATTGTAAATTTAATTATTTATATATATTTTTTAATGTAATGTTTTTGAAAGCAATATGAATATGTTCATATTAGAAGATAGTTTGAGTTAAAAGATATATTATATATGTATATGGACTAATGACTGTGAGAATCGAAAGTTTTGATACAGGTAATATTCTTCATATAATCAAGATGACAACCTTGATAACAAGGGGTACAGAACAGAACTACTATAGTAATGGTTGTTTCATGAAAGAACTTTGAACACAAACGTTTTTCTTTCATAATCATACCGGTTATGGTCATTTTACAGGAATATGTTTTTTCCCCTTATGGCAGTGCCGTTTGATAAATAAAATTACACGGTATATAGAGCACATAAAGCAAAATATGCATGACATGCAGGTTTTGTTACTTTTGAGTATTGTAGATAAGCCTACATTTTTACTATAAACACTGTGGTGCTTTTTGTTTTGACATTCTTCTTTTCAGAAAGACATCTTTGCAGGCACTTGTGCTAGCAAAGATGCAATACTTCTGTTTTCTATTTTTTTTTACTCTACTTTGCTGATTTAAATAGTAGTAAAGAAAACATTCTTTTGATGTCTTTCTGGAGATTCTTACGATGCTGAACAAGTTACTAGTATATATTTTTATCTGCGTATTTACTGATATAAGTTTAAACCAACATTTCAAAAAACATTGCACAAATATCACACGAGTATGATATGTTATTTTTTAGCTTGATTTATCCACAGGGGTTAAGAACAGCTTTACTGAAAACATATTCAAATGGTTGTATCTTAATTGTATTGAAGATCTGTGGAAAAAAATATATCTGTGTCCACAAAAATATTTGTTAATGATAGAAAATGTTTTGCTGCCTTCTTAACTTTGACACAATCTTTTCCATCTCATTTGTTGGTGTTATGTGCAGCACTTCTGGTTGCCCATTTGGAGAGGGATGTCATTTCTCGCATTATGTTCCTGGAGGGATAAAAGCTATTTCTCAAATGACTGGTAGCAACCCAGCACTACCTCCAACCGTCAGAAACTCTGTAGTTCCACCACCTTCGTATCCAGATGGTTCATCTCCACCTGTTGTTAAAAGCCGCTTGTGCAGCAAATACAACACCGCTGAAGGATGTCGATTTGAAGACAAATGTCACTACGCCCATGGAGAATGGGAACTGGGAAAGCCTACAGTTCCATCTCAACATCCAGATCCACGTGCTATGGGACCTGCACCTGGAAACAGATTTGCTAGTGGTGCCCCTAGGATGGATTATAATTCAGAAGCCAACCAGCCCGCTCCCGGTGGGTTTGGATCCTCAACGACATCCAAGATCAGCGTCAATGCTGCACTTGCTGGGCCAATCATTGGTAAAAATGGTATCCACTCTAAGCAAATTTGTCGTACAACTGGAGTTAAGCTTCATATAAGAGACCATGAGTCTGACACAAACCTAAAGAACATTGAGCTGTTAGAAAAAAGAAGAAATCACGGGATCAAAATAAACGTCATCACTTCCCTCGTTAAAAGATCTCAACTTGGACAACAAGAAAAGCATTTATTTGTTTCCTTATTTAGCTTACAAATTATCTTATAATTAGGGACGTAGCTCAATGTAAGAATTATCACAATAAAACACAATGTAGTCCTCTGGTTTAATTGTTCTCTTTAAAGGCTATTCAAAGCCTTATTATCTTCTATCTAATAATAATAATTCTTCTATATTTTCTATATCAATTGTTAACACTATATCAGACCAAAACCCTAATAAACAATTATCATCAAAACAAGACAAAAAACAAAAAAAAATAATCATAAAAAAAGCAAACATCATAATATCATCGAATAAAAATTAAAGAGGGTTGTAATTATGTTGGGGTGTCGGTCGACTCGGAGGAGCCGCAAAACAAAATCAAAAGCCAAAGTTTATGGTTGGTTGTTGATGATTTTTTTGAGAGTTGTAAGTGAGGGGGAATTGCACAATTATATTTTTAGCAGCATCACATTCTTTGGCAGGCCACAATCATCATCATTAATAAGCAGGTGACATAATAGTTGGTCACAATAATTAGGAGGTGGTGTCGTGGGGTTTTGCGGCCGAACGAAGGAGAGAAAAAGAAAAGTGACAGCCGCAACTTTGGAAGAGATCGACAGCCATAGAGTACTTCAACAACCGAACTCATCCTCGAGAAAAAGCCGGGTTCTGATTTGAATCCGCAAGAAAAACAAACACTCCAACTTGAGGGGGAGTGTTAGAAAAGTAAGAAATATATCTGTATTTTTTTTTAGGGAGAGATATAGGTATATAAAGAAGTGAAGGCGGCAGCTCAAATCAAAGTTACCATGTCTGAAGAAGGCGGTAACCCAAACCAAAATCTACCATGTCTGAAGAAGGCGGTAGATCAAACCAAAAGCTACCATGTCTGAAGACGGCAGCTCAAAAGAAACGACTGCCATGTCTAAAGGCGGCAGCTCAAATCAAAGTTACCGTGTCTGAAGAAGGCGGTAACCCAGCCCAAAACTACCATGTCTGAAGAAGACGGTAGCCCAAATCAAAAACTACCATGTCTGAAGAAGGCGGTAGCTCAAATAAAAAACTACCATGTCTGAAGAAGGCGGTAGTCCAAATCCAAACTCAAAACCAATCCAAGTTGAATATTGAAAATCCCACTATTCAACTTGAGGGAGAGTGTTAGAAAAAAGAAGAAATCACGGGATCAAAATAAACGTCATCACTTCCCTCGTTAAAAGATCTCAACTTGGACAACAAGAAAAGCATTTATTTGTTTCCTTATTTAGCTTACAAATTATCTTATAATTAGGGACGTAGCTCAATGTAAGAATTATCACAATAAAACACAATGTAGTCCTCTGGTTTAATTGTTCTATTTAAAGGCCATTCAAAGACTTATTATTTTCTATCTAATAATAATAATTCTTGTATTCTTCTATATCAATTGTTAACATGAGCTTGAGGGTACGTTCGACCAGGTCAAGCAAGCATATCAGATGGTTCGGGAGCTTATAGTGAACTTAAGTGCATCTTCTGGACCACCACCACCACAAAAGGGCTCTGGGAAGCCTGGTGGTCCTGCAGGGAACTTCAAGACCAAGCTATGTGAAAATTTCACGAAAGGCAACTGTACGTTCGGTGACAGGTGCCATTTTGCTCATGGTGCAGAAGAGTTGCGCAGTTCAGGTGCTTGAGTTATTGATTTTTGAACCTCTTGTGTGTTTGCTTTGTGCCTGACATGTTTTAGAATATGAGATGTTGAGGATGGTTGGATAGTCATCACTCATTAAGCTGTTTGCTACTAAGAGTTAACTAGGTTTTTCTTTCTCCATGTCGGTATTAGAAAGTTGTTCTAATTTAATTTAGCCTTTCGTTATTGTAGTTGTATTTGTTTTGCAAGTATTTCAGTAATGGGTTGAGGACGTAAAACATATGGTGCATTGACAATTTGTGATAAAAAAAACTACTAAAACGGGATTAGAATCCTCTAAAGTCAATCTAATTTTATAGTTAAAGTTGGATCAACTTTTAACCATTGAATTAAAGTTCAACTTGATATTTAAATCTTCATAGATTAGTTGATTCAACTTATACTATAGAGAATCTAATCCACCAAAATGATAATATAATCAAAACCATAGGACAGAGCAAGCCTGAAACTAATTGCAGCATATAGAGTTTTATTTTTATTGTTTTGGTAATTAACATCTAAAAGGTTATACCAACATTGGTCCATTATGCAGAGAGTAAGGTAGCAGTTCGTGTGGTAATCGGGCTTGTCATGTTTGCAGGCTTATTTTCTCAAATTCAACCCGACCAATTCAATTTAGAGTTATGAATTATAACTCGGCCATCTAATTAGTGGGTTGGTTGACATGTAATGAGAGCTGAAATATCACATGATAAATTATCAAGGCATAAGAATAAGCAACTATTAGTTTCTTAAAGATTATCAATATATATAAGAGTGAATGTAACAAATCATTAAATGCTTTTAATATTGGATACTGTTATCTATACACGTTTAATCTCTATTTTTAAACGGGTCGGCCGGTCAGGGTAGGAAATTGGTAAGCTCCACTCAAACCATACTATGCCAACAGTGTCCAACGATTTAGGCCCCAATTTAAATCCATCTAATTTGATATTGGGTCGGCATCAGTGAGAGTTTGTCACCTCTAGGAAAATGTTGGTTCAGTTATCATCGTTTGTCACTTCTTGGTGTAGGTGTTAAGTTTGTGACTCCTTTACTTTTATTACATTTAAGTTTCATTATAACTGGCGCAATATCTATCTATTATGTGTGTGTGAATGGTAATTAATCTCGATTACCACAGTATCACACTCATCTTCATATCGGCATGATAAGATCACAAGGATCAGGTGTAACACCCCAAGCCAAGGCTTAGAATATCACGGAAATCATATAGCACAAGGTGGAATTAATGTAGAACATGAACTAAATGCAAATAAAGGATTCAGTGAATCCATCAATAAAAGAAACAAGTATCAAAATATAACAAAGCAAGTAATCGTCAAGGTACAAAACGACATCGAAAGAATGCTATCAATCCAAGTACAATGCAACATAAGGCAAATGGATCCTTGATCCATATAAGTCCAGTCCGGGGTCAACAGCAAGCAAACAATCAAACTCCACGTCCTGGATAACCTGGTTACCTGAAAAGTGTACTAAGCATAGTCAACACAAGGTTGGTGAGTTCGCAGTAATGGTCATTAGAAACCATCGTCAATAATCATAATATACGAGTAGAGGCGAAACATGACTTACAGTGAGCCTCTATGAACAACACAACAATATCCACAACAAGATACACAAAACAAGTAAAACGCGAAATAACATTATACTCAAGTAACGTACATAACATCAACTCAAAACAGGTATCATATCCTCTTCAGTGGGATTGATATACAACATATCCTCTTCAGTGGGATTTATACATCATATCCTCTTCAGTGGGATTTATAAACATCATATCCTCTTCAGTGGGATTTATAAACATCATATCCTCTTCAGTGGGATAGATACATAACCTAAGTCCTATCCTCTTCAGTGGGATAGATACACAACATAAGCTCACATCCTCTTCAGTGGGATTCATACGATACATATGCATCAAACATCCAACTAAAGTAAACTATACGTTCATACACTTAGGAGGATTCTACTTTCTTCGAATCCTAGATGCTTATATATAGGGTCACCCGCAGCCTTCCCACCACATCTAGAACCCAATGAAGGCATAACCGACTTCCATGTATGCGCGTCTATCCTAGCAGTAATAATAATAATAACAAATAACCATGATAATAATATATCACAATCCTTCACTAAGATCAATTAACGTAACCGATAACCCGTTATTTCATCTCTCAGTCAATCATTCAATTGTCAAACATTAATTCATAAGTTCGTCAATACAACGATAAAGGCAGGCTTGAGTGCGTATCACACAAATCAAGTATAACGAGACGTACATGTTCATTCCAACCATAATTCCAGAATTTATCGCTTTCTCTAAACAACGCGTACATATACGTTGGAGGATTTTACTTTCATCAAGTTCTAGATGCTTATGTATAGGGTCACCCGCAGCCTTCCCACCACATCTAAGACTCTTTGAAAGTAAAACCGACCTCCATATATGTACTTCTACCCTAATACATTGCAATAACACAAACACATTCGTAAACCATCGCACAATCAATCAAAACTATCTGTCAATCAACAATCAATCAGAAATTAACTAGACAGTCAATCAAATCAACCAAACAATTCAACAAACACGTATATGTACACTTTTCAGCCCGAATCTCTATTGAGTAGGGAGCTACGAAACTCACCTGATCGGCAAAGAAGTTAAATTTGATATAAAGTCAAGTTACTGTTGTTCAATGATCACTTCACGTCCAACACCTAAATATCGATCATATACATTCATATCAACACACATAAACACATATACGTAGTTATTAAATATTCGGCAAAACCCTAATTAGGTTTCCAAAGTGCTTCTCGACGTTAAACGACTTCTAAGACTCTCAATCAATGTTATATAAGATAAGAAGTAAATTAGATTAAGGCTCGACGCGTAAAAAGGTCCAGAAAGTCAAACTAGGTCAAACAAGGAAATTTCCAGAAAACAAAGGCCGTAACCTACGGCCCTCAGGGGCGTAAGGTACGGTGGTCAACAATACAACTGGCGTAGCTTACGGCCCAAAGGAGCGTAAGCTACGGCCCTCTAGAAAAGTCATTTTTGGCGTAAAGGTTGGCGTAAACAGTTAGATTTTGGCGTAAGGTCCATTTTGAAGATAGGGATAGGCGTAAGCTACGGCCAAACTGGCGTAACCTACGCCCAAGAAAATAGACCTGGCGTAAGCTACGCCCCAAAGGGCCGTAACTTACGCCCAAGCAAAATTGCACTAGCGTAACCTACGCCCCATAGGGCCGTAGGTTACGCCCCCTACTGGGCAACCCACGAACAGCAGCAGCAGTTTAGTGCAGAAAAATAAACCAAAACCCCTAAATTCGACCCAAATCGATTCACAACGACTTGTAACCCATTTTGAAGCATAACTAAACATCAATAACCATAAATACACATAACCCAACCCACAAATTCGACCAAAACATCACAATCGCTTCCAAATCACCCAAACCCTAATTTAACCCTAATTTGACCCAAAATTAGATTAAGCCGATTTAGGACTTGTAAATGTTCAAGATGACTAGAAATGCATAAACAAACATAAGTAGGTATAAATGGGATGAATTTGACTTACCAAAACTTCTCTTTGAGCTAGAACCCGAATTTAGGTCAAAATGGATAAAATGCAAGAACTTGGCTTTTGATTCTCCAATATGAAGCAAACGAGATGAAGATGGCTATGATTCTTATGTTATAACAGTTCCAATCACTAAATTGATGCAAGAAATGGGATGAAGATTGAAATGGTTCTTTTACTTGAGAGAAAAAGAGAAAGATAGAAAGATAGATAAGAGAAAGAAGGGAGGAGGAAAGGATAAGGGGGGGATTGGGTCTTGGGTGGCTGGTGGGTCTTGGACTACCCACGGGCCGACCCGCTTCTCTTCTCAAGCCAAGTTACAATCGTTACACAATTAAACGCCGATCAACACATATTATCGACCCGAATATACCACATTGTCATTAATTCACAAAACGACCCAAATAATTCATTAACTTAATTTGTTAGTCATATTATACGAAAAGTCAACGGGTCAAAATTCACGGATGTTACACAAAGATCAGCTCAATGTGTTTAATCCCTGATACAGTCTAGAAAAATAGCCAAGCAACCCACAATGAACACAAACTCAGCCGAATGGAGTCGGCTAAATCTTTGATAAGGGTGAATTCGAGCTTCAACTGCTTCAAGAATAAAAGCTAGACAATAATAATAAACTAAACAATAATAATTCTCCACACTAAGCACCGTGGCCTATGGCCTTATTTAAATAGACAGACTCTTAACCTAACTTGACCCACAAGTAAATAATAATAATAATAACTTAATAATAATTATTACTTAAGCCCCTAAACCCAAACGTCTTCTGACCGCAGCCCAATAAGCCCTTGACCATGCTGACCAGCTTATTCGTACAACCGTGGCCTATGGCCTTATTTAAATAGACAGACTCTTAACCTAACTTGACCCACAAGTAAATAATAATAATAATAACTAATAATAATTATTACTTAAGCCCCTAAACCCAAACGTCTTCTGACCGCAGCCCAATAAGCCCTTGACCATGCTGACCAGCTTGATTCGTATCAATCCCCCACCACAAATTTGCTTTTGCACACACAGAGTCTTGTGTGTTGTTGGAAGTAATGTTGTGGTGTATGAATATCATACTTTTATCCTTGTATATTGTAGGATGATATTCATGCATACAAAAGATTGTCTTTCAAATGAGCGTAAAAATGAGCGTATGTCCGGAAATGATTTAAGCCTAGGGGTCACACGTCTCCAAAATGGTCTGTATCCAAACATTGGCTATCCCTCATTTCTGATGATCCTTCTTTCCCCAAACTCATGTTCGGTTCTTGTCACCAACAACGACACATCCTTTTACATATCCGCTTATGACACGTCCACTAATGAAAGACACTTTCTCTCGGCACTTCATGTTGGTGGGCCCGTCACTCATCTCATCACACTTCACAATGCTCATTATGAAACCATGGAAGCTGAGCATCTCAATGGGTTAGTTTTTTTCACTTCCAGAAATGCTCCTTTTCGATAAAAAATTTCGCTTTAGTTGTACACCTCGCTACTTGTAAGGTTTTGAAACTACCTCATCCTCCTAATTCCATGCCTTCCATTTTCTTCTTTGATTTTAATGAGTCCAAATATAAGCATAATATTCTGAGTATCAGTACGATTCTTAGCTCTAGTACTGTTGAGTTTGTTATCCTCTTTGTCGACTTATTCCTGGAGAAAGATTCTTGTGAAGATGGATGAAGAGAAGGAGCTTCCTTACTTTTTTGATATTGTTCGTATCAAACATAGTGTTTGTGTTAATAGTGTCATAGTGTCATGCATTAGATGCTTCAATGTAGTAATATACTTTTGGCATTTGGCTTCTTTCCATTATTAAACTTCCAGAGGGTTTTATTCCACATGAATTTGTGACGTGGTTTAGTATTATAATGTCGGAATAGTTAAACCACCCCTTTATAATTAAAGATGACGGATTATTAGGAATTGTTCATCATGACCGGGCTGTGAACTCGAAATGCATGTTTGGGTGTCACAAGACTACGTAAACCAGGTTTGGGTTAAAGAAACCATTTTGTTTTCTAAGTTGTGGATTGAATTAGATGATTTGGAGATAATAGATTATCATGATATGGTGATTTTTTTTATTTTTTTAATTTTTTTTTGGCCATATGTTGTCTAGTGATATGGTCAATGCGTTTATCCTTGACAGGAAACTAAAAGTTTCAAATTAGTATTTTTCAATCTGGGTTGTCGGTTCGTGCATTCGAAACCAGTAAATTTTCATCTAGTTAGGTGTTATGTTGAAAGCATTTTGCCTTTATGAGAAGAATGAACTATGGATGTCATGATATAGTAGAAGTAGCTCCATTGGGTAATGGCAATTGTGGATGAAAGCTCTTGGAAATACTCTTTTGTTTTAACTATGCAGTCAGGTTTTTACTTTGTTTTTCTATTTCATTTAAATGTAAAGGTGGCTTTAAGATTTTTCTAGGATTTCTTATGTTAAGTACTGTTCTGATACTGTTTTTTAAGCTTGTATGCTTTCAGAATTGTTTTTATTTTCTTTGATTAACAGTTATGAAAGTTCCCTCGAATTATCGTGCAAGTAAAATGCTGGACATCATTTTACTGGTGTAACTTCTGTTGATTCTTTTTTTTTTTTGGTAAACTTAGTAGGTTGTTAAATTTGATGATCAAAGTCACCCGTGTATCGAGTATTAGGTGAAACAAGTAAAAGCTGACCCATTTTGAATCCAAACTATCCTGACTCCTTATCCAACCCGCCTTTTTTGATAACTTTATGTAAAACTATAGTCTGACTACAATTACCCTTCACAAATACATTGGTTAAGTGTGTTTTGATAACTTTATGTAAAACTATAGTCCACAGGCATGTATTGCCCTATGGATCTCTATCTCTGGCATAGCCACTTGAACGTTAGGATGCTTGACCTTAAGTCGATAAGGCCTTTTAGACGACAAATTCCGAGATCCTTATTTTCTTTATGTTACGCTATTCATGGAGAAAGGTTGATTGATTCTGTGAAACTTCCATTTGATGTAGTGGGGGTGATTGATTTTGTGAGGATAAAACGTAGTATTTGCGTTTATGATGTAATATATTTGATGCCTTAATGTCCATATGAATTTTGGCTTTTGCTCTCCAAAAAGAAATCTTCGATAATCAACAATAATCCAGTAAAAAAAAATACTCTTATTAGCATCTGTATTAAGTACACCAATATGAAGGGTCAAAGTTGGTGTAAAGTTAAATGATCCCAATTACCTAATCAAAATCAATAGATTGTTGACCTGTCATGATTGTGTGGTGGAAACCAGCAAAGTGCATATTTGGTGTCCGAGTAATCATTAGATTCTGTTAATATGGTCGAGATTGTGATTGTGGTTTCCTTGAGTGACTTTTATGGTTTAATAGAACTTTGATGGGTTCAACTCGTTCGCAAGTTGCAACTTCTAAGTTAGTTTTATATACTACTCGTTCGCATGTAAATGGTAATTGGTCTCAACGATCATACTCATCAGCATGATAAGTTCATAAAAAGGCAATAGAAAACACAACACTAGTGGAAATTTCTTAAGGATGTTCATTGTTTAAATGGTGTTATTGCCGCTTCTTGCAGCACATTGTTTATAATCCCCTGCCCCACAAGGCCACAAATGTACTTTGCACACTACATACTCTTCTTGTGTTTGAACTTCGAAGTAATTCTGTGATGTACAAAATAGATCCTACTATATACTGTTAAATTAGTCAAATTTGAAGTTATGGATCAAGACGGAAGACCTTTTATTGCATGAGAAATTAGGAGCTTTTGTTACCAGAAAGCAACCAGGGATTGGACAAATTTTGTGGTGCATTTTTTTCAAGTCCTATACCACACCAGGTTTATGAATATATGAATGTTCTGTTAGATTAAATTTTATAATATGCAGAATAACTTGTTTTTTTCCCCCCACTAATATGTGTAGAGTGCGGCCTCTATGACTAAGGCTCAAATGTTGACTAAGGGCACTTGGTTTAGAAGGATTATCATGTGGTAACATACACAGTCACAAGTATGGTACTCATGTGATCCGCATTGTAGTCAGTGTGATGGTCATACATGATGGATCCGGGTGATTATAGTATTTAGTTCGTTGCTTACCTCAATAATACAATTTTGACGATATTTTTGTCAAGATAATTTTGCAAATTCTCACTATTGTTTGTTAGTAATCATAGTGTCATTTCTGCAGCTACATTGTGGAAAATGGTAAAGATGAGGAGTATAGAGGGGTAGGGTGAATTTAGAAAGGGATGGTTTTGAAAGCCGAGAGATCGTTTATAATGCTAAATCCCAAGCCATTTTTTATATAAAAAAATGTGTGAGAGAGAGAGTGAGAGAAACCCTCCCCCTTCCGCCTTCCAAAACCACCACCGGCAGCCTGCAGCAACCGGAGAAGACAATACCCTACCACCACCACCACCACCTTCTTTGTCTATAACCTGCCACCCTCCATAACCATCACCTATCTCAAACAGATTTTTATAAGCTATGGAAACTTGGTAGATGCCTGTGTTGCTAAGAAGAAGGATAAGTACAATAATCCATTTGGATTTATTCGTTTCAGAAACATCTCCAATCCAGCTGCCTTTCTCAACTTGCTCCAAAACAAGAAATGCCAAAGTCTAATTCTTGGTGTTTTCCCTTCTTGTTTCGATAAACACGGAAACCCAACCCCAAAAAACCCACGACATTCTTATCAAAACAACACCAGTCACCACCATGCCGCCCCTTCCCATCACCACTCTTCATCAACAAACCACCATCGTCCGCCACAAATAAACCATCATCGTTTCTACAACAAGAACATCCCCTCCTATCGGGACATACTTTCAACAACATTCAACCCACATCAGAAGACACCATCCATCGAATTATCCAACTTATCACCCAAGACACCATCTTTTTGGAGCAAAACACCAATCGTTTGCAACAGCCAAAGACATTTCCACCCTTCAAAACCTCGAGGCCATTTTCAAAAGCACTGACCCAACCACGAATATATCCATCTCGTATGTGGGTAGCCTTACCATTCTACTAACATTCAATGCCTCCAAGCTTGCTGAAACATTCCTGCAAACCAAAGAATCCTGTTTGCAAAAATGGTTTTCCACTTTTGAAATATAGGATGGACAAGATCGTGCTTATGGCCGCATTGCAGAACTCAAGATCTATGGGATACCACTACCTCTTTGGGACCAAGAGACATTCAATCAAACCATCAATCAAACCACCAAACAACACTTTCATTCCCAAATGAAATCATTTAATAAATTCTTTCCAGACTTCCAACCAAACCCATTCTCCAATTCAAATCAGTGTCCAAACAATGGCTATCTCTCATTTCCCATGATCCTCCTTTCCCAAAACTCCACTTGGCCCCCTCTCTCGCCAGTCGCCACCAATCGCACCGCCCTATTAATTACTGCTTACGACACATCCACTCGCTTACATCACTTCCTCACCGCTCCACTTTCCGGTGGCCACGTCACCCATCTCATGACTGTCAACAACGCTCCTTCAGCCGATAATGAAACCACGGAAGCCGAACATCTCAGCGGGTTAGTTTTATTCACTTCCGGTAATGGCTTTCTTGAAAATAATAATATTTTTGCTTTCATTATAAACCCTGCCACTCGTAATGTTTACAAACTCCCTGATCCATCTGGTTCCGGGTCTTGTCATATGTGTTATTTATTTGGGTTTGACGAGTTTAAAAAATGAAGGTATTCAACGTTAGAATGCCCGGTATTAAGCCGTTTTGGTCTAGTAGCAGGGGTGTTGTAACATTTATGATATTTTCTTTGTCGGATTATTCGTGGAGAAAGGTTGACCCGAGGGGGGTGGGGTGCGGGCTTGCCATTGATTTCATACATGTGATGCTTCATAGTCCGATGGAGATTTTAGCGTTTGATTTGAGAACGAAGACATTTGAGATAATTAAGGTTCCGAATTAGGCTCTTGCATTTGAGCATTTGACTAGGTATACTAGGAAGGGGAGGAATGCGATGAAGTTGAACTGCCCTGTGGTTAAGAAAGTTGATGGATTGTTACTTTGTTAGGTGTTTTTTCTCATGATCGTGTAGTGGAAAGTAACGAAATGTATGTGTGGGTATTAAAAGATTATGAAAACCGTGTTTGGGGGAGGAAAACTATTGCTCTTTCCGAGTCTTGGGTTAATTTAGACGGCCCTTTTCCGTCGAGATCTGGTAATGCGGAAGAGATTTTGTTTCACCCGAAAAGCTTATCTAGGAATATGATGAGTGTGCCCGTGTATGATTTGAAGCCTGGAAGTTTTAAATCGGTGAAATACATTCTGGGTCATCAGTTTCTACGGCCCAAAACAGTGAAGTTTGATCAAGTTACAAGTTATAATGAAAGCATTGTGCCCAGTGACTAATGAATCAGGAACTTCATGATCCTGAATCCTGCTTAGAGGTAATGTTATCTGTAGAAGGTCTTTTAAAGTGGTGAAGTGGGCCATAATCTCCACCCAATGCAGACACATACACGGGTTTCATTTGTTTCCACCATGAACTATGTTTTTGTTTCCACCATTCGCTTTTTGGCATTCTGCTGGTAATTGTTGATGTATGTGTGTGTGTGTGTGTTTTAGTTTCTAATTAATCAGTGTTCTGCTATCCAATGAGGCTTGTATTCTCAAACTAATTTTGTTTATAATGTTTTCTAAACTTGAATCTGTAGTAATGTTAAACATATATGTTTATTACTGTTGCAATATCTATTTATCATGTGTGTGTAAATGATAATTATTCTCAATGATCACACTATCACAGTATCACACTCATTTTCATATCGCATGATAAGATCAGAAGGATCAGCACTGAATGGTGCTATTGCCGCTTGTTGCAGCTCAATGTGTTTAATCCCGCACCACGAATTTACTTATCGCATATACAGACTCTTGTCTGTTTTCGAAGTAATGTTGTAGTGTTCGAATCACATCCTACAGTATACTGTTATTTGTTGTGGTCATGTTTGAAAAAAAACAGATCAAGATGGAAGGGCTTTAATATCCAGACAAATTAGGAGCTTTTGTTACCAGAAAAATAAGCCAGGGAATGGACAAAGTTGTGATTCATATATTCAATTTTGTCGAGTCCTTCACCAGTCGTGCCAGTTCAATCCTTTACAAACAACAGGTATTTAAGATACTAAGATTTGAATGTTCCGTTAAACTTATGTCTTATGGTATGCAGAGTAACATGTTTTCTTACTAATATGTGCAGAGTGTGGCTACGGGAGTACCTTAGTTTGATCTTAGACCTGGAAATCCAAAGGTACCTCTTCGAAATCCCTTTTTTTTTTCAATTGCATTTACTAGATGTGAATTATCTATTAGTTTGTATCGATGTCCTGATTTATTTATATCCTTATGAGTTACGAGTATAAAATATGCTATAAGCACAACTTCTTTCTAGAGAAAATATGACAGACTGTAGTTCGCCATAGACCTCAATAATACAAGTTTAACTGTATATTCAATAAATTAAGTTTGCAAATCCTCAATATTGTTTGTTAGTAAATCATAATGGCATCAGAAGAGTAATGATGTGAGTGTAATGTAATATAAGGTCAGTTAGAAAGGTGTTTCCAGTGTTTTTTATTTTTTTTTGTAAAGTTAGTTTCGATTCAGACGTGCTGGAGACAATTTTAACCAGAGATTTGTTGGACCTCCAAGCCCCTCTTCATGGAAAATACCTTGAGATGAGAAACCCAAGACTCGAACCCGAGACCTTGGGGAAAACTCACCTCCGGGGCCCACATAGTGGATTTAGAAGATACCCCTGGCCAACCCACCTAAGTGGAGTTGGTTGAAACTGGATGATACCAGACAGAAGCACACATTACCAATTTGGTGAGTAGGAGTATAATCTTCATTATGTAGTTGCCTTAGGTGTGCATTCTAAATGTTAGAATTATTATGCATCAAGCTTTCGTGAACTGCATATGGCACCACTTGTTAACGATGAACATACTTTTTACTACATAATTCTATAACTTACAGCCAAGAAAATAAACAATTAAATTAATCAAACGTATATAATGTATATATATGACTAGCATGTTATCCGCGCAATGCGGCGGTGGTCGTGGCGGCGACGATGTGGTGGTGGGGAGACTGTTGGTGGTAGATGAGACGTCTAGTGGTGTAGATTATTGATGTAAAGGGTTAATGGATATTTTAAAAATACAGGTTTAATAGTAATAATTCTCTCACTTCTTCTAATGTCTCCTCCTCTCATGTGACTCCTAATGCTTCTAATGGTTCTACTTCTGTTCCTTCTCTGTCACAAGCTCAAATTAATCAGTTGTTGAGTTTATTGGAAACCAAATCTGCTTCTTCTTCTGGTCCTCAAGTTAATATGGCAGGTAGTTATTGTTGGAAAAGTTCTTGGTTTAATTTTAATTCTTATGTTTTGAAATCTATTATTCAATGGATTATTGATTCTGGAGCAAATCAACACATGACATTTTCTGAAAAATATCTTACTAATGTTGTGGATATTTCTGAGTTAAATTTGAGAATTGGTCATCCAAATGGTACTAGTGCTTTGGTTCAGAAAATTGGTAATATGCATCTTAAAAATGGTCTTGTGTTATTTGATGTTCTTGTTGTGCCTGATTACTGTGTTAACTTGATGTCTGTCCATAAAATTGCTAGAGATAATAAAGTTTTTGTAGGTTTTGATGAAAGTAAATGTTATTTACAGGATTTAATTCAAAAGAAGTTGTTGGGGACTGGTAATGAACAGGGTGGTCTTTATGTGTATGATGATGTGCCTATGTGTTCTAATGTGGTATGCAATTCTGTTAGTTCTCCTTTTGAATCTAAATTGTTATGGCATATGAGACTTGGCCATCCTGCTGATCAAGCTTTATCTGTTTTTCACAAAAAATTTAATTTGTCTAATGAAAAGCATTTGGGGCCTTGTGACATTTGTCATAAAGCTAAACAAACCAGAAATCCATTTCCTCTTAGTGAACATAAAACCAGAATTTTTGGAGAACTTATACATTTAGATGTTTGGGGGCCTTATAGGGTTCCAAGTAAAGAGGGTTTTAAATATTTTTTAACAATAGTAGATGACTATACTAGGGCTGTTTGGACTTATCTTATGAAAACCAAAACTGAGGTTTATGATAATATATTTCATTTCATTCAACTTGTTAAAACTCAGTTTGATTCTAAAGTAAAAATTATTCAAGATAAATATTGGAGTATATAAACAACAAGATGGTCGATTAGGGTTTTAACCATCATATTATTATTCTGCTTGTATTTTTTGATATTTTCTCTCATATTTTCGAGATATTATTTCTGGTAATTCTGATCTAGATATAATCTTTATATCTAGATATTGTTGTGTAATCTGGACTCTATATTCTATTCATAATAATAAATTCACTTTCTGGCTTCTTGTTGATTGAAGATTGTTTGTTTCTGATGAAGATTCTGTTTAGATCTTGAATTGTCATACATGTGATGCTTCATAGTCCGATGGAGATTTTAGCGTTTGATTTGAGAACGGAGACATTTGAGATAATTAAGGTTCCGAATGAGGCTCTTGCATTTGTGCCTTTGACTAGGTATACCCAAAACATAAATTTTCGCCAGGTACTCCTTGATATGGGACACAAGGATTGCCTAGAAAATGGGGTCTTGAAAACAAAAGGTGCTATGACCATGAAGGGCCTCACACCTTCATGGAGGTATTTCTTCATACACCTTGTAGAAAGTATGGGTGGGAGTTCTGGTGGATTGGACCAGATCAACTCCACACAAGCAGAGATGGCTTACTGCTTGTGGAATGGACTCAGAGTGGACTTTGCCGATATTTTGTTCAGAAGCCTGGTACAAAAACTGAAGGGCTCCAGGGGATTATGCATCCCCTTCTCCAGGTATTTGTCACTATGTTTTCTACAACTTCTGGGCAGTGAAGAATATCATAATACTCAATCACTGTACACTGTCCCAGAGTTGTTGAGGAATCTTGACTCCCTAACATCTGTCGATGGGGAGGTTGAGATCCCTCAGAGAATGTTGTTGGCATTCTCTAAAACCGATGCACCAGTCCAAGGTGAGTCGGAAAGACAACTGGGCGGGCCTCAAAACAATGAGGGACCCACCAGTTCGTCTGCTGGAATTGTGACCATTGCCGAACCTGGG
>CM067168.1:47553831-47613130 GCA_034093135.1 Erigeron breviscapus
TATATATATATATATATATATATATATATATATATATATATATATATATATATATATATATATATATATATATATATATATATATATATATATATATATATATATATATATATATATATATATATATATATATATATATATATATATATATATATATATATATATATATATATATATATATATATATATATATATATATATATATATATATATATATATATATATATATATATATATATATATATATATATATATATATATATATATATATATATATATATATATATATATATATATATATATATATATATATATATATATATATATATATATATATATATATATATATATATATATATATATATATATATATATATATATATATATATATATATATATATATATATATATATATATATATATATGATTTAAAGAAAACGTTATTGATCATTATCTTAGAGTGATTGTTAACAAATACTAGTATAATATAAATACTAGGGAGAATTTGGTATATAACTATATATTGTTTAAAAGTTAGATATCATGCTAGCCTATTTAAATTAGTTTATCTAAATTGGGAAGTACTCGTGCAATGCAACGACAACGATATGATGTGGTGGTGGTGGTGGCATCGACAAGTAGTGTAGGTTATCGATGTAAAAATGATGATGTAGTTATTTTAGGAGTTAATAACAAGTATTTCAAGTAGGCATTATAGATATTTCATGTAAATATGTTTTAAATAGGAAATAAAGAAGAGAGAGCATTTTGAGTTATCAATTTCTTAGTTGGGAAAAATGAAGGAATAGATGTTTTATAATGTATTATCAATACAAATATATTTTATTTCATTTTTAAAATTCAGAGAAGGTAAACCAAGTCTAAATTATCTTGACACAAAAACGATGACCACAATAACACCAACGTTTTAAACATTTTATGTATAATTAAAATGAAATGATATATATTTTTAAGTATTAACTTAAAATTATTTTTAAAACCATAACATGATAACATATGGACTGCATTATTTTTTAATTTGATCCTTTAATTACAGTATTTCTCATATCTTATAATTAAAAGGAAAATTTTGGGCTATTTGTGGAGATCAATTTTATAATTTCCTAGAAGCCCAAATTATATGAACTTATGTAGTTGGGCTCAGATTAGCCCAAAATTCGATTTTTATCTGATTTGTATTTGGTCTGCTTATGAACTAACGTATATAACTTTTTTTGGTAAGAAAAAAACTTTATAAATGGGCCCACAATTCCTCAAAAACCCATCATCTTCGATGTAAATTAATTAAAGAGTTAATTACAGAAATCGTCCCTGTCGTGAACCGCTACTTGCAGCTTTCGTCCCTAACTTTCAAAAATTAAATTTTTGGTCCAGAAACTTTTGCTCAGTCAACACTTTTGGTCCAAATGACTAACTGACGTTAACAACCCTATCATGTGAGTTGCACATGATGGGTAAATTTGTCTTTTCATCACCACATGGACCAAAAGTGTAATTACCTTTGCTATTACTATGATTTCCAGATTTGTTAAATAGTTTTATCAATTTTTATTAGGAAACGATAGGTGTAAGAATGAGTTTTTGCCCGATGATTATCATACTTCAAATCCAATAATACATCTGCTAGAATTGTATAACCAAATTCACACGCAACAACAGCAAGCCCCACATGTCAGTAACGGCTAATCTGGCAGAATATTAACGGGCCCCCGTCAGTAACAGAGTATTAACGGCGACATCGCCGCTAATGCCTCTGGTCGGGTTGACTTTTTCCTGGTCGTGTTACTTATGCCGTTATCTATGCCTTTTGTATGTATTTTTTGGATCTTCATACACTACAAGATAAATGACAATTACTGACACTTAGCTTTTATGACTCAGCAAAAGTCTTTTTCGATTACTTATCTTACACAAAACATAAATCCCAAATTCATTCGGATCTCATATATCTTCTAATACAAATCAGATCTCATCTCTTTCTCTCGATTTCGTATCTTCTTCTCAAACTATAATCACCGGAAAAAATCTCGTTATCTCTTCTTCTGAATCCCCGACGGCCGATCTGTTCTTATCAAATCTCGATCTTCAGCCCGATCTGTTCGTCTCAAATCTCAATCGTCGGAGAAACTCTCGTTATCTCTACAGCGGCAGCGTTTCGCCGAAGAAATTCGCCGGAGATATTTGATTATTCTTTTAATTTCGTGATTAATCTACAGCGGGCCGATCTGTAAGTGTTTCTAGTTCAATTTCGTGATTAATTTTGCTTTTTATTTTGTATTTATTGGTTTGATTTCATTACTTGATTTCATGATCGATTATGCTCGTATATATATATATATATATATTATATGTGTATATAACTTGGATGTATTTTGTGGAATTTATGAGCTGCTGGACTCAACATGAATATTGCAATTTTATTTTTTAGATACTTTGATGTATAGATAGTTAGATACCGAATTAGCTTGACATGAGTTTATGAATGACGTTCTATTTGTATGATGAGCTTCTTTAAATTAGTTGCAAAACATAGTATTAATTAACATAGCAATTAGTATTTTGTGTTTATACTAGCTTAGTACCCGCGCGTTGCAGCGGCTACAATTTATAATACATGAGATGACGTTATGACCATAATTTATAAGGGGATTTTCCTAGCTAGTTAAATATGATGTTGCCGGTTTTAAATAGGAAAAGTACGCGACTGAATATAAATTCCAAAGAAATTCACTTATTAATAGACAAAGTAATCACACTTGTCTATGCCAATATAGTCGCAATGAAAAACCGAGGTCTTCTTTAATTTGTATAGGTTCAAATCCTATGTTTAGCTTACCAATTGATGAACAGTGTGACATTGATGGTTTACCCATCTCAAAGTTAAAGTGTGAGTAAAAAATGACCCTAAGTTAATGATTGATAGATAATTGCAATCATATAAATAAGTTAGGGTCAATAAGTTAGGAAACCCGTCATGAAAACTCCCAAAGACATACAATCTAGTTAACTTGCTTGAACAATGATCATACATAAATTCATATCTCATGGGTGTTAACCGAGAATTAAGATATGTTTCAAAAATGATTATTTTAAGGGAGCACCAAAAAGACGGGCCAGAAATCGAGCACCTAAATGTCATGTATAAACCAAGCCCAGATAGTTGAAGTAACCAAAAATACCTAAATGTCGTCATGTCGGCCAAAAGTTTTTATATAGTCTTTATGTTTGATAAATTACATATAATTGATCACCATATACTTAAAGATCGCAATGTACTAAAAAGCATGAATTAGGCCAATTAGGCATCTCTATTAATACCAAAAATAGAATTACATACACAAAGCACTATGAACAACTGCAGCTCCAACCTAATGACATCAAAACATCTCGTACCTGCAACCAATCCATATTATCACCTCGAACATTCAGTTACCTTCAAAACTGCCATCAACTTAACCATTTGTTCCTATTCAAGCAATTCAGTCAGTATGCAAAAACCTTTTAAGCTCATCAAGTGCAGAAATTGGTTAAAACTGTAGATCCGTGACTCTAAATCAAATCACAATGGTCAACATAACATGAAACTGTTATGTTACGTTCTCAAAATCAATGATACATATATGTGGTTTGTGAGCTACCCCAATTACACCATGATCACTAAGAGGTGAAAAGCATGGAGGCTTCTGTACAAAACCCATTAATGGGTCAATTACAGGAGACGAAGCTATTATAATGTAACCCTGGTAAATGGCCACATACAGGTTAATTGATATGTCAAAACTGGTTCGGGTCAAAGTGATGTGCCAGTCAAACTTCCTTGGCCTAACAAAGTCCTTTTTGCCTGGGTTCTTTAATGTCAAAAATTATGTTAAAACCATTTGGTACAATTTCATTTTAGCTAAGTTTTGATATGACTAGCTACCAATAAAACAGAACCTAAATTAACCCTTTCAATTGACACCTCTATAAATATGATGTTTAAAGGCATCATTACTCGTCCCTTTCCAGTAAATGTCTGTCTTCAAGCATGTTCCATGAACAACAACATGAGGAAGACCTCATAATGAACATGTGGCGTATATGTTTAAAGCCATTAGCTATAAAATGATAGCAATGTAATTTAGAAATTACCTTATAAAAGCAAAAGCTCATTTAAGCATGCCATAGTTTCCCATCAGGACTCTGCTCAGCAGGGTACAAAAACACACCCATAAAGTAAGTTGCGATGGACATTAGCAACAACCATGCCGAAGCACAAAATAAAAAAAGAATTTGTTTCAGCCACATGCAACAAAATAAAGAACTTGTTTTCAGCAATGGGAAAAATACAGAAATTCACAATCGCAGTCAAAACCTTGGTACATTTTGGCCTACCTTGCTTTAAGCAGGAGCTACCTTTGGAACTGTTGCTCAGGATCTTCCATTATTTGCAGCAGGATAAAAATCTGAAGCCATCATTAAAAAGAAAAAAAATAGAAATCATAACTATGACACGAACTACTGGATCAAATAACCAAACCATCTCTTGCATAATGCTTATGGATCAAATAACATTTCAATGCAGCAAAAACTGTGCTTATTGATCAAATGACGTTCCTCTGATGAAATTATGAGTACAATAAGCAGAACGATATAAACCTTTTGTAGATGTTAATAATATGTGACCCTCAAATCAAACATGGAGTCATGGACTATTAAGTATGGAGAGGCAAAAACTTACCGATGTTCACATTGACATCATTGTCCACCTTGATGTAAAACTCTTATCACACAAATGGTAAGAGTGGTTGCAAAATATTGTTTTATCTTTGCGGATTATTTTAAGTATCCCTCTGCATGGTCCTGCAAGTACACCATTTGTTATTAGGAATTTCAAATAGAACAACCAAAACCAATAGATTACCAAGAAAAGGTCAATAAGGCACACCAGTCTCAAGAAATCACCATGCTTTCTAATATTACGCGGTATGTAATTTTCGATATTCTAACCTGTATTGGGGCTGTATTGGACACGGATCGAGCAACAACAATGGAAGGTTTAGTAGCCAGGGTTTGAGCACCTCTTTCGGCCGTCGTTGGATCAAAAATAGATAATAAAGTTAGATTTATAAGTGTTTTGTATGTCGAAGGCTATAAAAGAAGAAGAAAACCCACATAATCAAAATAGAAAAAAAAATCCAGAGAAGTTAAATATCTAGTATCTTCTTGTTTCTTCATCAACTCAAAGCTATCATACTGAATGGCATACTGAATGCAAGCATACGGAATTCCTAAACACATACTGAAGAACAAATCTATCATTTTTCAATGAAATATAAGTTCACAACCCAAATGGCATACTGAATTCAAGCATCTATAATAAAAACGGTATAATTGTGTTATGGCAATAATCAAGAAAAAGTAGATAAATTAAAGCATAACCTGTTTATGATTGCGTCTGACCTCAACCTATCTTCCGGAACTGACTCTATGTAAAAAAGCAAAACAAAAACGTAAATTAAGTAGAAATGATGAATATAAGAATGAATTTCATAGAGTTATACCAATTTAATGACGGTGGTGTTGGTTCCTAGATCTGAAAAATAGAACAAAAAAGTAGGAACAAATAAATTGAAAAATAACTTACAGATAAATTAAAAATACACATCGACACTGAATTTGGGCGGTGGTGGTAATTCAAAATGGTGGTGACGGTGATTGATGGCGGCGGTGGTGATGGACACTGGTGATAGACGGTGGTCGTGGCGATGGATTGGGTTTTCCCTATCTATGATTGTAGATCGATGTTAAATATATAATCGATTGTAGATGATGTTATTACCAAAGATAATGAAGATGCCGGCAACGGTAGATGATGGTGATGATCTGAGAAGTCCAAAAGTGAAGAGAGAGGCGGGGTTGTAAGTGTGTGTTTTTTGGTTTAGGGAGGAGGATTTGGGGAAAGCGTAATCATGAAACATAAAATGTCCAAGGGTATTTACGGTAATTCAAAGACAGAATGTCTAAAATTAGAAAAAGACCTTTTTGCTTTATAAGGGAGTAGAGATTTGTATCAACATATGGTTCTATATGAGAATCTGATTTGCTACTTTTGAACTAAATGACGACAATGCCACCAAGCTAATTAAATACGTAGTATTTCAAATCACATTAAAAAATGAACTAAACAAAAAACTAAAGACAAATTCTTGTTATTCAGATTTATGTTAACCTTAAATATTTTTCTTCTTTTATGCCATAGTTATTGTAATGGACAAATCGTGGATGTATTCTACACGTAGATCCAGTCTACAATACGTAAATGGTGTAGAATTTTTTTTGGACTTTGCCTTTGATAAGTAAGTCAGGGTGGAAATATATTGTGTCCATGCACGCAATGTCATAATAGATTTCACTTTATGAGAGGAGAGGTATATGATCACCTTATATGTTGGGGTTTCCAAAGAGGATACTCCAATTGGACATCTCATGGTGAAACTTGTGAGGCATTATCTTCAAGAATGACATCAAATCATGAAAAAGGAGACTATCAAATGGACCTGAATGAGTTACTACACGATCTTTTTCCCAGCGCCTCAATGAATATTGGTGAAAATGAAGTTGAAGGTGAAGCCGAAGGTGAAGGTGAAGGTGAAGCCGAAGGTGAAGCCAAAGGTGAAGTTAATTTGAACAGACAAAATGAGTTGAGTTCGATGATTTGCTTAAAGACGCTGAACAAAAGGTGTATCCAAATGCCAAACATAGTAAGCTGTCATCTTTGGTTTATTTGTACCATATAAAATGCCTTAGTGGTTGAAGCAACAAATCCTTTTCTATGCTCTTGGAGTTTCTTCAAGATTTGTTGCCCGAAGGAAATCTATTACCTAAAAATGTCCATGTTGTGAAAAAAATCATAGCCAAGTTAGGATTAGGCTATGAAAAAAATTCATGCATGTCCTAATGGTTGTATGTTGTTTTGGATATTTGCATAAAAATCATTGTTCACGTAAAGATCCTCCCATCCCACCATCTGGGGTTATTTGTCTCAATCAGTTAGAAAGTGTTGATTTTCTTGTTGACAATGCCGAAAAGAGTCCGTGGAAAAGGAAGAGCATATTCTTTAAGTTACCTTACTGGAAGAACTTCTTGTTGCGTCATAATTTGGATGTTATGCATATTGAAAAAAATGTATGTGACAACATTGAAAAGCAAAAACCAATTGGGCTGTATGTGGAGCTTAAACCACGCATGTCTGGGATGAAACCCGAAAATCTCGAAAACCCCCATAATAATCCATTCACAAATGTAGGAAGTGAGATTTGAACTTTGGTGGATTTCCCAAAGGTTTGAAACTTTCCCAATGTCCAACCCATTGGCAATACAAATAATTTTTTTGTGTGAAAGGTGTGGATCATTTGCTCGCAACAGGAGATCTAACTTACGTTGTCTTAACCTGGTCCGCGCTAGAGAGTCCCCTCACCCTCAATACCTAGTAGGAGGAGAAACTCCCAACTAAACCGCCCGAAGGCACGACATTTAATTTAATTGGGATAAAACCCTGCCCCTTCTTCAGGACTCAAACATGCTTCACTGGAGGACTTTATTTGTAAAATACATTGGAATGTTTTTCTCATGTCTCGAACTCGAGACCTCCAGCATGAAAAGCGCTCAACCATTAAACTAATAAAATAAATTTTTATTAGTTTAAAAATCTTAAACTTTTTAGAGTCTGTTGTTTATAACTTAATAGACTTAATTTAAAAGAAAAATACCTAATTAAAAGAAAGAAAGAAAGAAACTGCTCAGCGCCTTCTGCGGGTTTTGAGCCTCAATACCTTGACGGTGTATGAGGGAGGTTAAGATGTAGGCAGACCTTACCTCTATCTAAGTAGAGAGGCTGCTTCCATGGCCCTCCAACCTTTGCATGGGATAAGGATCGAACCTATGACCTCTGTCTCCAGAGGTCAGGGTGTTTACCACTGATCCAACCATGCTGCTTTAAAAGAAAAGTACCTAATTGATTAAGTCAAATTAGAAATGTTTAATATAAACTTTCTGAATAAACATTATCTCAAGTCGTCAAATTTCCATTTTTTTTTTGGAAATGACAAATTTCCAAACTTTCTAATTATCAAATTTGATAATTAACATAAACTTATTAATACTTTTAATTGTAAACTTTTTTTTTATTCTTATTTTTTATTATTATTATTTTTTAATTGTAAATTATAATAATCTTATTAACCAACAGGGGCTTTTCTGGTATCCAGTTTTTCGAATAAAAGGCATTACGTATCATTGCTATCCAGTTGACAAAGTTATCACTGTGTTTTTTCTCATTGGTCCAAATTCGATCTTCATGTAATCAATCATATTATCAAACTGATGCACATAACCTGTTTGTTATAATGCCAAACTGACTTTCAATTTTATTTTATTTTTAGTCTCTGATGTCAAATTATCAGCTGGGTATTATTATAATGATCGATTACTATGTTGTTAGATTTAAGAATTTTTTATGTCTTGGCCCAGTTTGAAATTAGGAAAATAATGGATTATTATAATATGTTAAAAATTAAGAGTTGAATTCTTGATATATATGCTAATATGCCTATTCTAATACTTTTAATAACTTAGATAAAATAAAAAGATGTATTTGGGTGTGTTTGGAAGGGAGTTAATCTTAAATCTTTTCCGAAATCAATGCTGCCTTTTTATGTAACAATATGGATATGTATATATTTTTAGTTTTACTAATGAAACTGTTTTACTGAACATTTAGAAGCATATGAAACTATATGATATATATTTTCAGGGAATGAGAATTCCTCGTAATCTTGAGGTATGGAGATTAGGAACGGTGAATTATTTGGAAGCGCTTAAACTGCAAGATAAGCTGGCTTCTGATAGGAAAATCGGTAAGATATCTGATACCCTTTTGTCACTACAACATCCACCTACATATACACTTGGCAAGCGTCGAACGGACTACAATTTACTCGTTCCTGAATCTGAACTTAAAAATATGGGTGTTGAACTTCATTACACACAAAGGGGTGGTGATATTACATTTCATGGTCCACATCAAGCGATTTTATATCCTATTATCTCTTTAAGAGATATCGGGCTTGGTGCTAGAAGGTATGTTGAAAATCTTGAGTCAACTATGATCGATTTATCGTCTTTATATGGGGTCAAAGCTCATGGTCAGAGGAAATGCGAGACGGGAGTATGGGTTGGGGATGGAAAGATTGGTGCAATTGGGGTTCGGATTTCATCTGGGATTACTTCTCACGGGTTGGCTTACAACATTGACCCTGATGTGTCTTACTTTAAACATATTGTGCCTTGTGGAATTGCTGATAAGGAGGTTACATCGTTGAGGAAGGAAACCGATGTGGAGCTGCCTGATGAAGAAGTGATTCAGGAAGAGTTGGTTTCATGTTTTGTGAGATTATTTGGTTATAGCAATGTTGATTGGAAGGACAAAACGTCACTAGATATTGTTGGTTGGTGAAGTATGGCATGCAACATTTTTTCGGTACTTCTGAATGTATTTTCTCATTCTTGTATAAACTATTCACAGATTCTTGATAAATATCTCGGTCACACACAAATGTACGTATAGACGTAAATATACATATAAGGGGGCAAGATGTGTGTGTAGACATTAATATATGCATATGTATGTGTTAGCGGTCAAGACTGGCCAATTTCAGTGCCGGGCAAAACAGGTCAGGTAGGTTTCTTGACCCGACCACGCTCTCTGGCTCGTCATTTTCAACTTTACTCAAATAATTGATCATTTAAACATGACTACAACAAAAATATCAGTCTAATTTTTAAATCTCTCTACTTTGATGCTTTTTAACCCCTCTGACCCGTTCCACTAGTAGTTAGTGCTGTATTTTAACCCCTCTGACCCGTTCTACTTTGATGCTTTTGGATTTTTTTTTTTAGGTTTGCATCACATAATTACAAGTTGCCAAACACTATTTAGAGTCTTTCATTTTTCAAGCTTTATATATGTTAAGTTGTATTCTCTATATCAATCCCAGAAACAAAAGGGCGTGTTCCTCCACGCTTGGGCCCGCCACCCATCTATCTACATACATTGACCAAGTCTGTTGATGAATAGAGAAACTAAAAGTCTTAAATTCACACCTTCAAACATCATTATATAAAGTTAGAATAGAAATTAAAAAAACACAAGAATCAACACACACACATATATATATATATATTGATACAAGATACTAATATGTGCCGAAATTTCAAGCATTCTCATGTTTTGTTTACTTTGTCACTGCTAGTTTCGCTATTGGCAGAGACTAGACCCGTGCTTTCTCTTGGCCACCAACTAGCAGCTACACATGGGGAGGCTGCTGCTAATGGTGTGGTTATGAATGAGCAGGCGATCATGTGCATCGCTAAAGAGAGACGTGCTCTCCTTGGTTTCAAAGCTACAATGCTTTGGGATCCAGCTGCTGATTGTGTATCCACATGGGGAACTAAAAAGGAAGCTGTTGATGATTGCTGTAACTGGAACGGAGTGACGTGCAACGAACAAACAGGTCATGTCACGGGGCTCGACTTATATGGTTGTGGTCTTGAAGGTGAGATTAGCCCTTCATTGCTTAACTTAACCCACTTGACTCTTCTTAACCTTAGGGGAAATTCCTTTAATGGAGCCATTCCAAGGTGGATTGGTTCTTTGACTGAATTAAGTTACGTTGACCTTTCCGATAATTCTCTTAGTGGACCTATTCCTCAAGAATTAGGAAACCTTTCTAATTTGCAAACTCTCTGGCTAAATGATCTTGGAAAAAATTGTACAGTTGAAAACATAAACTGGTTTTCTCGTCTGTCTCATTTGGAGAGCCTAAATATGAACGGAATCTCTCTAGCCAAAGCAAATCATTGGGTAAATGCAATTCTAAGTCTGCAAAACCTAACAGATTTAAATTTAGAGAGATGTGACCTTTCACAGGTCATGCTTCCATATTCTACTTCGTCTGTCGATTCTTCTACTAGTTCTTCATCTAATATTTCTTCCATTTGTCTCCGTAACAATAATCTCAACTCATCCATGTATACATGGTTGTTCCCATTAACTAGCAGTAGACTTTCCTTCCTTGCTCTATCTGGAAATAAGTTAGATGGAATACCAAAGTATTTTGGAAATCTCTGTAGTTTGACGTATTTAGATTTCACCAACAACTCCGCACTTGTCACATTTCCTGATTTTCTGAAAAGTTTGTCAGGATGCACATCAACCATGTTATATCAATTGTTGGCTTCAAGTAACCAATTTACAGGGTCTATATCCAATGATATCCAACACTTCTCATCACTACAAGAATTGAGTCTTTCCCATAATCAGTTAAATGGAACTGTAAGTGAGAAAATGTGGGAACTGCCTATGCTTGATAGAGTAGATATCTCTTTCAATTCTCTTAGAGGTGCCATCTTTGAAAAGAGTGGAAAGTCAAAGCCTAAATATATTGACCTTTCCAACAACTTATTCCAACTCCAACTCCAAGGTGTTCCTTCCGAAGCATACATGTCAATCCTATCTTATGTACAGCATTTGGATTTTAGCTCTTGCAGGCTAGGACCCCGCTTCCCCAGATGGATTCAAACATTTAAAAATCTTACTCTACTTAACTATCTTAATATTGCCAATAATGGAATTTCAGACACAATTCCTGTGGACTTTCTGAACATGTTGCCTTTGAACTATCTAAATCTGTCTTCCAACAACATCAGCGGGAAAGTACCAGATTTGTTATCAAGTACTTATAGTTCAGTATTAGATTTGAGTTCCAACAGTTTTTATGGTCCAATAATGAATGTTTCTTCCAGTTTTGCTATACTGAATCTCTCTAAAAACAAATTCTATGGAGGGATCTCCTTTCTGTGCCAACTTGATGGGTCAATAACTTATCTTGATCTTTCGTATAACTCATTTTCTGGAAAAGTTCCAGATTGTTTGTCACAATTGAAAAAACTAAAAGTTTTAAATTTAGCACACAACAATCTATCTGGAAGGATACCAACATCAGTTGAATATTTGATTCAACTTGAAGTGTTGTATTTATACAACAACAAGCTTTCTGGAGAATTGCCTTTGTCACTAAGGAATTGCAGTATGTTAACCTTCTTGGACTTGGGGGCCAACAGGTTTTCTGGTAACGTGCCAGTTTGGATTGGTGAAAACTTATCAGGATTGTATGTTCTTAGCCTTGGTTCCAATGACTTATTTGGAACTATTCCTTTGCATATTTGTCAACTTTTAAATCTCCAAATTCTTGACTTGTCAATGAACAATCTCAACGGGACCATGCCTTCATGTATCAATAATCTTACTTCCATGCTTCATGACGGATTCTTATCGACACAAAATGTACATGAATATGATATACCCGCACCTGGTCGAAGCTTGGATCCCTATGATTATGTTGACCAAGCAATGATCCAGTGGCAAGGGATCAGGCGTGAATTTACTAACAATCTTGGATTGTTGAAAAGCATTGACCTATCAAGCAACAATCTAACAGGGGAAATCCCTAATGAGCTAACCGATCTGCACGGGTTGCTTGCACTTAACTTGTCAAAGAACGCTCTACTTGGGGAGATTCCGTGGGGAATTGGTCACATGAAAGAACTTTTAATTTTGGATTTATCAAGAAACAATTGTTCAGGAGAGATACCATCAAGCATGTCTCAGATGACTTCGTTATATGATCTAGACGTTTCGTATAACAACTTGTCTGGGAGAATTCCATTAAGCACTCAACTTCAGTCCTTTGAATCTTCAAGATACATTGGGAATACTGGACTGTGTGGACTTCCCCTTTCCAAATATTGTCCTGGAAACGTAGAATTAGAAGTACCATCCCCCGTTGGCGAAAGAGCAGGTGGTGATCAAGGCGGCACGGATGAACTTGAGAAATGGTTTTATATTGGCGGGGCCTGGTTTCGGTATTGGATTTTGGATAGTGTGTATCACTTTACTTGTCATCAGCCGTGGAAGACATAGGTTCTTTCGCTTTCTTGATACCTTGGAAGAATGGGTTTATGTGAAGGTGTTGGCGTAATTTGAATAGTTGTTTGTTTTTCATTTTTTTATATTTATTTCTCCATATCTAGTATTGACACCACGTGTTTGTCGAAATGCCACTGAAATTAGTTTGTTTTAAGAATGCAGTTTAACTCAAGCCTTGGTTCTTCACAGGAATTATCATCTAGTATAAGTAAAACCACTCAACAGTTGCCCTTTGTCAGGTCTGCTTGCAATTATAATACACAAAAAATCTCTGGATGGTTTGATTTAATGAATTTAATGAGAACCAGAATCTGCACTCATTGACAAATATCTTTTTGCAAATTTAGTGTCTAATGTTTCTCGGGATCATAGTTTTTTAAGTCTACTATATCTATACCTGATGTCAGGATATGTTTTGTGGGGTAATGACTTTTAATGCTACTGATGCAATCAGCTACAGAATGTACTTAGTCAGAAGTTTATGGCCAGGAGAGAAGCAACTCTCTGTTGCATTTTAGTTTATGTTTGCTTCTATAGATATACACATGTAAATTTCTACCACATTTATCTGGTGCAATTGTATATTTATCAGAGCCGCCTGCAGACATACCATCTGACGCGATTTTTGTCGCTCCTTCGCCTTTGTATTTGTGGGTCCTGTCGTGTCACCACACCGTCAGCCACCACGACATCCATTGTGTTGTCGATGATGATCTGTGGCTAGACTCTATGCAGCAGATTTGAGTAGTCGTTTCTAATCAACAACATTATTTCTTTTTCTTTTTTTTTTCCTTTTGTTTATGCAGCAGGTTTGGAATTTTTGGACATGTTGAGCTGCTACTTTTGGGCAGATTAACAAATATATGATGGGCTATCATTTTATTTAATATATATATTGTTTTTTGTATTTGGAAAGGTTTTTAAATCCCCATTATCAGTAAGTTGCCACAAACAACACCGTAGGTGGCCATATGTGTTGTGTCAAATAGGACCTCCTAATATGCTCATCATATTGATTCCATTGAAGTTCAATATTACTTGGTGAACATTATGTATTTATCTGTTGCAATCCTATATTTATCAGAGCCACTTGCCGCCTACAGACACACCATCTGACACTATTTTTGAAGCTCCTTTGCCTTTGTATTTGTGGGTGCTGTCGTGTCACCACACCGTCAGCCACCACGACATCCATTGTGTTGTCGATGATGATCTGTGGCTAGACTCTATGCAGCAGATTTGAGTAGTCGTTTCTAATCAACAACATTATTTCTTTTTCTTTTTTTTTTCCTTTTGTTTATGCAGCAGGTTTGGAATTTTTGGACATGTTGAGCTGCTACTTTTGGGCAGATTAACAAATATATGATGGGCTATCATGCATTTGGCAAGGTTTTTAAATCCCCATTATCAACAAAGTTGCCACCAAAAACATCATAGGTGGCCATATGTGTTATGTCAAATAGGACCTTCTGATATGCTGATATTAATACCAGAATTTTTTTTGAAAATAGACATATTTTAGGGGGTGTTTGTCAAAATAGTTTTCGGGAATTTTTTTTTTTTGAAACTAGTAAATCCGGCTTTCCTAAACCCGGACTTAACTTTTATGGTCCAATTCGGTTTTCGCATCCCCGGACTCAAAACTGGAAATTTGAGTCCGGTTTTCCCATCCCCGGACTCGAAGAACGTGCAGGACTTTGACTGAACAGGTCATGTTCTTTTATTTATTTATTTATTTAACATATGTGTATGGAATAATCTTTGTTTGATAGTGTGATAATATTGGTCGAGTATTTTTCAATGCTATTTCTGGGGGTATTACTTCGAGTAATAAAACAGCTTTTTTCTATATCAGTAAACCTTTAATTTTTCCTTGACTCCTTGACCGTTGTGTATTATTAAACTTATCATAGACTTCTCTTCAAGTTCCTACACAAATTATCTTATTTCAAATGGGAAGTTATATATAACCTTAATCAAGCAAATGTTATCTGAGGAATGTTATATAGGCCTGCACGTTCTTCGAGTCCAGGGTTTGGAAAACCGGACTCAAATTTCAAATTTTTGAGTCCGGGGATGCGAAACCCGGATTGGACCATAAAAGTTGAGCCCGGGTTTGGGAAACCTGGATTTACTAGTTTCATACAGTAATTTTTTCCCCCCAAAACTACTTTGACAAACACCCTCAAAATATGTCTATTTTCAAAAAAATTTCGTTGATACCATTGAAGTTCAGTATTACTTGGTGAACACTATGTCTTTGTCAAAATGTTAGTGAAATTTGTTTGTTTTCTGATACATTTTAACTAAGCATACAGAAAATTAATTCTACTAAAACATCAATGTCCAATCAACAGAAAATTATGCATTAAGTGATGAATACAGATGACACATATCCAATAAGGCGAACACAAATACAATCTTTGTAGGTATATAGAGCAAATATGATAGGCATCAATATTATGACAAGAAATCAGATATAATAACCCAATCCATAGTCAATATTAAGTATGTGATAAAGAAAACAGGACATTCAAGTACGTAACATCATTATTAATCAGTAGCATCCGGCCACCTTAACACTTCTCATCGTGTTCTTTGTCTGCCTCTTTCTCTTCGGTCTCCCGATAGCATTGCCTGTCTCTTTCTCTTCGGTCTCCCGATTGCATGGGGAGATACAAGGCTCGGTACATATATTGGCGAACTAATATAGTACCCAGAATTGGACAAAAAAACTTCATCTATACAAAAGATATTCTTGTTTGGATAGTAATCCAACAGTTTGACTAAGTGTAAAACCTGATTTTCTAGCCCATGATCATATACCGTTAGTTTCCAAGGCTGCTTCACATCGTCTTCGTTCATCACCCATACCCTCGCAGGCCACTTACTATCATAGATGCATCGATGGATGCATAGACAATCTTTGATAATCCCTAGTAGTTTGTAGCCGCGTCTAACATCACCAGATACAGGGATTTCTTTAAACTTGTCGGTGGACAAATCAAAAGAAAGAATTATCCTGCTGTCATTCTGATCATGCACATACCAGTGAAGCTTTCCAGCGCATAGGGTACCAATGCATAAGGCACCAAATGCACAGATTATAGAGTTAACATTCACTTTTCCAATATGTATCCATACATTGGATTTCAAACTCAACATTTGAAAATATATCGCAGGGCGGCTGCTGCTTCTCAAAACCCCTGCTATAACCTTGTAATCATCGGTTGATGAATCATAACCAAATCCCCAACATGGTTTTGATGATTTATTATTAATCCATGGAAGTTTGGGGCTTTTCAGTGTTTTAACCTCTCTGGTGGACGGATTGGCTACCAAAACATTATTACGGAAATCTAAGATACATAAAAGACCATTATATGAACCAACAATATGTGAATAACAATTTCTCTCTCCAAAATCATGCCGTCCAATGACGACCCTTCTATGTCGTCCAATGACATTATTAGTGTAGTCATTGTTGCGACTAATGTTGAGCTGGGTTTCAACGAAACGAGGACTCGAGATCAAAGAATGCCAGGACTTACAAACGCACTTGCATACGACCAGAGTCTTCACGTCCAGTCTTACGAGTATCTGCTCATGGATGTCGGGGATCAGCTCTTCCATTGCAAGTCAGTCGCAACAACGCTAATTCGTTTTCTAATTGACCCGGCCTACTGATAATTAACCCAACACTCTAAATCATGTTTTGATCCTCCAAATCTCTCGATTATAGGGTTCTATATATATAAAGATGAAAATCTAGAATTTCAATTCTAATAGTAGGTATATTCAATTTTGGTGTTTGCTAATTATAGCACTTATAACTTGGGTTTTATATGCAAAATCTAATGCGTGTTATAATTATAGGGGGAAATTTTTTTTGAGAACCTTCTTAACAAAAAAAAAATGTGTGGATTTTTTTCCCGAACATTCAGTCGGTATGCAACATCAGTAAAACCTCACCGTATAATGGTTTGGATCATATACTTTTTGGTTTTAAAATCATAAAAAATTATCTAATTCATTAAAGAGAAAATTACATTTTTGGTACCTAAACTTGGCAACTTTTGCACTTTTAGTCTCCAACTAAAAAATTGCAGCTTTCATACCTAAAGTTTTGTGTTTTTTTCAGTTTTGGTACCACGTTCATACGACGTTAAATTTTGCCGTTAACGCCCTCACGTGACAAACACGTGAGGGGTATTTTAGTCTTTTGACCCCCTTTTTTCAGAGAAAATTACAGTTTTGATACCTCAAGTTGTCAATTTTTTCACTTTTGGTACCTCAAGTAGACAACATATTTTTATTACACTCTCCAATTTTCATCTCACACATCTATCATCAAACACTCCTCAAGTAGACAACATATATTTATTACACTCTCCAATTTTCATCTCACACATTAGCATCTAGCAAAGAACACACACTCAAAATTCAACACACATGTTTTTTTTTTTTACGGCTCCTAAAAAACACCCAATGGTGTGTATGTATTCTTGAAATATTATATGTTGTTGGTGTAATTACGGGTGATGGTGGAGGAACTGAATGCATTGGTGGATCGATGACCGGAAAAAACTCATGTCGCCGGAAAATCCTCTCTGGTGGTGTATGATTCATATAAGAGATATGAATCCTCTCACCCCTAAATTACCCTCTTCTTCTCTTGGAATATGCTACAAACGAAACTTGATCGGAGTCTGCTACAAACGAGATCTTAACGGAATCTTTTACAGATGAATATATTTGCTACAAACGAGATTAGATCGGAATCTGGTGCATGGTGGGGAGGGAGATAGTCGGCAACCCTTTCTGGTGGTGTATGATTCATATAAGAGATCTGAATCTATTTATGCATGTTTATGTGTTGGATTTGGTATGGTATAGAGATATAGGTATACATGGATTCATATGAATGTGTGTTGATTTTTAAGTGTGTGTTGTTTGATAGATGCTAATGCGTGAGATGAAAATTATAGAGTGTAATAAAAAAATGTTGTCTACTTGAGGTACCAAAAGTGAAAAAATTGACAACTTGAGGTATCAAAACTGTAATTTTCTCAAAAAAAAGGGGGTCAAAAGACTAAAATACCCCTCACGTGTTTGTCACGTGAGGGCGTTAACGGCAAAATTTAACGCCGTATGAACGTGGTACCAAAATTGAAAAAAACACAAAACTTTAGGTATGAAAGCTGCAATTTTTTGAGTTGGAGACTAAAAGTGCAAAAGTTGCCAAGTTGAGGTACCAAAAATGTAATTTTCTCTTCATTAAATATATTTTATCTTAAAATCCGTACAATGTTAGATCAAAAATTATTTGGTTAGTCTTAAAATTCCGGTCACTCTTGTATTTTTGATAACTATTTAATTTTTGTTAGGGTGAAATTTTAATAACACTTATATAATTTTTATCATTTTTTAATGTAGAATGTTTTTAACAAAAATTTTGAATAAATTAAATAAATTTTTATGATAAAATAAAATAAAATATGTGGTTCAGAGTAATTATTACATTTTTCTTTTTAATGTTCATAAATAACCTTTTCTCTTTTATTAGAAACGAGGGATAGTCCCCGCGCGATGCAGCGGCGAGAATTTACAACGTACGATATGCCGTGATGATGACAATTTACAATGAAAAGATCGTAGCTTCAGTGCTTTTCGAACGCCTTCCTGATTATCCCCCAAGTTGACCCTGTTGTTTATGTTTTTCAAGAATTCTCGTTAGTCCCCCCATCACCCTATCTCTCTCGTCAATATAAAATGTTTAGCCGTAAAAAAATTGATCAAAATAATTAAATGTTTAAATAATTTATAAGCCTTGATTTGGAACTTAACCATAATAATTTGGTAAATTTGTAAATTGTGTTATATGCCCGCGCAATGCGGCGATATGATCATAGTTATCGGATCGTGTATACTGTGTCGACTCAATTTGTGAATTTTTGAATCGTTTATCGTATCGTGACTCGTATCGTGTAACGACTCACAACTCTATCCAACAGGAGTCATATGTTCGCGCAATGCGGCGGTGTAATTGTGATGTGGAACTCGGAATCGGATCGAATCAGTGACTGAGAGAGTCATAATTTTTTAAAACTCGAATCGAAAAAAAATCGTGTTGGGTTTTTTAAAACTCGGATTGGAGCGGTTTTTTATATTAATTCTAAGGGTTGAGACTCTTAGGGCATGTTTGGCACAAGCTTTTTCAGGAGCTTTTAAAGAGCTTTAGCTTTTAATTTGAAAAAAAAGCTCCTATTATATTAAAAGATTTGTTTGGTAACAATTAGCTTTAGCTTTTAGATAGGAACTAAAAGCTACTAAATTGAACGCTACATTACCTAGCGTTTCAAAGGGAGCTGTAGCTTTTGAATGTGTAATTACTTTAATATACAAACGGTTGCCGTGATTTGATGAAAGATATATAGGAACAGTAACTTTGTGGAGAATGGCCCATTATGTTGTTTACTTATATATAATAATAACAATAATCATAATCATAAACTAGAGAGAGGGGAAATTATGCAGACGAAACAATAAGTAGATAATAATAAAGTATTATTAATAGTATTTCTTTTTTTACAAAGTTGATATATAAAGTAGATGATAATAAATTATTAGTAAAATTTTTATATTAGATGTTGATAGAAAAAAGTGGATTGTTAAGGTGAAAGGTGTGATTAAAATGAAGGCATCGATGCAAGACATTGGTATGTATCCGCAAGCAGCCCGTTGATATATTGTACATCGTCTGTCCTTTTTGGTCATTTTATAGTTATAAATTGCAGCTACAACTATTCTCCCAAACACTTTTAAAATAAAAGCTTCTGTTAACAGTTTGATGAAAAGCTACAGCTTACAGCTCTATTGCTCTAATTAAAAGCTACAGCTACCAGCTACATCTTCTAGCTACAGCTAGTTTTACCAAACATACCCTTAACTTCACTTATAAATTTATTCCAATTTAGAGGATAAGGGCATCCCCAATGGTATTTGATGAAAGACTTATTTTGTAGAAAAAAGTCTTTGTAAAGGGTTGACACCATTGGGTTAGAAGACTTATTTGACCAATAGGTTGAGAAACCTCAACCTTTTGAGTAAAAGCTTTTTTTCAATTGAGTCTTATAAAAAGCTTTAAAAGAAGCTTTGCCATTGAAGTAAAAGCTTTTTTAAGAGTTTGAAGTTAATAAAGTACATAGGTGGCAAGAAAAAAGCTTTCAAAAGGTTTTCTTCATTGTGGATGCTCTTAGTATATATTTGTAAATTACAAAAATGGTACCTGAGGTATGTCAAAAACTACACTCATCATACCTACAACTCAAAAATTACCCGAGCCATACCCACAGTTTCCAATTTTTTACAATGGTCATACCTAACCCTAACGGAGCTTGACGGATCGTTAAGTTTTATCACATGCCAAACACGTGAAGGGGTAAAAACGACTTTTCCCACTACTTCTTCTTCTTCCTCATATGTTATTTCTTCAAACCCAGATCTATATCTATATCAACATATATCTATATATTCACCACCCATCATTCAAAGAAAAAAAAGAAAAGAAGATCCATCAAGCAAATATATATCTATATAACATGAAGAAAAACACTTGCAGACAGCCAGACAATCATCTCTCTCCCTCTTTTTTGATTCCAGTCACTCCCACTGCCGGACCACCGCCTACCTTGCCGGAAAAACGAAATACACCTCAAAATACTACAAAAGCCCATTCCAAAGAAACCCCAAACCCAACCCCCCATCTTTTTAGATCTTTCTTTCTTTCTTATTTAATTCATATGCCCATAAATCTTTGTTAATTTCCGATAATTTGTTAGAAACTTTTGTGGGTTTCACTTTAAATCACCAACCAACCAAGTAAACAAGCAAAATAATATAAGTAATAGCCCAAATAGTCGAGAAAAAAAGAGAGGCAGAAGATCTGTCCACCAATTCCGACCAGGAGGATCTGGCCACAAAGTCCCCGACGGCATTTTTTTTCCAGCGATGTAGGTGAAACATACATGATAAAATGGATCAGAGATTTAGGTGAAGCACAAGGAAGAATAAACACCAACAACCACAACCACCGAAATTCAAATATATACATATACATATTTAGGGTCTTTCAACAACCCTCGAATTAGGAGAAAGTGGGATCAGAGTGGGGGTTGTTTAGGAGTTAGATGGGGGTAAGGGAACGACGGTGACCGGATTTGACGACTATGTTCGTTGTTAACGGTAGAGGTGATGACCGGTTACGGTGGTAATGTCCAGTGGTGGTTGACTGGAGGTGATTCATTTGTATAAAATGACGGTGGATCAGTTGCATAAGAACGATTGGAATATGTATGTGTTTGGATGACCGGACTTGAGTCGATATCCAGTGAGGTTGGCCAGAGATAAAATTCTGACGAGGGTATAGTTGGTTAGATATCCAAGTCTTGAGTTGGTTTTTTAGAAATTGATGATGACGCCATTGTTGAAAGCTTCAGTGGTTTAACTAATGTTGTTATATAAACAACACAGCAACAATCATATATATTTGTATCTAGGGTAAATATATATGAGGAAGAAGAAGAAGTAGTGGGAAAAGTCGTTTTTACCCCTTCACGTGTTTGGCATGTGATAAAACTTAACGATCCGTCAAGCTCCGTTAGGGTTAGGTATGACCATTGTAAAAAATTGGAAACTGTGGGTATGGCTCGGGTAATTTTTGAGTTGTAGGTATGATGAGTGTAGTTTTTGACATACCTCAGGTACCATTTTTGTAATTTACCCTAAAAAATATATAAAAAAAAATGGAATAAAGCAAAAATAAGTAGGAGGAGAAAAAGGAATCTCAAACTTATTTGGGGTAAAAAAAGTCCAAAAAAAAATCTCTGTACAAATGGACAGTTTACACCACGTTGTGACCTTCATCCAATAATAACAAAAGTGAGAATAAGAAATACCAGATTAAAACTCCCTCTTTCTTCTCTCTCAATCACCGCGCCGACAACCTCCCTCCTCTTCCTCATTCTCCTCTACTTTCTCCACTCCCTCAACCACCACCGCGGGTGACCTCCCGTCACTCTTCTCTTTCTCCTCTATTTTCCCCTCCTCCCTCAACCACCGCCTCCGGCCATACTCCATTTTTTCCGGCGGTAAATTTTTGGCTTTTTTTGTCAGATCAAACAAAGAAGTCGCCGGATCTCCCTCCTCCTTCTCCTTTTCGATCACATTTTCGGTGTTAAACCAAAAACACCCACATACAACCATTTTCCGATCACATTTTCGGTCATCTTCATCATCGCCGCCATCGTTCGGATCTACTGTTCTTCATCATCACCGTCGTTCTTCTTCGTCATCATCGGATCTACCTTCCACCAGCAAGAGTAATAATGGAGGATGTGTGGTGTTGATTGGCGGCGGTGCCATTCGCCGGAGATGGTGGTTGACGTCGTTGGTTGGTGTGATTGTAGATGGCGGTGCCCGGTGGTGATTGTAGGTGACGGTGGTTGGTTTCTGGTAACTGTAGACGGCGGTGGATGTTGGAGTGGTGGTGGTGGTTGTAGACGGCGGCGAGTGGTGGTTGTTGACAGCGGCGGCTGATGGTGATTGTTGACGGCGGCGTGGTGTTGATTAGAGAGGTTTGGGGGTAAAGAGGTAAATATTTATAAAAGGAGAGGGGTATATTTGGTACTCCAATTCATCTTTTCCTGCTTTATAATGTAAAATATATAGATATTATATCTTTGGGCTCTCTCTCTTCTCTCTCTCTACTCTCTTTCTCTCTCAATTCTAACGGCTTTTTTTCTCCGATCTAAGATCTGAGATTGAAAATCTTTTATTCTTGAGATCGAGATGAGAACGTGAGATCGAGAGTTGAGATTGAGAACTGGTTTAGACCTCCAATCCGGTGGATCTAACCCTATTTTTTTACTTTCGGGCCGGAGGTCCCTTCCACTTCGGTGGATCTGGAAGCAGCCTCCCTACCTTTGAGTAGGGGTAAGGTCTGTCTACATCATACCTCCCCATAGCCCGGCTTATGCTGGGATTGGGTACCCTTGTTGTTGTTGTTGTTGTAATAAACGTTATGAAATAGTTTGTTTTCTGCTACATAGGTGCAGTCGCAGCTGCAGTAGATCAACTAGTATAACTAAGCATAGGTGCAGTCACCACCACCCTTCATCTGGTCTAACTACAGGTCTCTGATACACAAAGGTCTGATGACGGTTTGATATAAAGAAAACAATTAAAAGAACTTATGTGCAATTTACTTTCAATGTCACCCGGTGGGCTTATGATAACCAAGTGCTCTCTCTGTCTTCTCACCTTTTGTGTACATAAATCAGCTGGGCACAAAATGTCCATCTATATCTACTAAAAGATCAATGTTCAATCAACAGAAAATTATCCATTATGTGATGAATCCAGATGACACATACCCAATAAGGCGAACACAAATGCAATCTTTGTAGGTATATAGAGCAAATATGATAGGCATAATTAGTGATAAGAAATCAGATACAATAACCCAATCCATCGTCAATACTAAGAATGTGATAAAGAAAACAGGACATTTAAGTACCTAACGTCATTAGTAATCACTAGAACCCGGCTAGTAGGACCCGACCACCTTAACACTTTTCGGCGTGTTTTTTGTCTGCCTCTTTTTCCTTGGGTCTCCCATTAGCATGGAGAGATACAAGGCTCGGTACATATATAGGCGAACTAATATGGAGCCCAGGATTGCACAAAATAACATCATCTGTAGAAAAGATGCTCTTATGCTCTTGCTTGGAAGGTAATCCAACGGTTTGACCAAGTGTACGACCTGATTTCTTATCCAGTAATTATATACGCTTGGTTCCCAAGGCTGATTCACATCGTCTTCGTTAATCACCCATACCCAGGCAGTACACTTACCCTTATTATATAGATAGATACATAAACAATCTGTGATAACCCCTAGTCTGTAGGCGCCAAATTTACGTATAATTCCATCAGGAACAGGGATTTCTTTGAACTTGTCGGTGGACAAATCAAAAGAAAGAATTACCTTGCTGTGAATATGATAACGCACAAAGTGAAGCTTTCCAGCGCATAGGGTACCAACGGTACAAATTATAGACTCAGTATTCACTTTTCCGGTATCTATCCAAACATTGGATTTCAAAGTTAACATTTGAAAACATATCTCATGGCTGCTTCTTTCCACATGCCCTGCTATAACCTTGTAATCATCGGTTGATGAATCATAACCAAAACCCCAACATACGTCTGGTGATGTATAAGCCCGCGGAAGCTTGGGGCTTTTCAGTTTTTTTTATTTACCTCTCTGGTTGACGGATTGGCTACCAAAACTTTATTACGAGTATCACTGATTTGAAGGATGCATACAAGACCATTACAAGAACCAACAAGATAATGTGCGGGTGTGCTAGTTCGATCATCGTTCATAAGGATCTTTCTGTTGGTGCATTTCCGGGTGACAACATCATTATAGAAGTTTGTCTTGAGTCTATTGAATATGTACTTTTAATAAATGTTAGAATTTACCATGAAATAAAGTCAAACTCGAGTTGGTCAACCTTGTGTTGACTTGGTCGAGCTCGACCTACTCGAGCTCGAATGAGTCAAACTCGTGTTGACCTGGTCGAGCTCGAATGAGTCAAACTCGTGTTGACCTGGTCGAGCTCGAATGAGTCAAACTCGTGTTGACCTGGTCGAGCTCGTGTGACACGAGGTCAACTGATCAAACGAGTTGGCCCGGTCCGGTCTATGTTTAACCCTATATATATAGATGCCAGTTTAGGTTTTGGGTGAGATTTTTAGTTGCAACGGTTGATCTTCCAGTTGTTTTCGTTTTCGTATTTCGAACTTGGTATTTTACTTGTAATTGCATTTACTGAAGTAATATACGGTTCCAGTTCATATTCATATTCGTATTGTTGATTGCTTTTGTATAAGAATTTCCGCACTTATACATTAGTTACTTAATCTCGTTGATCCGGTGGCAGAAGGGACTTTCAATTGGTATCAGAGCCACTGGAGGTATTCCTTAGGTACGGGGTTAAGGTTTCAACAACTATAAGGTGTTTTCTTTCGATTCTTCAAGGTTTTCGGTTCAGACAAGCTTCAGACGCTCCATCCGAGCTCGACCTATCCAAGCTCGACCCACTCGAGCTCGACCAATCCGAGCTCGACCCAAACGAGCTCCAAAGAGCCGAACTCGACCCACACGAGCTCCAGAACTCGACCTACACGAGCTCGACTGCAGAAAAACATGTTGATTTTATTTTGGCCATAACTTTCAAACCGTTACTCCGTTTTTGACGATTCAAGCGGCCACGAATTCGTAAAAGAGTCTACTTTTCAATGGTTATGGGAACATCATTCGAGATTGAACCCATTCGAGCTTGAGGCCATTCGAGCTCGACCCACTCTAGTCCGATAACTCGAATCTGACTTTCTGCTCAGGATTGTGTTTTATAAATACGTCTTTTGATTCTTGGTTAAGTGATTTGTTTTTAGAATTTGCAATCTTGATTATGTTTAGGTTCTGAACTTGTCTGAATATTGAACTTGTAAACTCTTTTGAGTTTAGGTTTGATATTTGTTAATCGAGTTTTGGACTTGTAAACTTGATCAACTTTGGATTCTAATTTATCACTTTTCGAATTGTCAAGAACTTGTAATTTTGATTTAGTCTTGGTCTAAGCTTGTTGGAATATTGAACTTGTAAACTCTTTGAGTTTTGGTTCGATTTCTGTAATAAAGCATTGGACTTGAAAACTTGATCAACTTTAGGTTCTAAATTTAGACAACTCGAATCAATGACGGCTAGAGGTCTATCCTTTATAGAAGATTCTGAGAAATCTTAGAGGGAATTCAATACCAGGAAAAAAGGTTGTTGTAACAAGGAGCTACTAGTTATCTTTTGAATGTATATATGAACCGTGTCATGATGTTGTTCTGTCAAGGAGCTACTGGGTTATCTCTTAATTGTATATGTGAACAATTGTGTCATGATGTTGTTATGGCAAGGAGCTACTGTGTTATCTCTGGATTGCATATGTGAACAACCGTGGGATGAAGATGAGAATGGGAGATGTATTGTAACCAAAAACAAACATATTGGCTGTTTTAAGAATTTTGTAGAGAAAAGGGGGGGATAAAAATTCAAAGCTTCCATGTTTTCTAAGCAAAATTCTTGGATGTTCGTAGCAATGAAGATCATGGTGTTTCGACAGGGTTTAGTCATGGTATTTTTCTGATCTGGGAATCTGAGTGACATGTGTCTGACCTAATTTTTGGATCAAAGGCGCCTGATTATAGATTAGGTGATTCAGATGAATCAGATGAAGATTGAAGACCAGGATTGAAAATCCGTGTAAACTATTGATGATCTTTGCTTAGCAGGTGTTTGGGATTTTGTCGAAGAGCTTTTGTGATAAAGTTAATCATTTGTAGCTGAGTAATTGAAAATCAAACCTTTATCTTATGCCAATTATGTAGAGATGATTAATCCGGTGACTAGTGAAGAGGTTGCAGATTAAGTGGTTCTCTATGTATTTTGGAGATGCTTACCTTGAGGGGGAGATTTGATATGAAAGACTTCAGGTGATTGGTGGTTTCATGAAGATATAAGACAAAGTCGGACACTATTGGTTGAAGACATGGATCTTGTGAGTGTTGCATATCTGAAATTCAAGTTACAGAATTTCTTATCGTTGTGAGAGCTGATTAAATTCGATGCTGATTGTTGGAGATTCAACTTCTTTATCATATGTCGGTTAAGCTTGAAGATCAAAATAGATTGAGCGATGTTATTTTGCATAATGTCTGGAGTGATGATATCCGAATTGCATGAGGAGGCAATGATGTCTGTATTACTTTGAAGTGATGATGTTTGGCATGATAATATTGCTTGGAGCTTAATTTGGATGTTACTGTTCAGGGGGAGAATTACAATCTGAGTATTAGATTTGTTAATTGTCATAAGGATACAGAGATTTTGCAGTTTGAAGATCAGTGTGCAGCGCATAAAGATCAAGTCTTACCGAAAGAAGACATAATATTATTAGTTAACGAAAATTTGTTGATTGCAGATTTTTTAACTAATGATTGTCAGAATTGATAGCAATAGTCAAGGAGTGCTTGATTGGGCATTTCTGTTACTATTTCCATGCATTACAAGTGAAGACTTTGAAGATCGATGAAAACTTCTAAATGCTGATGTCAAGGGGGAGTCTGTTGGTGCATTTCCGGGTGACAACATCATTATAGAAGTTTGTCTTGAGTCTATTGAATATGTACTTTTAATAAATGTTAGAATTTACCATGAAATAAAGTCAAACTCGAGTTGGTTAACCTTGTGTTGACTTGATCGAGCTCGACCTATTCGAGCTTGAGGCCATTCGAGTTCGACCCACTCTAGTCCGATAACTCGAATCTGACTTTCTGCTCAGGATTGTGTTTTATAAATACGTCTTTTGATTCTTGGTTAAGTGATTTGTTTTTAGAATTTGCAATCTTGATTATGTTTAGGTTCTGAACTTGTAAACTCTTTTGAGTTTAGGTTTTGGGTGAGAGTTTTAGTTGCAACGGTTGATCTTCCGTTGTTTGTTTTCGTATTTCAGTTTTCGAACTCGGTATTTTACTTGTAATTGCATTTACTGAAGTAATATACGGTTCCAGTTCATATTCATATTCGTATTGTTGATTGCTTTTGTATAAGAATTTCCGCACTTATACATTAGTTACTTAATCTCGTTGATCCGGTGGCAAAGGGACTTTCAATTGGTATCAGAGCTACTAGAGGTATTCTATTGGTTCGGGATTAAGGTTTCAACAACGTTTAAGGTGTTTACACTCGATTCTTCAAGGTTTTCGGTTCAGACAAGCTTCAGACGCTCCATCCGAGCTCGACCTATCCAAGCTCGACCCACTCGAGCTCGACCAATCCGAGCTCGACCAACTCGAGCTCGACCTCCCCTAGCTCGACCAACTCAAGCTTCAACCATTCAATTCGAGCTCGACCTACCCTAGCTCGACCAAGTCAAGCTCGACCTATCCTAGCTCGACCTATTCGGGCTCGAGTGACTAGGTTCCGATATTTCTTGTTCGATTATATAATCAGATTTTGTGCTCGAAGTAATTGTTTTTTAGAATTTGCAATCTTGCTTACATTTAGGTCCGAACTTGGCTGAATATTGAACTAACAACTCTTTTGAGTTTAAGTTTGATTTCTGTTAAACGAGTTTAGGACTTGTAAACGTGATCAAGTTTGGATTCTAATCTATTACTCCGTTTTCAAGAACTTGAAATCTTGATTATGTTTAGGTTCTGAACTTGTAAACTCTTTTGAGTTTAGGTTTGATATCTGTTAATCGAGTTTTGGACTTGTAAACTTGATCAACTTTGGATTCTAATTTATCACTTTTCAAATTGTCAAGAACTTGTAATTTTGATTTAGTCTTGGTCTAAGCTTGTTGGAATATTGAACTTGTAAACTCTTTGAGTTATGGTTCGATTTCTGTAATAAAGCATTGGACTTGAAAACTTGATCAACTTTAGGTTCTAAATTTAGACAACTCGAATCAATGACGGCTAGAGGTCTATCCTTTATAGAAGATTCTGAGAAATCTTAGAGGGAATTCAATACCAGGAAAAAAGGTTGTTGTAACAAGGAGCTACTAGTTATCTTTTGAATGTATATATGAACCGTGTCATGATGTTGTTCTGTCAAGGAGCTACTGGGTTATCTCTTAATTGTATATGTGAACAATTGTGTCATGATGTTGTTATGGCAAGGAGCTACTGTGTTATCTTAGGATTGCATATGTGAACAACCGTGGGATGAAGATGAGAATGGGAGATGTATTGTAACCAAAAACAAACATATTGGCTGTTTTAAGAATTTTGTAGAGAAAAGGGGGGGATAAAAATTCAAAGCTTCCATGTTTTCTAAGCAAAATTCTTGGATGTTCGTAGCAATGAAGATCATGGTGTTTCGACAGGGTTAGCTCGAATGAGTCAAACTCGTGTTGACCTGGTCGAGCTCGAATGAGTCAAACTCGTGTTGACCTGGTCGAGCTCGAATGAGTCAAACTCGTGTTGACCTGGTCGAGCTCGAATGAGTCAAACTCGTGTTGACCTGGTCGAGCTCGAATGAGTCAAACTCGTGTTGACCTGGTCGAGCTCGAATGAGTCAAACTCGTGTTGACCTGGTCGAGCTCGAATGAGTCAAACTCGTGTTGACCTGGTCGAGCTCGAATGAGTCAAACTCGTGTTGACCTGGTCGAGCTCGAATGAGTCAAACTCGTGTTGACCTGGTCGAGCTCGAATGAGTCAAACTCGTGTTGACCTGGTCGAGCTCGAATGAGTCAAACTCGTGTTGACCTGGTCGAGCTCGAATGAGTCAAACTCGTGTTGACCTGGTCGAGCTCGAATGAGTCAAACTCGTGTTGACCTGGTCGAGCTCGAATGAGTCAAACTCGTGTTGACCTGGTCGAGCTCGAATGAGTCAAACTCGTGTTGACCTGGTCGAGCTCGAATGAGTCAAACTCGTGTTGACCTGGTCGAGCTCGAATGAGTCAAACTCGTGTTGACCTGGTCGAGCTCGAATGAGTCAAACTCGTGTTGACCTGGTCGAGCTCGAATGAGTCAAACTCGTGTTGACCTGGTCGAGCTCGAATGAGTCAAACTCGTGTTGACCTGGTCGAGCTCGAATGAGTCAAACTCGTGTTGACCTGGTCGAGCTCGAATGAGTCAAACTCGTGTTGACCTGGTCGAGCTCGAATGAGTCAAACTCGTGTTGACCTGGTCGAGCTCGAATGAGTCAAACTCGTGTTGACCTGGTCGAGCTCGAATGAGTCAAACTCGTGTTGACCTGGTCGAGCTCGAATGAGTCAAACTCGTGTTGACCTGGTCGAGCTCGAATGAGTCAAACTCGTGTTGACCTGGTCGAGCTCGAATGAGTCAAACTCGTGTTGACCTGGTCGAGCTCGAATGAGTCAAACTCGTGTTGACCTGGTCGAGCTCGAATGAGTCAAACTCGTGTTGACCTGGTCGAGCTCGAATGAGTCAAACTCGTGTTGACCTGGTCGAGCTCGAATGAGTCAAACTCGTGTTGACCTGGTCGAGCTCGAATGAGTCAAACTCGTGTTGACCTGGTCGAGCTCGAATGAGTCAAACTCGTGTTGACCTGGTCGAGCTCGAATGAGTCAAACTCGTGTTGACCTGGTCGAGCTCGAATGAGTCAAACTCGTGTTGACCTGGTCGAGCTCGAATGAGTCAAACTCGTGTTGACCTGGTCGAGCTCGAATGAGTCAAACTCGTGTTGACCTGGTCGAGCTCGAATGAGTCAAACTCGTGTTGACCTGGTCGAGCTCGAATGAGTCAAACTCGTGTTGACCTGGTCGAGCTCGAATGAGTCAAACTCGTGTTGACCTGGTCGAGCTCGAATGAGTCAAACTCGTGTTGACCTGGTCGAGCTCGAATGAGTCAAACTCGTGTTGACCTGGTCGAGCTCGAATGAGTCAAACTCGTGTTGACCTGGTCGAGCTCGAATGAGTCAAACTCGTGTTGACCTGGTCGAGCTCGAATGAGTCAAACTCGTGTTGACCTGGTCGAGCTCGAATGAGTCAAACTCGTGTTGACCTGGTCGAGCTCGAATGAGTCAAACTCGTGTTGACCTGGTCGAGCTCGAATGAGTCAAACTCGTGTTGACCTGGTCGAGCTCGAATGAGTCAAACTCGTGTTGACCTGGTCGAGCTCGAATGAGTCAAACTCGTGTTGACCTGGTCGAGCTCGAATGAGTCAAACTCGTGTTGACCTGGTCGAGCTCGAATGAGTCAAACTCGTGTTGACCTGGTCGAGCTCGAATGAGTCAAACTCGTGTTGACCTGGTCGAGCTCGAATGAGTCAAACTCGTGTTGACCTGGTCGAGCTCGAATGAGTCAAACTCGTGTTGACCTGGTCGAGCTCGAATGAGTCAAACTCGTGTTGACCTGGTCGAGCTCGAATGAGTCAAACTCGTGTTGACCTGGTCGAGCTCGAATGAGTCAAACTCGTGTTGACCTGGTCGAGCTCGAATGAGTCAAACTCGTGTTGACCTGGTCGAGCTCGAATGAGTCAAACTCGTGTTGACCTGGTCGAGCTCGAATGAGTCAAACTCGTGTTGACCTGGTCGAGCTCGAATGAGTCAAACTCGTGTTGACCTGGTCGAGCTCGAATGAGTCAAACTCGTGTTGACCTGGTCGAGCTCGAATGAGTCAAACTCGTGTTGACCTGGTCGAGCTCGAATGAGTCAAACTCGTGTTGACCTGGTCGAGCTCGAATGAGTCAAACTCGTGTTGACCTGGTCGAGCTCGAATGAGTCAAACTCGTGTTGACCTGGTCGAGCTCGAATGAGTCAAACTCGTGTTGACCTGGTCGAGCTCGAATGAGTCAAACTCGTGTTGACCTGGTCGAGCTCGAATGAGTCAAACTCGTGTTGACCTGGTCGAGCTCGAATGAGTCAAACTCGTGTTGACCTGGTCGAGCTCGAATGAGTCAAACTCGTGTTGACCTGGTCGAGCTCGAATGAGTCAAACTCGTGTTGACCTGGTCGAGCTCGAATGAGTCAAACTCGTGTTGACCTGGTCGAGCTCGAATGAGTCAAACTCGTGTTGACCTGGTCGAGCTCGAATGAGTCAAACTCGTGTTGACCTGGTCGAGCTCGAATGAGTCAAACTCGTGTTGACCTGGTCGAGCTCGAATGAGTCAAACTCGTGTTGACCTGGTCGAGCTCGAATGAGTCAAACTCGTGTTGACCTGGTCGAGCTCGAATGAGTCAAACTCGTGTTGACCTGGTCGAGCTCGAATGAGTCAAACTCGTGTTGACCTGGTCGAGCTCGAATGAGTCAAACTCGTGTTGACCTGGTCGAGCTCGAATGAGTCAAACTCGTGTTGACCTGGTCGAGCTCGAATGAGTCAAACTCGTGTTGACCTGGTCGAGCTCGAATGAGTCAAACTCGTGTTGACCTGGTCGAGCTCGTGTGACACGAGGTCAACTGATCAAACGAGTTGGCCCGGTCCGGTCTATGTTTAACCCTATATATATAGATGCCAGTTTAGGTTTTGGGTGAGATTTTTAGTTGCAACGGTTGATCTTCCAGTTGTATATATATATATATATATATATATATATATATATATATATATATATATATATATATATATATATATATATATATATATATATATATATATATATATATATATATATATATATATATATATATATATATATATATATATATATATATATATATATATATATATATATATATATATATATATATATATATATATATATATATATATATATATATATATATATATATATATATATATATATATATATATATATATATATATATATATATATATATATATATATATATATATATATATATATATATATATATATATATATATATATATATATATATATATATATATATATATATATATATATATATATATATATATATATATATATATATATATATATATATATATATATATATAACAACGCTAATTTGTTAGGGTTGTTGATACTCCAAATCTCGCGATCTCAAAATATAGGGTTCTTTATATATATATGAAATTCTAGAATTTCAGTTTTAATATTTAGGTATATTTAATTTTGGTGTTTGCTATTTATAACCCTTATAACTTCGGTCTTATATGCAAAATCACTTTAATGCGTGTTATCATTAAGGGGAAATTATTTTGAGAGTTATTTTGGAACATAGATTTTTTCGTTTTAAAATCATAAAATATTATCTAATTCATGTTTTATCTATTCGTGTACATCGTTAGACCAAAAATTATTTAGTTAGTCGGCTTAAAATTTTGCACCCTATCACACTACTACAAAACATGGAATTTTACACGGCTAAAAAAGGCTTTTTACACGGTTTTAAAACCGTGTAAAAATTTAATGTAACTAAAAGTACAGGCTTACACGTGTTTTTTCCTTGTATAAAAGTCGGATCTTTTTACACAGTTGTTTATAGCAACCGTGTTAAAAAGCTCTTTTTTAAATTAAAAAAAAATCCATCAGTACTATACAATATTACCTCATGCCTAAACCAATTGACCACACTTTTTGAACAAAGCTATTATCATCAATACATTTTTAAAAGATATGCATATAGGCGAACAAAAAACTAAAAAACTAGAAGGACATGCAAATCACAAACACATTAAGCACTCATTTACATTGTCAAAATATTTCAAGTCATAATGACATAAGAAACTTATAAAAACTAAGGCTCACATGGCTTCATTCCAATGGACTTGAGCAAAGTACCATAAAAGACACTGCAAGAGATAAAAACTCAAATGAGTAGATAAAACATAACACCAACTTGCAACAAGCAAAACAAAACTTGACTCATACCATAATATTAGAATAAACTTAAAATGGACAATATTGTTTGTGGAATTTTGGGTCAACTTAATCCGACATGTTCATGCCCATGCCCATTTTTGCACATCCTACGTTTTTGACACCAGCCATGTTGTGTTACCCAACCCGGTTGCCCTACAGATCTTGCCACACCTTTTGCGAGTTGTGACAGATATGCAAAAATATTTAAAAGAAATCAAAAACCACAATCATTGATTCGTATCAACTTACCTGGTTCAATATGTATAAGCTGGTATAGTTTTGCGGCACTGTAATAAATCCCCCGGATTCAGCTAAAAGAAAGTTGTGGTTTTGAATTCTGAAGTTCAGCTGCTCTCGACGATCCAACATCACTGATACGAAGGCGATAAGATTTTCTGTTGAAGTTCCAAAAATTAAAAGTTGTAATGAGTAAAGACTAACAAAAAAAATCATTGATTCGTATCAACTTACCTGGTTCAATATTAATGCCTTAATGGTATGGTTTCGTGATCAATCCAACAAGAACAAGATATGGTCCTTTCCTGTTGACAACAATAACCTACAAAATTAAAAATTCATAGCAATGCTCACTATTATCACGAAATATTAATTAAATGGGAGTCAAAATACAAGTTACAGGTCACTAGCTCACTCCTTGTATTTCTAATCACCAATCCTAGATCTAAAGCTAAAGTCACAATATACTTGAATCCTTGGCTAACTATTTTAATAATTCAAAAACAGATATTGTTGGCAGCTAATATTATTTATTTATTTGTCAAACTAATTAATATTTGTACAATAAAGAGTCAATTTTATTACAAACTCAGATTAATATATAAATATAACCAACAAAATAACGAAATATATATGAAATAGTGTAGGGAAAAGAAGTTATCTGAGAAATATTGATGATCGGTACGAGTACAGATCCAATGTCCGTGGATCTGGTCGGAACAGCCCCAGATTTTATCAGAAAGTAGTTGTTGTGAGCCACCGAAGGACTTTGAACACAAAAAGAAACTTATTTGCTTTTGGTTTAGTAATCATAACTAATAGATCTATTTACTAGTTTCATACATCTATCATCTAAAATAACAATATGAATTGATAAAAGGGAAGAGATTTACCTTTCAACATAAACACATCTCTTCAAATTCAAACCCCAAAATGTTAATCACGATGGTCGGTGTTAAACATGGTGGTGGTAGTTATTGTAAACCATTTGGATCCACTTTCAATTGGCTGTGAGGCGGTGTAGATAAAGACAAAAAGAAAGAGAGGTAAAAGATAAGATCTAGAATATGTGGAGATATTAACTCTTTATGTTATTCCATTCCATTTTACACGTTTTTCTAACTAGCTGTGTTAAAATCTCTGTATCACCTCTTTTTACACGGCTGTATTCTACTAACCGTGTATAAATCTCCGTTTTATTTATTTTCACACATTTAATTGTAAACCGTGTACAATAGGATGTAACAAATGCCACTTTGTGTAGTAGTGTCATTAGACAGGTGACTCAATATAATTTTGACGATTTTTTAATTTTTTTTTGTGTGTGATATTTATACATATGCTAGTTATATACCTTACACATATGAAAATAAAATATCAAAAAAAAAGTCATAAATAGTATATCGAGTCACCTTTTTAATGAAAGCGAGTAAAATCTTAAGAACATATTATTTTAATCATTTATCAATGTACGGTATTTTTTTGATTTTTTAATAAAACATTTTGAATAAATTCTTCACTTGTCAATGAACAATCTCAACGGGACCACCCCTTCATGTATCAGTAATCTTACTTCCATGCTTCATGAAGGATTCTTATCGACACAAAACGTGCATGAATATGATATACCCGCAGTTGGTCAACGCTTGGATTCCTATGATTATGTTGACCAAGCAATGATCCATTGGCAAGGGATCAGGCGTGAATTCACTAACAATCTTGGACTGTTGAAAAACATTGATCTATCAAGCAACAACCTAACAGGAGAAATCCCTAATGAGCTAACCGGATTGCTTGCACTTAACTTGTCAAAGAACGCTCTACTTAGGGAGATTCCATGGGGAATTGGTCACATGAAAGAACATTTAATTTTGGATTTATCAAGAAACAATTGTTTAGGAGAGATACCATCAAGCATGTCTCAAATGACTTCGTTATATGATCTAGACGTTTCGTATAACAACTTGTCTGGGAGAATTCCATCTAGCACTCAACTTCAATCCTTCGAATCTTCAAGGTACATTGGAAATGCAGGACTGTGTGGACTTCCTCTTTCCAATATTGTCTCGGAATCGTAGAATTAGAAGTACCATCCCATGTTGGCGAAAGAGCAGGGGGTGATCAAGGCGGCACAGATGAACTTGAGAGATGGTTTTATATTGGCGGGGCCACTGGTTTTGGTATCGGATTTTGGATAGTGTGTATCACCTTACTTGTCATCAGCCGTGGAAGACATAGGTTCTTTCACTTTCTTGATACCTTGGAAGAATGGATTTATGTGAAGGTGTCGGTATTCAAATCAAAATTTGAATAGTAGTTTATTTTTCATGTTTCTTTTTTATTTCTTCATTTCTAGTATTGATACCACGTGTTTGTCAAAATGCCACTGAAATTAGTTTGCTTTTAGAATGCAGTAAAACTCAAGCCGTGGTTCTTTACAGGAATTATGAGCTAGTATAAGTAAAACCTCTTGGATGGTTTGAATTACGAATTTAATGAGAACCTTAATCTGCACTCATTGACAGATATCTTTTTGCGAACTCAGTGTCTAATGTTTCTCGGGATCATAGTTTTCTAAGTCTACTATAGCTATACCTGATGTCAGGATTGGTGTTGTGGTGTTATGACTTTTAATGCTACATCTTAGTTTATGTTTGCTTTTATAGAGATATACACATGTGGCAATCCTATATTTATCAGAGCTGCTTGCCGCCTGCAGCATCTGAAGCTATTTTTGTCGATAAGCTCTTCCATTGCAAGTACGTCGCAACAACCCCAATAATTAAACAACGCTAATTTGTTAGGGTTGTTGATACTCCAAATCTCGCGATCTCAAAATATAGGGTTCTTTATATATATATGAAATTCTAGAATTTCAGTTTTAATATTTAGGTATATTCAATTTTGTTGTTTGCTATATTAACCATTATAACTTCGGTGTTATTTTGAGATTGCGAGAGTCATTTTGGACCATATACTTTTTCCGTTTTAAAATCATACACATTTATTTAATTCATGTTTTATCTCAATATCCGTAAATCATTAGATCAAAAAATTATTTGGTTAGTCTTAAAATTTTGCCCCATTTCATTAGAGAGGTAACTCGATATATTTAGTTAACCAATTAAGCGAGTTCATTCAGCAATACCCAGATTGAGTGCAAGAGGTTGATGGTCAAGATACAGGCCGGGTGCATTGCAGTTTGTTCAAGAGTTATAACCATGCATGCTATACAAGAACAATATAATTCTATCTACTACGAGTAGTTTGTTTGTTTTTTGCGTGGCGGATTGATATTTTCGATTAGTTGCATTTGAGGGATTTCAACAGTTTGGTATTAATGTAGTTTGTTACTTGGGTTGGACGATTTACAGAAACATTAGCTTGTAAACGGTTGCCTGTTAAATTCCCTAATGGACGTTAGATATCATATAGGGCGCTTACTCGTCCTAGTGTGAATTTATAGTTATTTGTGGAAAACCTTTAGGTCATGGAAACTTTTTTGAAAATAGACATATTTTAGGGGGTGTTTGTCAAAATAGTTTTTGGGAATTTTTTATTTATAAAACTAGTAAATCCGGGTTTCCTAAACCCGGACTCAACTTTTATGGTCCAATCCGGTTTTCGCATCCCCAGACTCATAATTTGAAATTTGAGTCCAGTTTTCCCATCCGGACTTGAAGAACGTGCAGGCGTTTGACCAGAAATAGCATTGAAAAATACTCGACCAATATTATCACACTATCAAACAAAGATTATTCCATACACATATGTTAAATAAATAAATAAATAAAAGAACATGACCTGTTCATTGCAAAGGCCTGCACGCTCTTCGAGCCCGGGGTTTGGAAAACCGAACTCAAATATCAAATTTTGAGTCCGGGGATGCGAAACCCGGATTGGACCATAAAAGTTGAGTCCGGGTTTGGGAAACCCGGATTTACTATTTTTCCCCCAAAACCACTTTGACAAACACCCCAAAAATATGTCTATTTTCAAAAAAAATTCATTGATACCATTGAAGTTTAATATTACTTGGTGAACACTATGTCTTTGTCAAAATGTTAGTGAAATTTGTTTGTTTTCTGATACATTTTAACTAAAGCATACAGAAAATTAATTCTACTAAAAGATCAATGTCCAATCAACAGAAAATTATGCATTAAGTGATGAATACAGATGACACATATCAAATAAGGCGAACACAAATACAATCTTTGTAGGTATATAGAGCAAATATAATAGGCATTATTATGACAAGAAATCAGATATATTAACCCAATCCATAGTCAATATTAAGTATGCGATAAAGAAAACAGGACATTTTAAGTACGTATGACATCATTATTAATCAGTAGCATCCAGCCACCTTAACACTTCTCATCGTGTTCTCTGTTTGCCTCTTTCTCTTCGGTCTCCCGATAGCATGGGGAGATACAAGGCTCGGTACATATATTGGCAAACGAATAAAGGACCCAGCAGCATTGTACAGATACACATCATTTATACAAAAGATATTCTTATTTGGAAGGTATTTGACCAAGTGTACAACCTGATTTTTTATCCCATGGTTATATACTGTAACATCTGTAATTTTTACCCGTTTGACTGTACTTGTAATTTGATTAACTACTTTAATAAACAAAAACTTTGGGCCTAGTTGAATACATTTATCTATATATTGGGCCAATTATAGTGTAATAATAAATTTCATGTGTCATATTTGGACTTCTAGAATTAAGCCCATACTACAAGACTGTGATATTGGCCCATACGTGTTATAGAAATTATATTATAGAAGATGATTGAGTAACTGTGGTAACAGGAAAAACGTATATACGAAACCTTAAGTATAATGTACGGTTCCAACAGTGTCGGTGGAACAGTGTCGGTGGAACAGTGTCGGTGGAACAGTGTCGGTGGCTAGATGATAATTCCATTAATGAGACAAAGCCCGACATGATTTTATGTAAAGAATAATATTTTGTGTAATATCCGTTGTTTGTTATTGATCATGAACCTAATCCCTTAGCTGGATAAATACCCCATCTATCTATCTACCCTATTATATACTCAATCATTCATTCATTTCCTCCCAGGAACCTAAAAACACACACACAAACTTTCTCTTATTTTCTTCTCCTTGATTCTGGTTTCTTTCATCAAAAATTGTAAGAACTTAACTAGTTTATAACAATAAGCATCATCATCTTTAAGAGAATTCAAGACTTGGTTCATTTCAAGTGTTCTTCGCATCTATTTAGTCTCAAATCCGAATTTTTGCATCGAGGAGCTTTTGGTAAGTTAAACTCATTCCATAATCATCATTTTATGATTGTTAACATGTTTCTAGTTATATCAAAGTGTTTTTGGGTCATGAATCGGGTCAAAATGCAAATAGAGTTTCATTAGGGTTTTGATATGATTTGGAAGTGATTTTGAGGTTTTGGATTGAATTCATGAAGTGGGTTGGGTTTGATTATATGTATATATGTATATTTAGGTCCAAAAACGAGTTGGAAAGGTTTCTTGGTCGATTTTGGGTGTCAAAAATGAGTTATGGGTTGATTTGGGTGTGTTTGGGTCGTGTTTAGTTTAGTTTGTACATGCTGGTGTGCCCAGATTTTTGGACCACCGTCTCGCACGCCCAGGACCACCGTTCCACACTGTGGCCTGGATTTGTGAGTTTCACCGTCTTGCACACCGTAAAACAGAGGTTCCCACCGTCTTGCCACCGTAAAGCTTTTCTAGCTTTTCTAGGCCACCGTCTGACACGGTGGAGCCACCGTCTGACACTGTGGCTTAGATTTTCAGATTTTCGTCTGTTTTGCGCATCAGTTTTCAAACGTCAATAACTTTTGAACCGTAAGTCCGTTTTAAACGTATGACCTATCGTTAGAATCGTATGAGAGTCTACTTTATCATGGTATAATCCTTATAACTTAAATCCACTGTCATTTCCAAAAATGACGTGATAAAGTGTCCTTGTTTATATTCGGTTGAACCAATAAGACACTTTAGGGTTGTGACGTAACCGAGTTGAGTCCCAAGTGTCCTCTAAGGTTGATTTGCTCTTCTAAAACCTAGATAGGGTTTGACATGTGAATTGTAATGTATATGTTTATAGGTGGTGAACGATAAGCGATCGTTGGACGTTTATAACTCGACTATAACTTGTATTTAGCTTGCATATCCAATCAAGGTGAGTTTCGTAAACCCTCCCTACTCAATTGAGATTCGGGCTGAAAAGTGTACATGTTTGTTTAACTGTTGATTGTTGATTTGATTGATTGTATGATTGAATTGTTGATATGGACATGTTAGCGCATTATTCATTATATAAGTCGCACCGTTAGCGCATTACTTATTATATAAGTCGCACCGTTAGCGCATTACTTATTATATAAGTCGCACCGTTAGCGCATTGTTAATTATTAACTATGTAAGCCGCACCGTTGTTGAATGTTATTGATTGTTATGGAACGTTGTTGAACGTTATATGGAATCGTTGTTGTTGAACGTTGACTTGTATTGAATTGTGATAATGTGAAACCTTATAGGTTTTCCTTGGATGTGATTAGTTCTCCTAATCCTCACTTATTGTTAACGGTTGTTATCCGATACGGTTATTCCTTGTTAATTTTCCCTACGAACTCACCAACTTTATGTTGACGCTCTTTAGTACACTTTTCAGGTAATCAAGTTAATCAGAGACAGATGGATGATTATATGTTTGCATTGCTAGGATTGGACTTGCTTTGGACTGTCTGGATCCATGATCCTTATTTCCCTTTAATGGGTTATGCTTAGGATCAACTACTATCGTTTGAACATTTTCTTTTAAGTATGGATTGAGTGTGTATTTTTGATGGATGTTGATTATTGTAATATATTTGAATGAGCTTGTGGATTGTTTCAATCTTATGAATGCATATAGTTTGACTCTACATAATTTCCATGTCATGCTGTGCTTTTCTAAGTGATACCCCATGATTCCGCCATGTTGGGGTGTTACAGAATGGTATCAGAGCCGTGGTTGTAGAGAATTAGGTGGATTGACCTAGTCTATAGCCATTGCACCCACATTTCATATTAGCATGCATGATAGGGAACTTTGTGTGCAACGTGAACTGTATGATGCATAAAAACGTTTTAAAAGGAGTTCGTAGGTTGCTTATAATATGATGACTTGATTGTTATGTGAGAATTGTTGTGATGAACGTATATGATAGTGTCGGGATACACCGTTAATTGTGGAAATGTTATGATGAACGTTGATGTGTTGAATTTTAGAAGCATTTATTATTTGCCCCCATAAGCAAAATGAAACGATGACATTAATGGAGTATAACATTCGGTAACCGTAGAGGCGACTGATCAACAAATCGAAAGTTATCCTATGTCATACAAAGTTAATGATCTCATGGATTGCGCCTAGTGGATAGAGTATAGTAGCTACCCCGGTATGTTTAATGAGTGTTGATTAGGTGGAGGGTTAGCCGCTGGTACACCCTGTATACATACCCGGTCAACACTTAGAGAACATATTGGAATCGAGTTTTGACATCCATTCAATATATTAACGGTGTGGAGGGGTAGCCGATGGTACACCCTGTATACAAACACTTTTAATGTGTCGAATGTTGAAGTTAAAATTCGGACTATGCTTTACCCACCTTGTTATGACTTGACCCTTTTATATAGCGTTGAATGTTTTCGTGATTGTATTGTTGATTGTAAATTGTACGATTGCTGAAGCCTTAGATTATTGCCATGATAATATCCCTGTAGAGATAACTATATTCATGCAATGATTTAGAAGGATTTAGGTATGTAATGTTTGTTATATGACAGTCGATTTTGATTATTCGTGTGAGAACTAACTTGCTGATCTAACACGCGTGTCCAGGAAAATGGTTAGACCAAGGAGAGCTAACACTAACTATGGACCTCAGAATGAACCCGAGGACCCGATTGAACAAGAAGTAGTTGGTGGTCGTGGTGGCAGAGGTGGTCGTGGAGGTAGAGGTGGTCGTGGAGGTCGTGGTGGCAGAGGTGGTCGGGGTAATCCTAATCCCCCGATAACCGCCGAGGTTGTCGCACAAGCTCTAAATGACCTCATGCCGGATCTTATGGCCCGAATTCAAGCGGCCATGGGAAATAATAATGAACAAGAAGAACCGGAAGATGAAGCGGTTCCCGTACAAAATGAACAAGAAAACGTAAATGTAAACGGTGTAGGTGTAGGAGAAGTTTTACCTAGACCGGATTATGATGTTCGTCAACCGGGATGCTTGTTTAAAGACTTCAAACTTTGTGGAGCCCCGGAATTTAATGGAGAAAGTGGTGCTACGGGTTGCTTGGAATGGTTAGAGAGCATTGAATCTATCATTGCTCGAAGTGGTTGTGCCTACCACCAAAGAATCACTCATGCTTCCGGTATGTTGAAAGGTGGGGCTCTTGAGTGGTGGAACGAAGAAGTTGATGAATTGGGGATTGATGCGGCTAATAATCTTTATGGGGAGAGTTCAAGAATATGATAACTACTAAGTATTGCCCGGCCCATGAACTGAGGAGATTGCAAGTGGAATTTTCTAAACTTGCCATGAAGGGAGGAGACTACGAGAGTTACACACGCCGTTTTGGCCAACTCTCTAGGCTCATTCCTCATTATGTGAGACCCCAAGAGGTTAAGATTGAGAAGTATGTTGCGGGATTGCCACATGAAGTGAGAGTGCTTGTCTCTCACCCCACCATGCCTTTGACTTACAAAGAGGCAACCACCCGTACCGCTAGTATAACCTTGGAACTCATTAGAGGTGGTAAGTTAAATAAGAACGATAACAAGAATGACAATAAAAGGAAGGATGTTGCCGAGTCAAGCGGCACCAAGAAAGATGATCGGCGTGATAATAAGCGCCATGGTCGTGGTGGAAAGGTTTTTGCGGCGGTAGTACCAACAAAGGGTCCTCAACGGGTTGGTTACACAGGGGGTAGTCCTTTATGCCCTAGGTGTAATCGCCATCATTGGCCCACTGTGAATTGTGATGCTTGTTTTCATTGCAACCTACCGGGACACACCTCAAGGTTTTGTCCAACTAACCCCCGGAATGGTCCTTTAAATGTTGCTCCCCTTAATGCTATACGTCCCCCGATGGTTCCGGTTCTTGTTATGAATGTGGTAGCCAAGACCACTACCGCAACCGGTGCCCAAATCTTATTGGCCAACAAGTCCAAGTGACCGTGCATCCTAACCAGTTGCAAATTGCCGGTCCGAATCAAAACCGAGGAAACCAAGGACAATAACAACAACCTCCTCAAGCTCCTCGCCAACATTTGGCCCCCCGTGGAAGAGCTTTTGCCGTGAATGCGGCCGAGGCTCGTGGTGATCCTAATGTCGTAGCAGGTACCTTTCTCCTCAATCACCAATATGCTACCGTGTTATTTGATTCTGGAGCCGATTATAGTCTCATTTCCAATGATTTTATTCCGTTGATCGATGCTAATCCTAGCCTGTTGTCCTATTGTTTTGAACTTGAAATGGTAAATGGTGGATTGTCTAGGATTAGTCAAGTTGTTCGTGATTGTGTGTTAGATTTATGTGATCACCCATTTTACATTGACTTAATGCCTTTTGATATCGGTAGTTTTGACGTGATTGTGGGTATGGATTGGTTATCGGCCATGAACGCGATAATTGATTGTGGTAGTCGAACTGTGAGGATTCCGTTAGAAAATAGGGAAGAATTAGTGGTTCAAGGCGAAACGACCGAACTATGGGATGGGAATGTATATAGTGTTAAGATCACAAAGATTGAATTGAAAACCGTGCCCGTAGTTAAAGACTTTGCGGATGTATTTCCGGATGACCTACCGGGTTTGCCTCCATCTCGTGAACTCGATTTTCGTATTGATCTTATTCCAAATGCTTCTCCCGTGGCCAAAGCACCCTATCGCTTAGCCATGACCGAATTACAAGAGTTGGCCGCCCAACTCAAAGAACTTCAAGAGAAGGGTTTCATTCGCCCTAGTCAATCTCCTTGGGGCGCACCGGTTTTGTTCGTTAAAAAGAAAGATGGCACATTCCGAATGTGTATCGATTATAGAGAATTGAACAAACTAACGGTAAAGAATCGTTATCCTCTTCCTAGGATTGATGATTTATTCGACCAACTCCAAGGTGCTCGTTTCTTTTCCAAAATTGATTTGCGGTCGGGTTACCATCAATTACGTGTTCATGAAGACGACATTCCAAAAACCGCCTTTCGAACGAGATATGGACACTTTGAATTTACGGTGATGCCTTTTGGGTTGATTAACGCACCAGCTGTGTTCATGGACTTGATGAACCGAGTGTGTCAGCCCTACTTGGACCAATTTGTCATTGTCTTCATCGATGACATTCTCATCTATTCCAAGACCAAAGAAGATCATTTGGAACATTTAAAACAAGTCTTAGAGTTACTCCGGAAAGAAAAGCTTTATGCCAAGTTCTCCAAATGTGAATTTTGGCTTGAAGAGGTCCAGTTTCTTGGTCACGTAGTGAGCAAAGAAGGAATTCATGTGGACCCAAGTAAAGTTGAAGCAGTAAAGAATTGGAGACACCCCGAAACACCAACCGAAATTCGCCAATTTCTTGGTTTGGCGGGTTATTATAGACGATTTATTGAAGGCTTTTCAAAAATCGCCCAACCTTTGACTTTGTTGACTCAACGAGAAAGAAGGTTTGATTGGGGTGAAAAGCAAGAACAAGCATTCCAATTGTTGAAAGACAAATTGTGTGATGCACCCATCTTGAGCTTGCCCGATGGAGCCGATGATTTCGTTGTATATTGTGATGCATCCGGGCAAGGATTGGGTTGTGTCTTAATGCAAAGGGATAAGGTGATAGCATATGCATCAAGACAATTGAAAGTGCATGAGAAGAATTATCCGACCCATGACTTAGAATTGGGAGCAGTAGTATTTGCTTTGAAATGTTGGAGGCATTACTTGTATGGCACCAAGAGCGTGATTTATACCGATCATAAAAGCCTTCAACATATCTTCAATCAAAGCGATCTGAACATGAGGCAAAGAAGATGGCTTGAACTGTTAAGTGATTATGATTGTGTTATCCGGTATCACCCGGGTAAAGCAAAATGTGGTAGCCGATGCCTTAAGTCGAAAAGAACGTATAAAACCAAGAAGAGTTAAAGCCATGAGCTTTACCATGTTAAGGAGTGTTCGTGACTCCATTATTGAAGCACAAGAATTGGCAACTAGACCGGAAAACTTCATCAATGAAACCTTAAATGGTCTAGAAGAACAATTTGATAGAAAGAATGACAATGGTTTGTATTTCGTTGATCGATTGTGGATTCCCATTCTTGGAGGATGGCGGTTGAAATTGATGGATGAAGCTCATAAGTCAGCCTACTCGGTTCACCCGGGTTCTGATAAAATATACTTTGGATTGAGAGATTTGTATTGGTGGCCAGGAATGAAGAAAGACATTGCTAGATATGTTAGTGAATGTCTCACTTGCTTACAAGTGAAAGCCGATCACAAGAAACCACCGGGTTTACTAGTTCAACCGGTAACACCGGTGTGGAAATGGGAAGAAATTGCTATGGACTTCATCACGAAGTTACCTAGAACGAGTAGTGGTCGGGACACTATTTGGGTGATAATTGACCGGTTGACTAAGTCGGCTCACTTCTTAGCCATCCGGGAGGACGATAAATTTGACACCATGGCACGTTTGTACATCAAAGAGGTTATATCCAAGCATGGAGTGCCGATTTCCGTGATATCCGATCGGGATGCCCGATTTACTTCAAAATTTTGGAAGGCGTTCCAGAAATCTATGGGTACTCGTCTCGGCATGAGTACGACGTTCCACCCACAAACTGATGGTCAAAGTGAAAGAATGATCCAAACATTGGAAGATATGTTAAGAGCTTGTGCTATTGATTTTGGTGGTAATTGGGATGTGCATCTTCCTTTGGTTGAATTCTCCTACAATAATAGCTATCATGCTAGCATTGGAATGGCCCCATTTAAAGCATTATATGGGAGAGATTGTAGGTCACCGCTAGCTTGGGCAGAAGTTGGTGAAAGCCAACTCGTTAGGCCCGAAATTGTTATTGAAACGACGAAAGTGATCTCACAAATCAAAGAAAAGTTAAGAGTGGCCCGAGAACGACAATTGAAATATGCTAATGTTAGACGACGACCCCTCGAATTTGAAGTTGGTAATTATGTTTTATTGAAAGTTTCCCCGTGGAAAGGTGTGGTTCGTTTTGTGAAACGTGGCAAGTTGGGGCCACGGTACATTGGCCCGTTCAAGATCTTGGAGCGTATTGGTCCGGTAGCTTATCGATTAGAACTTCCTCAAAATTTGAGTGGAGTTCATAATGTTTTTCATGTTTGTAATCTTAGGAAGTGTTTGGCCGATCCAACACTTCACGTGCCTCTTGAAGAAATCCGTGTTGATAAAACGTTGAAGTTTGTAGAAGAGCCAATAGAAATTCTAGACCGGAAAACTAGGAGGCTTAAGAACACTCGGTATACACTCGTTAAAGTGAGATGACAAGCTAGACGTGGACCCGAGTTTACTTGGGAACGTGAAGATTCTATGAAAGCCAAGTATCCCCATTTGTTTAACGAATCTAGTTAGATTCAAATTTCGGGACGAAATTCCTTTAACGGGGGAATAATGTAACATCTGTAATTTTTACCCGTTTGACTGTACTTGTAATTTGATTAACTACTTTAATAAACAAAAACTTTGGGCCTAGTTGAATACATTTATCTATATATTGGGCCAATTATAGTGTAATAATAAATTTCATGTGTCATATTTGGACTTCTAGAATTAAGCCCATACTACAAGACTGTGATATTGGCCCATACGTGTTATAGAAATTATACTATAGAAGATGATTGAGTAACTGTGGTAACAGGAAAAACGTATATACGAAACCTTAAGTATAATGTACGGTTCCAACAGTGTCGGTGGAACAGTGTCGGTGAAACAGTGTCGGTGGAACAGTGTCGGTGGCTAGATGATAATTCCATTAATGAGACAAAGCCCGACATGATTTTATGTAAAGAATAATATTTTGTGTAATATCCGTTGTTTGTTATTGATCATGAACCTAATCCCTTAGCTGGATAAATACCCCATCTATCTATCTACCCTATTATATACTCAATCATTCATTCATTTCCTCCCAGGAACCTAAAAACACACACACAAACTTTCTCTTATTTTCTTCTCCTTGATTCTGGTTTCTTTCATCAAAAATTGTAAGAACTTAACTAGTTTATAACAATAAGCATCATCATCTTTAAGAGAATTCAAGACTTGGTTCATTTCAAGTGTTCTTCGCATCTATTTAGTCTCAAATCCGAATTTTTGCATCGAGGAGCTTTTGGTAAGTTAAACTCATTCCATAATCATCATTTTATGATTGTTAACATGTTTCTAGTTATATCAAAGTGTTTTTGGGTCATGAATCGGGTCAAAATGCAAATAGAGTTTCATTAGGGTTTTGATATGATTTGGAAGTGATTTTGAGGTTTTGGATTGAATTCATGAAGTGGGTTGGGTTTGATTATATGTATATATGTATATTTAGGTCCAAAAACGAGTTGGAAAGGTTTCTTGGTCGATTTTGGGTGTCAAAAATGAGTTATGTGCAACACCCCAACATGGCGGAATCATGGGGTATCACTTAGAAAGCACAGCATGACATGGGAATTATGTAGAGTCAAACTATATGCATTCAATAGATTGAAACAATCCATAAGCTCATTCAAATATATTACAATAATCAACATTCATCAAAATACACACTCAATCCATACTTAAAAGAAAAATGTTCAAACGATAGTAGTTGATCCTAAGCATAACCCATTAAAGGGAAATAAGGATCATGGATCCAGACAGTCCAATGCAAGTCCAATCCTAGCAATGCAAATATATAATCATCCATTCTGTCTCTGATTAACTTGATTACCTGAAAAGTGTACTAAAGAGCGTCAACATAAAGTTGGTGAGTTCGTAGGGACAAGTAACAAGGAATAATCGTGTCGGATAACAACCGTTAACAATAAGTGAGGATTAGGAGAACTAATCACATCCAAGGAAAACCTATAAGGTTTTACATTATCACAATTCAATACAAGTCAACGTTCAACAACAACGATTCCATATAACGTTCAACAACGTTCCATAACAATCAATAACATTCAACAACGGTGCGGCTTACATAGTTAATAATTAACAATGCGCTAACGGTGCGACTTATATAATAAGTAATGCGCTAACGGTGCGACTTACATCATAAACAATGCGCTAACATGTCCATATCAACAATTCAATCATATAGTCAATCAAATCAACAATCAACAGTTAAACAAGCATGTACACTTTTCAGCCCGAATCTCAATTGAGTAGGGAGGTTTACGAAACTCACCTTATTCTTGATAGTTCAACAGCAAAATAGAAGATATTAATTTAGTAACGAAGAGATACTTTAAATAGTAAGATTAATACGAAGAATGTATTAATTTAGTAACGAAGAGATACTTTAAATAGTAAGATTAATACGAAGAATGTATTAATTTAGTAACGAAGAGATACTTTAAATAGTAAGATTAATACGAAGAATGTATTAATTTAGTAACGAAGAGATACTTTAAATAGTAAGATTAATACGAAGAATGTATTAATTTAGTAACGAAGAGATACTTTAAATAGTAAGATTAATACGAAGAATGTATTAATTTAGTAACGAAGAGATACTTTAAATAGTAAGATTAATACGAAGAATGTATTAATTTAGTAACGAAGAGATACTTTAAATAGTAAGATTAATACGAAGAATGTATTAATTTAGTAACGAAGAGATACTTTAAATAGTAAGATTAATACGAAGAATGTATTAATTTAGTAACGAAGAGATACTTTAAATAGTAAGATTAATACGAAGAATGTATTAATTTAGTAACGAAGAGATACTTTAAATAGTAAGATTAATACGAAGAATGTATTAATTTAGTAACGAAGAGATACTTTAAATAGTAAGATTAATACGAAGAATGTATTAATTTAGTAACGAAGAGATACTTTAAATAGTAAGATTAATACGAAGAATGTATTAATTTAGTAACGAAGAGATACTTTAAATAGTAAGATTAATACGAAGAATGTATTAATTTAGTAACGAAGAGATACTTTAAATAGTAAGATTAATACGAAGAATGTATTAATTTAGTAACGAAGAGATACTTTAAATAGTAAGATTAATACGAAGAATGTATTAATTTAGTAACGAAGAGATACTTTAAATAGTAAGATTAATACGAAGAATGTATTAATTTAGTAACGAAGAGATACTTTAAATAGTAAGATTAATACGAAGAATGTATTAATTTAGTAACGAAGAGATACTTTAAATAGTAAGATTAATACGAAGAATGTATTAATTTAGTAACGAAGAGATACTTTAAATAGTAAGATTAATACGAAGAATGTATTAATTTAGTAACGAAGAGATACTTTAAATAGTAAGATTAATACGAAGAATGTATTAATTTAGTAACGAAGAGATACTTTAAATAGTAAGATTAATACGAAGAATGTATTAATTTAGTAACGAAGAGATACTTTAAATAGTAAGATTAATACGAAGAATGTATTAATTTAGTAACGAAGAGATACTTTAAATAGTATGTATTATAATCAATACAAAATGTATTAATTTAGTAACGAAGAGATACTTTAAATAGTAAGATTAATACGAAGAATGTATTAATTTAGTAACGAAGAGATACTTTAAATAGTAAGATTAATACGAAGAATGTATTAATTTAGTAACGAAGAGATACTTTAAATAGTAAGATTAATACGAAGAATGTATTAATTTAGTAACGAAGAGATACTTTAAATAGTAAGATTAATACGAAGAATGTATTAATTTAGTAACGAAGAGATACTTTAAATAGTAAGATTAATACGAAGAATGTATTAATTTAGTAACGAAGAGATACTTTAAATAGTAAGATTAATACGAAGAATGTATTAATTTAGTAACGAAGAGATACTTTAAATAGTAAGATTAATACGAAGAATGTATTAATTTAGTAACGAAGAGATACTTTAAATAGTAAGATTAATACGAAGAATGTATTAATTTAGTAACGAAGAGATACTTTAAATAGTAAGATTAATACGAAGAATGTATTAATTTAGTAACGAAGAGATACTTTACATAGTAAGATTAATACGAAGAATGTATTAATTTAGTAACGAAGAGATACTTTAAATAGTATGTATTATAATCAATACAAAATGTATTAATTGAGTATAGAAATAAGTTGACAAGCATTTCAATACATAACATATAGTTCTAAAATCATAGAGCAAAGTATAGTAAGGTTTTATAAAAAAAAACACTTACAAGAAAGGAGAGTTTATGAACTCTAAGATCAAACTTTCGACGTACGAAGAACACGACTTCTGATTCAAATGAAATTCTTTCAAGGCTTGGACTTGTTTACTTAATAATTGAAGATTATTCCCAACCTAAATTGAGTATTATAACTAGAACTTTTGAAGATCTTTAGAGAGATTTGTTGATAACAACTTTTCTTGACGATTTTCGGCGCACTTTGAGATCAAAGCGACTTTGCTTATACTAGAACAATCAAGTGTTCTTTGAAACTTATAACAAGAAGGGGGAAGATGATTTTTAGACTTATAGAATGCTAAATTGAGAGAGAATGAAGTTTAAGGTGTGAGTTTTTATGATAACTTAAGCCTAGTATTTATAGTAAATAAAATGGAGTTAAATATAATAAAAATGATGTACATTCTTGACTTTGTAACCTCATGGACTAATTTGATGATCAAAATACAGCCATGAGTCACTCTAATATGTGGTAAATTGAAGTAGCAAAGTTGTAATGAAAGAGTGTGGTGTATGGAAGTTAAAAGTCTTGAAAACTTATCATGTAATTTCTTGGAATTTACTATATACAAGTTGACATTTTTACTATTCATGGGCTGAATTTTTATAAAATTTTCAAGTGAAATTTAAAATCATATTAAGGTGTCTTAACACTAGTTATTAGGTTCTAGGAAGTTTCAAGCCAATCCGAGAAAGAATCGATCGAAAAAGCAACGTTTTACATATATATCCATAAAAGTTTTGTCGGATGTCTATTAGTAACATTATTCAACTAATAAATCAAATATAGCTTGTGACAATTTCACGAGTATTCCTACTTTCCATAAAGTATGTCGGCTTCGTCCCATTAATGGAATTATTAGATAACCACCGACACTGTGCCACCGACACTGTTTACCGTACATTATACTTAAGGTTTTGTATATACGTTTTCCCTGTTACTACAGTTACTCAATCATTTTCTATAATATAATTTTTATAACACGTATGGGCCAATATCACGGTCTTGTAATCATGGGCTTAATTCTAGAAATCCAATTATGACATTATAACTGACCCAATTTACAGATAAACGAACACAATTAGACCCAAAGTTTTCGTTTATTAAAGTAGTTAATCAAATTACAAGTACAGCCAAACGGGTAAAAATCACGAATCTTACATTATGGGTTGATTTGGGTGTGTTTGGGTCGTGTTTAGTTTAGTTTGTACATGCTGGTGTGCCCAGATTTTTGGACCACCGTCTCGCACGCCCAGGACCACCGTTCCACACTGTGGCCTGGATTTGTGAGTTTCACCGTCTTGCACACCGTAAAACAGAGGTTTCCACCGTCTTGCCGTCGTAAAGCTTTTCTAGGCCACCGTCTGACACGGTGGAGCCACCGTCTGACACTGTGGCTTAGATTTTCAGATTTTCGTCTGTTTTGCGCATCAGTTTTCAAACGTCAATAACTTTTGAACCGTAAGTCCGTTTTAAACGTATGACCTACCGTTAGAATCGTATGAGAGTCTACTTTATCATGGTATAATCCTTATAACTTAAATCCACTGTCATTTCCAAAAATGACGTGATAAAGTGTCCTTGTTTATATTCGGTTGAACCAATAAGACACTTTAGGGTTGTGACGTAACCGAGTTGAGTCCCAAGTGTCCTCTAAGGTTGATTTGCTCTTCTAAAACCTAGATAGGGTTTGACATGTGATTTGTAATGTATATGTTTATAGGTGGTGAACGATAAGCGATCGTTGGACGTTTATAACTCGACTATAACTTGTATTTAGCTTGCATATCCAATCAAGGTGAGTTTCGTAAACCCTCCCTACTCAATTGAGATTCGGGCTGAAAAGTGTACATGTTTGTTTAACTGTTGATTGTTGATTTGATTGATTGTATGATTGAATTGTTGATATGGACATGTTAGCGCATTATTCATTATATAAGTCGCACCGTTAGCGCATTACTTATTATATAAGTCGCACCGTTAGCGCATTACTTATTATATAAGTCGCACCGTTAGCGCATTGTTAATTATTAACTATGTAAGCCGCACCGTTGTTGAATGTTATTGATTGTTATGGAACGTTATATGGAATCGTTGTTGTTGAACGTTGACTTGTATTGAATTGTGATAATGTGAAACCTTATAGGTTTTCCTTGGATGTGATTAGTTCTCCTAATCCTCACTTATTGTTAACGGTTGTTATCCGATACGGTTATTCCTTGTTAATTTTCCCTACGAACTCACCAACTTTATGTTGACGCTCTTTAGTACACTTTTCAGGTAATCAAGTTAATCAGAGACAGAATGGATGATTATATGTTTGCATTGCTAGGATTGGACTTGCTTTGGACTGTCTGGATCCATGATCCTTATTTCCCTTTAATGGGTTATGCTTAGGATCAACTACTATCGTTTGAACATTTTCTTTTAAGTATGGATTGAGTGTGTATTTTTGATGAATGTTGATTATTGTAATATATTTGAATGAGCTTGTGGATTGTTTCAATCTTATGAATGCATATAGTTTGACTCTACATAATTTCCATGTCATGCTGTGCTTTTCTAAGTGATACCCCATGATTCCGCCATGTTGGGGTGTTACATATACCGTTAGTTTCCAAGGCTGCTTCACATCGTCGTCGTTCATCACCCATACCCTGGCAGGCCACGTACCATGAGAAATGTATCGATGGATGCATAGACAATATTTGATAATCCCTAGTTTGTAGTGGCCAGATTTACGCATAACATCACCAGGAACATGGATTTCTTTAAACTTTTCAGTGGACAAATCAAAAGAAAGAATTATCCTGCTGTCATTCTGATACCAGTGAAGCTTTCCAGCGCATAGGGTACCAATGCATAGGGCACCAAATGTAGAGATTCTAGACTTAACATTCACTCCAATATCTTTCCAAACATTCGATTTCAATGTTAACATTTGAAAACTGCTTCTTTCCATATTCCCTACTATAACCTTGTAATCATCTGTTGATGAATCATAACCCATACCCCAACATCGTTCTGATAATTTATTATAAATCCATGGAAGCTTGGGGCTTTTCAGTGTTTTTACCTCTCTGGTTGACGGATTGGCTACCAAAACTTCTTAACGAGTATCACTGATTTGAAGGATGCATACAAGACCATTACAAGAACCAACAAGATAATAATGTGCGGATGTGCTAGTTCGATAATCGTTCATAAAGATCTTTCTATGTGGTCCAATTGCATTACTAACCTTGAGTTGGGTTTTAACGAAACCAGGACTCGAGATGAAAGAATGCCAGGACTTGCAAACGCACTTGCATATGATCAGAGTCTTCACGTCCAGTCTTGCGAATATCTGCTCATGGATGTCATCCGTAAGCTCTTCCATTGCAAGTACGTCGCAACAACGCTAATTCGTAGGGTTGTTAATCCTCCAAATCTCGCGATCTCTAAATATAGCTAGGGTTCTATGTATATATATATATGAAATTCTAGAATTTCAGTTTTAATATTTGGGTACATTCAATTTTGGTGTTTGCTAATTATAATCCTTATAACTTCGGTGTTATATATGCAAAATCGATCTAATGCGTGTTATCATTAAGGATTCATGTTTTATCTTAATATCCGTAAATTGTTGTACCAAAAAATTATTTAGTTAGTCTTAAAATTTCGCCTCCATTCATTAAAGAGTTGACTCGATATACGTTTGATGATTTTTTAATTTAATTTTTTGTGGTATTTACACATATGCAAATGTTATATACCTTACACATGTGAAAATAAAATTTAAAAAAAAAAGGTCGTAAATAGTATATCGAATCACCTTTATAATGAAAGAGGGTGGAATATTGAGAACACGTACTCATATTATTTTTATCATTTATCAATGTACGGTATTTTTTAATAAAACATTTTAAATAAATTAAATGATTTTTTATGATTTTGCAAAAGAAAAAAAATATGTGGTTCAGAATGATTATCGAATTTTTTAAAGGATTTTTAAATAACCTTTCGTATATTATATTATTATATATAAATTATTATAACTCCAATATATATATTTATTAGTTTACCGTCAATAATTAATTATCTTCATTCATAAAGTTAGAAGGACTTTCCTGTTAAAAGAAAAATTTTATATAAAAAGCAGTTTCATAATTACTTAAGTATCTCTAAATATATATAAAAAATAAACCTTAATTTATAATTGGAGAAGTATGTACCTTAGATGAAGTTCAACTTTTAATTAGAGCCATTAGATCAAATGATGATGTCATATACCTTATTTAACTTTTTTAGATTTAATTTTATTTAATAAATTTAAATTATTATTATTTCTTATTTAAGTTTGTAGACATTATTAATTAATGTTTTTAATGATAATTATGGAAACTAATATTTTTATATTTTACGTCATTTTATATCTTTAAAATTTATTTTTAATTTTTTTACAATAAATTTTTATTTTTAATGTAATACGTTTTTATTAAATTATATTTTTGTATAAGATTTTTATCATATAACGAATAAAATTTTGGTTATAAGGATTTTTGTATAGGATTTTTATCATATAACGTTTTTATTAAATCAATGTTTTGAAAACCGGACCGGATGTTAAACCGGCCTTCTTAATAAAGAGCTAAAAAACCAATATGGAGTCTATAGTAAAACTATCACGATTATATATCAAAAAAATAATTGTATGAAAGTTGCAATGATATTATGCATAATGTTAACATAGCTTAACACAACATGCGATATATAGATTGATAATTAAGTTGCTTAGTAATTTTAGTTTATAACTAAATTATCTGAGCAAAATGTTAAAGTACAAGTACAATGACAATGCAGACATATCCAGATGAATGAAAGACATCCAAAGAAACGAAAACCTTACTTAGCGAGACCTTTAATAGATGATGTATCCATTTTCCAAGTGTCTGGTTACTGTTAACCGGAATCTAAACGACGATTAATGTAAGTACATGTTTTGTAGTGGTTTAACTCTTACCTGGTTAAGGTCATTAATTATATATGTTTCCCGCGTATTACGCGGGTAATAATCTAGTTAATGTTCTAATGCATGGGTTTGTCAAAATGCCATTGAAATTAGCTTGTTTGATAATGCAGTTTGACTCAATCACTGAATCTTTTTTAATTAGAGGAATTAGTATAAGTAAAAACCACTTATCAGGTGTCCATTATCAGGTCTACACAACGCTAAAAATCCTTGGATGGTTTGATCTAACGAAATTAATGAGAACCAAATTCTGTACTCGATCATTAACAAATATCTTTCTGCAAACTCAGTGTTTAATGTTTCTTGCCTGGGATCATAGTCTTTTAAGTCTACTATACCAGATGTCGGGATTGGTTTTTTGGTGCAATGACTTTCAAATGTTACTGATGCGATCAGCCACAGAATGTACTTAGCTAGAAGTTTATGGCCAGGAAGAAGCTAGTATCGTGTGTTTAGTACAAGGTTGTCTAGTTATAAATTTCTAAACTCCAACTCATGTTAGAGAGGTAGATATGTTCTACTTCCCGCTTCCGTTTTGCCTTTCGGTTCTAAAAGTAGGAGACCAAACTGATCTTGATATGTTTTGCCATGTTTTGTGACCTGATTTATAGACTTATTTTAGTTTAAATAGTTGCAGGCTTTAGCGCTACTTTAATATGGATGAATCATAACCAAATCACGAAACAACCAATACCAAAAAAACCCAAAGAGATCTAAATTAAGTAGTACCAAACAGGTTTTAACAAAACTTTAAAAAATGCAGCAGACACCCTGGTACTAAATTCTTAATTCCAATGATATCAATGTTCTGTCATCTTGACATCAAACTTCAGCACACATGCCATGACCCAATGGTTTTCCACAAATAACTATAAATTCAAACTGGGACGAGTAATTAAGCGCCCTATATATGTTTTGTGTAAATCATCCAACCCAAGTAACAAACGACATTAATACCAAACTGTTGAAATCCATCAAATGCAACTTATTGAAAATATCAATCCGCGACGCAAAAAAAACAAACAAACTATATGTAACACCCCAACAAGGCGGAATCATGGGGTATCACTTAGAAAAGCACAGCACGACATGTAAATTATGTAGAGTCAAACTATATGCATTCATAGGATTGAAACAATCCACAAACTCACTCAAATGTATAGAATAATCAACATCAATCAAAGATACACACTCAATCAATATTAAATAGAAATGTTTAAATGATAGTAGTTGATCCTAAGCATAACCCATTAAAGGGAAATAAGGATCACGGATCCAGAAAGTCCAAAGCAAGTCCATTCTTAGCAATGCAAACACAATATCATCCATTTTGTCTCTGATTAACCTGATTACCTGAAAAGTGTACTAAAATGCGTCAACATAAAGTTGGTGAGTTCGTAGGGACAAGTAATAGGAATCAAGTGTATCGGGATAACAACCGTTAACGATAAGCGAGGATTAGAATACCTAATCACATTCCAAGGAAAACCCTAAAAGGTTTCACGTTAGCACAAATCAATACAGTCGATATTTCAATTACAATATCATTATACATAAACTGTTACGCCTTACTTGTCAAACAATGCGCCATTTAACCGTTACGACTTATATGATAAACAATGCGCCATTAAACCGTTAACCCGTTACGACTTACATGATAAACAATGCGCCATTAAACCACAAGTAATCACATCAACAATCAACAAATAGACAATTAACATCTCGTTCCATATCATGACAAAGTGAATCAACCGACAATCGTTTAACAACAAGTATTCATAAACGAAAGCATAATTAACCGAGCAACAAGTCAATACGTTAAATCAAACAATCAATCAAACATACATGTACACTTTTCAGCCTGAATCTCAATTGAGTAGGGAGGGTTTACGAAACTCACCTGGAAGTAAAGCAATTCCAAGTACTTGTACAAGTACACGCACGAATAAGTTCACAGTGATTCAACGTTCAAGCTTTTCCAACCTAAGATAATCAAATATATTTTCTTAAGCTATGCTCTCTTTTGAGAGGATTTTTAGTGTAGATGCAAAGTGTTTCAAGACATATCCTTTTTACAACATCTAATACTATAAGAGTGTTTATGAATTTTTATAGATTTTTCTAATATTCCCATTTCTTTCAAAAGGTCACTTTTCTGGGCAAAACCAAAAGAAACTTAATTCTTATCAAATTTGAGGGACACATAGAGGTTTCTAAAAATATAAAATTTATCTCCTAGATCGTTCAAATGAATTTTCTAGGATTTTTGCAAGATGACTGAAATTTCAGTCTTAACAACCCCTTGTTTTTGAATATAATTTCGACTTTGCATTTGTTTCATAACTTAACACTTTCCAAGACTTTAATAAGGATATAAATGAACATTTTGGTGGTATAAAGGCAGACCACAAACCCTATTGGGTATTTGATTATTAAAAGTTATGTAAACGACTCCAAAACGACGTTTTCGGTACATAAATCAATCTTTCAACTTAACCACCCAACCTTTAGCCCATCCCATATCAAAGTATACTGGAAAAGACTTAATCAAACATATAGAAATATTACCCCACAGTAATCTAAGGTATAGAAGTATTTCAAGACAATACAACTTCTAAAAGATCAATTTCTTAGACTCCAAACTCTTTGAACCCAACTTGGAACTTCAAGTAATGATCCTAAGACTTCTTGAACTTATTATTCTGATTGTTTTGATGTTAAGAATGTGATAGAGAGAGGAGAAGGCTGAGATATGCAAAAGAATGAGTAATGCTTGCCTTTTATAGCCCATTTGCCAACCAAGGGTCAAAGAACACACACCTTGACTATTAGGTGTTCAATCATGTTCTTTACAACTAATCCATGTGTAATGGCTGGATCATTGGCATTAGGACAAGCTAGAAACCAGTAGCAATTTGTTTATTGAATGATTTATAGCTACAATCCAAGTCTTTGTTAGTTTAAGTTAGGTTTATGTCTAGAACACAAGCCTTGACTTGACTATTTGACTTAGTTGACTCTAGACTTTGATTTTTGATTTGTATTTGTGTAATTATTTATAGTAACTAGTTAATGTAAGTATATTTACTTTTATCTATGTGGTCATAAATCAATTACATGTATTTATATATTTATTAGTTAGCTAATTTAAGTACACAATTGCATATTTATTTTATAGTAATTGTACAATATATCTAGCTAGTTAATTGATTCCGAAATTAATAACACAAACAAAAATAATCACGGGCGTACAACTTTTATAATAAATCATTTCATATAATATAAAGGTTGTGTCGGTTTTTGTCCTATTAGTACCATTATTAGTTATCCGCCGACACTGTTTGAAACTGTACATTATTGTGAGTCCCTCGATAGCTACTGATCCTCTCGAGATCGTCTATTATTATGTCGTGAGTGCGGAATCCTCACGAGATAACTAGTTTGATTAGTTATCGTATATATTGCTAATTATATCAATATAATCGGCCTTATGTGATCTATCTTCGTTTTCTATAAGCTAGAAACGAACTTAGTCGCCTTTGGTGTGTGAGATATGAACCAGATCTCAATTTAGGGTTTCCATTCATTTATATATGTTTCTGATCGATATTGGGCCTGCTGGGCTTTGTTCTTACGAACTTAGCAGTCCAGCCCATATAACGAAGATTATCTTCGTTAGTTCCTAACGAAGGTTATCTTCGTTAGTACTAAATACCATCAACATCTATACTTAGTTATTTTCCAAGTACTTTCATGTACAAGAAACCTAACATATATTATGTTTGTACTTGTATAACATACATAACAAACATCATATATAAACATATATATAACAACAAAACATGTAATCGATCATTACTAAAACACGAAGTCCATAATCTATCAATTACATATAAATGAATAAGACATAATCAAATCTAAGTTGCTATTGTCACATCAACATGCATAAACAATTATACTAAGACTTTTTAACATGGGTCTAATCACAGTAGCCCAATCAAGATATAGAATTCATTCTTATATTTCATTTGGCCCAATCACATGAACAGAATGTGAGCAAAATCATATCGGTAATATAAATTCCATACAAAATATAGTCACAATA
>CM067168.1:47614130-47654092 GCA_034093135.1 Erigeron breviscapus
CTTGTTTGACAAAACACCGTGGAAAAACGACCGTTTCAAAAAAAATTTCCTCCCTTGCTTAACTGAGAAATCATAGTTCAAAGTGAGTAAATAGCAGTTACAAACACAGCAATCGATCATTAATTATTTACTATGAAGGAAGAAACAACCATCATTAATGGGGCACTACAGAGAACTTAATTAAGACACTGCGATTAATATACGTTTCTTATGAAGCTTTTTCGCTATACATATGAGAAACGCTTGCAAATTTAGAGGATATATGGAACTAGGCCAGAAGTTACAATGACAGTCAGTCATAAAAGGTGCGTAGTGAATTACTAGATGCACTATAACTCATACGCCTCTTTCAGTTATCACTGTGGTGAAGGGAGTATTGATCGGGTTCCCACAACACAAAACTTCAACAACACACTTGTATCCAACCGATACAAGGGACTTACATGCTGTGTGTGCTGACTTATTACAGGCTTATATGGGCCACATATGAAACGTGATTCAGAGAATAGGATGTTTGCCGCTCAAATGTATTTTGAGAATCACAAATTGAATGCCTAAGATCTTTAGGTTTAAGAAAATTTACTTTTATATGGATAGTTAAATGATCATAGCAATCAAGTGCTGGCTTTACACCATTTGTGTATCACATAAATCAGCTGGGCACAAGATGTCTCTTTCTAACTTTACTATAAGATCAATGTGCAATTAAAAGAAAATTACTGTAGGAATTAGGGACAAGAAATTTGATAGAATAACTCAATCCATAGCAGTCAATACTTTACTAAGAGGGTGTTTAGGATTACGTTATGAAGTGATTATTTGATTATTACGTTTGTAAAATACAAATAATCTAAAAAGGTGTTTGTATGAAAAAAAGATTATCTGCTATGAGAACGCAGTTTTGGAGAAGCATGTATTTTGAAAACGCAAAATTTGTTTTATAAATGCAATACCAAACACCCCTTCAATGATAAAGAAAAAAACAGGACATTGAAGTAACGTCATTATTAATGATCAGTTAAGACTTCTCACCGTGTTCTATGTCTGCGCGCCTATTTTCCTTGGGTCTCCCATCAGCATAAGGAGATATAAGGCTCGGTACAAAAAGAGGCGAATTAAAATAGCTCCCATAATTGGACAAAAAAACATCATCTGTATCAGTACTACTCTTGTTTGGGAGGCAATTCAAGACTTGTACAATCTGATCTTCTATCGCATAATCATATGCCGTCATCAGTTCCCAAGGCTGCTTCACATCATTGTTGTTCATAACCCATATTTTACTGGGAGGCCAGACACCATATCCATTATCAATGATGCATAGACATTCTTTGATAACCCCTAATCTGTAGTCGCCAGAATTATATATAAAATCATGAGGTTCGGGGATTTGTTTAAACTTCTGGGTGGATAAATCAAAAGAAAGAATTCCCCAGCGTTCATCCAGATAACCCACAAACCAGTGAAGCTTTCCGGTGCACAATATACCAATGCTAGTATCTATATACTTGCAATTCACTTTTCCAATATGTATCCAAACATTGGATCTCAAAGTTAACATTTGAAAGCATATCTGATGGCTGCTGCTTTCCAAATACCCTACTATAACCTTGTAATCTTCGGTTGATGAATCATAACCAAAACCCCAACATAATTGTGTTGGTTTAAAAACCCATGGAAACTTGGGGATTTTCAGTGTTTTTACCTCTCTGGTTGACGGATTGGCTACCAAAACTTCATTAGAGGTTTTAGAGATGCATACAAAACCATTACAAGAACCAAAAAGATAATAAAAACGATCTACGCCTCCTCCATAATAATATATGTATGGTGTGTGAGTTCGATTCAGAACGATCCTTCTATGTCGTCCAATGGCATTATTAGTGCAGTCATTGTTGCAACTAATCTTGAGTTGGGTTTTAACAAAACGAGGACTCGAGATCAAAGAATGCCAGGACTTGCAAACACACTTGCATATGATCAGAGTCTTCACGTCCAGTCTTTCGAGTATCTGCTCATGGATGTCAGGGGGGATCGAACAGCCATAGACTTCAACAACCCTAAATCTCTCGATTATAGGGTTCTATATATATAAAGATGAAAATCTAGAATTTCAATTCTAATAGTAGGTATATTCAATTTTGGTGTTTGCTAATTATAGCACTTATAACTTGGGTTTTATATGCAAAATCTAATGCGTGTTATAATTATAGGGGGAAAGACTTAACAAAAAAAAATACAGAAAGCCCTTTTTTTAAGTTCCTCCCAAAAACATGGCTTATATAAATCTTAAACGTTTATAAATTTACAGTACACAAAGGTCTTAGCTTCAAACCTAAACATGAGATACTTTAATAAAATATTAGATGTTAATTACAGATTAGACTTTGTTGGTAAAAAAAACAATTTATTAGTACAAAAAAGTGAAGATGAAATTATGATTTATTTCTCAATTTCTAGTATTTATGTTCTTTTCAAATATTAGTTATTAGAAGCATCATAACTCATCATTTTGTATTTGGCAGCGTTTTTTTATATGCCTATTATGATTAAGGCATCATAAAAAGCAAATTTTGATGATTCCATTGAAATTCATTATATCTTGGTGCATACCACCTGTTTGTCAAAATGTCACTGATTTTAGTCTGTTTAATACTGCAGTTTAACTCAAGCATTGGTTCTTTACACGAATCATCGTCATCTAAGTATAAGTAAAAACCACTTATCAGGTGTCCATTATCAGGTCTAGTATAAGTAAAACCTCTTGGATGGTTTGAATTACGAATTTAATGAGAACCTTAATCTGCACTCATTGACAGATATCTTTTTGCGAACTCAGTGTCTAATGTTTCTCGGGATCATAGTTTTCTAAGTCTACTATAGCTATACCTGATGTCAGGATTGGTGTTGTGGTGTTTATGATCTTAGTTTTAGTTTGCTTATTAGTAGAGGGGACCTTTGAGAACTCAATTTTGTTTGTTTACTTATAGGTCCAACTGATTAGGATATTTTCAAAAAAAATTAAGATATTATTGAAGAGTGATTTTTGAAAATCATGTATTAATGTAAACATTCATTAGAGTTGTAAAACAATCAATGGTTTTTCAGTTCAAATATTTTACTTAAACTTCAATTAGGATATTCGATAAGACGTGATGGTGGTAGTCTTTGCCAACCACTGACTTTGTTATTCATTGGTATAACTAGCATGGTACCCGCGCAATGTAGCGGTGTTCGTGGCGGCGACGATGTGGTGGTGAGACGACTGTTGGTGTGGGGTCGAGTGTGTAGATAATTGATGTAAAAGTAATTGATGTAAAGGTTAATTGAAATATTTTAAAAGATAAGGACTAATAGTGTAATATAATCATTAAGGGTATTTTAGACATTTTCCCTGTAACTTTCAACATGGGCTATTCTTTTTATAATATAGTATAGAAGTATAGATATGAATAATAACTTTTCACAAGAAACTATATGGATTATAATTTAAATATTGAACCAGATATGATTTAGATCAAGTGAGTTCTTTTTATCCATAATTATTGTTTATCTTGTAAGAATATTTTTGTTTAAGTTAGGGCTTTGTTTTTTAACCATTAAGTGACTGAATTGATAAGTCAATCAGATTATTTTTTTGTATTAAGTCACAAAAACAAACACTTTTGATGACTTAAAGGATTAAGTATTTTTTATTAAGTCACGACTTTTTTATTAAGTCATTAAACAAACACCACCTTATAATTAAATTATTAAATTTGAAAAGAGCTTTTTTTTGTACCGTTTATATGTTTAGGTGGGATCTAGGAGTGTTATGTCGCTCTTATGTGGTTGTCGCATGTTGCGAGGTCGTTGTACTATGTCATTCTATCATCCAGATAGAGTGCCTGAACTTTATTTTCTCTTTTAATATATGAACCAGGGGTGACGGCCTTTACCGAAAAAAAAAAAAATTATTATGTACAAGATTATATGTCTAGACTTAAATGTATTGACTTTGACTAGTAGTTTTATAAAAGGCGAAAATACATACATAAATAGCCCTAAATAATGAAACTTTGACATCCTAATTTTATCCTCACTCTCCCACCTTCAGTTTTTGGGGTTTTTTTTTCCTTCAGCAGCAATATCCTCGAAACCCTAACCCTCTTCACATGGAGTTCGGTGCCAGAAAACGTGGCCGTCCGGCTACCGGAATTAACGGAAACGCCGGATTTAAGAAATCCAAGCAAGGTTAGCATTCTATCTTTCTGTTTTTTAATTATATTATATATATTTATTATATAATAAACATTATTAAAATAAGAACGGTGAGAACACTTAAAAACATCATTTTGATGCATTAAAAGTGCATAAAACTAACATAGTGCATAACTAATTATCATTATTTAAGTGTTTAACAACACATTGATCCGTCAAAATCGAAAAAATCACGTTTTTTGTTTTGTGCATCCATCTTGGATGCATATTCATCAAAATGATGCATCCAACAAAAAACGTGATTTTTTTGATTTTGACGGATCAATGTGTTGTTAAACACTTAAATAATGATAATTAGTTATGCACTATGTTAGTTTTATGAACTTTTAATGCATCAAAATGTAGTTTTTAAGTGTTCTCACCGTGTTCTTATTTTAAGACTGTTCTTATTTGATTGCCCTTATATATATATATATAGAGTATTTAAATTTTTTCACAATTATATTATATATATTTATTCTAGATCTAGGGTTTCAATTCCGTTTTTGATGCTTCTAGATTCCTTTTTTCCCTTAGATTTTTTGTGTTTAATGTCTGTTTAATTCTCATACAGCTGCTCGATTTAGCCATGAGTATATATATTAATATTGTTAATTATATGTATATATACAATATCTATATGCATATATCTATATTTAGAAACACACACATATACATATATTTTAATGTGCACAAATATGTTTGTGTGTGTGTGTGTGTGTATATATATATATATATTATAAGTGTATAACTTCAGAAGGTAGGGTTAGAAGAAACAATGTGTAAGGTGGGGAGAATTGATGATAAGGCTATTTGTAAATGTAATTACTCAAAGTTTTAACTGAAATAAAATAAATTAATGTGATGTAACAGACACGGAATCGTTTCAATCTGGTTTAGGAAGCAAATCGAAGCCATGCACAAAGTTTTTCAGGTTAAAATTCCAACTCGACTTAAATCAATATTGTAAATTTAATTATTTATATATATTTTTTAATGTAATGTTTTTGAAAGCAATATGAATATGTTCATATTAGAAGATAGTTTGAGTTAAAAGATATATTATATATGTATATGGACTAATGACTGTGAGAATCGAAAGTTTTGATACAGGTAATATTCTTCATATAATCAAGATGACAACCTTGATAACAAGGGGTACAGAACAGAACTACTATAGTAATGGTTGTTTCATGAAAGAACTTTGAACACAAACGTTTTTCTTTCATAATCATACCGGTTATGGTCATTTTACAGGAATATGTTTTTTCCCCTTATGGCAGTGCCGTTTGATAAATAAAATTACACGGTATATAGAGCACATAAAGCAAAATATGCATGACATGCAGGTTTTGTTACTTTTGAGTATTGTAGATAAGCCTACATTTTTACTATAAACACTGTGGTGCTTTTTGTTTTGACATTCTTCTTTTCAGAAAGACATCTTTGCAGGCACTTGTGCTAGCAAAGATGCAATACTTCTGTTTTCTATTTTTTTTTACTCTACTTTGCTGATTTAAATAGTAGTAAAGAAAACATTCTTTTGATGTCTTTCTGGAGATTCTTACGATGCTGAACAAGTTACTAGTATATATTTTTATCTGCGTATTTACTGATATAAGTTTAAACCAACATTTCAAAAAACATTGCACAAATATCACACGAGTATGATATGTTATTTTTTAGCTTGATTTATCCACAGGGGTTAAGAACAGCTTTACTGAAAACATATTCAAATGGTTGTATCTTAATTGTATTGAAGATCTGTGGAAAAAAATATATCTGTGTCCACAAAAATATTTGTTAATGATAGAAAATGTTTTGCTGCCTTCTTAACTTTGACACAATCTTTTCCATCTCATTTGTTGGTGTTATGTGCAGCACTTCTGGTTGCCCATTTGGAGAGGGATGTCATTTCTCGCATTATGTTCCTGGAGGGATAAAAGCTATTTCTCAAATGACTGGTAGCAACCCAGCACTACCTCCAACCGTCAGAAACTCTGTAGTTCCACCACCTTCGTATCCAGATGGTTCATCTCCACCTGTTGTTAAAAGCCGCTTGTGCAGCAAATACAACACCGCTGAAGGATGTCGATTTGAAGACAAATGTCACTACGCCCATGGAGAATGGGAACTGGGAAAGCCTACAGTTCCATCTCAACATCCAGATCCACGTGCTATGGGACCTGCACCTGGAAACAGATTTGCTAGTGGTGCCCCTAGGATGGATTATAATTCAGAAGCCAACCAGCCCGCTCCCGGTGGGTTTGGATCCTCAACGACATCCAAGATCAGCGTCAATGCTGCACTTGCTGGGCCAATCATTGGTAAAAATGGTATCCACTCTAAGCAAATTTGTCGTACAACTGGAGTTAAGCTTCATATAAGAGACCATGAGTCTGACACAAACCTAAAGAACATTGAGTGTTAGAAAAAAGAAGAAATCACGGGATCAAAATAAACGTCATCACTTCCCTCGTTAAAAGATCTCAACTTGGACAACAAGAAAAGCATTTATTTGTTTCCTTATTTAGCTTACAAATTATCTTATAATTAGGGACGTAGCTCAATGTAAGAATTATCACAATAAAACACAATGTAGTCCTCTGGTTTAGTTGTTCTCTTTAAAGGCTATTCAAAGCCTTATTATCTTCTATCTAATAATAATAATTCTTCTATATTTTCTATATCAATTGTTAACATGGTATCAGAGCCACAAAACCTAATAAACAATTATCATCAAAAAAAAGGAACATCATAATATCTATCGAATAAAAATAAAGAGGGTTAATTTTAGTTGGGGTGTCGGTCGATTCGTGAGCAGCCGCAAAAAAAATCAAAAGCCAAAAGCTTATGGTTGGTTGTTGAGGATTAATTTTTTAAAGTTGTACGTGAGGGTGGATTGCACAATTATTTTTTAGCAGCCATTCACATTCTTTGGCAGCCACAATCATCATCATTAATAAGCAGGTGACATTAATAAGTTGGTCACAATAATTAGGAGGTGGTGTCGTGGGGTTTTGCGGCCGAACGAAGAAGAGAAAAAGAAAAGTGACAGTCGCAACTTTGGAAGAGATCGAACAGCCATAGAGTACTTCAACAACCGAACTCATCCTCGAGAAAAAGCCGGGTTCTGATTTGAATCCGCAAGAAAAACAAACACTCCAACTTGAGGGGGAGTGTTAGAAAAGTAAGAAATATATCTGTATTTTTTTTTAGGGAGAGATATAGGTATATAAAGAAGTGAAGGCGGTAGCCCAAACCTAAATCTACCATGTCTGAAGAAGGCGGTAGATCAAACCAAAACTACCATGTCTGAAAAAGGCGGTAATCCAAACCAAAAGCTACCATGTCTGAAGACGGCAACTCAAAAGAAACGACTGCCATGTCTAAAGGCGGCAGCTCAAATCAAAGTTACCATGTCTGAAGAAGGCGGTAACCCAAACCAAAATCTACCATGTCTGAAGAAGACGGTAGCCCAAATCAAAAACTACCATGTCTGAAGAAGGCGGTAGCTCAAATAAAAAACTACCATGTCTGAAGAAGGCGGTAGTCCAAATCCAAACTCAAAACCAATCCAAGTTGAATATTGAAAATCCCACTATTCAACTTGAGGGAGAGTGTTAGAAAAAAGAAGAAATCACGGGATCAAAATAAACGTCATCACTTCCCTCGTTAAAAGATCTCAACTTGGACAACAAGAAAAGCATTTATTTGTTTCCTTATTTAGCTTACAAATTATCTTATAATTAGGGACGTAGCTCAATGTAAGAATTATCACAATAAAACACAATGTAGTCCTCTGGTTTAGTTGTTCTCTTTAAAGGCTATTCAAAGCCTTATTATCTTCTATCTAATAATAATAATTCTTGTATTCTTCTATATCAATTGTTAACATGAGCTTGAGGGTACGTTCGACCAGGTCAAGCAAGCATATCAGATGGTTCGGGAGCTTATAGTGAACTTAAGTGCATCTTCTGGACCACCACCACCACAAAAGGGCTCTGGGAAGCCTGGTGGTCCTGCAGGGAACTTCAAGACCAAGCTATGTGAAAATTTCACGAAAGGCAACTGTACGTTCGGTGACAGGTGCCATTTTGCTCATGGTGCAGAAGAGTTGCGCAGTTCAGGTGCTTGAGTTATTGATTTTTGAACCTCTTGTGTGTTTGCTTTGTGCCTGACATGTTTTAGAATATGAGATGTTGAGGATGGTTGGATAGTCATCACTCATTAAGCTGTTTGCTACTAAGAGTTAACTAGGTTTTTCTTTCTCCATGTCGGTATTAGAAAGTTGTTCTAATTTAATTTAGCCTTTCGTTATTGTAGTTGTATTTGTTTTGCAAGTATTTCAGTAATGGGTTGAGGACGTAAAACATATGGTGCATTGACAATTTGTGATAAAAAAAACTACTAAAACGGGATTAGAATCCTCTAAAGTCAATCTAATTTTATAGTTAAAGTTGGATCAACTTTTAACCATTGAATTAAAGTTGGATCAACTTTCAACCCCACCAATTCAATTTAGATCAACAGTAAAAAAACACTACTAAAACGATACTAGAATCAAACCATAGACGAGAGCAGCTGAAACTATCTGCAGAATATATAAATTTTTTTGTTGTTGGTAAATTAACATCTAAAAAGATTAAATTAAACAGCTATAAGTTGTCCACTTTGAGAGAGTAAGGTAGCAGTTCGTGTGGTAATCGGGCTTGTCATGTTTGCAGGCTTATTTTCTCAAATTCAACCCGACCAATTCAATTTAAAGTTTTGAATATTAACTGGGCCATCTAATTAGTGGGTTGGTTGACATGTAATGAGAGCTGAAATATCACATGATAAATTATCAAGGCATAAGAATAAGCAACTATTAGTTTCTTAAAGATTATCAATATATATAAGAGTGAATGTAACAAATCATTAAATGCTTTTAATATTGGATACTGTTATCTATACACGTTTAATCTCTATTTTTAAACGGGTCGGCCGGTCAGGGTAGGAAATTGGTAAGCTCCACTCAAACCATACTATGCCAACAGTGTCCAACGATTTAGGCCCCAATTTAAATCCATCTAATTTGATATTGGGTCGGCATCAGTGAGAGTTTGTCACCTCTAGGAAAATGTTGGTTCAGTTATCATCGTTTGTCACTTCTTGGTGTAGGTGTTAAGTTTGTGACTCCTTTACTTTTATTACATTTAAGTTTCATTATAACTGGCGCAATATCTATCTATTATGTGTGTGTGAATGGTAATTAATCTCGATTACCACAGTATCACACTCATCTTCATATCGGCATGATAAGATCACAAATTGTAACACCCCAAGCCGAGGCTCGAATATCACGGAAATCATATAGCACAAGGTGGATTAATGTAGAACATGAACTAAATGCAAATAAAGGATTCAGTGAATCCATACAATAAAAGAAACAAGTATCAAAATATAACAGAAGCAAGTAATCGTCAAAGTTTACAAAACGACATCAAAAGAAGGCTAACAATCCTATGTACAATGCAACAGAAGGTAAATGGATCCTTGATCCATATAAGTCCAGTCCGGGTTCGACAGCAAGCAAACAAATCAAACTCCACGTCCTGGATAACCTGGTTACCTGAAAAGTGTACTAAGCATAGTCAACACAAGGTTGGTGAGTTCGCAGTAATGGTCCATAAGAAACCATCGTCAATAATCATAATATACGAGTAGAAGCAAAACATGACTTACAGTGAGCCTCTATGAACAACACAACAACATCCACCACAAGATTACACACAACAAATAAAACGCGAAATAAACATTATACTCAAGTAACGTACATAACATCAACTCAAAACAGGTATCATATCCTCTTCAGTGGGATTTATAAACATCATATCCTCTTCAGTGGGATTTATAAACATCATATCCTCTTCAGTGGGATTTATAAAACTCATATCCTCTTCAGTGGGATTTATACACATCATATCCTCTTCAGTGGGATTTATAAACATCATATCCTCTTCAGTGGGATTTATAAACATCATATCCTCTTCAGTGGGATAGATACACAACCTAAGTCATATCCTCTTCAGTGGGATTTATTAACATCATATCCTCTTCAGTGGGATAGATACACCACATAAGCTCACATCCTCTTCAGTGGGATTCATACGATACATATGCATCAAACATCCAACTAAAGTAAACTATACGTTCATACACTTAGGAGGATTCTACTTTCTTCGAATCCTAGATGCTTATATATAGGGTCACCCGCAGCCTTCCCACCACATCTAGAACCCAATGAAGGCATAACCGACTTCCATGTATGCGCGTCTATCCTAGCAGTAATAATAATAATAACAAATAACCATGATAATAATATATCACAATCCTTCACTAAGATCAATTAACGTAACCGATAACCCGTTATTTCATCTCTCAGTCAATCATTCAATTGTCAAACATTAATTCATAAGTTCGTCAATACAACGATAAAGGTAGGCTTGAGTGCGTATCACACAAATCAAGTATAACGAGACGTACATGTTCATTCCAACCATAATTCCTGAATTTATCGCTTTCTCTAAACAATGCGTACATATACTTTGGAGGATTTTACTTTCATCAAGTTCTAGATGCTTATGTATAGGGTCACCCGCAGCCTTCCCACCACATCTAAGACTCTTTGAAAGTAAAACCGACCTCCATATATGTACTTCTACCCTAATACATTACAATAACACAAACACATTCGTAAACCATCGCACAATCAATCAAAACTATCTGTCAATCAACAATCAATCAGAAATTAACTAGACAGTCAATCAAATCAACCAAACAATTCAACAAACACGTATATGTACACTTTTCAGCCCGAATCTCTATTGAGTAGGGAGCTACGAAACTCACCTGATCGGCAAAGAAGTTAAATTTGATATAAAGTCAAGTTACTGTTGTTCAATGATCACTTCACGTCCAACACCTAAATATCGATCATATACATTCATATCAACACACATAAGCACATATACGTAGTTATTAAATATTCGGCAAAACCCTAATTAGGTTTCCAAAGTGCTTCTCGACGTTAAACGACTTCTAAGACTCTCAATCAATGTTATATAAGATAAGAAGTAATTAGATTAAGGCTCGACGCGTAAAAAGGTCCAGAAAGTCAAACTAGGTCAAACAAGGAAATTTCCAGAAAACAAAGGCCGTAACCTACGGCCCTCAGGGGCGTAAGGTACGGTGGTCAACAATACAACTGGCGTAGCTTACGGCCCAAAGGAGCGTAAGCTACGGCCCTCTAGAAAAGTCATTTTTGGCGTAAAGGTTGGCGTAAACAGTTAGATTTTGGCGTAAGGTCCATTTTGAAGATAGGGATAGGCGTAAGCTACGGCCAAACTGGCGTAACCTACGCCCAAGAAAATAGACCTGGCGTAAGCTACGCCCCAAAGGGCCGTAACTTACGCCCAAGCAAAAATGCACTAGCGTAACCTACGCCCCATAGGGCCGTAGGTTACGCCCCCTACTGGGCAACCCACGAACAGCAGCAGCAGTTTAGTGCAGAAAAATAAACCAAAACCCCTAAATTCGACCCAAATCGATTCACAACGACTTGTAACCCATTTTGAAGCATAACTAAACATCAATAACCATAAATACACATAACCCAACCCACAAATTCGACCAAAACATCACAATCGCTTCCAAATCACCCAAACCCTAATTTAACCCTAATTTGACCCAAAATTAGATTTAAGCCGATTTAGGACTTGTAAATGTTCAAGATGACTAGAAATGCATAAACAAACATAAGTAGGTATAAATGGGATGAATTTGACTTACCAAAACTTCTCTTTGAGCTAGAACCCGAATTTAGGTCAAAATGGATAAAAATGCAAGAACTTGGCTTTTGATTCTCCAATATGAAGCAAACGAGATGAAGATGGCTATGATTCTTATGTTATAACAGTTCCAATCACTAAATTGATGCAAGAAATGGGATGAAGATTGAAATGGTTCTTTTACTTGAGAGAAAAAGAGAAAGATAGAAAGATAGATAAGAGAAAGAAGGGAGGAGGAAAGGATAAGGGGGGGATTGGGTCTTGGGTGGCTGGTGGGTCTTGGACTACCCACGGGCCGACCCGCTTCTCTTCTCAAGCCAAGTTACAATCGTTACACAATTAAACGCCGATCAACACATATTATCGACCCGAATATACCACATTGTCATTTAATTCACAAAACGACCCAAATAATTCATTAACTTAAATTGTTAGTCATATTACACAAAAGTCAACGGGTCAAAATTCACGGATGTTACATTATTCCCCCGTCAAAAGAATTTCGTCCCGAAATTCAACAAATCACCAATCGTCAGTCAAATGTGGGTACTTAGGTCTCAACTCTAACGGTCTCCATCACACATCGACCCACTTCCTTCGTAGCATGTGAGCTAGTTGCCATTTTCTTAGTTTGAGAAGTTGTTCTTGTCGTTCCAATTACTATTCTAGGCCCGCTGCATTGGCTTCCTTTGATTCTTGGCTCATCCAGTGGAGAGTAACACCTCTACTACCTAATGTTTCGGTTAGTGACATTCGAATACTCGCGTAACAACCGTCATTGCACAAGATTTCCGCCATGGTCATAAGCACATTCTCTTCACATGTGATCAAGTCTCAAGTCGGTTTGAGTACCCGTTGCTCATTGGATGGCTCCCTGAATTGGAGTTAAGCGACATTCTTTATCTGAAATGATAGTAGACGAATCTTTGTGCACCTACACCATTTCTTCTACATACTAATGTGCCAAGTTGTCCGATTTTATCGGTTTCGTCGTATCGTGACCACTTCTTGTCGTCGGCGACTTCATGGTGAAATCCATTACAATTTGTTTTTCCCTCGCATCTCTTTCCCGGTCTTTCACTACAAGTTCATTCACATCTCAGAAGTCTATAAGGGTTTTGACTACGCGCGCGATGTTAGGAAGTTAGGCATATACGAAATTCAGTTATCGAAATGGGACAAGCCCGGTAAGTCACCCGGAAAAGGCCTCGGGGACTCAAGATTATCAGAGACGACGTTAGTTTTCAGATTCTTGAGGCGGTAGCTCTAAGGACCTTTGAGTTGGAAGATGTACATGGGACCCTAAGAACCCTACCGTTAGATATTTTTACACTAGCAAACCCTACTACACAACTAAGAACCGTATTAACCGTTGGTATTCAGATTGTACTCACTTTATCGTCAAGAACCTTAATATCATAGAGCACAAAGTACGTGAAGAGTTTAGTCGTTTTCTAGAGTCAAGATAGATACACGGGGTATTTGACCAAATTTAGTTATGGAGTCGCTAAACATCCAAAATTTTAAACATATAATTCCAAAACACACGAACGAACGTAATTCAAAGGAGTGACGTTTGGATAAACGAGATCATAGTCTGTTCCAATATCGAGTAGTGCCATAATATAACGACCGTTAAGAGGAATGTACCTTAACCAACGTTTGGATCATTTTGGCCTCCATTGCCAATACCCGCAAAAGCTCGGCCACGAGGATGAACTTGATGGCCTTGTTGGCCATGGTTTTGATTCGGCCCGGTAATTTGGAGTTGATTCGGATGGACCGCCACTTCAACTTGTTGTCCAATCCATTGCGGACAATTATTTCGGTAGTGATCAGGGCTTCCACATTTAAAGCACGTACCCCATGGAAAGTTGCCTTGAGGATGAATGGTTTGAAGGGGTACTACATTCAATGGCGCTGCTTTCGGTGCTCTACAATTCTTGGACATGTGCCCAACTTGGTTGCAATTAAAACACGCCCTGCATTGAACGTTGGTGGGGTGGTGATTGTTGCATCTTTCACATAACGGATGAGGTCCTGCATAAGCTTTCTTCACCGGTCCGTCGCCGCCATCACTCTACCCCTATTAGCATCTTTGGGATCAAACCTTCCCATTTTCTTTACCCCACTTGATTCTCCCACTTCCTTTCTCTTGTTTGTTGAGGAGTTACTTAAAACACCGCTTCTCAACAAGTCTTCAGTCACACTGCCGGCTCGGTTGACAGCATCGGCCAAAGAAGTAGGCATGTTGGAATTTACATAAGATCGGACTTGAGGATTCAAGCCCAACACAAACTTCTCGGTGGCACGGGCCTCGGAATCCACCAAATGAGGAATAAGGGTAGACAACTCCTGAAATCGTCTAACATAGCCCTTGTAATCGGCTCCGTCCATGTTGAGATTAACAAACTCAATGGTCAAGTTTTGTAGTTCATAGGGAGGACAAAACTTCGCCTTCACCTTGTTCTTGAAATCGATCCATTCCAAGTTATAAGTCCGCCCCAAAGTTATCTCTTGGTTCCACCAACTCAAGGCGTCATTTTTAAACATGCCGGATGCATAAGAAATCCGGTCATCATATGAGCAATGACTTCTTTCAATCACTGCCTCGATCTCCTCAAACCACCTTATACACTCTGTGGGACCGCCTCTTCCATTAAACTCCGGCGCCCCACAGTTTTTGAAGTCTTTAAATATACACCCCTGTCGGTATCTCCCATGTTGATTATACATGGGTATACGGTCATCAACTCTCACTGGTTCCTCTTCTTCGTTTTCTACAGCGTGAGGTTGAGCATTTTCATTATTCACGTTTTCTGGGGCTTCATTGTTTTGAGGCCCATTGTTTTGCCCAAGACTTGCCGTGACTTGAGCAATGATGGTTGGCATGATACCGCAACCGTTTGAGCGATTACCTCAGCCAAGTTTGGCTCAGGAACTTCACCACGACCCCTTCCTTGGCCTCTACCACGACCTCTACCACGGCCCCTACCTCTTGTACCTCCGGTTGAGCTTCCGGTTGAGGTTCTTCCTCTTCAGCCCTAAAGTTCGTTCCGGTTCTCCTGGGTCTCACCATTTCTATAAAACAAGTGACACGTTGACCCGAGAGTTAGTCTCAAATGCTCACATGTTAGCCATACAAGTAGTCAATGCTCTCATACCGATACCACATACTCATTTCATAACATTATGCTAAGGCAAAAGTGTTAGAATCATAAGGGATTGTTACTTAGCATATTATCATGTCAATTTTGTTACAATCGTTCATTATTAATTTAAGTAATCATGCTCAATACATCATAAAATCAAACAATTAACACAGATGGGTTAAGTATAATCTGAATTCGATATGCTCTCTAGTTATTGACCGGGTATGTATACAGGGTGTACCAACGGCTAACCCTCCACCCAATCAACTTCCATTAGCATATCGGTTCCTTATTATACTCTAAGCCATGCATGCGCAATCCATGATGTCATTAACTTGTTATAATATTGGGCGACCATAAAAGAGTTGATCGGGTTCTTTTAGGGTTGCCACAATATTATACTAAGTTAATACCATAACTTCATTTTGCTCTAAAGCATCCAACTAGCATCAACCAACTTCAACAACAAATCATAGTAACCACATTCATCACATTGAATTCAAGCTATCACACAAGTGGTCTTAACTACGAACTCACACGGGGATTCACATAATTCACATTGCACACGAATTTCCTAACCATGCATGCTATATGAAGAGTTTTAACTTAAGCCGTAGTCTAGGTCAAACCGCCTAATTCTCTACGACCACGCATGGGCCACCATTCTGTAACACCCCAAGCCAAGGCTTAGAATATCACGGAAATCATATAGCACAAGGTGGAATTAATGTAGAACATGAACTAAATGCAAATAAAGGATTCAGTGAATCCATACAATAAAAGAAACAAGTATCAAAATATAACAGAAGCAAGTAATCGTCAAAGTTTACAAAATGACATCAAAAGAAGGCTATCAATCCTAAGTACAATGCAACAGAAGGTAAATGGATCCTTGATCCATATAAGTCCAGTCCGGGTTCGACAGCAAGCAAACAAATCAAACTCCACGTCCTGGATAACCTGGTTACCTGAAAAGTGTACTAAGCATAGTCAACACAAGGTTGGTGAGTTCGCAGTAATGGTCCATAAGAAACCATCGTCAATAATCATAATATACGAGTAGAGGCAAAACATGACTTACAGTGAGCCTCTATGAACAACACAACAACATCCACCACAAGATTACACACAACAAATAAAACGCGAAATAAACATTATACTCAAGTAACATACATAACATCAACTCAAACAGGTATCATATCCTCTTCAGTGGGATTGATATACAACATATCCTCTTCAGTGGGATTTATATACATCATATCCTCTTCAGTGGGATTTATAAACATCATATCCTCTTCAGTGGGATTTATAAACATCATATCCTCTTCAGTGGGATAGATACACAACCTAAGTCATATCCTCTTCAGTGGGATAGATACACCACATAAGCTCACATCCTCTTCAGTGGGATTCATACGATACATATGCATCAAACATCCAACTAAAGTAAACTATACGTTCATACACTTAGGAGGATTCTACTTTCTACGAAATCCTAGATGCTTATATATAGGGTCACCCGCAGCCTTCCCACCACATCTAGAACTCAATGAAGGCATAACCGACTTCCATGTATGCGCGTCTATCCTAGCAGTAATAATAATAATAACAAATAACCATGATAATAATATATCACAATCCTTTACTAAGATCAATTAACGTAACCGATAACCCGTTATTTCATCTCTCAGTCAATCATTCAATTGTCAAACATTAATTCATAAGTTCGTCAATACAACGATAAAGGTAGGCTTGAGTGTGTATCACACAAATCAAGTATAACGAGACGTACATGTTCATTCCAACCATAATTCCAGAATTTATCGCTTTCTCTAAACAACGCGTACATATACTTTGGAGGATTTTACTTTCATCAAGTTCTAGATGCTTATGTATAGGGTCACCCGCAGCCTTCCCACCACATCTAAGACTCTTTGAAAGTAAAACCGACCTCCATATATGTACTTCTACCCTAATACATTACAATAACACAAACACATTCGTAAACCATCGCACAATCAATCAAAACTATCTGTCAATCAACAATCAATCAGAAATTAACTAGACAGTCAATCAAATCAACCAAAAAATTCAACAAACACGTATATGTACACTTTTCAGCCCGAATCTCTATTGAGTAGGGAGCTACGAAACTCACCTGATCGGCAAAGAAGTTAAATTTGATATAAAGTCAAGTTACTGTCGTTCAATGATCACTTCACGTCCAACACCTAAATATCGATCATATACATTCATATCAACACACATAAACACATATACGTAGTTATTAAATATTCGGCAAAACCCTAATTAGGTTTCCAAAGTGCTTCTCGACGTTAAACGACTTCTAAGACTCTCAATCAATGTTATATAAGATAGAAGTAAATTAGATTAAGGCTCGACGCGTAAAAAGGTCCAGAAAGTCAAACTAGGTCAAACAAGGAAATTTCAGAAAAACAAAGGCCGTAACTTACGGCCTACAGGGGCGTAAGGTACGGTGGTAAAATTACAACTGGCGTAGCTTACGGCCCAAAGGGGCGTAAGCTACGGCCCTCTAGAAAAGTCATTTTTGGCGTAAAGTTGGCGTAAACAGTTAGATTTTGGCATAAGGTCCATTTTGAAGATAGGGATAGGCGTAAGCTACGGCCAACTGGCGTAACCTACGCCCAAGAAAATAGACCTGGCGTAAGCTACGCCCCAAAGGGCCGTAACTTACGCCCAAGCAAAAATTGCACTAGCGTAACCTACGCCCCATAGGGCCGTAGGTTACGCCCCCTACTGGGCAACCCACGAACAGCACCAGCAGTTTAGTGCAGAAAAATAAACCAAAACCCCTAAATTCGACCCAAATCGATTCACAACGACTTGTAACCCATTTTGAAGCATAACTAAACATCAATAACCATAATTACACATAACCCAACCCACAAATTCGACCAAAACATCACAATCGCTTCCAAATCACCCAAACCCTAATTTAACCCTAATTTGACCCAAAATTAGATTTAAGCCGATTTAGGACTTGTAAATGTTCAAGATGACTAGAAATGCATAAACAAACATAAGTAGGTATAAATGGGATGAATTTGACTTACCAAAACTCCTCCTTGAGCTAGAACCCGAAATTAGGTCAAAATGGATAAAATGCAAGAACTTGGCTTTTGATTCTCCAATATGAAGCAAACGAGATGAAGATGGCTATGATTCTTATGTTATAACAGTTCCAATCACTAAATTGATGCAAGAAATGGGATGAAGATTGAAATGGTTCTTTTACTTGAGAGAAAAAGAGAAAGATAGAAAGATAGATAAGAGAAAGAAGGGAGGAGGAAAGGATAAGGGGGGGATTGGGTCTTGGGTGGCTGGTGGGTCTTGGACTACCCACGGGCCGACCCGCTTCTCTTCTCAAGCCAAGTTACAATCGTTACACAATTAAACGCCGATCAACACATATTATCGACCCGAATATACCACATTGTCATTTAATTCACAAAACGACCCAAATAATTCATTAACTTAAATTGTTAGTCATATTACACAAAAGTCAACGGGTCAAAATTCACGGATGTTACACAAGGATCAGCTCAATGTGTTTAATCCCTGATACAGTCTAGAAAAATAGCCAAGCAACCCACAATGAACACAAACTCAGCCGAATGGAGTCGGCTAAATCTTTGATAAGGGTGAATTCGAGCTTCAGCTGCTCCAACAATAAAAGCTAGACAATAATAATAAACTAAACAATAATAATTCTCCACACTAAGCACCGTGGCCTATGGCCTTATTTAAATAGACAGACTCTTAACCTAACTTGACCCACAAGTAAATAATAATAATAATAACTAATAATAATTATTACTTAAGCCCCTAAACCCAAACGTCTTCTGACCGCAGCCCAATAAGCCCTTGACCATGCTGACCAGCTTGATTCGTATCATTACTCCCCCCGCAAACACACACCTTGTCCTCAAGGTGTGACTTGGAACCAATTTTCTTATTCCTGGATCCCAAACTCGAATTTGGAAATTCGTCTCATATGAACTCGTGTGAAGGCGAAAAACTACTAGATTCGGATTGCATATAAATAATACAGCCAACAAAGCAGCTGACTCATTGAAAACAAACACCTCCTCCATTAACCAGTTCTCGCCATTCACTTGCAGTTCAGATCCAGTATGGCCCCATATTGCATAACTCACAACTACCTTCTGGCCTTTCCCATGATCACCTCTGATGTTTTCCTCCTTCTTTGCCACTCGAGCTGCAACCCCCCTGACAAAGTCTACAGAACTTTTAGTCACCGCTGCCGAGGTTGAATGTGACACGGTCTTAACCTGAAATTCCTCGATCCCAGTACCCGTCACTTTAGAAGTCGAAATCTTCGCAGCTAGCTTTGAAATCAGACCCGAAAAAGGCATAGTCGGCTCCTACTGTGAAACAGGTTGTTTCTGATTTGCTTTCTGATCTTGCTGTACCCCAACCACAACCGGTTCAAGGTTATCCAGCCTAGTTGTAAACCTCAACTGAAATTGTTGGGTGGCCAACTGAAACCGTGCAGTGGCTGCTCGTAAACGATTGATCCGGGCATGCATTCTATCCACCCAAGCCTCGGTAGACTCTCGGTATTGCTGGAAAGCAACATCAGCATCAACGATCGTCCTTGATCCCATTGTTTAACAAAACCACAGGTTGCAAGATTGAGATCTCTGATACCAATTGATATGAATCAGTCCAGAAAAATAGCTAAGCAACCCACAATGAACACAAACTCAGCCGAATGGAGTAGGCTAAATCTTTGATAAGGGTGAATTCGAGCTTCAGCTGCTCCAACAATAAAAGCTAGACAATAATAATAAACTAAACAATAATAATTCTCCACACTAAGCACCGTGGCCTATGGCCTTATTTAAATAGACAGACTCTTAACCTAACTTGACCCACAAGTAAATAATAATAATAACTAATAATAATAATTATTACTTAAGCCCCTAAACCCAAACGTCTTCTGACCGCAGCCCAATAAGCCCTTGACCATGCTGACCAGCTTGATTCGTATCAATCCCCCACCACAAATTTGCTTTTGCACACACAGAGTCTTGTGTGTTGTTGGAAGTAATGTTGTGGTGTATGAATATCATACTTTTATCCTTGTATATTGTAGGATGATATTCATGCATACTTACGATTGTCTTTCAAATCCTTAAAATGGTGTGCAATGCCTTAAAATTTAGGAACTGTTGTGTTACCTTTTGTAATGTTAAAATTGGAAATTAATATATCCAAACATTGGCTATCCCTCATTTCTGATGATCCTTCTTTCCCCAAACTCATTTATCGTTCTTGTCACCAACAACGACACATCCTTTTACATATCCGCTTATGACACGTCCACTAATGAAAGACACTTTCTCTCGGCACTTCATGTTGGTGGGCCCGTCACTCATCTCATCACACTTCACAATGCTCATTATGAAACCATGGAAGCTGAGCATCTCAATGGGTTAGTTTTTTTCACTTCCAGAAATGCTCCTTTTCGATAAAAAATTTCGCTTTAGTTGTACACCTCGCTACTTGTAAGGTTTTGAAACTACCTCATCCTCCTAATTCCATGCCTTCCATTTTCTTCTTTGATTTTAATGAGTCCAAATATAAGCATAATATTCTGAGTATCAGTACGATTCTTAGCTCTAGTACTGTTGAGTTTGTTATCCTCTTTGTCGACTTATTCCTGGAGAAAGATTCTTGTGAAGATGGATGAAGAGAAGGAGCTTCCTTACTTTTTTGATATTGTTCGTATCAAACATAGTGTTTGTGTTAATAGTGTCATAGTGTCATGCATTAGATGCTTCAATGTAGTAATATACTTTTGGCATTTGGCTTCTTTCCATTATTAAACTTCCAGAGGGTTTTATTCCACATGAATTTGTGACGTGGTTTAGTATTATAATGTCGGAATAGTTAAACCACCCCTTTATAATTAAAGATGACGGATTATTAGGAATTGTTCATCATGACCGGGCTGTGAACTCGAAATGCATGTTTGGGTGTCACAAGACTACGTAAACCAGGTTTGGGTTAAAGAAACCATTTTGTTTTCTAAGTTGTGGATTGAATTAGATGATTTGGAGATAATAGATTATCATGATATGGTGATTTTTTTTATTTTTTTAATTTTTTTTTGGCCATATGTTGTCTAGTGATATGGTCAATGCGTTTATCCTTGACAGGAAACTAAAAGTTTCAAATTAGTATTTTTCAATCTGGGTTGTCGGTTCGTGCATTCGAAACCAGTAAATTTTCATCTAGTTAGGTGTTATGTTGAAAGCATTTTGCCTTTATGAGAAGAATGAACTATGGATGTCATGATATAGTAGAAGTAGCTCCATTGGGTAATGGCAATTGTGGATGAAAGCTCTTGGAAATACTCTTTTGTTTTAACTATGCAGTCAGGTTTTTACTTTGTTTTTCTATTTCATTTAAATGTAAAGGTGGCTTTAAGATTTTTCTAGGATTTCTTATGTTAAGTACTGTTCTGATACTGTTTTTTAAGCTTGTATGCTTTCAGAATTGTTTTTATTTTCTTTGATTAACAGTTATGAAAGTTCCCTCGAATTATCGTGCAAGTAAAATGCTGGACATCATTTTACTGGTGTAACTTCTGTTGATTCTTTTTTTTTTTTGGTAAACTTAGTAGGTTGTTAAATTTGATGATCAAAGTCACCCGTGTATCGAGTATTAGGTGAAACAAGTAAAAGCTGACCCATTTTGAATCCAAACTATCCTGACTCCTTATCCAACCCGCCTTTTTTGATAACTTTATGTAAAACTATAGTCTGACTACAATTACCCTTCACAAATACATTGGTTAAGTGTGTTTTGATAACTTTATGTAAAACTATAGTCCACAGGCATGTATTGCCCTATGGATCTCTATCTCTGGCATAGCCACTTGAACGTTAGGATGCTTGACCTTAAGTCGATAAGGCCTTTTAGACGACAAATTCCGAGATCCTTATTTTCTTTATGTTACGCTATTCATGGAGAAAGGTTGATTGATTCTGTGAAACTTCCATTTGATGTAGTGGGGGTGATTGATTTTGTGAGGATAAAACGTAGTATTTGCGTTTATGATGTAATATATTTGATGCCTTAATGTCCATATGAATTTTGGCTTTTGCTCTCCAAAAAGAAATCTTCGATAATCAACAATAATCCAGTAAAAAAAAATACTCTTATTAGCATCTGTATTAAGTACACCAATATGAAGGGTCAAAGTTGGTGTAAAGTTAAATGATCCCAATTACCTAATCAAAATCAATAGATTGTTGACCTGTCATGATTGTGTGGTGGAAACCAGCAAAGTGCATATTTGGTGTCCGAGTAATCATTAGATTCTGTTAATATGGTCGAGATTGTGATTGTGGTTTCCTTGAGTGACTTTTATGGTTTAATAGAACTTTGATGGGTTCAACTCGTTCGCAAGTTGCAACTTCTAAGTTAGTTTTATATACTACTCGTTCGCATGTAAATGGTAATTGGTCTCAACGATCATACTCATCAGCATGATAAGTTCATAAAAAGGCAATAGAAAACACAACACTAGTGGAAATTTCTTAAGGATGTTCATTGTTTAAATGGTGTTATTGCCGCTTCTTGCAGCACATTGTTTATAATCCCCTGCCCCACAAGGCCACAAATGTACTTTGCACACTACATACTCTTCTTGTGTTTGAACTTCGAAGTAATTCTGTGATGTACAAAATAGATCCTACTATATACTGTTAAATTAGTCAAATTTGAAGTTATGGATCAAGACGGAAGACCTTTTATTGCATGAGAAATTAGGAGCTTTTGTTACCAGAAAGCAACCAGGGATTGGACAAATTTTGTGGTGCATTTTTTTCAAGTCCTATACCACACCAGGTTTATGAATATATGAATGTTCTGTTAGATTAAATTTTATAATATGCAGAATAACTTGTTTTTTTCCCCCCACTAATATGTGTAGAGTGCGGCCTCTATGACTAAGGCTCAAATGTTGACTAAGGGCACTTGGTTTAGAAGGATTATCATGTGGTAACATACACAGTCACAAGTATGGTACTCATGTGATCCGCATTGTAGTCAGTGTGATGGTCATACATGATGGATCCGGGTGATTATAGTATTTAGTTCGTTGCTTACCTCAATAATACAATTTTGACGATATTTTTGTCAAGATAATTTTGCAAATTCTCACTATTGTTTGTTAGTAATCATAGTGTCATTTCTGCAGCTACATTGTGGAAAATGGTAAAGATGAGGAGTATAGAGGGGTAGGGTGAATTTAGAAAGGGATGGTTTTGAAAGCCGAGAGATCGTTTATAATGCTAAATCCCAAGCCATTTTTTATATAAAAAAATGTGTGAGAGAGAGAGTGAGAGAAACCCTCCCCCTTCCGCCTTCCAAAACCACCACCGGCAGCCTGCAGCAACCGGAGAAGACAATACCCTACCACCACCACCACCACCTTCTTTGTCTATAACCTGCCACCCTCCATAACCATCACCTATCTCAAACAGATTTTTATAAGCTATGGAAACTTGGTAGATGCCTGTGTTGCTAAGAAGAAGGATAAGTACAATAATCCATTTGGATTTATTCGTTTCAGAAACATCTCCAATCCAGCTGCCTTTCTCAACTTGCTCCAAAACAAGAAATGCCAAAGTCTAATTCTTGGTGTTTTCCCTTCTTGTTTCGATAAACACGGAAACCCAACCCCAAAAAACCCACGACATTCTTATCAAAACAACACCAGTCACCACCATGCCGCCCCTTCCCATCACCACTCTTCATCAACAAACCACCATCGTCCGCCACAAATAAACCATCATCGTTTCTACAACAAGAACATCCCCTCCTATCGGGACATACTTTCAACAACATTCAACCCACATCAGAAGACACCATCCATCGAATTATCCAACTTATCACCCAAGACACCATCTTTTTGGAGCAAAACACCAATCGTTTGCAACAGCCAAAGACATTTCCACCCTTCAAAACCTCGAGGCCATTTTCAAAAGCACTGACCCAACCACGAATATATCCATCTCGTATGTGGGTAGCCTTACCATTCTACTAACATTCAATGCCTCCAAGCTTGCTGAAACATTCCTGCAAACCAAAGAATCCTGTTTGCAAAAATGGTTTTCCACTTTTGAAATATAGGATGGACAAGATCGTGCTTATGGCCGCATTGCAGAACTCAAGATCTATGGGATACCACTACCTCTTTGGGACCAAGAGACATTCAATCAAACCATCAATCAAACCACCAAACAACACTTTCATTCCCAAATGAAATCATTTAATAAATTCTTTCCAGACTTCCAACCAAACCCATTCTCCAATTCAAATCAGTGTCCAAACAATGGCTATCTCTCATTTCCCATGATCCTCCTTTCCCAAAACTCCACTTGGCCCCCTCTCTCGCCAGTCGCCACCAATCGCACCGCCCTATTAATTACTGCTTACGACACATCCACTCGCTTACATCACTTCCTCACCGCTCCACTTTCCGGTGGCCACGTCACCCATCTCATGACTGTCAACAACGCTCCTTCAGCCGATAATGAAACCACGGAAGCCGAACATCTCAGCGGGTTAGTTTTATTCACTTCCGGTAATGGCTTTCTTGAAAATAATAATATTTTTGCTTTCATTATAAACCCTGCCACTCGTAATGTTTACAAACTCCCTGATCCATCTGGTTCCGGGTCTTGTCATATGTGTTATTTATTTGGGTTTGATACCGTCTTAAATTATAGCATCCATCCAATTGCTTTCCGGATTAGCGTTACCTGCGGCTGTCCTAATCTTAGCCAGCTGGCGAGTCGCCCGGCTACGCAATTTAACAATCCACAACTATACGGAGAAAATGGATGAGTCAGTTGCAAATACCATAAAGGAGCAGTTGAAAAATGAAGGTATTCAACGTTAGAATGCCCGGTATTAAGCCGTTTTGGTCTAGTAGCAGGGGTGTTGTAACATTTATGATATTTTCTTTGTCGGATTATTCGTGGAGAAAGGTTGACCCGAGGGGGGTGGGGTGGGGGCTTGCCATTGATTTTAATGCTACGAGTAGTGTTTGTGTTATAGGGTTTCTGTTAAAATGAAATGTCAAATTATTCTTAAACATGTTTTCTTATTGCATGATTGTGTTATATGCAGGATTTGACAAGATAAATAAGTTGAAGGGCTATTTGTATATATTCTGGAAGATTTAAGAGTTTGGATCAGTTTTTGACAAGAGATAAAAGAAGAGGGTGCAGTCAAGATAAATATTGGAGTATATAAACAACAAGATGGTCGATTAGGGTTTTAACCATCATATTATTATTCTGCTTGTATTTTTTGATATTTTCTCTCATATTTTTGAGATATTATTTCTGGTAATTCTGATCTAGATATAATCTTTATATCTAGATATTGTTGTGTAATCTGGACTCTATATTCTATTCATAATAATAAATTCACTTTCTGGCTTCTTGTTGATTGAAGATTGTTTGTTTCTGATGAAGATTCTGTTTAGATCTTGAATTTCTTCATGGTATCAGAGCCATCATCGTTGTGGTGATCGTCGACTCGATTTATTTTAGATCTATTTCAAATCTAGGGCGTATTCCATCAGGAACCCTAGATTTGTGTTTTGGGGTTTTTTGATCGGTTAAATTAGGGTTTGAGATTGAAACCCTAATTTCTGGTATTCCGCTGCTGCTTCTGATATTTTCCCTAAAATTAGGGTTCATATTTTCTGATCCTGATTTCTCTCTTGACTAAGTGAATCAAGAGGAAATTAGGGTTCTTCATCCATCGGCATAATAGCACTGTATTGTTATTTCTTCATCCCTATCTATATTTCGTTGTTTAAAATCTGTTTTTATTAAAAGTTTTTTATCTTAATCTCTCATAAAAACATTTGTGTTAAACTTGACCATTCTCCGTGAGAGGATTGGAATCCTGTCCCTGGCACATTTGTGAGGGTTAAGTTTATTTTCAAAATATATATATATTTTTTTTGTTTTTCATTTGTCTTCTGGTGTTGGTTGTTCTTTGTTTGTGTGTGATTATCTGCTTTCTATCTGATTCTTGTTATTTGTTTATGTGTTAATTGTTCTTATTTTTGATTCTGTTTGCTTAAAATGGATGCTAATATGATAATAATAATAATAATAATAATAATAATAATAATAATAATAATAATAATAATAATAACAATAACAATAATAATGAAGATTCTCATTCTGAACATTCTGATTTTTTTAATGAACCTGAAACTAAAATAAGTAAACTGGATTTTAGTGATCCTTTGTATCTGCATGCTAGTGACACTTTAAGCACTCCTTTAATTGGTTTTAAATTGCTTGGTACTGATAACTATAAAGTTTGGTCTTGTGCTATGGAATTAGCTTTGCAAACTAAAAACAAACTTGGTTTTATTACTGGTACTTGTGTTAAATCTGTTGATAATCTTGTTCTTGCAAATCAATGGGATAGATGTAATGCTGTGGTGCTTAACTGGATATTAGGTTGTGTGTCTCAAGAGTTATATGTAGGTCAAATTTTCTCTAAAAATGCATGTACTGTGTGGCAAGAACTGAAAGATACTTATGATAAAATTGATGGTTCTGTAATTTTTAATCTTCATCATAAAATCAATTCCTTAACTCAAAGTGGTACTTCTTTGTCTGAATATTATCATAAACTTACATCTTTGTGGAAACAATATGATGCTATGATTACTTTGCCTGCTTGTACTTGTGATGCTTCAACTGAGGTTAAGAGTCATAATGATTTGATGAGGTTAATGCAGTTTTTGATGGGTTTGGATAATGTTTATATGTCTGTGAGATCTAATATTTTGACTAGAGAACCTTTGCCTTCTGTTAAAACTGCTTATGCTATTATTTCAAGAGAAGAGTCACATAGGGGGGGATAAATGATAAACCTGCAACTAATGCTTTTGTGGCTAAATCAAGTTTTAATAAAAACAAAAGTTCTGGTCAAAACTATGATGCTAAGAAAACTTTTGATAGCAACTATGAGTCCAGAAGAACTTTTGACAATACTCAAAGAGTTTTTAGACCTCCAAATCCTAATTTTCATTGTACTCATTGTAATAAACCTGGACATACAGTGGATAGATGCTTTCAACTTGGTAATAAGAGACCTTCTGGTAATTTTAACAGGTTTAATAGTAATAATTCTCTCACTTCTTCTAATGTCTCCTCCTCTCATGTGACTCCTAATGCTTCTAATGGTTCTACTTCTGTTCCTTCTCTGTCACAAGCTCAAATTAATCAGTTGTTGAGTTTATTGGAAACCAAATCTGCTTCTTCTTCTGGTCCTCAAGTTAATATGGCAGGTAGTTATTGTTGGAAAAGTTCTTGGTTTAATTTTAATTCTTATGTTTTGAAATCTATTATTCAATGGATTATTGATTCTGGAGCAAATCAACACATGACATTTTCTGAAAAATATCTTACTAATGTTGTGGATATTTCTGAGTTAAATTTGAGAATTGGTCATCCAAATGGTACTAGTGCTTTGGTTCAGAAAATTGGTAATATGCATCTTAAAAATGGTCTTGTGTTATTTGATGTTCTTGTTGTGCCTGATTACTGTGTTAACTTGATGTCTGTCCATAAAATTGCTAGAGATAATAAAGTTTTTGTAGGTTTTGATGAAAGTAAATGTTATTTACAGGATTTAATTCAAAAGAAGTTGTTGGGGACTGGTAATGAACAGGGTGGTCTTTATGTGTATGATGATGTGCCTATGTGTTCTAATGTGGTATGCAATTCTGTTAGTTCTCCTTTTGAATCTAAATTGTTATGGCATATGAGACTTGGCCATCCTGCTGATCAAGCTTTATCTGTTTTTCACAAAAAATTTAATTTGTCTAATGAAAAGCATTTGGGGCCTTGTGACATTTGTCATAAAGCTAAACAAACCAGAAATCCATTTCCTCTTAGTGAACATAAAACCAGAATTTTTGGAGAACTTATACATTTAGATGTTTGGGGGCCTTATAGGGTTCCAAGTAAAGAGGGTTTTAAATATTTTTTAACAATAGTAGATGACTATACTAGGGCTGTTTGGACTTATCTTATGAAAACCAAAACTGAGGTTTATGATAATATATTTCATTTCATTCAACTTGTTAAAACTCAGTTTGATTCTAAAGTAAAAATTATTCAAGATAAATATTGGAGTATATAAACAACAAGATGGTCGATTAGGGTTTTAACCATCATATTATTATTCTGCTTGTATTTTTTGATATTTTCTCTCATATTTTCGAGATATTATTTCTGGTAATTCTGATCTAGATATAATCTTTATATCTAGATATTGTTGTGTAATCTGGACTCTATATTCTATTCATAATAATAAATTCACTTTCTGGCTTCTTGTTGATTGAAGATTGTTTGTTTCTGATGAAGATTCTGTTTAGATCTTGAATTTCTTACATGTGATGCTTCATAGTCCGATGGAGATTTTAGCGTTTGATTTGAGAACGAAGACATTTGAGATAATTAAGGTTCCGAATTAGGCTCTTGCATTTGAGCATTTGACTAGGTATACTAGGAAGGGGAGGAATGCGATGAAGTTGAACTGCCCTGTGGTTAAGAAAGTTGATGGATTGTTACTTTGTTAGGTGTTTTTTCTCATGATCGTGTAGTGGAAAGTAACGAAATGTATGTGTGGGTATTAAAAGATTATGAAAACCGTGTTTGGGGGAGGAAAACTATTGCTCTTTCCGAGTCTTGGGTTAATTTAGACGGCCCTTTTCCGTCGAGATCTGGTAATGCGGAAGAGATTTTGTTTCACCCGAAAAGCTTATCTAGGAATATGATGAGTGTGCCCGTGTATGATTTGAAGCCTGGAAGTTTTAAATCAGTGAAATACATTCTGGGTCATCAGTTTCTACGGCCCAAAACAGTGAAGTTTGATCAAGTTACAAGTTATAATGAAAGCATTGTGCCCAGTGACTAATGAATCAGGAACTTCATGATCCTGAATCCTGCTTAGAGGTAATGTTATCTGTAGAAGGTCTTTTAAAGTGGTGAAGTGGGCCATAATCTCCACCCAATGCAGACACATACACGGGTTTCATTTGTTTCCACCATGAACTATGTTTTTGTTTCCACCATTCGCTTTTTGGCATTCTGCTGGTAGTTGTTGATGTATGTGTGTGTGTGTGTGTGTGTTTTAGTTTCTAATTAATCAGTGTTCTGCTATCCCAATGAGGCTGTGTCTCAAACTAATTTTGTTTATAATGTTTTCTAAACTTGAATCTGTAGTAATGTTAAACATATATGTTTATTACTGTTGCAATATCTATTTATCATGTGTGTGTAAATGATAATTATTCTCAATGATCACACTATCACAGTATCACACTCATTTTCATATCGCATGATAAGATCAGAAGGATCAGCACTGAATGGTGCTATTGCCGCTTGTTGCAGCTCAATGTGTTTAATCCCGCACCACGAATTTACTTATCGCATATACAGACTCTTGTCTGTTTTCGAAGTAATGTTGTAGTGTTCGAATCACATCCTACAGTATACTGTTATTTGTTGTGGTCATGTTTGAAAAAAAACAGATCAAGATGGAAGGGCTTTAATATCCAGACAAATTAGGAGCTTTTGTTACCAGAAAAATAAGCCAGGGAATGGACAAAGTTGTGATTCATATATTCAATTTTGTCGAGTCCTTCACCAGTCGTGCCAGTTCAATCCTTTACAAACAACAGGTATTTAAGATACTAAGATTTGAATGTTCCGTTAAACTTATGTCTTATGGTATGCAGAGTAACATGTTTTCTTACTAATATGTGCAGAGTGTGGCTACGGGAGTACCTTAGTTTGATCTTAGACCTGGAAATCCAAAGGTACCTCTTCGAAATCCCTTTTTTTTTTCAATTGCATTTACTAGATGTGAATTATCTATTAGTTTGTATCGATGTCCTGATTTATTTATATCCTTATGAGTTACGAGTATAAAATATGCTATAAGCACAACTTCTTTCTAGAGAAAATATGACAGACTGTAGTTCGCCATAGACCTCAATAATACAAGTTTAACTGTATATTCAATAAATTAAGTTTGCAAATCCTCAATATTGTTTGTTAGTAAATCATAATGGCATCAGAAGAGTAATGATGTGAGTGTAATGTAATATAAGGTCAGTTAGAAAGGGATGGTTTCGACTGCTGGATTTTTATTTTTTTTTGTAAAGTTAGTTTCGATTCAGACGTGCTGGAGGCAATTTTAACCAGCGATTTGCTGGACCTCCAACCCCCTCCTCATGGAAAATACTTTGAGATGAGAAACCCAAGACTCGAACCCGAGACCTTGGGGAAAACTCACCTCCGGGGCCCACATAGTAGATTTAGAAGATACCCTGGCCAACCCACCCAAGTGGAGTTGGTTGACAGCTGGATGATATCCAGACAGAAGCACACATTACCAATTTGGTGAGTAGGAGTATAATGCTAGAAACCAAACCAGCATTTATTTCGGGTTGTATACTTGTATATTTGACATGTACCCCTGAACACTATTACTCTCTTAGTTTTTTATAATGCTAAGTGTAAAAGCAAGCATAACTATAATTTATGCATATTTGTATATTCATAGATTCTTTTACATCTCTTAATATTGTGAAATTTGATTTTTGCAGAAGATATATCTGTAGTAGGGAATAAGGATACGAAAACAAATTTAACTCCTACATTTTAGCTGCTGTCTCATGTTATGTCTAACTGTAAGTGACAGGTTTAGCATATTCATATGAAAATGCGTTAACTTGGTGTTGTCATTTTTTCCCATTGTATAATTGTAATTATTATTGGGTCAAATTTAAAATATAGCTATATATGAAAGTCGTTTGATATGAATATAAAGCATTAAAATTTAAAACCTTTTTGAGCACATCACCTCTGGAAGGTATGTTATTATATGAATAAAGTTCTTTTTGCAATCATATCGTTAACTAGCTAAATAAAGCTTTGTGTGTTTGGTGGTTAATGTAACATCCGCGAATTTTGACCCGTTGACTTTTGTGTAATTTGACTAACAAACTTATTGAATGAAGTAATTTGGGCCCATTTATGATTTTATGACTAAGTGGTATGTTAGTCGAGTCGTTAATATGTTGTTTGGCGTTTAGTAGTGTAATCGATTTGTTTTATGGCTTGTGGGAGAAACGGGTCGGCCCGTGGGTAGTCCATGACCCACCAGCCCCAATGACCCATTCCCCCCCCCCTTATCCTTTCCTTCCTTCTCTTTCTCATTCTATCTATCTATCTCTTATCTCTTCCTCTCTTTCTCTCAAAAGCAAGACAAAACCCATTTCAATCTCTTCACATTTTCTTGCATCAAACTAGTAGTGGGTCGATTATAACACAAGAATCATCACCATCTATACCACATTAACGCCATATTGAAGAATCAAAGTCAAATTCTTGCCTTTTTATCCATTTGACCTAATTTCGGGTTCTAAGCTCAAGGAGAAACTTTGGTAAGTCAAATTCACCCCATTTACTCCTACTTATGTTTATTCATGCATTTCTAGTCATCTTGAACCTTTGCAAGTCATAAATCGGCTTAAAACTAAATTAGGGTTAATTTAGGGTTTGGATGATTTGGAAGTGATTGTGATGTTTTGGTCGAATTTGTGGGTTGGGTTATGTGTATTTATGGTTAATAATGTTTGATTATGCTTCAAAATGGGTTACAAATCGTTTTGGTGTGGTTTGGGTCGAATTTGGGGGTTTTGGGTTCGTTTTTCTGCACTTGTTGCTGCTGGTGATGTTGCTGCCCAGTATGGGGCGTAACCTACGCCCCTTGGGGCCGTAGGTTACGCTAGTTGTATTTCCTTGGGCGTAGGCTACGCCCATTTGGGCCGTAGCTTACGCTTATCCCCATCTTTAAATTGGACCTTACGCCAAAATGCTTCTGTCTACGCCAACTTTTACGCCAAAAATGCACTTTCTAGAGGACCGTAGGTTACGCCCATAGTGACCGTACCTTACGCCTGTTGAATTCTGACCGCCGTAACCTACGCCCCTGTTGGCCGTAAGTTACGGCAGTTGTTTTCTGAAATGTTCCTCGTTTGACCTAGTTTGACCTTCTAGACCGTTTTACGCGCCGAGTCTTAATCTAATTCACTTATTATCTTATATAACGTTGATTTAGAGTCGTAGAAGTCATTTAACGTCGGAAAACATTTTGGAAACCTAATTAGGGTTTTGTCGAGAAATTGTTAAGTTACGTATATGTGTTCATGCGTGTTAATGTGTATGTATATGATCGATATTTAGGTGTTGGACGCGAGGAGAACATTGTACGACAATAACTTGACTTTATATCAATCTTAACTTTCTTAGCCAATCAAGGTGAGTTTCGTATCTCCCTACTCGCTTGAGATTCGGGCTGAAAAGTGTAAACCTGGCGTGTTTACTTGCATTTATTGATTTGTTGATTGTTTGACTTGATTGTTGGATTGATGTGACAGTTCGTTTTGTTTGATTGACTTGAGTTATGTTTTAGTTAAGTATTACATTTATATTAGGATAGACGTACATACATGGAAGTCGGTTATGCCTTCATTGGGTTTTAGATGTGGTGGGAAGGCTGCGGGTGACCCTATATATAAGCATCTGGGACTCGAAGAAAGTAGAATCCTCCGAAGTATATGTACGTATAGTTGGTTTAAATTGTGATTATTGATTAATGTTGATTGATGCATATGTTGTGCATGAGTCCCAATGTCAGGGGATTTGACTTGTGTATATTGAAATGCGGCCTTGTCCCTCTGTTGACAAGTGTGCCCCGTTGCGATTATTGATTGTTGGATTATGTTTGACGGTTATTGATTGTTGGCACAGGTTGTCAAGTATTGGTTGTTGGTTTACGAATTATGCATTTACATTTGATTGTAAGCATTGCATACATTGTTGATGAACCCTCGGCAGGGGATTGCCGACATCCTGGTGCATAGATGTATGCACCCATTTTGGATGTAGTCATGACTCCGAGTATATAGACATATATATCTCGATGATTTTGAGATACAGCCTTGTTCATTGTGATGACAGAAGGGTATCGTTGCATTGGTGACCTGAGTTCACGCATAGGATAGGCATGTTGGCTTATTCATGCATTTGGCACATACATTGATTCATATATCATTTGTGCATTTACATTACACATTTGCTTGTCTGGTGTAATCCGTTGTTGGACGATATTGTGATACTTAGATGCTCGCTGTAAGTCATGTCTAGCCTCTAACCTTATGTTGTGATTGTTGATGTTGGTTCTTTATGAACCATTACTACGAACTCACCAACCTTGTGTTGACTATGCTTAGTACACTTTTCAGGTAATCAGGTCCTCCCAGGGCGTGGAGTTTAGTTGCTTTGCTTGCTGTAAACCCGGACTATGGACTTCATGGATCAAGGATTCATTGGCCTTCCTTTTTGCATTATACTTAGGATCGTTTGCCATCTTTGGATGTTATGTTGTAACTTTGATGACTAATCGCTCCTGTTGTATTTGATACTTGTTTCCTGTTGTTTCTGGATTCACTGAATCTTTAATTGCATTTAGTTTGTTCTATTGTAATTCCACCTGGTGCTATATGATTTCCGTGATATTCTGAGCCTTGGCTTGGGGTGTTACAGAATGGTGGCCCATGCGTGGTCGTAGAGAATTAGGCGGTTTGACCTAGACTACGGCTTAAGTTAAAACTCTTCATATAGCATGCATGGTTAGGAAATTCGTGTGCAAAGTGAAGTATGTGAATCCCCGTGTGAGTTCGTAGTTAAGACCACTTGTGTGATAGCTTGAATTCAATGTGATGAATGTGGTTATTATGATTTGTTGTTGTTATTTGTTGGAACTAATTTGATGATTTAGGGCAAAATGAAGGGATGCCATTAACTTAGTATAATATTGTGGCAACCCTAAAAGAACCCGATCAACTCTTTTATGATTACCCGATATTATAGCAAGTTCATGACATCGTGGATTGCGCACGTGTAGCTTAAAGTATAATAAGGAACCGATATGCTTAATGGAAGTTGATTAGGTGGAAGGTTAGCCGTTGGTACACCTTGTATACATACCCGGTCAACAACTAGAGAGCATATCGAATTCGGATTATACTTTGAATCATTCGTGTTAGTTGTTTGATTGCATGATGAAATGAACATGATTACTTAAATTAATGATGAGGTATTGTAATAAATCCAACGTGATGTTATGATATGTAAAAATCCCTTATGATTCTAACACTGTTGCCTTAGCATAATATTATGTAATGAGTATGTGGTATCGGTATGAGAGCATTGACTACTTGTGTGACTAACATGTGAGCATTTGAGACTAACTCTCGGGTCAATGTGTCACTTGTTTTATAGAAATGGAGAGACCAAGGAGAGTCCGAACAAACTATAGGGCTGAAGAGGAAGAGCCTCAACCGGAAGCTCAACCGGAAGTACAAGGTGGTAGAGGCCGTGGTAGAGGCCGTGGTAGGGGCCGTGGTAGGGGTCGTGGTGGAGCTCCTGAGCCAAACTTGGCTGAGGTAATCGCTCAAACGGTTGCCGGCATTATGCCAACCATCATTGCTCAAGTCACTGCAAGTCTTGGGCAAAATAATGTGGCTCAAAACAATGAAGTCCCGGAAAACGTAGATAATGAAAATGATCAACCTCAAGCCGAAGAATATGAAGAAGAGGGACCAGTGGGGGTTGGTATCGGAATGCCCTTGAATAACCAATATGGCGGATACCGCCAAGGGTGTATATTTAAGGACTTTAAAAGTTGTGGGGCACCGGAGTTCGATGGGAAAGGGGGTCCCACGGAATGTATAAGGTGGTTTGAGGCGATAGAGGCGGTGATTGAAAGGAGTCATTGCACCTATGATGACCAGATTTCCTATGCATCCGGCATGTTTAGGCATGACGCCTTGAGTTGGTGGAACCAGGAGATAACGTTGGGGCGGACCCAAAATTTGGAGTGGATTGACTTCAAAGACAAGGTAAAAGCAAAGTTTTGTCCTCCGTATGAACTACAAAACTTGACTATTGAATTTGCAAACCTCAACAAGGAGGGAGCCGATTACAAGGGCTATGTTAGACGATTCCAAGAGTTGTCTACCCTCATTCCTCACTTGGTGGGTATCGAGACACAGGCCATCCAGAAGTTTGTATTGGGCTTGAATCCTCAAGTCAGATCTTATGTTAACTCAAACATGCCTACTTCCTTGGCTAATGCGGTCAACCAAGCCGGGAGTGTGACCGAAGATTTGTTGAGATGTGGTGTTTTGAGTAAATCCTCATCAACCAAGAGGAAGGAAGTGGGGGAGGCGAGCGGGGTAAGGAAAATGGGGAGGTTTGACCCCAAGAATGCAAATAGGGGTAGAATAATGGCGGCGGTGGAACCGGCTAGGAGGGCTTATACCGGGCCTCATCCTTTCTGTGGGAGGTGCAACAGGCACCATCCCGCCACCACTCCATGTGGGGCATGCTATAATTGCAACCAAGTTGGGCACGCATCCAAGAATTGTAGAGCTCCAAGAGCGGGCCCAATGAATGCGGCTCCTATTCGGGCCGTTCCTCCTCAAGGTAACCAAAGAAGGGGCGAGTGTTTTGAATGTGGTAGCCGTGACCACTACCGTAATAATTGTCCTCGATGGGTGGGACAACAAGTCAAGTAGCCGTTCACCCCAATCAACTCCAAATGGTCGGGCCTAATCAAAACCGGGGACAACAAGGCCACCAAGTGCAACCACGAGGCCGAGCCTTTGCGGCAAATGTAAATGAAGCCCGCAACGATCCCAACGTAGTAGCAGGTACCTTTCTCCTTAATGGTCTCTATGCAACCGTCCTATTTGATTCCGGGGCCGATTATAGCCTCGTGTCTTCTAACTTTGTGCCTTTGATTGATGTGCATCCTTGTGCTCTAAACTATGTGCTTGACATTGAAATGGTAAATGGGTCACTAACTAGAATTAGTCAAATACTTCGGGAATGTGTCTTGACTTTAGAAGATGTCGACTTCTTCATTGACCTTATGCCTCTTGACATTGGTAGTTTTGATATTATAGTGGGTATGGATTGGTTAGCGGCGGTTAATGCAACGATTGATTGTGGCGAGAGAGTTGTTAAGATACCTTTGGCTAACGGTAAAATTCTTAGGGTCCAAGGCGAAATCTCCGATTCCTCAAATTCTAAGGTCTTTAGTGCTACCATCTCAAAGGTAGAATTGAAGACCGTTCCTATCGTTTGTGATTTTCCCGATGTTTTTCCGGATGACTTACCGGGTTTACCTCCAACCCGTGAACTTGATTTTCGAATTAATCTTATTCCCGAAGCCGCGCCCGTGGCAAAAGCCCCATATAGACTAGCTTTAACCGAAATGCAAGAATTACAAGCTCAACTCAAGGAACTCCAAGAGAAGGGTTTCATTCGCCCTAGTCAATCTCCTTGGGGCGCTCCTGTTCTCTTTGTCAAAAAGAAAGATGGGTCCTTCAGAATGTGTATCGACTACCGAGAATTAAACAAGCTCACAGTGAAGAACCGGTATCCTCTCCCAAGAATCGATGACTTATTTGATCAACTTCAAGGAGCTAAGCACTTCTCAAAAATCGATCTTCGCTCGGGTTATCATCAACTCCGGGTACATGAAGATGACATCCCCAAAACGGCTTTTCGCACAAGGTATGACCATTTTGAATTCACCGTGATGCCTTTTGGGTTGACTAATGCACCGGCGGTGTTCATGGACTTGATGAACCGGTGTGTCAACCATACTTAGACAAGTCCGTCATTGTGTTCATTGATGACATACTTGTATACTCAAAGACGAAGGAGGAGCATGTTGAGCACTTGCGTGAAGTGCTTGAATTACTAAGGAAAGAGAAGTTGTATGCCAAATTCTCCAAGTGCGAGTTTTGGTTGGAAGAGGTCCACTTCCTTGGTCACGTAGTGAGCAAGGATGGTATTCATGTGGATCCAAGCAAGATTGAAGCGGTCAAGAATTGGAGAAGACCCGAAACGCCATCCGAGATCCGTCAATTTCTTGGATTGGCGGGTTACTATAGAAGATTCATTGAAAACTTCTCCCGTATTGCACAACCACTCACCCTTTTGACTCAAAAAGATAGAAACTTTGAATGGGGCGAAAGACAAGAGAACGCCTTCCAAACACTTAAGGATATGTTATGTGATGCTCCTATTTTGACGCTACCGGACGGGATCGAAGATTTTGTTGTTTATTGCGATGCCTCGGGACAAGGGTTGGGTTGTGTTCTTATGCAAAGGGGTAAAGTCATTGCTTATGCCTCTCGTCAATTGAAGGTGCATGAGAAGAACTACCTGACACATGATTTGGAATTGGGAGCGGTTGTGTTTGCCTTGAAGTGTTGGAGACATTACCTCTACGGCACCAAATGTGTGATTTATACCGATCATAAAAGTCTTCAACACATATTTACCCAAAGTGAATTGAATATGAGGCAAAGGCGTTGGTTAGAACTTTTTAGTGATTATGATTGTGACATCCGTTATCACCCGGGCAAGGCAAATGTTGTAGCCGATGCCTTGAGCCGAAAGGAGAGAGTGAAACCAAGACGGGCTCGAGCTATGAGCCTCACGGTAGGGCCAAGTATTCGTGATCGGATTATTGAAGCCCAAATTCAAGCCACCCTACCGGAAAACTTTGGAAACGAAAACCTAGATGGCATGGAACAACTATTTGACCGAAAGAATGATAATGGGCTATACATGGTTGAAAGACTTTGGATTCCTATCTTCGGTAACTTAAGAACGCTTATTATGAATGAAGCTCACCTATCGCCTTATTCGGTCCATCCCGGGTCGGATAAGATGTATTTTGACTTGAAGGAATTGTATTGGTGGCCGGGCATGAAGCGTGATGTGGCTAAGTATGTGAGTGAGTGTCTTACTTGCTTACAAGTCAAAGCCGATCACAAGAAGCCACCCGGATTGTTGGTACAACCGGTGATGCCCGAATGGAAGTGGGAACATATCTCAATGGACTTCATTACTAAACTACCGAAGACAAGAAGCGGCCGTGACACGATTTGGGTGATAGTAGATCAGTTAACGAAATCGGCTCACTTTTTAGCCATTCGTGAAACCGATAAATTTGACACTTTAGCTCGTTTGTACATCAAGGAAGTAATATCTAAGCATGGAGTGCCGATTTCTATCATTTCGGATAGAGATGCCCGTTTTAAATCAAAATTTTGGGAAGCCTTTCAAAAAGCCATGGGTACTCGACTTGACATGAGCACGACATTTCACCCTCAAACGGATGGGCAAACCGAGAGAACCATTCAAACACTTGAAGATATGTTGAGGGCGTGTGCAATTGATTTTGGTGGAAGTTGGGAAGACCATTTGCCGCTAGTTGAGTTTTCATACAACAATAGTTACCATGCTACCATTCAAATGGCACCCTTTAAGGCATTGTATGGTAGGGTATGTCGTTCTCCTTTAGCTTGGGCGGAAATTGGAGAGAGTCAACTCATCGGGCCAGAAATTGTGATTGAAACGACAAAGGTAATATCTCAAATTAAGGAGAAGTTGCAATTGGCCCGTGAACGTCAAAAGAAGTATGCCGATGTGAGACGAAGACCGTTGGAGTTTGAAGTTGGTGAATTTGTACTTTTGAAAGTGTCACCTTGGAAAGGCGTCGTACGATTCGTGAAGCGGGGAAAACTTGCACCAAGGTATGTTGGTCCTTTCAAGATTCTTGAACGGGTTGGGAAAGTTGCTTATCGGCTAGAATTGCCTCAAGAGCTTAGTGGGGTGCATGATGTGTTTCATATTTGTAATTTGCGCAAGTGTTTGGCGGATCCTACACATCATGTGCCTATGGACGAAATTAGGGTTGATTCGAGCCTAAACTTTGTTGAAGAACCGGTAGAGATCTTGGACCGTCAAGAGAAGAAACTCAAGAAGAAACGCTACACAATTGTCAAGGTTAGATGGAGTGCTAGACGTGGAGCCGAGTTCACGTGGGAGAGAGAAGATCACATGAAGTCGAAGTATCCGCATTTATTTAATAATTAGGGTTTTGTTGAATTTCGGGACGAAATTCTTTCAACGGGGGAATAATGTAACATCCGCGAATTTTGACCCGTTGACTTTTGTGTAATTTGACTAACAAACTTATTGAATGAAGTAATTTGGGCCCATTTATGATTTATGACTAAGTGGTATGTTAGTCGAGTCGTTAATATGTTGTTTGGCGTTTAGTAGTGTAATCGATTGTTTTATGGCTTGTGGGAGAAACGGGTCGGCCCGTGGGTAGTCCATGACCCACCAGCCCCAATGACCCATTCCCCCCCCCCTTATCCTTTCCTTCCTTCTCTTTCTCATTCTATCTATCTATCTCTTATCTCTTCCTCTCTTTCTCTCAAAAGCAAGACAAAACCCATTTCAATCTCTTCACATTTTCTTGCATCAAACTAGTAGTGGGTCGATTATAACACAAGAATCATCACCATCTATACCACATTATCGCCATATTGAAGAATCAAAGTCAAATTCTTGCCTTTTTATCCATTTGACCTAATTTCGGGTTCTAAGCTCAAGGAGAAACTTTGGTAAGTCAAATTCATCCCATTTACTCCTACTTATGTTTATTCATT
>CM067168.1:47655092-47672612 GCA_034093135.1 Erigeron breviscapus
ACTGCAATTAGAAATTTAAAGCAAATTAATATGTATAAACAAATCACCTCAACATAAATAAAAAGAAGAAAATTTGGTTCACAAAGTTATTAACTCATAATTAATATACCTTAAGGAAAATCCACAATTACACTAAATTTCACAGTCAAAGTTAGATAATAATAAATATAAATATTGTAAAGTTCAAATATAAACAAAAAAAAACCAAAAATACGTCAACAACATAAAGTTTTGAATATGTTAAATTAAAGGTAACAACTCTAATTCTTAAAATAACTCCCTTAGCTGTATGTCAATATACTTGACTCAATATCATTTATTGGGTTATATATATATTTCACCCTGCACCTAGTATTTAGTTTAAATTTTGTCCATTTTTACTTATGTTTCCACATTTCCTTTATTGTTGAGAATAATAGTGTTTTACAGCACGATCTTGACGACTCATCACGCTTAATAAAGAAAGTAGCCTAAAACAAACTAGCAATTTTAGATTTGTGTTTTTTGAATTAAGGATATGAAAGAAGCCTCACAGCATCAGGTATGGGGATGTGACCCTGACCCCGACCCCGAAATTGATGTGGCATACCGGCGCCGATGACTGATGTGTTGCGTATTTTTGGGTTTGAAAAACAAAAATGATTTTTAATTAAAAAAACACTGTTTTAAATATATTAAAATGTTGTACAAGTAAATACCTCAACAAAACGCAAACTAATGAACAGTGAACCCGATCGAAAGTAGATAGTGTTGTGGTAAGTACAGGATCGTTCGCAGGGACGCTTGCACTACCTAGCCTAATAATGTGTGTAATTCTAGCGGTTGGGGGTTGTCACGATTTCCTATTAAAACTTGTAATATGTCTAGTTATATAAGGGGTATTAGTGTTAATTAGATGATAGGTATAAATACCCCTTCCTTAATAACTTTGTAAAAAAAAGCCTTTCAACATAATTCGATACATCGTTCTCTCTAAACTTATACTTTCTCTCTCTAGATCATCTTCAACCTCCATTTAACACACAAACATGTTGGGATTATTGGGTTTTTATCAAAGTAATATTATCCTTATAATATTAAAACGCAGCGGAAAATTGAACCATTTCAATATGTTGGTATAGTTAAATTCAAAGTTTAACTTATAAAAAGAAAACCCAAACAATAAGGATCCATGTATATGAATAACATACATACAAAACAACAACCATAGGGTGTTTAGAAGACTACCTTCTTCCAAGCTTATGAGAAGGTGGAATGAAGGAGATGATGATCTTGAAGTGGCAAGTCTTCAACCTAGAAGAACCTCAAGCTTGTATACCCCAAACTATCAACAAACACCCAAATTATGCTAGGATTTGACCTTGAAAACCCTTCTCTTTTCTTTCCTTGTGGCCGAAATTACCAAGAGAAAAAGAAGAGGTTTTTGCTCTTGAGAAAGTTGAGAGACATGAGTCTTGAGTGTGGTGATATACTCTATGTATGTCTTGTGTGTTAGTATCAACAAGAACCAAATGCATGTTAAGTAAGTGGATCAAAATCTTCCATCACATGGGGGGGGGGGGGGCCGGCCTCAACCTAGAGACCACATGGGGTTCCACTAACTTTTTTATAACATGTATTTTATATAAAACATTTTATATAAAGTCTTGTAACTTGTTACATACCTTATGTAACATGTTATATATTATACACAACACATATAAATGTTTATTTCGCCAAATAAACATATTTACATTTCTCTCAAAATAAATTATCCATATAATTTATTTACATATCTCAAGTACAATTATTCAGAAAACCACTTTCTAAATGTTTCAAGTATTGATATTTATTTAAAGATCAAATCATATAAATAAATACCATAAGTGTTTGTCTAGCTTGTTATTGGGTATGACCCGACTTGGATCATCACGTACTAGCCACGTCAATTTAATATGTGTCTTGGGCAGACGAATTCCAACAATCTCCCACTTGCACAAGATTCACAGAAGATTGACGCAAGCAGCAAATACCGCCTAACAACGGTTTGCTACCCCTAATACGTATGACGAAGTGCCATTCAATAACATCATCCTCTTCAAGTCCCTTACTTGAAATGATTTAGGTGAATCGATCATTTATCCTTTGTCACAGATGTCATGTTAAATCCTAGAGACACAGAGTGATCATTCTCTATTGATTTAACTTTGTAGCAGGCCTTAGACATCTAACTCTCAACGAATAAGAGGGACAAATTCCATCTCGACTACATACGTCCTTCACAATCACCTTATATCATACCTGAGCTTAGTCTTATGTACTGCCATGTTTCAGAACAGCGAAGAGCTAAGTCAAAGTATAATATTCAGTGAATATCAAGACCCAATATGTATCTCAGGTCTGAGGATACAATGATATCCGCCTTTTAACTCAAGATTACTTATGATCAATCACAGAGATTCCATGTAGTAATGCTTGATTGCAGGTCAGTCCAATATTTGTATCCCACAAATATCTATGAACCTTGGTAGCAACACTTTGCTCTATATTCAAAACCTTTTGAATATCTACCAATCCAAGTTCATAATAATCTTACATTCATATTTGTTCCACAAATATGATCGACTACGGACATTTAGAATAATTAACTTATTCATGATTTAAACATGCAAAAATGGAACATAACACAATTTAAATGCAAAATACCAATATTCATATAAATGTGTTAATAACTACAAGTGTTCCGATATCCAAATACATAAAAATAGATCAAATCCAATCACTAGAATATCGAAGTCCCATGGCACAAGTATGACTCTCATGCTTAGGCCTTTCAAGGAGCTTCGTGAGTGGGTCCGCAACGTTTTGATCGGTGTGAACTTTGTGAATACATATCTTTCCCTTTTCAACTTCATCCCTTATGTAGTTGAATCTCCGCTCAATGTGCCTAGTCTTTTGATGTGCACGAGGTTCCTTGATTTGAGCAATCGCACCCTCGTTATCACAAAGAATTTCTAGGGGTTCTTGAATGGAAGGAACAACCCCTAGATCGGCAATGAATTTCTTCAACCATGCAGCTTCTTGTGCTGCTAAAGAAGCGGCGATGTATTCCGATTCTGTAGTGGACAATGCAACCACATCTTGCTTTGAGCTTTTCCAAGAAACAGCTCCTCCATTTAGAATGAAGATATACCCCGATTGTGATCGAGAATCATCTCGATCAGTTTGGAAACTCGCATCCGTGTAACCCTTTACAACGAGTTCCTCCTCACCAGATCCATATATTAAGAACATATCTTTAGTGTTTCTAAGATATTTCAATATATATTTGACAGCCATCCAATGACTATCTCCTGGATTTTGCTGGTATCTACTTGTCATGCTTAAAGCGCATGACACGTCCGGTCTCGTGCATATCATAGCATACATGATGGATCCTATAGCAGATGCATATGGGATTCCACTCATTCTCTCTTGCTCAACTTTTGAGCTGGGAGATTGAGAAGTACTCAATATAGTTCCTCTTTGAATAGGCACCAAACCCTTTTGGAGTTTTCCATCTTGAACCTTTTCAAGATCTTGTCTATGTATGCACTTTGATTCAAACCTATTAAGCGCCTTGATCTATCCCTATAGATCCTTATTCCCAAAATATAGGCGGCTTCACCAAGATCCTTAATGGAAAAGCAACTTCCAAGCCAGGCTTTTACACCTTCCAAGGTTGGAATGTCATTTCCAAATAGTAGAATGTCATCGACATATAATACTAGAAAAGTAATGATGCTCCCACTAGCCTTCTTATACACACAAGCTTCATCAGCGTTTTTGATGAAGCCAAATTTCTTGACTTCTTCATCAAAACGACGATTCCAGCTTCTTGATGCTTGTTTCAATCCATAGATTGATTTCTTTAACTTGCATACTTTATTAGGATGTTTTGGATCGACAAAACCTTCAGGCTGATCCATATAGACATCTTCCTCAAGATATCCATTTAGAAAAGCGGTTTTGACATCCATTTGCCATATCTCATAGTCATAATGTGCGGCTATGGCAAATAATATCCTAATAGACTTTAGCATTGCCACAGGCGAAAAAGTTTCATCATAATCGACCCCTCGAGTTTGAGTGAAACCTTTTGCTACAAGTCTAGCTTTATAAGTACTCAAGTTTCCATGCATATCGTGTTTCAATTTGAACACCCACTTACTTCCAACTACTTTGGAATTAGGAGGTTCAACAACCAATTCCCAAACTTGGTTGTCATACATGGATTGCATCTCAGCGTTCATGGCCTCTAGCCATTTGTCCGAATCTGATTTGGACATAGCATCATGGTAGGTGGTAGGTTCATCAGAAACTACCATGTAGCATTCATCCACGAGAAATCCATATCTCTCAGGTGGATAAGTAGCTCTACCAGATCTACGAACGTTTTGTGTGTCTTGATCAACCCTTTGATCATCTTCAACATCCTTTTGTTGAATGCTAGTGTCACCCAAGTGTGTATCTGTCAGTGGTTCTTGATCTTCTTCAAGTTCCACTGTTCTGGAACTAGTTCCTTCCATAAGGAATTTAGTTTCCAAGAACTCAGCCTTTCGAGCAACAAATACATTTTGCTCATTAGGATTGTAGAAATAATATCCCAAATCATCTTTGGGATATCCTACAAAGATACACTTAGTGGATCGGGGCTCTAATTTGTTTGAGGCATCATGTCTTACATAAGCCTCACAACCCCATACCTTTAAATATGATAAAGATGGAACTCTTCCATGCCATATTTCAAAAGGTGTTTTCTCCACTTTCTTGGTGGGAGCCATATTTAAAATTCGGGCAGCAGAGATTATGGCATATCCCCAAAATGATAGAGGTAGTGAGCTTTTACCCATCATGGAACGAACCATATCTAATAGAGTTCGATTCCTCCTTTCAGACACACCATTATGTTGTGGTGTTCCAGGTGGAGTTAGTTGTGAGACAATCCCACAACTTCTAAGATGATCTTGAAAAGCATCACTTAGGTATTCACCTCCTCTATCAGAACGAAGAATTTTTATTGTCTTACTGAGTTGGTTTTCTACTTCATTCTTGAAAATTTTGAACATTTCAAAAGCTTCACTCTTATGTTTTAATAAGTATACATAACCGTAACGACTATAGTCATCGGTGAATGTAATGAAGTATCTTTCACCATTTCTAGTCATTGGCTTAAAAGGACCACATACATCCGAATGTATGATACCTAATAAATCTTTTGCCCTTTCATTAGTGCCTTTGAAAGGTGCTTTAGTCATCTTGCCTTGTAAACAAGATTCACATACATTAAATGAATCATTTGATTTTGTTTTCAAAAGACCATTCTTTTGAAGTGTTAGTATGCGATTCTTATTTATATGGCCAAGACGACAATGCCAAATATAGGTTTCACTTAAATCTAATTTAAGTTTCTTGGTGGTAGCTTGGTACATTGAGTTATCATATGTGGTGTTTTCATGAACTAATTCATAAATACCATTTAAAGGCATAGCTTTAAAATAAAATACATCATTCATAGAAACATGGATATCATTGTTAACAAAATTAAAATCATATCCAACATGTCTTAAACGGGAAACAGAAATAATACTCCTAGTCAAACTAGGTGCATACAAAACATTGTTCAATACAATTTCCAAACCATTTGGAAGTTTCAAAAGATAGTCTCCTTGGGCTTCAACATGCACCAATGCACCATTGCCCATAAAGAGACTAATGTCTCCCTTCTTGATGTGCTTCTTTCTTATGAACCCCTGTAACATATTACAAATATGAGTTCCACATCCGGTATCCAATACCCATATGTAAGAAAAAACAGTATTAAGCTCAATATATATCATAAATATTGTACCTGAGGTTTGCCCTGCATCCCTCTTAGCTTTTAACTCTTTGAGATAGGTTGGACAATTACGTTTCCAATGTCCTACCTCCCCACACTCAAAGCATGGGTCATTGACAGCAACCTTTTGCTTCTTCGCTTTTTGGGTATCCATTTTTCCCTTTCCTTTGCCTTTAAAATTCCCTTTGTTGTTACCCTTTCCCTTAGCAACATTTGCCTTGGGTCCGGAGTAAGCCCTTTTCTTTCCGCCTTCATTGATCATGAGAACGGGTTGAACTTTTCCTCCCATACTAGCCTCGGCCGTTTTGAGCATCCCATGAAGCTCGGAAACGGTCTTGTCCCATCCATTCATGTTATAATTTAACACGAAAGTTTCAAATCTCTTAGATAATGAGTTAAGGATCATATCCGTAGCTAACTCATTTGAGACGGGACAATTAAGCCTTTCGAGGCGATCAATGTAGCTTTTCATTTTAAGAACATATGTTGAGACGGGTTGTGAATCATCCATGCGACATGCATGAAGCGCTCGAACCGTTTCGAAGCGTTCAACCCTTGCCTTTTGTTGGAACATTTCCTTGAGTTGGGTAATCATGTCGTATGCCCCATGGTGCTCGAACTCCTTTTGGAGTTCGGGAGTCATACTCGCTAGCATTATGCAACTAACTTGCACGGAGTCCTCGACATATTTAGCCCAATCATTATAGGCTTCAACATCAGTTTCTTCGGGCTCATCAGGAATAGGATCGTCTAAAATATAGGATTTCTTTTCGTGCCTGAGAACAATTCTCAAGTTACGAAACCAATCCACAAAGTTATTTTGGTTAAGACGATCCTTTTCAAGGATGGATCTTAGTGAAAAGTTATGGACGTTTGGGTTGGGGTTTATTGCATTGTTAGCGGCCATCTACAAGATTAACAAAGTTCTTTATTAGTATTTTCGATATCAAATATAAATTTTAATTGTTAATACCCTTTTATGTCCCATGGACAATTAATAATTAAAACCTAGAATCCAACGTTACATTTAAATGATGGTTAGGTGACCTTTATCCCATGATCTAAATTAACAAGGTAGTCAACGTTTGACAATTGCAACACTTTGCAATTTCTAGTGGTATGGGACCGGTTTAATATCTTATATTAAGTTGGCATGTTTAATCCCATCAACGCCTTTGGTTACCATGCTTCGGTGACCCTAATCACATGGCTTCCAAATCAAGTTGTCCTACTTATACACACATGTAAATTTATCTTATACTAGTGGTTAGGTGACCTTTATCCCATAAGTACAATAAATTTACCTTAACTTATAAGTTCCCTCAAAGTAGTTAGGTGACCTTTATCCCATAAGTACAATAAATTTACCTTAACTTATAAGTTCCCTCAAAGTAGTTAGGTGACCTTTATCCTACAAAGAGTTCCCAAATAATTAAGTGTTGTATAAAAGGATGGCGTTTAACTTGTTTTTAAAGGGTCGTTTGAGTTTTTATATTCTAGTTAAAAACTATGTACCATAATGAATTTTGAAATCCAAATTTCAAGGTTCTTTTATAAAATCCATTTTTATAATTGTGACCATTAACTTTTAATAAAACCCATTTTATTTTACCAAGTCAATGTCAATATTAAAACCAATTTTAATCTTTATGTGTGTCTTTTAGTTTGTTGGTTTTTAAGCATCCACATGACAAAATAATAAACAACCAAACAAACATGACAAACATAATAATAAGTGCACAACATTAGCCAACTATTTTGACCACACTTGTTAGCCGAAACAAGTGGGTCAAAAGGTCTCAACCTAAGGGACAAAGTAACACAAAATATTGTGTTAGTTGAGCTCCCACTTGATCTTGCATCCAAATGCTTCAAGTAACCTTTTGTGATGTGATTTGTACAATTTTCTTCATTTTGATAACCCACTGCGCCGCAGTGGGTCTAATACACTCCCACTGCGCCGCAGTGGGTCTAATACACTCCGACTGCGCCGCAGTGGGAAGTCACTGGTCTTCGGCTGCATTATCCCCACTGCGCCGCAGTGGGTTTGACATACTCCCACTGCGCCGCAGTGGGTTGATAACCCACTGCGCCGCAGTGGGTCTAATACACTCCCACTGCGCCGCAGTGGGAAGTCACTGGTCTTCGGCTGCATTATCCCCACTGCGCCGCAGTGGGTTTGACATACTCCCACTGCGCCGCAGTGGGAACTCACTGTCTTCGGCTGCATTATCCCCACTGCGCCGCAGTGGGTTTGACATACTCCCACTGCGCCGCAGTGGGTTGACATACTCCACTGCGCCGCAGTGGGTGCATACTCCCACTGCGCCGCAGTGGGTTTGACATACTCCCACTGCGCCGCAGTGGGTTTGACATACTCCCACTGCGCCGCAGTGGGTGCAACTCCACTGCGCCGCAGTGGGTGCATACTCCCACTGCGCCGCAGTGGGTTTGACATACTCCCACTGCGCCGCAGTGGGTTTGACATACTCCCACTGCGCCGCAGTGGGTTTGACATACTCCCACTGCGCCGCAGTGGGTTTGACATACTCCCACTGCGCCGCAGTGGGTGCATACTCCCACTGCGCCGCAGTGGGTTTGACATACTCCCACTGCGCCGCAGTGGGTGCATACTCCCACTGCGCCGCAGTGGGTGACATACTCCCACTGCGCCGCAGTGGGTTTGACATACTCCCACTGCGCCGCAGTGGGTTGACATACTCCCACTGCGCCGCAGTGGGTTTGACATACTCCCACTGCGCCGCAGTGGGTTTGACATACTCCCACTGCGCCGCAGTGGGTTTGACATACTCCCACTGCGCCGCAGTGGGTTTGACATACTCCCACTGCGCCGCAGTGGGTTGCATACTCCCACTGCGCCGCAGTGGGTTTGACATACTCCCACTGCGCCGCAGTGGGTTTGACATACTCCCACTGCGCCGCAGTGGGTTGACATACTCCCACTGCGCCGCAGTGGGTTTGCATACTCCCACTGCGCCGCAGTGGGTTTGACATACTCCCACTGCGCCGCAGTGGGTGCATACTCCCACTGCGCCGCAGTGGGTTTGACATACTCCCACTGCGCCGCAGTGGGTTTGACATACTCCCACTGCGCCGCAGTGGGTTTGACATACTCCCACTGCGCCGCAGTGGGTTTGACATACTCCCACTGCGCCGCAGTGGGTTTGACATACTCCCACTGCGCCGCAGTGGGTTTGACATACTCCCACTGCGCCGCAGTGGGTTTGACATACTCCCACTGCGCCGCAGTGGGTTTGACATACTCCCACTGCGCCGCAGTGGGTGCATACTCCCACTGCGCCGCAGTGGGTTTGACATACTCCCACTGCGCCGCAGTGGGTGCATACTCCCACTGCGCCGCAGTGGGTGCATACTCACTGCGCTTCATTTTGAATACCCCACTGCGCCGCAGTGGGTCTAATACAACTCCCACTGCGCCGCAGTGGGAAGTCACTGGTCTTCGGCTGCATTATCCCCCACTGCGCCGCAGTGGGTTTGACATACTCCCACTGCGCCGCAGTGGGAAGTCACTGTCCTCGGCATTTGGCCTCCAACTTCAGCCCCAAACCTTTTGATGCTTCTTCTTGGAGATTACATTTACAAGAAAAAATGCAACTAATCTACTTATTACATACCAAATGAAATAAATAGATTACATAACCAAATGAATGAAGAAAATCCTATTTAACTATTACAAACATTTAATAATTAAATAGAATACAAACACATCCACAAATCACAAACAATTCACAAGGTCTCTTGGCTAAGTTGTGACACTAAAATACACAAGAAAAAAGGAACCTCCTTTTTGTGTATTAGTTTCGGCCATTGCCAAAATGGCCAAAACATTGGATTTTGTCCAAACAAAATATCAACTTTTGATGTATGTATCCATATAACCGGCTCTGATACCATTGTTGGGATTTTTGGGTTTTTATCAAAGTAATATTATCCTTATAATATTAAAACGCAGCGGAAAATTGAACCATTTCAATATGTTGGTATAGTTAAATTCAAAGTTTAACTTATAAAATAAAACCCAAACAATAAGGATCCATGTATATGAATAACATACATACAAAACAACAACCATAGGGTGTTTTAGAAGACTACCTTCTTCCAAGCTTATGAGAAGGTGGAATGAAGGAGATGATGATCTTGAAGTGGCAAGTCTTCAACCTAGAAGAACCTCAAGCTTGTATACCCCAAACTATCAACAAACACCCAAATTATGCTAGGATTTGACCTTGAAAACCCTTCTCTTTTCTTTCCTTGTGGCCGAAATTACCAAGAGAAAAAGAAGAGGTTTTTGCTCTTGAGAAAGTTGAGAGACATGAGTCTTGAGTGTGGTGATATACTCTATGTATGTCTTGTGTGTTGTTATCAACAAGAACCAAATGCATGTTAAGTAAGTGGATCAAAATCTTCCATCACATGGGGGGGGGGGCCGGCCTCAACCTAGAGACCACATGGGGTTCCACTAACTTTTTTATAACATGTATTTTATATAAAACATTTTATATAAAGTCTTGTAACTTGTTACATACCTTATGTAACATGTTATATATTATACACAACACATATAAATGTTTATTTCGCCAAATAAACATATTTACATTTCTCTCAAAATAAATTATCCATATAATTTATTTACATATCTCAAGTACAATTATTCAGAAAACCACTTTCTAAATGTTTCAAGTATTGATATTTATTTAAAGATCAAATCATATAAATAAATACCATAAGTGTTTGTCTAGCTTGTTATTGGGTATGACCCGACTTGGATCATCACGTACTAGCCACGTCAATTTAATATGTGTCTTGGGCAGACGAATTCCAACAAAACACACTAACCTAAAACCTCCATTAAACCTTCAATTAAGCTCAAGTTTAGTCTTATAAATTGGTATCAGAGCACAATCAGAGTTGCTGAACGATCCACAAGCTTATTACAAGCTTAATTTGTGCTTAATTTCAGAATTTGAGCATTTTTCTGAAAGGTTCATTTGCAGAGCTCACTGTTTCAGTGATTCCTGCAAATTAAGTGTGTTTCTGTCCTTATTTTGTTGACCGATCGATTTTATATCAATATATCTTCCTTCGCTATCAATTTCAGAAGCTAAATTCATCATTTGAGTAGTTTTCGATCGAGCTCTACAAATCGCATGTTCGTGAGGGTTTGAGTTCCAGTTGAAATTAGCATCTAATTTGTTTGAGGATTTGTGCGCATTGATTTTCTGAACATTTTGATATAAAGTTCGAGTTCTAATTCGCAAAAATGAAGAAGATATCGAAGATTTACAATCTTCTCTGCAAATGAGGTGTTAGTTGAACGAAGAAGACAACAAAATAACCGACTATTTTGTCGTGTTGTTGAATTCTTACTTGTACTATTTGCAGAGAATTAAGCTCGGCACTTAGTTGTTTTTATGAATTTGGTCACTTAAACTATTTGCAGAGCTCCTTGCTCGGCAAATACGTGTTTCAGAAATTTGGCTAAGTACTGGAACTTCACTTGTTCTATTTGCAGAGCATCTTGCTCGGCAAATAGTTGTTTTTGAGAATTGAGAATTCTTGATTTGAGACTGGTGCTACTTGCATTGTTTGCAGAAGTTTAGCTCGGCAAACAAGTGTTTTTGGGTGGTGTGACTAAGTACAAGTTCTATTTGTACTGTTTGCAGAGTTATTTGCTCGGCAAATAGTTGAAATTGATTCTTTGACCAAGTGACTTTATAAGTTGTACTGTTTGCAGAGATTTAAGCTCGGCATTCAGTTGTTTTTAAGAATTTGGTCACTTACACTATTTGCAGAGAATTAAGCTCGACATTTAGTTGTTTTTAAGAATTTGGTCACTTACACTATTTGCAGAGAACTAAGCTCGGCACTTAGTTGTTTTTAAGAACTTGGTTACTTACACTATTTGCAGAGAATTAAGCTCGGCACTTAGTTGTTTTTAAGAATTTGGTCACTTACACTATTTGCAGAGAATTAAGCTCGGCACTTAGTTGTTTTTAAGAATTTGGTCACTTACACTATTTGCAGAGAATTAAGCTCGGCACTTAGTTGTTTTTAAGAATTTGGTCACTTACACTATTTGCAGAGAATTAAGCTCGGCACTTAGTTGTTTTTAAGAATTTGGTCACTTACACTATTTGCAGAGAATTAAGCTCGGCACTTAGTTGTTTTTAAGAATTTGGTCACTTACACTATTTGCAGAGAATTAAGCTCGGCACTTAGTTGTTTTTAAGAATTTGGTCACTTACACTATTTGCAGAGAATTAAGCTCGGCACTTAGTTGTTTTTAAGAATTTGGTCACTTACACTATTTGCAGAGAATTAAGCTCGGCACTTAGTTGTTTTTAAGAATTTGGTCACTTACACTATTTGCAGAGAATTAAGCTCGGCACTTAGTTGTTTTTAAGAATTTGGTCACTTACACTATTTGCAGAGAATTAAGCTCGGCACTTAGTTGTTTTTAAGAATTTGGTCACTTACACTATTTGCAGAGAATTAAGCTCGGCACTTAGTTGTTTTTAAGAATTTGGTCACTTACACTATTTGCAGAGAATTAAGCTCGGCACTTAGTTGTTTTTAAGAATTTGGTCACTTACACTATTTGCAGAGAATTAAGCTCGGCACTTAGTTGTTTTTAAGAATTTGGTCACTTACACTATTTGCAGAGAATTAAGCTCGGCACTTAGTTGTTTTTAAGAATTTGGTCACTTACACTATTTGCAGAGAATTAAGCTCGGCACTTAGTTGTTTTTAAGAATTTGGTCACTTACACTATTTGCAGAGAATTAAGCTCGGCACTTAGTTGTTTTTAAGAATTTGGTCACTTACACTATTTGCAGAGAATTAAGCTCGGCACTTAGTTGTTTTTAAGAATTTGGTCACTTACACTATTTGCAGAGAATTAAGCTCGGCACTTAGTTGTTTTTAAGAATTTGGTCACTTACACTATTTGCAGAGAATTAAGCTCGGCACTTAGTTGTTTTTAAGAATTTGGTCACTTACACTATTTGCAGAGAATTAAGCTCGGCACTTAGTTGTTTTTAAGAATTTGGTCACTTACACTATTTGCAGAGAATTAAGCTCGGCACTTAGTTGTTTTTAAGAATTTGGTCACTTACACTATTTGCAGAGAATTAAGCTCGGCACTTAGTTGTTTTTAAGAATTTGGTCACTTACACTATTTGCAGAGAATTAAGCTCGGCACTTAGTTGTTTTTAAGAATTTGGTCACTTACACTATTTGCAGAGAATTAAGCTCGGCACTTAGTTGTTTTTAAGAATTTGGTCACTTACACTATTTGCAGAGAATTAAGCTCGGCACTTAGTTGTTTTTAAGAATTTGGTCACTTACACTATTTGCAGAGAATTAAGCTCGGCACTTAGTTGTTTTTAAGAATTTGGTCACTTACACTATTTGCAGAGAATTAAGCTCGGCACTTAGTTGTTTTTAAGAATTTGGTCACTTACACTATTTGCAGAGAATTAAGCTCGGCACTTAGTTGTTTTTAAGAATTTGGTCACTTACACTATTTGCAGAGAATTAAGCTCGGCACTTAGTTGTTTTTAAGAATTTGGTCACTTACACTATTTGCAGAGAATTAAGCTCGGCACTTAGTTGTTTTTAAGAATTTGGTCACTTACACTATTTGCAGAGAATTAAGCTCGGCACTTAGTTGTTTTTAAGAATTTGGTCACTTACACTATTTGCAGAGAATTAAGCTCGGCACTTAGTTGTTTTTAAGAATTTGGTCACTTACACTATTTGCAGAGAATTAAGCTCGGCACTTAGTTGTTTTTAAGAATTTGGTCACTTACACTATTTGCAGAGAATTAAGCTCGGCACTTAGTTGTTTTTAAGAATTTGGTCACTTACACTATTTGCAGAGAATTAAGCTCGGCACTTAGTTGTTTTTAAGAATTTGGTCACTTACACTATTTGCAGAGAATTAAGCTCGGCACTTAGTTGTTTTTAAGAATTTGGTCACTTACACTATTTGCAGAGAATTAAGCTCGGCACTTAGTTGTTTTTAAGAATTTGGTCACTTACACTATTTGCAGAGAATTAAGCTCGGCACTTAGTTGTTTTTAAGAATTTGGTCACTTACACTATTTGCAGAGAATTAAGCTCGGCACTTAGTTGTTTTTAAGAATTTGGTCACTTACACTATTTGCAGAGAATTAAGCTCGGCACTTAGTTGTTTTTAAGAATTTGGTCACTTACACTATTTGCAGAGAATTAAGCTCGGCACTTAGTTGTTTTTAAGAATTTGGTCACTTACACTATTTGCAGAGAATTAAGCTCGGCACTTAGTTGTTTTTAAGAATTTGGTCACTTACACTATTTGCAGAGAATTAAGCTCGGCACTTAGTTGTTTTTAAGAATTTGGTCACTTACACTATTTGCAGAGATATATGCTCTGCAAATTGCACTTTCAAGCTTCAAGTGTTGTGAATCATGGATAGTATTGTTGTGAATAGAATTTTAGCTTTAGTGTGTGTTAATGGAGGTTTCTAGTGAGAGAAAGTAGAGAGAGAGTAGAGAGATGTCAGGGAAAGATTAGCTTGTATTAAGTGTTCAAAGGTTAAAAGTTACATTTCATGTTACGGAGGGGGTTTATATACTTCTATACAATTTACACAATACCCCCTTCCATACTTACAACTTTACATTATAAGTACAAAATGACATAAGGTATACAAATCAACTACTACATATTCTATTTCTAACAATCTCCCCCTTAGTAGTGATTTGTCAAAAATATCCAGTCTTGTCTTTCTTTAAGCTCTTGTATTTGGTCTACCTTTGTTTGGATGCCAGAACCAGTTTTCTCCTTCGGGTCTGTTTGCTGCAACAACCATATTTGCTTCGAAATTTCTTGGAGGAATGTTATGAGGCCCTGGAAGATGACTAGGCTCGTACTTGATCCAACAACCTCCTCTTTGACGTACGACGTACTTAGACTTCTGAGCATTCTTTGCTTCTCTCATCATTCTAATGCTGTCTCTGTACTCGAGTCTTTGGTTAATCTTGGAGATTGCTTTATCAAACACTTCCTTTTTCTTTTCATCTTGCTCGTCTTCTTGTAGGCACAACAATACATTCTTACAAAACTCCAACGTTCCATCAGAATAGGAAGCAAGTTCATCCATGCGAATGAAAATCTTCTTCTTTCTGCTATTCAAAAACACAACTCCGAAGGATGGTTCTTCAATGATATGACCAATACTTAGCTTTTCAATATCTGCAGTGTATAGACTTTGATCTGGATAAGGCACATTAATCTTTCTCTTCACAACTTCAAATCCTATCTGAAAATCTTCCAATGAAGCATACTGAATGCAACTTGACATGTATCTTTTTACAGCATCAAAAGCAATCACATCTTCACGGTATCTTTGCATGGCATTTAGGAAATGATTGTAGAGGAAGATAATGTCGTCTACTGGCAAAAGTTTAAATTGGGCTTCTGTGAACCGGTAGATCTTGTTATTATCTCTCTTGACATGAAAGCATAGAATAGAAATAGTAACTCTTTTAATCAAGATCACCCTGATCAGCACCAATATTTTATGGTTTCTCTGTTCTTCCAGCAACTTTGGATTATATTGTTTTGTAAGTTTAAGAAGCTCTGTATATTCTTCAATTTGCCTGGCTTCCTTAAACTTGTACATTGAGTCTAACTCTGGTCTCTTGGTTTTAGTGACCTTAGTTGCTCCACAAAAAATAGGGTAAGCCCTTTCTTCCAGATATCTTGATTTCTTAGCTGCTTCTTTTAGTTTAATGCCGAGAGCAACCATTCTTTCTCTATCCCTCAAGAAGTATCCCCGATTAATAAATTTTAATTGTTCTTCAGTTAACTTAGTTGGAAAATAATCAGGGAGAACTTCCTCGGATGTAATTGCCTCTCTCAAAACCTGTTTGTAAGTAGATTTCTGAAAGTTCTGAGTTGCAGCTTCTGGAGTCTTTCTAAGCTCATCAAAATTGTTGAATTCATTGAAATTATAATGTTGTGGAGTTGAGCTAGCACGAGCAGATGATTCTCCAACTTCAACTCTGCTTGAAGGACCTGTTTCAAAATAATCTAGATCTGCAAATTCTTCAAACATAGGTTCCTCTGCAGCTTCTACGTTCACAGGAGTCTCAACTATCTCCGGCTCATCCAACATAACATTATCTTTTAATGCTTCAATATCTGCATCATGTTCAGCATACTCAACTAAATCTTCTTCAATCACAAAACCTTCTTCTTCATTATCAACAACATTTTCAATCTCTTCATCATCATCATCAGAACTGTCACCAAAAACTTCAACTAGTCTTCTTTTAATCTCATCATTCAAAGAATCGTTCTTAACATTTTCAACATTTTCAACATTTCCTTCTTCCATCACCACATCTTCAACATTTCCTTCAACTCTTGCCGAAGTAATATCAATGTTTGTTTGACCTTCTCCTTGGTTCTCCCCCTCGGGGTGATCATCAGAATCAGGATCATCCCGACGAGAAGGAACCGAGGCCGGTCGGCAAGACTCTAACGCCAACAATCTCAATTCAAAAGCAGCAAGCTTTGTATCATATTCAGCCTTTTGACGTTCAACTTGATTTTGTAACTCTTTCACTCTTCTTTCAGTGGATATTTCTCTTTCTCGTACCTCAAGAGCATTCAACACCCCTCTTTCAGTTACCGTCAACAAATCACCCTCAGACCTTAAAATATTCAATAAAACTTCACAAGCAGCGTCTTTTATAGGTAAATTTGTTGAGGTTGATGGAATTTCATTTGGTGTTGGTGTTCTTTGTGTTTGTGTAGGAGGTGGAGTAGCCAACCCGGGGGTTGTTGGCACACTTGTGGTGTGACCTAAATTCAGCGATGCTGAGTCAGGATTTCCTGCGGATCCTCGGGTTATACCCTCACCAGCAGTTTCAGATTCATGGGCTTTGCAACCCGAATCAATTGGTGTTCTAGACTGTGATAAATCACTGTCCTGGACTTGTTGTTGGGCAACACCACTAACAACACCGGGGTCACTGAGAATGCCCGTTAATACAGTCTCAGATTGATCCTGAGGAACAGCAGTGTCACTACGACGTTCATACTGCTCCCCAGTCTCGGTCTGAGGACTGTTACCTGCGGCTAAAGCTGGCGTGATGTTAGCTAAGGCAGGATTTCCAAGCTGTCCTTGAGGGTCACACAAAGTGGGTCCCTCTCCGCTTATTCCGGCTCTAGTACTCAACTGGGCTTGTGAATCAGTGTCCCTAGGGGATCTAGACTCTTGTGCAAGAACTGAAGGCGAGAGGTGGGGCTGGTCCTCTCTAATTTCAACACTCTCATCCTCCAAATGAGGAGAGTGTGGTGAGCGTGGTTTATCCCGTGTATTTCTGAGACTAACTCCTGTTGTGAGGAGTCAGAATGGCTGGGAGAGGTTGGTGCATACGAGAATGGGCAGTTCCCGATTTCTACCCTAGGGTAAACAACCCGGCTAGACACATTTGTTTGAACTAATGGAGGGCCATCTTTTTCTTTTTGCCCTTGTCCTAACCCGGACCGCACATCCTCTCTGGTATTTTCAACTCCTCCCTCAGTCCCGCCTTGTTCCTCCTGCACAACATCATCTCCAGTGCAA
>CM067168.1:47673612-47687313 GCA_034093135.1 Erigeron breviscapus
GATCCCATTTCCTTTTTCTATCAAATTGATGCTCTTCTATGCTCTTGAGATGATTTCCTTTCAAATTGAAAGTGTGATCAATGGCCGGTGGTCTAATGGCGGAGCCACGGCTAGTTGGATAGTTCGAACCCTCTCGCCATAGCGAGTGTCATTTGGATCCCTAGGTTGTTCGTCACCCATTTCCTCTTGCTTAACTTCTAAATTGAAAAACTCGTCTAAAAAGAACCCTTCCTCGTCCGAATCAGGAGTGGGTTTAGCTATAGGTGAAAATGGTGTTGGTATTGGTGTTGTGGGTTCAGTGAAGTTAAACCGACGCCCTCTTGGTCTTCTCGGAGTAGACAAAGGACTATTCAAAGGTAGACCCGAAGAACGTAAGTTCATCAACTAAAGAAATATGCCTGCAAACACACAACTAACACAAACACGTCAAATGCACCTGTGATAAGAAAAGAAAACTAAACTAATAAAACAAGTAACTTCCCCACGCGTGAGAAAGGATCAAACCACTAAATTAACAACTAAATCGGCACACAATCCCCGGCAGCGGCGCCAAAAACTTGATGTGTAAAATCGAGTTTAAAATTTATAAACAAGAAATACCCTAAAACTGACTACTACACACTCGCGGACAGTGGACCCGTTCGTATATAGTATAGCTAAAAGGTAAGTCCGAATTCGTTCACAGGGATTGGTTTTGAAATAATTGTTGCTAAAGTAGTTTGGGAAAAAGGATGGAACCGTAGCCGAATTGCTACCTCACTTTGACAATATTAAATTAAAGAAATTGAAATGACAAGACAATTGAAAAGTAAAGAAAGTTCAAACAATATGAATAAAGATCACCCACTTCGAATCCACTTGACTTCAGTTATGATTGCACACGATAAAGTTCAAATTATTTAGAGTTGACAAGATAATCGTGAAAGGATAAAATGCTCGCGTGGTACCACCAACCGCTCACAAACCCAAACACCTAAGTTGCTAGTTAAATTACCCAAGCCGGTACCACCAATGCCTAGAAAATCTCCCCAACAATTAGTTTGCTTGATTATCCATTTACCAATTATGCCTATGTGAATGAAAACGTGGTACCACCAACCGTTTCTAAACACGTTTACCGATTAATTCCTATTATAGATTTGACATTCACCGTCATACCATGAACCGGTGACAACGACCATAGACAATCGAATTGAAACGATAAACATATTCACCTAGTACCACTAACGAGGAACACATAAACCATCAACATCAAAAGAATAAATCACAAGGAATTAATTGATAAAATCACGACACAACGATAATTGAATCAACTCTTGAATTAAAATATTGCAATCATATCATTCGTCAAGTTTCATCAAAGTGGATGATTATAAATCTAGCCACTCATGCTAAATTGAAAATAACAAACGAAATAGAAATAGAACATATTGTACCAAATTGTTTGAAGAAATTGTAAGACAGAAGTAGATACGATCTAGATGGGTGTTCTTGAATCTTCAATAAATCAATTGATGAAATCTGATAGACCCTTCGAAGAATTCCCGAGAGCAGCTCTTAGAAAGAATTTGGATCCTTGGGAAAATAGGGTTTTTTTCTTTATATACCTCCCCCAAAATCTGCAGCAAAAGGCTGCAACCCTGATTCTCCCGTGCACTCACTGCGGCGCAGTGGCCTTGTGCACTTCCCACTGCGGCGTAGTGAGAAGTCCCTGGAATTGTTTATTCGTTGTTGACTGCGGCGCAGTGGGGTGTGAATGTTCCCACTGCGGCGCAGTGATAATTCTCTGAAATTCTTGTCTTTTTCTCTCGACCTTGACTGCGGCGCAGTGGGCCTGTGCACTTCCCACTGCGGCGCAATGATAACTCTCTGGAAATCATGTCTTCTGGCACCCTTGACTGCGGCGCAGTGGGGCATAAGTCTTCCCACTGCGGCGCAGTTAAATCCTGCTGGAATCTATGGTTCTTCTTTATCAACATCACTCGAACACTCGGGTCAACTTCTTGGCCAAAAATCGTCAGAAAATGTACCAAATGGACGCGCAACCTGCTAAGAACCTGAAAGCACTAACAAACACCATAAACGTGACAAATGCATACAAAATTGACTCAAAACACATACGAAGAAGGCCAATAATGATGTGGGCGATCTATATAAATTGGTCACATCACTGGCCGTTGGATTGTTCAAACCTTTGAACAACAACATAAATGCCTTAAATCTAGAAAGATAAGTGCAGCCAATTCCACTTTCTTATCCCAACATGTGAGTGACACAGTGAGAACAAATCCAGACATTTCAGGAGAAGCACTTGAAGATTTGTTGAGCAAGAAGTTTGAAATTAATGTGAGCAGAATGTCAGCTTACAGAGCCAAAGAGAAAGCAGTGAAGAAACTCAGGGGAGATTTCCATGAACAGTTTAGCTTGTTAAGGGATTACATATTTGAGCTGCAACATAGGAATCCAGGTACAACAGTCAAATTGGATTTTGAACAATCCAATGTCATGCAGTTTAAAACCAGGGTATTTAGAAGGATTTACATTTGTCTTGGTTCATTGAAGACTGGGTTTAAGGAGTTAGGTAGGGAGTTGATAGGGTTAGATGGAGCATTTATGAAAGGACCATTTCCTGGTCAAGTATTGACTGCAGTAGGTGTTGATGGAAACAATGGCATATACCCTGTAGCATATGCCCTAGTAGAGTCTGAATGCAGGGCTTCATGGGAATGGTTTTTGGATTGCCTTGGAGATGATTTGGAACTACCAAGAAATGCCAACTTCACCTTCATATCTGACAGACAGAAGGTAATTACTTATTTAATTTTATTTTCCTTTAAATTACTTAATATTACTGTTAATTATTGATTACTGTTAATTAGTTACTTAATTGTTAATTAATTAGTTAATTAATTACTGTCAGGGTATCCTTAAAGCAATCAACAATGTCTTCCCAAGTGCAGAGCACAGATTCTGTCTAAGGCATATCCATGAAAATTTGAAAGCAAGGTTCAAAAATGGTGGCATGGTTGAACATCTATGGTTTGCAGCTACTAGGACAACAGTAGCTGAGTATGAAGCAGCAATGCTTCAAATTCAGGCTCAGGATGCAAGAATTTATGATTGGTTAAGAAAAATCCCAGCACAGGTTTGTCTAGAACAAGTGTGATTTCTAATGCCTGTATGGCATAATTTTGGTAATGGAATTTCACAAGTTAAATTAAGTTATTGCAGTGAAATGTGCAGGATTTTTACTTTTGATAGTCAAATGTGCAGGTTTTGACTTTTAATTGTCAAAACTGCATTTTGGATTTATGATGTTTAAACTATGCATTTTGTGAAACACTGCAAACTCATGTTCAAACTACTGCAAAGCCATATTCAAACTATGCATATGCTAAAATATCCACAAGATATGCTAAATTAACACAATTAGAACTAGGTTGACTGTAAAGTCAAAAATATGGCATTTTTCTTATCCAAAATACAAATACATTCAAAAGAAAACAAATACATTACACATATCCAATTACACATTCAAAATAAAACATAAACCACATTACATTGCCTAATCAGAAAATAATCCACAAGATAAAGAAAAACCAACTTAACATCAAAGCAATCTTCAATCTTCGTTCTTGTTGTTCTTTACTTTTCAATTGTTGTTCCAACTTGTTTCTTGCTTTTAACAATCCGGGAATGATAACCATAGAGCGTTGACACATAGCTGGGTCAACCCATGAAAAAAAACCACAAGAAATTGCCTGGAAATAAAGGGGTTTTTTTAATTAACAACACAAAACGAATTGAAAAGTAACAAAATTAGGGTTTTTTGAACTTACTTGAGAGCAACAATAGAATCGTCTTCCAGGGTTTGTGTCTGTCCAGGAGCAACGAACATTGGCTACAATACCACAATAACAATATACAACCATGGTGATCGTTAATTACGGTTTGATTTGGGGGAAAAGAAATTAGGGTTTGGAATTGGGGGAAACGAAGGCGGGAGAGAAAGAGAGGGAAAACGATTTTGGTGGGAAAAAATGTGTGTATATACATATATAATCGACTGGCGGTGGCAAAATTACAATTTTACCCTCACGTGTTCGTCACGTGAGGGTGTTAACGGCAACATTTAACGCCGTATGAACGTGGTACCAAAACTGATAAAAACATAAAACTTTAGGTATGAAAACTGCAATTTTTTGAGTTGGAGACTAAAAGTGCAAAAGCTGCCAAGTTGAGGTACCAAAAATGTAATTTTCTCATTAGTTAATAGTTAGTAAGTTTATTATTTTGCTTCTTTTATTGTGATATAAATGGTGATGCAAAATTGTTTTATTGGAAAAGAATAAACTTGACTAAGAATTATCGAAATATGATTTTTTTTAATAAAATTGGAGTTTTACAACCAAGAGATACACCGGCTCACCCATTTGAACAAACTCTAAGAGAGGTATAAGTCGGAGTGCGCTAGCCTTCTAAAAAGAGCGGGTTTTTAATTGCGTCTATCGCAAACCTTTGCTCTTGCGCTTCTTTGTGCGTTCAAATGGAGCTACCGAGATCTTTTGTGTTGCTAAGACTATAAAAATGATTTTATTAAACATTATGTTATGAAGATTTGCATGAGTCTTCATACATAAACTTTTGATTCACATCAAATGCATTACCCATTCAAAGTTAAGTCTTTGCCACCCACTTTGCTAAGAACACTTGCAAGTGCTTTTTGTTCTACGTGAGACCGTAGGTGAATTGTATCAAACAAGGTAAATTACTACTCATCGTGAGAACAGTGGTAGAATATTTACGTGTTCTTAATTGGGTGACTTAAAACGAGTTAAGCGGTGAGACCTTGACCCGTGGCATAAGATGGGACAAAACATGTTTACAAAACACTTAACACCCCATTTAAGTGTTGTTGTAAGTCCCATAAATCTAGGAATTGCACTTGTAATGCAATTATTGCTCATCACTTACCTTTTGAGTATGTCATTTCTAGCAGATCAACTGATGAAATGATGAATTTAACATGGGTAGATTATATTTCTTAAGGATTCATTATCGAAAATACCGATAATTGAACTTGAATCTGTTTTGTAAATGGAAACAAATCCTTCACAAAACATACACTAATCGGCTTTCAGGTCGATGCTAGGAAGATAAAAACTTTCTGAAACCAACTTCAATGACTGGTTTCGTCAGCTGAGAATCGTTCTAAGAGTTGAGGAGAAAACCGATGTCCTTGAAAATCAGATACCCGCTATCCCTGATGCGAGTGCCACTGCTGTGCAGTTGGAAGCATACAATACTCAGTACAATAGACATATTGAGGTTGCTTGTTTGATGTCTATTGTACTGAGTATTGTATGCTTCCACTGTTGTGCGTTTCTTGGACTTATACATACAGATGTATGTAGCCCATTTAGACATATGTCAAGGAAAGGTGCTAGCTACTTCATCACTTTTATGAATGATTTCAGTCGTTATGGTTATGTTTACTTGCTTAAACATAAACATGAAGTCTTCGAAACATTCAAAGAGTTTAAAAATGAAGTAGAGAATCAACTCGATAAAACCATCAAGATTCTTCGTTCGGATCGAGGTGGAGAATACTTAAGCCAAGAGTTTAAGGATTATCTAAAAGCTTGTGGATTTATCCAAAAGCTTACTCCTGCATAATGGTATCTCTGAGAGGAGAAATCGAACCTTGTTGAACATGGTGAGATCAATGATGAACCTTACGACTCTCCCATTTTCATTTTGGGATTATGCTCTAGAGACTGCTGTACGCATTCTCAATATGGTTCCAACTAAGAAGGTTGACAAGACACCGCATGAATTGTGGCATGGGAGTGTTCCCAATTTGTCTTACTTAAAGGTCTGGGGTTGTGAGGCACTTGTGAAACGAGATACGCCTGACAAACTTGAACCTAGATCTGTTAAGTGCATCTTTGTAGGATACCCAAAGGAAACAATGGGTTACTACTTCTACTTTCCTACCGAAAACACTGTTAAAGTATCTCGATATGCTGAGTTCTTTGAGAGGAATCTCATATCTCAAGAAAACAGTGGGAGGATTGTCGAGCTTGATGAGACTCAAGAAGAAGATCTGTCAACTTCTGAAAATACTAGCAATCATCAACTTGGGGGGGAAAATGTTCAAAGAGATGAATCTCATGAACCTCAAGTTGAAGATAATGCGATTCCAATTCGTAGGTCCTCAAGGACAATACGTGCTCGTGAAAGATTGAATCTTAATATTGAGTCTGAAGAACACGTATTAGGAGACTTAAATGAACCTCCTAATTTCAAAGCTGCATTATCAGATCTAGAATCTGACAAATGGCTTGAAGCTGCGAATGTGGAAATGAAATCCAAGAAAGATAATCAAGTCTGGAGCTTGGTTGATCTTCCACCTAATGGTAGAACCGTTGGGTGTAAATGGATCTTCAAGAAGAAGACCGACATGGATGGAAATGTACACACCTATAAAGCTCGTCTTGTGGCGAAAGGCTATACTCAGCTTTACAGAGTTGACTATGATGAAACCTCCTCTCCTGTTGCGGACATTAGAGCTATTAGGATCATCTTAGCCATAGCAGCGTACTATGACTTTGAGATATGGCAAATGGATGTCAAAACCGCTTTCTTGAATGGTTATCTAGACGAGGAAGTTTATATGGTTCAACCAGAAGGTTTTGTCGATCTAAAATATCCCAACAAAGTGTGCAAGCTTCAAAGGTCCATTTATGGACTAAAGCAAGCATCAAGAAGTTGGAATAAAAGGTTTGATGAGGAGATCATAAAGTTTGGTTTTGCTCAAAATACCGATGAGCCATGTGTATATCACAAAGCTAGTGGGAGTAATGTTACTTTCCTTGTCTTGTATGTTGATGACATATTGATAATAGGAAATCACATTCCAATGTTGCAAGATGTAAAATCCCATCTTGGAAAGTGTTTTGCTATGAAAGACTTGGGTGAAGCAGCATTCATTCTTGGAATCAAGAATCTATAGAGATATAAGTAAACGGTTGATTGGATTAAGTCAAAGTGCTTATATTGATAAGATCTTGAAGCGATTCAAGATGGAAAATTCTAAGCGTGGTTTCGTACCTATGCAAGAAGAACTTAATTTATCTAGCAAAAACGGTGCTTCTACACCTAATGAGGTGGAGAGTATGCAAAGAGTTCCTTATGCTTCGGCTGTGGGATCTATTATGTATGCGGTAAGATGCACTAGACCTGACATTGCGTTCGCGCAAAATATCGTTAGCCGATATCAACAAAATCCGGGTGAGGATCACTAGATTGCTGTGAAGAATATTCTTAAGTACATGTGTGGTACTAAAGATTTTCTGGTGTATGGTAGAAATCCGATACAAAACTCAAAGTGACTAGATGCTGTGATGTTGGATTTCATACTGATACGTCTTCATTTTAAATGGAGACACGGTGGATTGCAAGAGCAAGAAGAAAACCACAGTTGCTATATATGCGACAGAATCTGAGTATATTGCCGCCTCAAGAAGCCGCCATGAAAGTCGTCTGGATTAGAAAGATTATTTTTGGGTTTAACGTGATGCCCTCAAATAACACACCTTTAGATTTGTATTGTGACAATACTTATGCAATCTTTATTGCCAAAGAACCCTGAGTTCAGAAAGGTGCCAGACATTATTTTAGACGATATCACTATGTTCGTGAGCAAATCGAACTAGGTGAAATCAAGTTACTCAAAGTTCACACAGATTATAACTTAGCTAATCCTTTTACAAAGGCATTGTCAAAGGAAAGCTCAATAAGCATGCTGAGGGCATAGGACTTAAATTAGCTGGTTATATCATGTAAATCTGTGATTGGTATTTGGATAAGGGATGTTAAACAATTATTATTTCAATAAATGAATTTATATACTTGGTATGCGTGATTTCATTTCAATGATGATTGTATCCTATATTTGCATGTTTAATCCATGAATATTTTAAATATTCTAAACGTCCATTGTCGATTAAGTATATGGGAATATAGTTAAACTAAGACAAATCTGAGTGATTAGTAATATTTTTGGGAATATTTGAAGATGGTCTTACCAAACTCACATGATATCCATAGAGATGCATATCGGACTACCTCACTTAACGAATCATCACTTTATGGATCATCGTCATTAAGTGAAATTCGTGAAATGGTTGCTTTATTTATCCTTAGACTTGAGATACAAGCAGGTTATGCATGTGTGGATTGCATTTTCTTGATATAGTTCTAACTATCCTGAATAAGGTAGTAACAATGGGCTATTTTCAGAAATGTAGTGAAACGACATGACTAACACGTGTAGTCAAAATAGGATTTGTTCCTTCAATTTGCAACTGAAGAATGATACCATTTGGGCCCCTCATTGATTAATTAAGATGTTTGTATGCGCATACCCAAATGAACTCCAAAGTTGTCTCGATATTTGTTTTACTTTAATACTTGTTTTACAATACCCAACCCCTATATATATATATGTTGGTATGTGATCACATTAAATAAACGCATGTCCGGAAATTATTTAAGCCTACGGAGTCACACAAAATGACACGTAAACTCTATGTAATTAATTAATATATTAATGTAATATATTGATTAATATGATCATGAAATGATTAATAAACTAAGTTAAATGTTTAATAAGTGTTTATTAATTAAAAGAGGAGGTATTAAAGTGAAATTAGGAATTTGTATTGTTTCCTAATTCCACTATAGGGGGCCGAAATTTCTAAGGCTTTTAGGCCTTGAGATTACTTGTCCATCAAGTTGAAATCCCTAACAATTAAGCCTATAAATAGAGGGCTAATTCTAAGGGTTCCATATACATTCACAATACAATCAATTGTGAAAAACCTCTCATCCCTCTCCCTCTCCCTCTTTGTTCGATCGGCCGAAAAGGAAAAACCCCAAGGGGTTCGGGTTTTAGGTTTCGACTTTTAGGGATATAGACAAAGGGTTGTAGTTCGTGATCGGGTACTAGCATACATCATAGGGGTGTCAAGTGTGCGATCGTAGAGAGGTTTTACTTTAAACCCTAAATAATAATAATCATATTATTATTAATATTATTGGAAGCTTACGCTAAAAGGTACATATCGATTCCTACTTTGTTAATTAATAGTATTGCATATACGTTTCTTTCCGCTGCGTACTCGTGTTTGTTATATGTTTATGCGCATAAATCCTAACAATATATTATGGAGATTTATTTATGCTAAACCTATATACGGTATTGTATAGGGGGAATAAGTGTTAGGTCCAGATTTACTGGACTCGCTCCAGACTCGACTACTGGAGCCTTACTGAAGATCTGTCCAGAAACGTGTTCTACTGGACCTACTCCAGACTTGGAATCTGGAGTCCCTCTGAAGATTTGTCCAGAAATAATGGAAGACCAGTGAGCAAATACTTGTATAGGAAATCTGGAGTAATTCTCCAGATTAGCTCACTGGACTTCACCCCAGTCCAGATCTACTCTACTGAAGACGTCCTCACTGAAGTCAAAGACTGAAGTCAGAATAAAGAAGACTGACAAATGGCGGAGTCCACTGGAAGTCTTACCAGATCTGTACACTGGAGGATTATCAGTGTTCTAGACCTTACAAGTCTGAACACTGATATCGAGGAATTGACTTTTGCCTTTACACACTTTCCAAAGGACATTCCACTTGTTCTTTACCAAAGTTTATACGTGTGTAAAGGTGGTTGGTTAAAAGAATAAAGTCATATTGATGTGACTTTATCCTTATACCATTAACCAATGCATTTAATGTTCTTGTCGGTTCATTAAATGCATGCAACCATATTTGTACGGCACAAAATTCACTGGTGAATTTTGTTGCCTATAAATACAAAGTCATTTCTTTGAGAAAATGACTTTAAAGCATACATTTAGCATTAGAGTGAATTTGTCTAAATACTCTCGATCTTAAACAGGGATACTTCACAACTTTAAGTATCTCGATCCAAAAGAGTTATTTGACAAATATAGATCATTTGTAATTCATAGGTTGTTAGGATACATACTTATTTGTATTATCTTGATTCCGCACAACCTTGTATTTTATTTAACATCATAAATAAAATACACCTTGAAAAATACATAATGTTCCACTTTACTTGTTTATTGATTTAAGTCGTGTATTACTTTATTTATATACTTGCATTTATATTTAAGTAATACTAGTCCATTCTAGTAATTATTAGACTTGTTGTATTATACACTTTCGGGGTTAACCATCGTATTTGGGACCTCACAGAAAGTTTTGTTATAGGAAGGATCAGTGGATTACTAATACTGATATGGAATGAATTGCAAGTAATTACGTAAATAGGAAACGTACTGGGCATCTTTTGATATGGAAATAATGAAATATAGAATGTACTAGATTAAACTCATGCGTTGCATGGTAAATAAGTGTTGTCGTAAAAATCTATTAAAATAAATAATGTATCTTTGAGATTTAAAGTATAAGACTACAATATTGTAGTGACAATGTATTCAAATGTAAACTTACTTATTAAAAGCAGTCACATCATAAATAAATATATTTTAGTACTAATCAATGGACTTGTTTTTTTAATAATGTTTAAATAATACAACCATGTAGCAACAAATAAGTTAAATAAATAAAGTATATAAAATATACTTCACATGTAAACCATCAACATGAGTTCAATTTCAATGCATAAAGCATAAAGTGAAAGAGTTGATTTCTAAGGGATGAACAATTTATTGAATTTGTGTAAAAAATTGGACTTTTATTTAATAACTGAAAGAAAAAATAAGATCTTCAAAAATTCAAAGAATGAAAAGAAAAAAAAATCAGTATATCATATTTAATTCTATGCTAAAGTAATTCGATATAATCCATATGTAATTATTACTCTAGATATTAACTTAAATAAGTACGCGGCTGATGTGTGAAATCTAGTTTATAATTTATAACAAGATCTACCGCTAACTGACTACAACACACTTACGGGCAGTGTACCCGTTCGTATGTAATATAGCTAACTGGCAAGAACAGGATCGAACACAAGGACTGATTGTTGTACTAAAGGTTGTAAAAATGTGAAACAAGTAAAAAGTTTGGTGTGACCGAATTGTCACTTTGCGTTTCTGAAAACTATGTAATCAACAAGTAAAATAAAGTACTCAACCGGTATTAATCGAGAGCACACGAAAAGAGTTTGAGTTGTAAACAAATAATTAAAAATCCATCTAAGTCGAATCCGCTACACAAAAAGTCTAGGTTGCATATAGGTTAAGCTCAAAATTCATATGTGTTGGTGATAATAATCGTGATAAGACAAAAACACAACCGGGTGCACTCCGTTTGTAAAATCGACTCAATCACCTATTCAATCCAATTTCTTGCAACAAGTGGTACCACCAACCCTATTACAATTCCTCGAACTAACTAGTTTGTTTGATTATTTAAATAACAATTTTTTATCTTTGTGAAAGAAACGTGGTACCACCAACCGTTAAATCCACTTAACAAAGTAATTTCTATTAGACTTGTATTCTTTACTATCATAGCATGACCTAGCAAGAGTTATTCATAGACAAACAACTAAAATAATACTTGCATTCAACTAGTACCACTATCGAAGAACACAAATATCACCAAGAACACAAGTTTAAGTAGAAGAAATCGCTTTATTAAGATCTTGACAAAATGTTAAGTAAAACCAACATGAATTCAAAATATTATGCAACCATAACTAATTGTTTCACTTCATCTTCATAGATGTATAGAGATTTAGCTACTCATAATGAAAAGAGCTAAAGATTCAAATAAAAAGAGAACATAGTGTACCAAATATGAAGTAATAATCCAAATCGAGGTTACAACCGAGCTACAATCACTAATCAAGAGCCAAAATTAATCTTCAAGTCTTCACAATAGTTTGGATGATGAAACTTGAAAAACCCTTAAAATCGGCCAGAGAGAAAGTGTGGAGGCTGGAGTGTCCAAGATTAGGTTTAGGGTTGAATGGGGTTTGGTATTTATACCCCAGGAGAGAGAAATCGACTTGTCAAACAGATTTCGCGCCGCAAGCCCCCTTGGTCGCGCCGCGAGGTGTGCCAAAGCTGGAACATTTCAATCCAGAGACTTTTGTCGCGTCGCGAGTTACTTGGGTCGCGCCGTGACTGGAAGTTTGTGAAGGATCGCGCCGCGAATGAATCTGGTTGCGCCGCGACTGGGTGCTAATTTTGTCATTTCAGCTTCGTTCTTCATCGTTAGTGCATATGGACCATTCTTAAGCTATTTCCTACCATTTATGAGCGATGTACCTACTGTAGACCTGAAACCACTAGCAAATACCATAACGCACCACAAAACATGCATAAACGGCTATTAATCATGTACAAAACGTCCAAATAAGATGTGGGAAATATGTATATATTGAGACACATCAAACCTCCCCACACTTAAACCTTGCTTGCCCTCAAGCAAGTATGAACTTTAATCAATTCTCAATAACCCAACAATTCACGATTTCATAAAACAAAACATGGTTATAAGAGAAGTTTCCAACCAAGCGGTGTTGAATACCAAAAGCAAGTGCATTTAAAAACTAATGAGCAAAGTTTAAGACGAAATCAGAAAATTCGACTAATCTAGAGCAAAACCATCTTTCGGTTACAATTAGAATCCTCCCTATGCTTGTGTTAACACCTCTCGAACATTTCTATCATTCCAATTGACCTTAGGCTCGTTCTTACTAAGCTATAATCTACTAGCAAGCATCAACATTATTATTGGCAACATAAGCAATATTCCACAATAATTATCGGTATAATTGTCCACTTAAACACTCACGCCATTGGTTTTCCATAAGGTTTTCATTACGTTATACTTATGAGTCCCTTGACAAAACATACTCCTACGGTCTAGAATTGCAACTCTATCCACACATCAGGTGATCATACGAAAGTGTACTTTAAGCGTACGGCCAGCAGTTCGCTACGGATACGTGAGTATCGTTAAGAGACATACGCTAGAACTCAAGGTTGGGTTGCATATCCAGAGACCATGCTCTAAACACAAACACATGTGAGAATAAAAAGTTTTAAAATTTAACACCCGTGATTTTCGATGAGACCCGTGTAACGAACTTTCTGACAACCCATCCCAAGTTGGAAGCTTTAAGTGAGCTAGGTAAAACAAAGTTACCCCAAGGACTTACTTGTTCGAATCTCAAAGACCACATTAGCATTAGACTATTAGAAAAAGATTATGCGCATTCCCACATGTGCCACCCGTTTGATGCCGAAGCACCCCAGACACCCCGATATAAAGACCAAACATAATGACTAGAGCTACTTCCTATAACATAAGAATTAAGGACCGGACATCCGGTGTTCTCCAGTTGCGGACATTAGAGCTATTAGGATTCTCTTAGCCATAGCTGCGTACTATGACTTTGAGATATGGCAAATGGATGTTAAGACTGCCTTCTTAAATGGTTACTTGGATGAAGAAGTCTATATGGATCAACCTGAAGGTTTTACTGATCCAAAACATCCCAACAAAGTATGCAAGCTTCAAAGGTCTATTTATGGACTAAAGCAAGCATCAAGAAGTTGGAATAAGCGGTTTGATGAAGAAATCAAAAAGTTTGGTTTCGTTCAAAATCCCGATGAGCCCTGTGTAT
>CM067168.1:47688313-47713550 GCA_034093135.1 Erigeron breviscapus
TATTATTTAAGTTTGCATTGTATCATGTCACTATGATGAACAACTTTAAAAATTTTATTTTGTTAACAAGCACCATTTATAGTAGTTTTTATTCATTTTTTAATGTCAGAATATTTGTCATTTTTTTATTATCATTTTTGTTTTGATAAAAAAAAGAACACATGTCAAACATGATCTTTGGAAAAATTAGATACGGAGGAAATCACACAACAATGCATGTCATGTGATAAGGCTATCTCCAATGCTAAGGATGCCCTTAGGCATCATTCAGCTGCCACATCATATCCTTACAAATCTTTAAAATCCTTACAAATCCTTTAATTTTACCTCCAACCATACAAACATCCAAAACCATATCCTTGGTGAAGGATATATAGGCTAAAAAGATGTTGCATAGGCTATGGACATCCAAAACCATATCCTTGGTGAAGGATATATAGGCTATGGACAAGCAAGGACGAACGTGCTTCAATGCTATGGACAAGAAAGGACAAGAAAGGATCTCGACGGATGTGCACAAACTTCTCCATTGGAGATAGTCTAATATCTCATCTTTGAAAAATTGGATAAGGATGAAATCTACAAGGATAAATAGGAAATCTACACAACAAAGCATCTAGACTAAAAAAATATGTTTTAACACTTTTGGTCCCTAATGGTTGTGAGTATACATAAAAAGAGTTCTTTATGAAATTAGGTTCATTTCGAAATAGGTTTCCTCATCCAATTTTTTCTCCTTTACATCCACTTTTTCCTTCTTATTACATTTTGAAGCCACTTGTGATTTAATTGGAGTTAATATCTACTTGATGGCATCTCACCTCATTATCTTCAATGTTTTAATTGAATTTTCGACTATGTTTTCACCGTTTAAAATTAGGTAATCTATCTAATGCATGTTTCAATATTTTTAATGTGACACCATTTGGTAATATATATGTATATATATAATAAATTTTCTTATTATTTTATTAATTATTTCCAAATATTTTTCAGTTTCATAAATTGTAGCTTATTCCCATAACACTTTCACCATTACTCCGAGAATTTAACTTTAGGTAAACAAGTTGCCGATACGTTTTTTAAGATATTGATACATTTTTAGAAATTATTTTAATATACAATTTACAAATGTTTGATTTATTTGTTAGGGCTAGCGTATGGGAAGATGCTGAAGTAGATGTTGCCAAGTTGAGCTGCTCTACTAATAGCGTGTTTTGACAAGATGGCTTTAGAATTTGCTCGTATACATTGTTCGTGGATTTGACGGTTTTTCATAATCACAAACACTAAATTGCTTGTGTTTTTTGAGACGATGTTGATAGGAAATCAAAATATGTTCGCCAAAATGTTGATCAGAAAGAACCGCTTATTTAACAAAATCTGAGCTACACAATATAATTTACATATACAGATTCGTCAATTAAAACAATATACTAGATCTCAAAATCAGAAAACGTTTGCCAAAATGTTGATCGGAGAAATCCAATCCTTTAACAAAGTCTGAGCTACACAATATAAATTAGATACACGGACTAGATCTCAAAATCCGAAAAAGGTTCGCCAAAATGTTGATCTAGAAAATTCCGATCCTTGAACAAAATCTGAACTGCACAATATAAATTTCACATACAGATTTGTCAATCAAAACAATAAACTAGATCTCCAAATTCAAAAAGGTTTCCCAAAATGTTGATCGGAAAAATCCGATCCTTTAACAAAATCTGAGGTACACAATATAAAATACATATACAAATTCGTCAATCAAAATAATAAGTTAGATATCAAAATCCGAAAATGTTTGCCAAAATGTTGATCAGAAAAATCAGATCCTTTAACAAAATCTAAGTTACACATTATAAATTACATATACAGATTCGTTAATCAAAATAATAAACTAGATCTCAAAATCCGAAAATGTTTACCAAAATGTTGATCGGAAAAATCCGATTCTTTAACAAAATTTGAGGTACACAATATAAATTACATATACAGATTTGTCAATCAAAACATTAAACTAGATCTCAAAATCCGAAAATGTTTGCCAAAATGTTGATTGGAAAAATCCGATCCTTTAACAAAATCCGACCTACACAATATAAATTACATATACAGATTTGTCAATCAAAACAATAAATTAGACTCAAAATCCAAAAAGGTTTCCCAAAATGTTGATCGGAAAAATCCGATCCTTTAACAAAATCTGAGGTACACAATATAAAATACATATACAAATTCGTCAATCAAAATAATAAGTTAGATATCAAAATCCGAAAATGTTTGCCAAAATGTTGATCAGAAAAATCAGATCCTTTAACAAAATCTAAGTTACACATTATAAATTACATATACAGATTCGTTAATCAAAATAATAAACTAGATCTCAAAATCCGAAAATGTTTACCAAAATGTTGATCGGAAAAATCCGATTCTTTAACAAAATTTGAGGTACACAATATAAATTACATATACAGATTTGTCAATCAAAACATTAAACTAGATCTCAAAATCCGAAAATGTTTGCCAAAATGTTGATTGGAAAAATCCGATCCTTTAACAAAATCCGACCTACACAATATAAATTACATATACAGATTTGTCAATCAAAACAATAAATTAGACTCAAAATCCAAAAATGTTTGCCAAAATGTTGATCAGAAAAATTTGATCCTTTAAAGTTGAGCGTCGGGCAATTTTATTCACCACCGCCTTTTCCTCCGTCGTATATGTAACATCCGCGAAATTTGACTCGTTGACTTTTTTTTTTTTATCAATAATTTAGTAAGGAATCTCGATATAGTAACATGTAATCACATCAAATAAGTTCATGTAATATAAATCAACTTGAATAGTGAATTAAAGACCAAAACAAATTGTAATCGGGACTTGTCGGGATTTGGTATCGATATCCCGATCCCTTCCCAGATGTTTTAAATGGACGGGGGGTCAGTACTTGCTAAATTTTGTAACCGGTACCATGGCGTTGAAGAGCCATGAAACTCTCTAAGCATCTTAACTATTATCTGCCTTAGTAATGAAAAACATGGAAAGGTTAATAATAAGTACAATATGATAAATGTGCAAATATAACCATATATGTTCAATGTTTTAGCTTAATATTTATATATTATATATAATTAAAGTTTACATGTGTTTAGTTCTTAGGGAAATTTTGTAGCTTAGTTGGTAACATATCCCAATGGGAAAACTGGGAGCTTGTTTATATACAAAAATCTATTGTGCCACAAATAGTGTTTCCAGTATTACTATAAATTTGTTATTAAAGTTCTAAGTTCAACTAGCTTTATACTCAACTATTGACCGGGGATAATGATCGATGTCGTTGGACCGATCAAAAATATAAACTAAATACCACTAATTAGTAGGGGTAAGTCGAGTATCGTATCCTCAGGGAATCATGGGAAAGTGTTAAACAATTTACAAAGTTAATTAATCTAGGCATAAACTTAAAACCGATTGCTTGATTGATTTGATTAAACTAAAATGAATTGTGAACTTAACAAAATAATTCAATAATAAAAGGGACCATTCTCATGCTTCAAATTATGTTTTCAAAAGTATAACCTAACTTATATTCGTTGGAAATCACATAGACATGATTCGTTATAAGCTTGGATTGAATGAATGTTAAGAATTAATCAATTAGGTTGTGATGATTCACGATAACGAAAACCGGGGAATTGACACAACTAAATTATCTATTCATTAACTAGATTACAAGTTTACAAGAGATTCTTTCAATAATCCATGATCAACAAGAATTTGAAATCAAAAGATAGATGAAATTCATTCAAAGTTATAAGCAAGTAATCATTCATTCAAACCAAACAACATTAGATGCAAAACACAATTAAGAATTAAACATCTAATCCAACTTGAATATAAGAAAGGTTGAATACAATTGTCTTACATAATTGTTCACATGAGAATGATCAAAAGAGAATTAGCCTAAAATCTTCATCATTGAATCTTCAATTTGGATTGTCATCTCCATGAATTTGTGATTTGATGATGAAATTGGGGTGTTGGGAATGTTAGGAACTGCTCCAGGTATCAGAAAATATGAGTGGTAACTTCCCCAAGTCGTGAGTGAATGAGATATAAACTGAAAATTAAGTTAAAACCACAAAATTCGCAACATGTGCAGATTGCCCAGCGTAAGGTACGACCCACACTGGCGTACCTTACGCCCCTTGAACTTGACCTGGCGTAACTTACGCTCAAGGCTGGCGTAGGTTACGCCTCCTCTGTGTTCAGATTTCCATTTTTGATTCTTTGCCTCTTTTGACTCGTTTCTTGATTCAACTAGCTTCAACTCAGAACATGTTACCTGAAACACTTAACAAACATAAAGGTACCCCTAATCGTCTATTAAGCTTCACAAAACAAGTCGGTTTTACATCTTAAAGTCATGCATTTTAGGCGTTTATCACATTCCCCAACTTAACTCTTTTTCGTCCCGAAAAAGACATTCACCATGTGACAAGTCAATTTACAATCTCATAATATTTCCTATCACCAAAGAAACACCATATAAGAGTTATATCAATTATACATATTTGTAAAACTCAACTCTCAAGCAATCTTCAAAGTACACTTGGGCAAAACCAAATAATGCAAACCAAATCACATAACACAATCAACTCATGAGACTTACAACTATCAAAAGATTTACGACAAGCAAGTAGAAATATATAAATGTGCAATTAAACCTAATAAACCTCAAGTTTGCCACAATACATGCATCACACTCTCACAATGTGCACTCCCCTCGGTTCATATTTTTGAGTGAATTAGCAAAAGATGTGCTAATATATATATATATATATATATATATATATATATATATATTTTGAGTGAATTAGCAAAAGATGTGCTAATATGTATATATGAAGCTCTCAACCCATTATTGCAACACTAAAAGTCATAGGCTAGTACACAAATCGAACTAAGACCTCATAACTCAAACTATCACTTCGGCATTCATACAAGATTGATGGAAATAATGGAATGAAACACGATAATGATTCTCTTTTGGGTGATTTACTAGAATGATTTTGGGAACATTTCATTTTGGTTCTTTTTGATCAACTTACATGGATAATTGAATTGATTTTCACTTATTACCATATACTTTGACTTTTTCAACCGGATATTGCAATTTTGACTTTGACTTTGTTTCTTTCTTTCAATTCATCATCATAAACAACACAACTTTGAACAATTACACGGATTTCATGACGAGGTGAGGTGGAATATGGATTGAATTGTATGATTGTTTTATAACTTTAAGCACATAATCCGAGTTAGAGGTCTCGACACGGTAAGTGCACTAGTTCTAACCTAATGTACAATAATGGGTTCACACACTATAATCATCACGAGAAATCATGCTACGCTAACAATCTAAATAAATCGTCGACGAGGCGTTTTTCTCTCATGAAATTGAAGGATATAAAGGATATAAGTGTGATACATGCATTGTGACTCACAATTGGCGTATTACCTTTATTTGTATATTTCTATGTTTTTACTTGCTTGCAACTCTATCAAGATGCTCATAAGTCAACCATGTCATGCAACCTAGCCTACACTACCTAGCCCCACTTACATGTACAAATCCAATCACAAGAAAATCTCATTTTACAAACATGTATAGCTAATATAACTCGAATATTTTGCCCCTAAGGGTCAATTCCATACTACAAGAAAGTAAATTAACATCTAAACTAAAACATAAATGAAATTAACAAGAAAATTGAAATCTATCTACGAAATTAAAAATGCAAAAACACAAAATAAACACATAAACACATAGTCACACAAGAAGAAGAAAAATAAATAGAAGGTACCAATCACTGTCGTGGACCTTGCGGTCCAAAGATCGACTCCATTAAGCCCCGATATAGAGATTGGGCCTCAAATGGATCAGAGGCTGCTAGTGGAGCACCCGAGGTATCCTCAACTCGACTGACACAAGAATATCTGGGAAGCCACTCAAAATCGTGGCTCTGAGGATAAGCTGGATGGGTGGTGGGTACATACTGTTGCCTGTAATCATATGAAGGAGGAGTCTCCACATAGTCAAGACCTGGAATGTGGTCCTGATGATGGCGGACTCGCTCTGAATACTCAAACTGCCTCCTCAAATTCTGCTCATGAGCATATGCCATGCCTAGCTCATAACTCCTCCATTGCACACCTTGGCTAGCAGTCATATCCCACATACTCCTCTCATAATATGTCCACTCATCATACTCCCTAGGCTGCTCATAACCAAAACTCGGCCCAGTACCTCCTATCCCAGCGCCTAACAAACCATCCCTCCTTCCTTCAAACCCCTCTCTAGTTGCACTAGACTCACCTCTCTCATTAGCACCCATTTGTTCCATCTGTGCTATCGCCTCCTCCCGAGTAACCGCCTGCTTAGGAGCTATTAAATAACCATGGGTTTTCAAATCCTTAAGGAGTTTGAACTGTGGATGATCCTGAAACTCCCATTCATTCCCTTTCAACAACTGTTTCATGGAATAAGGAGTATGACCCAAATACTGCAAATTGATCTCCTTTGGAATTACCTTGTGGATTTGAAGAAGGCGGGATATGAGCCTAGGATGGGGAATGACGAGTTTGTTCCTTTTGTTTCGTGCCTCCCAAATGTTAGACATTATAATTTGTCTAAATGATAAAGCTAGGTGTAACACCCGTCGTTTAAAAATACGGATTTCCAAAAACTTTTCACCTAACGGTGTTAAAGAATGCGGAATAACGTTTTAAAAGTCTAAACCATAAAATCCAGTTTGGTTTGTTCATAAAATAGAAGGTGTTACTCGTTACATCATCAAAATAGTATAAATGGAAATCCTACGGTTGCCCAACATAAAACAACCATATACAAGTCATATCAAAACATGATAGTCTTATCAAAATAAAATGTCTAAAAGGAGCAACAACTATGGGTAACTAAAAGCATCTTCAAGTATTCTACCCATGCCTCGCACACTTCTAGCTTGCTAAACCTGAGGGGACAACACATTTCAAGAAACAAGTGTTAGCTAACGAATTAGCTAAGTAAGATAACACTAGGTTAAATAAACGTTTGTCCAATTAAAACTTGGTAAAGCAGCTTTTCATATTAAAAGACACATTTCGCATATCATCACAACATATCATAGCATCAACATCTTTCATGGTAGGATTAACCATCCTAAATGTGCCTAAACGTCATTTCATCATCACATATCATCACATTAGGTGTGACATAAGTCACGCATATCATATAAGGTGTAAGTTTGTGTGTAGGCGGTCATAAGACCTAACGGGAACCTCATACCCGACTAGATGGATGAGCCATACGGCGGTCCATCAAGTGTCGTTAAGGAATGGCAAGCCACTCCAGGAGTAGTCCGTATGTTCAAGACATTGGTGGGTAATCACTCCACCCGGAGATACTCAAACCACGTAATTACGTTGCAAGGAGCCACCCAAGCAACAACATATACGCACCCACCCGGCTAAGGTGAATACGGGTTAAGCTTAACACTTCATCATATATACGAGCTCGATTTCATCACATATAGTTTAGGTGACAAAGTTACCTAAACATAACATATAATCGTCTTTTACGTTTGGGCCCTTAAACGTGCACGTGACATGGCAACTTATAAAGTCTAGTGAACTAGATGACCAAGCCACACATACATGCACATCATAATCAACATATACTTGCATCACATTTCATTACATTGCATATCATTTTATAACATAACTTTGCATTGCATATAAAGGGGAATGCGTTTCAGGTCTCATAAGTCAAATACATATCCCATATAACCTCCCATACAACCCGAATACCCTTAAGTATACAAGATGAGAATAGAGAAGTTATATTCTGGAAACCATGTTTTTGTTGAATCCCTCAGCGTGTCAAAGTAGTGTATCTTACCTCGAAGTAGCACGCAATAAAGGATAGCTAAGTTACCGAACAAAGCAACAACTCTCGTCTACCTATGATTAGTAAACGGCCATTAATACACTAGTCATTAAGACTAATATCTGGAATTACATAACTAAAAACACACTCAAGGTTTCAGGAGTTAGCTATGTGTCAAAACGAGGTTACGGTTCAAAACAATATCATTTGCTGAAAACAGGTGAGTTGCGCCGCAACATAGAGTTGCGCCGCAGCTCAAGCCTCCAGTTGCGCCGCAACACGTTATATTGCGCCGCAACTTATTCTTCTGGAATTGAGTTGCGCCGCAACTCCAACCCGTTGCGATTCTGCACAACATCGAACGATTATAGCCCAAACCAACACCAAACGATTCCAAATCAAATATCAGACCTTAATACATCAAAATACTTCCTTTTCAAACCATTATAATGCAAATAACTCCTTTATTAAACCACACATGATTTGCATTATCAAAACAAACGTTATTTCGACATCAATTGACCCTCCAATGGTCAAGATCTGATTTCTAATGACTCATATGATCAAAAAGACATAAAATCAAAATCAATATACCTCTATTACCTGAAGATCACAATGGGGATGCGAAATACTCGATCAATCACTCTTAAATCGCACTTTTGAAGGATTTTCGGTTAAGAAACTTGGTAAGGGATCAAAAGGTGGCTAGGGCTTGGGAGAAAAGTGTTTAATCTGCAAAATGACAACTAATGACTCCATCCTTGACCCTAATCCCGTTTTTAACTTTCACCACATGTCAAATTTGGTCCCTAGGCTTCCATATAGCTCTTTACTAGTCTAAAACTCCCCTAAGGACCATATACTACCTAAATACTTCATTAATCACCCCTAATAGACATATAATTATTTCATAAACATATTTTCATATCATGCATTAAGACTTTCAAGTCTCACATATATAGCACATAAACCACATATAAGCATTAAATCTAGCAATAGACTTAACGGACACATATCATTGACTTAACGACTCTAGTCAAACGTTAATAAAAGTTTGGGATGTTACAAATACCTCCCCCTTAAGAGGATTCCGTCCCCGGAATCTCATCAGCAAGAAATAACTCGGGATACTTCTCTTTCATTATTGCTTCGGTTTCCCAAGTAAGGCTTTCACCATGATTATGTCTCCATTTGACCAAGACTAGATCAATCATCTTTCGGCGTAACTTCTTTTGTTTCCTTCCAAGAATAGCTATCGGTTCCTCTACCATTCTTTTTGTCGGATCCACACTCACATCTTCAATAGGTATGACACTAGATTCCTCCGCCAAGCACTTCCTCAAATATGAGACATGAAATGTGTTATGGATTCCATCTAATTCCGGAGGCAATTCTAGTTGATAAGCCACATCCTTAATACGTTTTAACACTTTAAACGGTCCAATGATTGGTGGTACATTTCCGGGATCACTCATGTTTGCACGGTGAAGTACTCGGTTCTTCCTAGCTGTTTTCTCAATTCGGATCAAACAACAAAGGTGACTTCTTCTTGGAATACCTCGTATGCATACACGACCTGTAAACCTGCACACAATCAACACACCTAGCGTAATACTGAACTACAAGAATTAAAAAGAAATAAACAAACTAATAAGTAAAACTAAACTAATTCTTTTTGGATTTTTCTGAAAATTTTTAACTAAACTAATTTGAAAACAAATTTTAACACTTTGCACACCGATTCCCCGGCAGCGGCGCCAAAATTTGATCGATGTCGTTGGACCGATCAAAAATATAAACTAAATACCACTAATTAGTAGGGGTAAGTCGAGTATCGTATCCTCAGGGAATCATGGGAAAGTGTTAAACAATTTACAAAGTTAATTAATCTAGGCATAAACTTAAAACCGATTGCTTGATTTATTTGATTAAACTAAAATGAATTGTGAACTTAACAAAATAATTCAATAATAAAAGGGACCATTCTCATGCTTCAAATTATGTTTTCAAAAGTATAACCTAACTTATATTCGTTGGAAATCACATAGACATGATTCGTTATAAGCTTGGATTGAATGAATGTTAAGAATTAATCAATTAGGTTGTGATGATTCACGATAACGAAAACCGGGGAATTGACACAACTAATTTATCTATTCATTAACTAGATTACAAGTTTACAAGAGATTCTTTCAATAATCCATGATCAACAAGAATTTGAAATGAAAAGATAGATGAAATTCATTCAAAGTTATAAACAAGTAATCATTCATTCAAACCAAACAACATTAGATGCAAAACACAATTAAGAATTAAACATCTAATCCAACTTGAATATAAGAAAGGTTGAATACAATTGTCTTACATAATTGTTCACATGAGAATGATCAAAAGAGAATTAGCCTAAAATCTTCATCATTGAATCTTCAATTTGGATTGTCATCTCCATGAATTTGTGATTTGATGATGAAATTGGGGTGTTGGGAATGTTAGGAACTGCTCCAGGTATCAGAAAATATGAGTGGTAACTTCCCCACGTCGTGAGTGAATGAGATATAAACTGAAAATTAAGTTAAAACCACAAAATTCGCAACATGTGCAGATTGCCCAGCGTAAGGTACGGCCCACACTGGCGTACCTTACGCCCCTTGAACTTGACCTGGCGTAACTTACGCTCAAGGTTGGCGTAGGTTACGCCCCCTCTGTCTTCAGATTTCCAGTTTTGATTCTTTGCCTCTTTTGACTCGTTTCTTGATTCAACTAGCTTCAACTCGTAACATGTTACCTGAAACACTTAACAAACATAAAGGTACCCCTAATCGTCTATTAAGCTTCACAAAACAAGTCGGTTTTACATCTTAAAGTCATGCATTTTAGGCGTTTATCAGATAACAAATTATATATTGGACAAAGTTTGTTTTACTTACTTTATAATCTATTGGGGAAAAAAACAAAAGGTACATAAACTCAAACTCGGACCAAAAACTAATCAACATGAGAACAACTACCACCAAGTGACCAAACCAAAGAAAACACATTGATTAGTTTTTGGTCCGAGTTCGAGTTTATGTACCTTTTCTTTTTTTCCCAATAGATTATGTAGTAAGTAAAATAAACTTTGTCCAATATAAAATTTATATCCCCGATCAATGGGCGGGTATAAAGCTAGTTGAACTTAAAACTTTAATAACAAATTTATAGTAATACTGGAAACACTATTTGTGGCACAATAGATTTTTGTATATAAACAAGCTCCCAGTTTTCCCATTGGGATATGTTACCAACTAAGCTACAAAATTTCCCTAAGAACTAAACACATGTAAACTTTAATTATATATAATATATAAATATTAAGCTAAAACATTGAACATATATGGTTATATTTACACATTTATCATATTGTACTTATTATTCAACTTTTCATGTTTGTCATTACAAAGGCATATGTTAGTTAAGATGCCTAGGGAGATGTCATGGCTCTGCAACGCCATGATACAGGTTCCAATATTTAGCAAAACATGGTACCGATCCTGGTCCATTTCAAAACGATATTAGGACGGGACTGAGATATCGATGCCTAATCCTAACAAATCACGATTACAGTTTGTTTTGGTCTTTTTTTTTACTATTCAAGCCGGCCAATTTATATTGCATAAACTTATAAGATATGATCGCATGTTACTATATCGAGATTCCAAAACACTAAGGGCCCGTTCTTTTTTTTTTTTGTCATTAAGTGTAAAATGTATTAAGTGTCTGAATGTAAAAATAATGTTTGTATGTATTAAGTAAAAAATAGGTAATTGGCGGTTATTTTTGTTTATTAAGTTAAAAAAAAACATGAAATTTGGCTGAATACATTAAGTTCTTAACTATTAAGTCTATTAAGTAAAAGAAAAAACGGGACCTAAATAGTTGATATACTAAATTATTATTGTTACTTGTTTGGATACAACTCAAAAATCAATTAATCCAAATTAATCTATGTAATTATCTATGAGAAAATGCTATATGATGTAATATCACGTGCTACATTCATCTTAATTTTAAAGTTGATGAGATGTTATAAAGAGTTGTATTCATTCAAAAATAAAGATTTTTGTGAAAACCAGGAAATAAATCTAGACCATTGGATCTGATCTAATCTAAGGCCAGGATCATGTTACAAAAAAACAACACGGAGGGGCAAAAATGTCATTTTGCAGAGACTATATAAAACAAGAAAAAACACACGCTCCTCCTTCAATCCCCTTTTCCTCCGGCGAGGAAAACCCTAGATCGCGAAAAACCACCGCCGGAAATCGTCTTTGAACAACTCAACGCCGTAATCTCAGTCGGTAATCAACATCAAACACTCTCCACGCCGTCATCGTCATCTTCATCTTCATCTTCCTTCGATCTTCATCTTCATCTTCATCTTCATCTTCCTTCATCTTCCGTCGGTTAATCTCAACCGGAAAATTCAAATTCAATTAAACTCGCCGCCGCCAATTAAATAAGTAACTAATTACGAATTTTTAATCAATGGAGGAAGACGATGTGATAAGCGATCATGAACTCGAAGAGATAACAAAAAGTAAGTGAATCTGAATCACTAAGTGTTTGTTGTATCTTTTTATAGATTCAGTTTATAGAATCTCAAAATTGATGAACAATCTGAATCAGTAAGTGTTTGTTTCGCTTAATTACAGTTGGATTTCATGTAATTTTGATAATTTGTAGGTTTGATTCAAACTGTTTGAAACTCTGATATGCTTTTAATGTGAAACACAAGGTGTTTATATGTTTCTGCTGATTAATGACAGTTAGATTTCATGTAATTGTGATTATTTGCAGGTTTGATTCAAATTGTTTGATATTTGATAAGCTTAGAATGTGAAACACAAGGTGTTTGTATGTGTTAGTGAAAGAAGGATTGTATCGTATTTTATTGCTTAATGACAGTTAGTTTTAGTGAAACTGTGATTATTTGGAGTTTTGAATTAAACTTGTTGATCATCAATATGCTTAGAGGTTGAAACACAGTATGCTTGTATAGCTTAATGCGTTCGATGAAAATAGGATTGTATGGATTCACGTTATTATTGATTGAAGAGTTGTATTTAGTTGATTAATCTGTCTTTGCTCATAAAGTGTTTGATGAAAATGACTGATAGGAATTGCTTGTCACAGGTTATGACATAGGTGTCGGCAATTCAAACGTTACACCACAAACTAGTATAACGATCAACCATACAACACCAGAAGGGTCTGTGTTTCAGGAGCCAGGTGTAGATATAAATTATAGGCCAGTTTTAGGAAGGATTTACGGAAGCCTAGAACAGTGCCATACACAGGATGCTTCAAACCCAAAACACATTGTGTTTTGAATTAGATAGTTCTTACAGTGGCCATACATCAGATGTTTCAAACCCAAAACACATTGTGTTTTGAATTAGATAGTTCTTACAGTGGCCATACATCAGATGTTTCAAACCCAAAACACATTGTGTTTTCAATTCAATAGTTATTACAGTGGCGATACAGAAATTGTGTAAACCCAAAACACATTGTGTTTTCAATTCAATAGTTATTACAGTGGCGATACAGAAATTGTGTAAATTCCAAAACACATTGTGTTTTGAATTAGATAGTTCTTACAGTGGCCATACATCAGATGTTTCAAACCCAAAACACATTGTGTTTTGAATTAGATAGTTCTTACAGTGGCCATACATCAGATGTTTCAAACCCAAAACACATTGTGTTTTGAATTAGATAGTTCTTACAGTGGCCATACATCAGATGTTTCAAACCCAAAACACATTGTGTTTTGAATTAGATAGTTCTTACAGTGGCCATACATCAGATGTTTCAAACCCAAAACACATTGTGTTTTCAATTCAATAGTTATTACAGTGGCGATACAGAAATTGTGTAAATTCCAAAACACATTGTGTTTTGAATTAGATAGTTCTTACAGTGGCCATACATCAGATGTTTCAAACCCAAAACACATTGTGTTTTCAATTCAATAGTTATTACAGTGGCGATACAGAAATTGTGTAAATTCCAAAACACATTGTGTTTTGAATTAGATAGTTCTTACAGTGGCCATACATCAGATGCTTCAAACCCAAAACACATTGTGTTTTGAATTAGATAGTTCTTACAGTGGCCATACATCAGATGTTTCAAACCCAAAACACATTGTGTTTTCAATTCAATAGTTATTACAGTGGCGATACAGAAATTGTGTAAATTCCAAAACACATTGTCCTGCATTTTAAAGTAAATCATACAATGCCAATACACATTTTAAACAAGATGCAAATATGCAAGAGAATTTACGAATGCTAATGATTTAAAGTATTTCATACAAAGGCCTATTGGTGATGGAACAATCAAAATATGGGTCAATCCAAGTAGCAAATGACATTGATAACTTGTTCCTATTTAGTATCATGTGTTACGTCGTAATTCGAGATTTTATCAGTGAACATAACTGTATTCTCTAAAACATGTGACATATTTGTACAGGTTGAGTTAGTTGTGTGAAAAAACTATTCGAATTTCTTTATCGGCTTTAACACAAAATAACTAAACTGAAATTCCATACAAAACCTAGCCAATGACAATAATTCTGACCTAAATAAGGTTCATTAAACTAATCAAGCAAAAATTTCTTATAACATATAGATCTAAATTACATAATTAACTAACATCACACATATATATAACAAATCAAGTAAAAAATTCAAAATGATGTCAGAAAAATAACTAAAAATGCAGAAAATTAACCTAAAAAGAGATTAAACCTAAATTAATAAAATAAAAAGTAAAATAGTTAGAAATTATACCAGATTCAACAGAAGATTTGATGGATATAACCTCCGGTTTGACCGTCACAGATCGTTTTTTATTAGGAGAGGAAGATTGAGACAATTTCACCATTTTTAGACGTGAAAAACGAGATTAAAATCTATTAAACTCAATTAATCTAGAATTAGGAATGATAATACACGGCGGCCGGAAAAAAACGCGGCCGGAGAAGAATTGAGTACGGAGAAACAGGGAGAGCGAGAGAAATTAGGATGATAGTTGGAGGAAAACGAGATTAAAATAGATTAAACTCGATTATTCGATAAGTATGATTGATAATACACGCCGCCGGAGAAAAGACGACTACCGGAGAAGAAATTACGGTCAGAGAAAGAGAGAGAAGCGAGAGAGAATTAGGGTTTCAAAATATGAGATGTGAAGTTTGTGAGAAAGAAGAGAAACACTTGGTGTTTGGGGGGTTTTGTTCACGGGGTTAAAAGACAAAAATACCCCTCCGTGTTAAATTTGTATTTAGAGACTAAGTTTTAATCTCAGCCATTGATCATGATGGATGGATGGCCAGGATCTGTTTTCTGGTTTTCACAAAAAAAAGAGTTTGCAAATGAATGTTTCACTGATCATATGAGTTATTACCTTATTATTTATTATCTATATTAAAGAAAGAAAAAAAAAACTTTTGTGAAATTCTGTTACTGTACTTGTTTTTACGTTAAACAACCGAACAGCAAACAAATACGGATTAAACAAATAAAGACGCACGAAGCACTTGGGATTGTTTTTGCAGAACATGGAGATTTCTTCATTATCAACCCGATTCTTCCTTCCTTCATCCTCCTCTTCTTCTTCTTCTGGTATATTTTTTCTATATATCTATATGTATGTATACATATCATTGTATTTATTTAGGCTTAGAGAATATGATCAATGTTAATCTTTCTAATTCATTAAGTCATGATTAGAGAATCTGGGAAATAACCATTTTGATTTCAATATTTTTAATTCGTGCCGAATTCATTGATACTGTGTTTCTCTTTTTAAGAAGAACTTGTTGCATGATTTGCTATGCTTTGATGATGTAAATAGAAAAAGAAAAGAAAACAATGATAATAGAATGAAAAAGCAAACCTTACACAATAACTGTTACTTATGTAGGCAATACACAAAAATATATTTCATATGAAACAACAACGACAACAAGACCCAATCCTTGTATGCGGGGTATGGGGGAGGTGAGACGTAGACAGTCTTGCCTCTACCCACAGGTAGAGAGACTGCTTCCAAGATATTTCATATGAAAGTGAGGTGTAATCAATTCCATTATTAAGGATCTTGGGTTAGTACTTAACAATACTTATTCAAATAATTAAACCATGTCTGTTGTACACTTTGCAAGTATCTCTTAGCATTAGTACTCCAAATGAAAAGATATGGTAGTTCACCCGGAAGATATTTTAAATGTATAATCTTGACACCTTCACTCTTATACGAATGTTTGTTTCCACTTTGATTTCACCAAAATGGCCCCTTCTCGAGCTCCCGTTATATGTGTCAAAACGTTTTTTTTGTTGGTATACGTATCTTCTCTTGGTGCCTTCATGTACAATGTAGATGCCCACTGTTTCAAGTTTTAATTTGCCAGTTAACTCAAACAGAATGTGGTTAAGATTAATTTTGGTTATAAATGGGCTTGATATGCAAGTGCTAGGTGACAGACACAAGGGTGAAGCACATTAACAACATTGATTTGAAACTTGATCAAGATGATCGAGACTTTATGAAAAGGTTATTTGCCGAAGATGAATCAATTAACAAATAAAGAAAAACATTAATGTTATGATTAAAGACTTGATAAAAATATGTAATTAGATGAAGAAAACAGAACTTAATGACACTAATTAAAAGAGCAGAAGATAGGGAAAGATAATTTTAGTCAGCGTAATAGAAGTCCCAACCTTCAACATGTAGGGCTGATACAAGGCCTAATACCAGACCACAAGCATAAAGTTAGCCTTCGATACGTAAGGTCATTCAACATGTAAGGTTGAACCATTGCCTAAAACCTGAACCAACACCTCATTACCAAAGACAACTGTTGGGTAAATTTGAAGTTCAACTATTCATGTAAATTATTGAAATACAACTTGAAATAAACAAATACAAATCGTAATTGGTAAGTCACAAGGAAACCTTAAAGCCTTTAAAGAAACTGCATCTTACAAGCATCTAATTAACGCCATCTTATTTATGTCCTTTTATCATTTTTAAACTGCTTGTGTGAGTATTATCTGTTTATTCATCTCACTCTTTGGCTTGGTAGCTTGCAATATCACTGCACACACACCATATAATATGTCCACAAGTGACACTAACTAATATTGAGTTAAACTAAAACTATAGATATGACGCCGCTCAAGAAAGTTGGTGTCTCTCATAGCTATCAAGGCTCTGTATCCATGTCGATATTTACTAATAAAAGAAGATCCCAGGCTTCAGTTAATCAATTTGTATCCTCAAGGCGTAAGAAATACTCTGTCCAGGTCTGCTACTATTTCTTTTACTCGTAGTTTACGTCTCTTAAATTTCCAGTTTTCTCACAGATTAATAATCTACTTTCAGGTGTTATGCAGCAAGAAGAATGAAATTCCGATAATAGAGGCTAGGTTGGTTATTTTTTAACGTACTTATAGTTTTATCAGTATCTTTTCTGTTATGCCAATTAATATGTATCATCTTTGATCTAATCCCCATTCTTTCAACAGACAAGAACTTCATTGGGGTGTAAAACTAATTGATTGTTCTGTTAAGTGCTCAATTCTATGGAAGAGAGTGTGTGTATGTGTTTACATGCTTTAATTTTGATATCTCATGTTAAAGCTTGTCAATATTGAAGCAGAGGCACTATACTTGTTGTTAATGCTATACCAAGGGAAGATTGCATAAAAAGGAAACCAACTTTGGTCCCATCTTTACTCTAGGTAACCTGCATAGGCTAGGAAAAACCGTCCAACTATCAAAGATTCAAAATTTGATCTAAGGTAATCTGACCCGGGAACGGGTCAATTATGATGTGGCAGCTGACGTGTTGGTAACTTTTGACCATATTGACCTATTTTTCTTTCAATTGATCTGTTTGAAACTTTCATGATTTTTCCCGGCCTAAGTTAAGTTGGTTACCTTAAGAAGAAATCATGCCAAAGTTCGTTTCTTTTATTGGCAATTAACGCTTTATGTAAATCCTGCATTCAAGACTGCATGCCTGATAAAAGGGATTTCTCTGTTATCTTTGGAATGATTGTGAGAGTGAAGACTTAATTTATTTATTCCTGTCGATTTTTTCAGGTCCATGGATGAAATATATGATACTTTGGCTGAACGTCTAGTGCCAACTGCAGCTTCAGGAACAAATAAGAGTTTGACGTAAGTTCAAGTTTTATAGTATGAAAATATGAAAAATGAAGCTATTCCACGGTTCATGAAATATTCTTAACTACATACATATCTGTTTCAAATACTCAAAAGATACCCTTTGTTTGTTTTACTGGTTATGGTACATACATAAATCCTTGTTACCAAGGATTTTCTCTAACTTTCTACCTACCCATTTACATCTTGGTCTTAATTGTTTTGCATTATCATTCAGACTCTGTAACTTAAATGTTGGTTTCTCATTGTTTTTAATGTCTACCATTATTTGATAAACCAAGGACCAATATATGTTAATGAAACAAAGTGTAAATACATATATGGATGTACTACCAGAGAAATGGGGGTGGTGCTCTCAGTGACTTAGGCCGCCAGTCCAAACTTGTCAAAGCCCCAACAGATTTTTTTTTTCTCCATATTTTTGTTATCAATTTATTGGTATAAAAGCATTATTTTAATAATCATATTTTTCTCCAAATTTACATTTTTGGAGAAAGTGCAGCTCTTTTCTAAAAGTCATCTCCAAATCAACGTAAAACCCATGTATATATGATCATTTACCCTTCTAAAAGCAGATATTGAGTCTAATTGCCCTCCACAAAAGTTGACGCAAATGCATAATTATTATTAAAAGACAAAGAGTTGTGTCACGAAATTATTAATGGCTTAGCATGTGTAGTATATGAGGTATTTTATGATACTGAGAGGATCTATCTATTCATTTCGGGAATATTTTGATCCATTATCCGACCCACCTGTATTGCCACCTCTAGTGCTTGATGCCCCCTACAGAAGTTCTTTCTGGATCCGCCAATGTATACACATAAAGTCGTATCGTGTTTTCTTTCTCCATAGCTTTTCTGCAAAGCACATAAATGAGTTATTTGATCTCCAAATTTCTTGTGTTTTTCAGGCATATTGTGGGCTTAGCTGGGCCGCCAGGTGCTGGAAAGACCACCATTGCTTCAGAGGTTGCTAAGCGTGTAAATAAGTTATGGCCCCAAAAATCGTGCTCATTTGATTCTCAAGTTGAACCTCCAGAAATTGCAGTGGTCCTTCCCATGGATGGTTTTCATCTTTATCGTCACCAGCTTGATTCAATGGAGGTTCACTTTCACTCCCTCCCCCTTCTCAGTTAATTTTTTTTCACATGTTAAGAAACCTTAGCATGCATGATGCATGGCACAGCTACACAAGATTATAGAATCGGGACTATATAAATATTAAAGTTTATATCGATTCAAGTTGGTTCATGACATCTATTTTAATTCTAATTAGGCTGTCTTTCGATTTGTAATTTGAACTGATTAAAAATGGTTATTGCTCCTTGTTGTTGCATTAATCAGTTTTGAACACCTGAATGAAACAAATCCTGCTTTTGTTAATCTGAAGAGTGAGATAATTGCTTTTGGGTAGTTTAATACAGGGTCAAATAAGACTACCTTTTACACCTAAGTTTGACCTGATGTGAGATACTTTTACAACTGTGTCCTACTATTCTAGTTATTCAAAATGACATAATTCCTTTTAAATTGCACATCCATAGTATGGATTCCATACAGTAAGAGAATCAGAACTGAATATGAAGCGCTAAAGGTGTGTATGGAATCCATACACACCTTTAGCGCTTCATATTCAGTTCTGATTCTCTTACTGTTGTCTTTTTTAGGATCCAAAGGAAGCCCATGCAAGAAGGGGAGGTGAGTGTCTTTGCTCATATCACATTAGTAGTTTTTGGAAGTGGCGATTACTTGACAAAAATCATTTTTCTTACTGCCAAATCAGCTCCATGGACGTTTAATCCTGATCTATTCTTAAAATGTCTGAAGACCCTGAGGGAACAGGTAATTGTGCCTTGGTTGTATCAACTTAAATAATTCCAATCACCTAAAATCAGATGTAGTAAGATAGATGAGTTGGATAATGGGCTCGAGTTGAAATTGGATCATTGTTTAGTACGCGTTGCAACTTGGCGGGTCGGGTTAGATCGAGCCACACACTTTGTTGTTCATTTTTATAAGCTATTCACAAGAGCAATGTTCAATTTCTACTTATCTGGATACTTGAGGGAAGGGTGATTTGGGAGATCCTATATTGACTTGGGGAAATTTTCAATCTGTTTGACAGATTCCCCTTAATATTGCCACCTCTACCTTTATATATTTGTCATTTTATTTAACATTCGGACTAACGAATAATGATTGATTGCAATTCAGGGGTCAGTTTATGCTCCATCGTTTGACCATGGTGTTGGAGACCCAGTCGAAGATGATATCTTTGTTAATGTTCAGTATGTTCTATATCTCTGCAATATTTACTTCATTTAATTTTGATTATAGATAGAAGATGTGCTTGAAGAGTTTCTTTTTTGTTCATGCTAATTTTAAAAACTTGTAATGTACAATTTAGAACATACAGTATATATTTTATGAACTTCGCGAAGTGTTTATTACACTTAGTTAACCATAGTTCTAATAGTTTCTTTTCGTTCTCTCCATTCATATTATCTTCAAAAACTTGTTATGTAAAAGTTGAAACATACGTTGATGAAACTTCACGAACTGGTAATTGCATGAAGTTAACCATAGTTCTAAACGTTATATGCATCACTATTATAACTGCAGGCACAAAGTTGTCATAGTGGAAGGCAATTATATACTCCTGGAAGAAGGTACATGGAAAGATATATCAGCAATGTTAGATGAAAAATGGTAAGTCTAGTATTTGTAAACTCATTATATTGAGCAGCTCTTTTACTACTGTATGCTATTTCCATGGTTGAGTCAATTCAGTTTGTGTTTGATTATAACGGGTCAACTGGGTATAATATATATATATATATATATATATATATATAAATAAAATAAATTCAAGAAATAGGACAAATGGGTCTAATATCACCAAAAAGCTTAAATTTAATACCTAAAACCTCCTAATTAATTTTATTCAAACAATTACTGAAGGTATAACTGTTGTAATCGTACTTGGCATGCTAAATAATTTATAGAACATATGTTTGGGGTCAAGTCAGCCCAAACCCGATGTATGCATAAGTTACCCAATATGACCCGTTACCCAACCGGTCTGACCCACACATTCTGCCACATAGTACTCTTAATTTAGAAATTCCCTTTTTCAACGTTCAGTTAGATTCTTTTGATATCATGTGTATTCTCTTGGAAGCTTACTACAGATTAATAAAGAAAGATATCATTTTCTGAAATATTTCACTATCTTCCTTTTTAACATATTCCTGCTAAAAGTGTGGTGAATATGGTTATAATTATATATTCATCTGGTTTCGAATTTCTTGAAGGTTTGTTGATGTTAACATTGACGTAGCAATGGAACGGGTTTTAAAGAGACACATATCAACCGGTAATAATCCATTATTCATTATCCACATGTATGCACATGAAAGATTGTGACTAACCATAACTAATCTGTATTGCTTTTTGTCTTTTTGTTAGGTAAAACCCCGGAGATTGCCAAGCAGCGGGTATGATAATAACAGATAGTGGAAATTTCAGCCCATTTACTTATACATGGTGGTACTGGGTTATATTTTATCTTTGACAGGTCAAAAGAGTAAAATCAAAATATATTAAAAAGTAAATTGGTGACATTGGCCAAACAAGCCTGATTATTGTTTAGACAGTTGTAACTTCTTAAGTTATTTAAAAGTTAAGAGTATTGTCCAAATCAGCTACTTTTATAAACATTTTTTAACCCACTAATTTTTCATTCTATACTAAATAGTTTTGGACAGTGATTTGGGCTAAACCGACCCGTTTTGACTGTTACCATATCCACCAACTTTATGTTTCTCCTACCAACCTTGCAAAAGGACGCCCTTTTATTTCTGTATACAGTATACTTGACCCAAATTATCATGCAGATCGAGTACAACGACAGACCAAATGCAGAACTTATTTACAAGTCCAAGAAAAATGCAGATTTGATAATCAAATCTGTTGCTCTTTGAAGATCAAACTCACCAATTTTTGATGTAAATAAAGCTCTAAAACACAATAAAGACTGGAAATTACAGACTAAATGTAGTGACGTTTCCAAGAACATGATGAGGAAGCTGAAGAAAGCAAACTTGGCATGGATAATGTTTTTCTTAGATATAGTGCAAAAAATAATATAGAAGGTAAATGTCACAAGTTTTGCAAAAGCTGCTTGTTCTTTTTAAAAGTTTTGCTGTTTCTCAATTTTTGTTAGGTCTTCATTGTTAAATTTTTACGCCCTGCTAGTTATTGTAATGTAGCGGTTTCAGGCTTCAGCCGCCCATAATCTCTAGTGTTATGGTTTATTCTACACCAACGTAATTAGTAGAGGTGGCTAACTGGGCGTGTATACGGATTGGGTAAGGGTCAAAATGGGTAATGCTTTGGTATGGGTAGATCAGGTTGATTGCCCAGAAATACTAATGTCCAAATTTTCTACTTTCCAGGAAAATTAGTGTGTAAATAACCATGAAACTTCTATTGTGGGAGATGATTTATGCACCTTCAAAATTAACTATACACCGCTAATTTATACATATACTGCTTAATTACCATGTTCGACGGTAGCAAATTGAGGAGATACTGTGATGATCAAAGCATGTTCCACATAAACTCTTATATAAGCTCGTCTTCTACAACCATTCCTAAACTTATACCATCAGTTTTATCGATGAGAAATGTTACGCTTCAAAAAAACAATATAATAATATTTGCAAAATCATGTGACATAATAAGTTAGCCACTCATATTTATTTATTTAATTCAAGATTACTAATGATCACTTGTATATTTATATGTTACTGGACTTGAATCCATGATCTTTTTGTTTGTAAGTCAGCTATGACTCTATGGGGACTCTCCCGGTTTCTCACCATGTTCTCATCAAAGCTTAAAGAACACCATTGGCACGACTACGTTATTGTCAAGTTCTGAAAGTGGTGTTCTTATGAGAACGGGGAAAAAAACAAGGGAAGGGTGTAGTAAGGTAGGTCTAAGGTGCGTTTGTTTGTAGTTTTCTTATATGCTTAAAAGAAATGTTAAATGAGAATGGGGTGAGAATAAGGGTATTATTAGTAGGGGTTATACTATTGTAGTATTCTAAGAAAAAAAATGATGTGATAATGAGAATAAGATGAAAATGGTAGTATTGTTAGAACTTAGACCCCTAAGTTATTTAGTCACTTGTATTCATATTGATTTACTAGCATTTTACCCGCGCAATGCGGCGGTGGTGGTGGTAGCGGTGGTGTGGTGTTGGCGGCGGTGCGGTGGTGGCGGCGGTGGTTGGTAGTGGTGGTGGCGTGATGGGTGGTGGCGGTGTGGTTATTATTGTAAAAATAATTAATGTAAAAGGGCTAGTGTAGTTATTTTAGGAGTTGATGGGTCTATGTTGTAAATTATTTCATTAAGGGTATTATATGTATTTTAAGTGGAGATGTTTAAATTAATGAATAAAATAGAGAAAATTAATTAATTTATTAAGGGTATAATGGTCATTTCGCATAGGGACATTTTTATGAGAGAGGGTGTTGAAAAGTGTTAGGAGAGAGAGTGTGATAATTTTTATAAAGTAGTAGAGATAGAGATATAGATTGTTGTTTATTATAATTAGTTTCGATTATCGGTTTACTTTAACCACAATTTATTTCATACTCACGAATCATGTATGAGGCATATTCGAATTTCTTTATGATATAATCTATATAGCTACCGTACATCGTACGGGTATTAGACTAATTGATCTATATATCTCTCTTTTTTTTTAACACTTGAAGCCACGTCATTCTACAAACAAAAACTTGTTCTAGTTTCTTTTTAGGGATCCCCTTTTTATTTTTTGGAAATACAGCATTTCTTGTTTTGAATGAAGATTGAAGTTATATGAATGAAGATTAAAGTTATACATATAGGATATATGATCCGTAATCCGTAAGGATAAGATTCTAAAGATGTTTGCATGAGTTGTAAATTGTGAGGTCTATTTGTATATGCGTTGTAAAGTGTCAATTTAGAACATGATTCATTTAATGCGTAAAGCAATGCTCCACTTTCACAATTTTGTTGCATCCGTATGAGTACGGTCTTAACTAGACCATCTCCAATGGTTATCTTAGTATTATAACAAATTGACAACACATTGTCATGTCAACATAGTTTAAGATAATTCTGAACTCATTTTTATCTTTTATTCAGTTTTGTAGAACCACTTTTTAATAAAAGAATACATTATATTTATATTAATATTAGAAAAATGCATTTCGCTAATAATAATAAATCCGATTGGGGATTTTTTCTAACTAGCAGCATCTGACAATGTCCTTTGGACTTTTTCCGGCCTTTCGGGTGGACGCTGATTCTTATCTTGATCTATGTGAAGTATCCGCATCTAGAGCGAAAGGGGATTTCGTTTGTTGAAGCATCATTAGTTTTCCTATTGCTTCTTCCCGACATATAAGGATTGGGGTAAAGAAACTTTTCTTTGTAACAAATTATTTTTGTATCTTATGTTGATATATGCCGATATCAATGAGAAGTTAACTAAGGTTGTGCAGATTATTATATAAGTTATCAAAAGGATAATGTTATTAGTTTAGGTTATCTAAAGGTAAAGAACATATAACATGAACACGGGTTATGAGTTCAAATCATATCATAATTATAATATAATATTACAGGATTTATTATTTTTATGTTGGTTATAGGAGTAGATTAGTAAAAAATTTAACAATGGATAGTTATTTTTTTTAATTAAAATTGTATAAGAAAACAAAACATTTTGGTTGATAATTGTTGTCTTGCATATATATGTCTAAACAGTCTAACTTCTCCTTTAACGGGATTTAATTTCAAAATAATTGAGAGAGAAATTAGAGGGAAGAACATTTGTTTAGGCTCAAAAGTGGGCTACTTGGGTCCTACAAAAGGGATGTTTGGATACAGCCGACATGAGCTTGTAAAATAAAACAAAAAATGAAGTTAATGCTTTCCTTTTTAACCTAGCTTGCCTGATACATATGAACCAACC
>CM067168.1:47714550-47749325 GCA_034093135.1 Erigeron breviscapus
TCATTTGTGATCAAATTAATTAATATATTACTTTAATATAATAATTAATAGTATAGAGTTACCGTGTCATTTCGTGTGACCCCGTAGGCTTAAATTACTTCCGGACATGCGTTTATTATAACGTGATCACATACCAACAGGATGAATGGCAAAGTACTCTCTAAATGATGTTCTATTTGATTGTTAATTTAAGTTGTGTAATGAAGAAAAAACTTAAACACAATTAAAAACCATTGTGTATGAAGAGAGCAAATAATAAACCGTTGGCAAAAGAGAACCATATTTTATTACATCGCAACAAACAACAAAAGGACCAGATTTCATATTAAACAGGATTCAGATTGACTTGTCGAAACTTCCATGCTTTAGGTATTTTTTTTTTTCTGTAGACTTTTTTTATGGGAGTATTAGTTGACTGACTCGAGTGTCAAAAGAAACTTGATAATGCGTTAAGGTTTAGAAGTTGAGCATTATAAGGTACATCATTCGTTAAACTTGTGTTAAAACAATTAACATCTTATATGACAACAAGTAAATATTCCCGCGCTTCGCGGCGGTAACATAATTTAAATAAAAGCATTATATTTGACACTAAATAGGTAAAAAATAACCCAAGTTAATTTAATAATGAAAAAATAAAATTGTTAACATTGATAATTAATATTAATATAATATATATATTAAAGCAAATGATAAGTCTTTGATAATTCACGTACTTAATATACTAACAAATGAATACACTGCTATCAAAACATTTGTCTCCATAATCACTTCCACATCTTTGAATAAAGATTATCTTATTTTCACATGATGAATTATAAGATAATTTCCTTAAATTTATCCGTTGCGTTTAAATAATTCTTCAAAAAGCTACCACCACTGTCATTTAATTCAAATTTTGTACAACTATCATCACTATTATCGGTTACACATACACACATATATAAATCTATAAACCCTTATAAAACATATTGAAACTCTATTTTAAATAATTTAAGCATTTTTTTCAATATCCCCATATTGCCCCTAATTCACACATTACCTCTAATTTTATATCTCTAAACACAATTAGACAAACACCTTACCAAGATCTAACACACAGTCACTTCTTTCTCTCCTTCCTATTTACACACACGCATATCAATTCCGCTCTCACTGTTTAATTTGTATTATCATCACCGTTTTACCGCCGCAACGCGTAGGCACCAACCCTCTTATATACATATACACATACGTGAGTGACCGAGTTCTATTGATTTTGGTTGAACTAATTGTATTTTAAACAACAAATTAGGCTCAACAACAAAGTCGTTAAACTAAAATGACTGTTACTTTTGAGAAATGTATGCTTGCCTTAATTAGACATGCGTTAAATAAACATATGCATTAATTTACAAATATTATTTACTAACCTATACAGTTTCTCACAAAAGTTTTACCATTAATACTCTTTAAAAACTTCAAGTATTATCAATAATCGTCAAAATAATAAAACATAAAAGAGGATGATTAACCTAAATTTCCATTCATAAAAAAATGAAACTAACAAAAATACAATGATTTGCGTAGTTTAGTAACTTTAGTTGATATTTATTTATCCATTTTAAAGCTTCAAATCAAGTAATCAACTGTAAAATTTCATAAACACAAAAATGATATAAGGAATTTCAATAGAATTGGAGTGTGCGGCTAGGAACAAACAAATACCGAAAATAAAAACTTATGAAAATGCCACGTGTGAGCTTCTAAGAATAGAACATAAATTGAATCCCACATGCATCTATTTTCTACTGAGTAAGTGAGTATAACTTATTCTTCCATCTTTTGTCTTTTTGTATATGTGTTACTATTATGCTGATAAAACTTGTATCCCATGCAACACAACATATACTATTTGCTACAGGGCTATCCCCTCACATAAAGAAGTTGCTTTTTAAATATAATAGTAATAGTAATATCGCCAATAGTTGTTATGGTGTTTGAACCAAAGTATGTATGTAAATGTGTAAAAAAAGTAAAAGAAAAAAAGGGTACATACCCAGGAACCCCTTAGTCTCATAGAGGAATTTTCCTTTTTAAGATAGCGACCCTACAATGCCTGACGGTGAGACCCTAGAAACCTTGGCTGGTTGAATATGCTTTTGCAGGGATTCGAACCTGGGTGATGTTCCCACCAAGTCGCTTTTTAGGGACAGGTGGTACTGGGCTATAAACCATCATTTATGTACATGTGTAAATGTAGTGAAGATGATGTTTTGTTGGTAAATGGGAGAGATAGACATTAGATAGACTTTTCGTTGCATACAACTCACCTTACACAATAAAGATATTCAAAATTTTAAATAATATCACACTCTGGGGCGCATATCTTTGTCTAGACGATTGGGTTTCTTTATCTTTGTTTGGCTCCTGGCTTCTTTTGGTGGTGGTGTTGTATATCATAATGTCTAAATTGTTAATCCGACTATCCCGAGTATGGCGTTGTAATCTACCACTTCGGTAGTTATCAACCAATACATTAAAACAAAGATTCATCATTTCTTTGATAGACGTTTGGCTTTTGAACGATATATGTCGCTATTAACTTCCTAATCTATAATTTCCTTATTATTATTATCAAATACTCATAATTATTAACATTAATATAATATTGTCTATCCATTTAAAATATTTTTATTATTATGAATTATATATTCAAATCCTTGAATTCGATTTCTCAATCGATATGGTTTATATCGATTAATAATTAACCTTATCTATTTTTCAGAGCATAAGTAGTTTTTAACTGTGATAAACTAGAATTTAACTTGCATATTCAAGACGTAAACAATTGCGAGTGACTCTAGGCAGTTTAATTAACCATATATTTACAAATTGAAATGCAAAAATCTACAAGTCCTGTATATACACACTAAATAATTAGTGTAGTAATTGATTTAAAAAAGATAATAAAAATATCTTAACAACTAAAAGAAAAGATGAATAATATAAATTAAAATATTTATTGAAATAAAATGATAAATTCTCTTAAAAATTTGTCTAAAAATCCTCCTAAAACATTAAGAAAGTGACATGTGGTATCCTCTAATTCTCTTTCCTAATCTTACCCCTTGATTTTTTCACATGTCATCATCTCATGGTTAGGAAGACTATTAGGCTATTTAGTTAGGGAGATTAATCATTTCCCTAAAGAAAAATCTAACTTTTCAACACAATTCAAAATTTATTATTATTTATATAGCTAAGGGTTTAATGACTTTTTTACCCCTTAATTTTCTAAAACTTTCGGCACCCTTCTACTTCTCTCTTTTCCCTCTTATCTTTTCCTTCTCCATCCTTCTTCTTCTCTCACTCTCTCTTCTTCTTCATCTGAGCCGCTCCATCACCGGCTGATTAAGCTGTTAACAGCTTTCCGCCGCCAATCTTTAATTCCGGCTGCAGTGTAAATTCTGAATGCAATAGCCTCCACAATCCAATCCGATGAAACACGCATAAACTGACAATTTGGCAGGTGTAAACATCTTTCTTCTCTTCTTCTACTTTGATCAATCGTTGGTGGTCGCTTTTCAAAATTAGGAATCTTTTGATTTGATGTTACTCTTGTGAGAAGATTAGGGTTTCATTATTTTGGATTTTTTTTTCATCTTTTTTTAACGGAAAATTTAATTGCTTATTTGGTTTGATAGTGATGAAGTGTGTGAAGATTCAAAAGAGTAGAAGCAAAAGCAGGAGCGTCGCAGCTACATCTTTTATGATGGAAAGATACACTTTCAGCTTTTTAATTTAATTTATTTTATGGTTTCTTCCATTTTATTATCTTTGCTATATAAACTAATCATTTCTTGAGGCCCATGAACAGAGCGTGGTATGTAATGATAATAATTATATTTGTTCGTTTTATTAGTCAGCCATAGATGGACTTGTAGACATGAAGCACTTTTGTTTTCAGTTTGTTTGTTTTTGGTTTGCTTGATTCACCACTTTGTTTCAATTAATCTACGAAAGTCTCAATTTCATGCTTACATTTAGAGTATTCAGTTTATGATGGGCGTTTTAGGTTATTTTGAAGGATAAGTGCATGTATTCTTAACCATCAATGTTGTTTGTTTAGAACTCAGCTTTTAAGCATTAATAAAAATGCACTCCATAACACCATCGAAATGAACCTTTTTGTGTGTTTATTTTCTTCTACAGCTTATATTTGGCAGTTAATATGAAACTTGCTGGTGGTGAGATTCTGGCCGCTGGAAATAAGGTGGTGATGTTGTCTCACCAAAGTCGCTATTAAACAGGAAAGATTTATCAAGCGTAAGTTTTGTAATTCTCATTCATTAACCACAAATCAATCAGATTGTGATAATATGTTTTAAACGATGCTCAAAATAGGTAATTCTTAGTAGTAGTAGTAGTAATAATATGTTTGTCTGATTTTGTGATGAGCATGATTAAACATAATTAAATCGATTGGGGGTAGGTTCATGTGGATTTTCATTATTCTCATCAAGCTGATGCATTTACCAGCCCATTTGATGGTGTTCACATTTCAACTACTGTAGAATATAGTTTATGATGCTCAATGACCCAAACCTATATAAAAAGCCCAGGATTTGCCAAGTGGCTGCAACCTTATCATCAAAATTATAGCTCTAAGACGAGTTTCAGTTTACTCCTTTGTAGTTAAAATCCCTCTCTAACATACATTAATAATTTCTATGAAACAAAGGCTGGTATTTCTCCACAAGGTATTCTCAGTTTACAATGTAATGGAAAGTTTTTGCTCATAAATATGTTGTTTCCTATTCATTTACATGTATCGTATATGATATATCTAGATCTATTAAAAGTTTCTACTTTAATATTTATACTAATACATATAAGGAGAAATTACAGAATTACAAGTGCAATGATAACATATTTTCAAAGACACAGCTGCTGATAACATAGAACACTCCTTTAAGATTAACTAATGGTCAGTTCGATTAAGCTGGAAGTTGGAACTAACTAGGAAATTGAAGCAGCTGGCGGAAACTCAAAAGAATTAGGGCTGGGGTCAGAAGCTGATAGAAGGAAGTAAAAAGCAGAAAAAAAGGATGGGAGTAGGGAATTGAACCCCAGTGTTTATTATATATTTATAATTTACAAAAAAAATATATATTTGTCTTAGTTTTACAAGTTTTTCATTAAGCTAAAGGAGTAAATGCTTTGTTTGTTTGTATCATGATCAGGCAATAGCTAAACATGCTGTCAAGCGCGTTACGAGACACTTTGATAAAGGTCATCGAAAGCAAAGGATGACCAGTCGACCACGACCATATGCTTCCGTCAACAATGTCAACGGCTGAGGTAATCCTTAGGCCTCACTTTTAATACATGATTTGTTAAACCTTAGGCCAATTTGGTTACATGGTTATTATTTGGCAAGTGAATCAGTTTTTTTTTGGTAGAATTTTGTATGCATGTATAATGTCTTTATATTACACTCCACATAATAAACATATAAAACCAATAAATAAGACGGAAATTGTGAAAGTGATGTATATTAAAAATAGAGAGGCAACTCATTGTAGCTTCCTTTTTTATGTTTGACCATATTGCATACAAGTTTTAAAAGGTGGCACAAAAACTTCAGAATCGTGTATACTCAGATCGTAATCAAACACAATGATCAGGGCAGCAGAACAACACCTTCTGTTGTTGTTTTCTATGATGTGGAACAGTGGCTATGTATACTGCTAACCCTAAACACTATATTTGGTAAGTACACTTTTCATTCATACTTTCATTTTATGTTTGATGGTTCTTTCAAATTGAAATTTTGATCATCTCAAACCGATCAAAATACCTTAAACGTGGTACATGATCAACTATCAACTGAAAGAAGTAGTTGATCATTTTCCCCTTGATCTCACAAACTATCAACTTGAGAGGATTCCAGCATTTGTTTATAGATAAAGACTAGAAGAGTAATCCAAAATGGCCAAAAAAAAATGTGGGCTCTTACCTTTGACCCATTGCCCACACTTGAATCGCCTATCCTGCCACTGGTCGTCTTTTATTATCGACGCTATGCTATAAATTTTATTTAAGAGCTACATTTTGTAACCCAATTTATATCCTGTTTGAAATAAAACAGAACCTAATTGCTAGCGTCCTTGATTATCGATGTTACGAGAGTGGAATTGAACTTGCAATGTTACATTTAGTTTGAGCCCAGTGGTCCTGCTTATGTAACTGTGTGTACTCTTTGATAGATGACATTATCCAATTTATGATCACCTGATTCGTATAGTCCACGAGACTTCTTCGCATGAATGATCTATATGCTATTGATGGACATTCCACTGAGATTATCGAACCCTTAGCTGGCTGCAATGCTATTAAAGACGAAAACTTATCCAATGAAGTTGGATCTCCTGCCGTCGATAGGTTCGATTAATTCTTTGTTGCTTAACAACTATACTAGATTTGCTATTATCCAAAATTCCCTATGTAACATTACTTAAGCTATGAAAATATGCAAAATCTCATTAAATAATGTAATATGTTCTTTCATTGCTGAGATATTCTTGTGGTTTGTTATTTTCTTGCAGATTCTTTTTGTAGCCGATTTTTTTTAAACTGCTTTCGCACCTGCAAAGAGATTGAAGTGAACCTTCTGACTATTAGTTATTAAATTTAGATGGTATGTAAGTAGTAAAATTGCAGAGCTGATTTGGCGACATGATAGTTCAAATAACTGGAAAGTAGTTAATGTATTACGTCTAATAACATTTAGTTGTTCCCGCCGCAACGCGCGGGGGAACCAACTAGTTTAATAAGTAAATTTATTGAAATATACAATACCTCACCGAACAGCAAACACACACCCATGACCCATGGAATATCAAAAGAAAAACTAAAAAGAAGATAGTATAACTACACTACACTATACATGATTGTCAAAGAGAGGAAGACCATTTGACACTTGGTGATGACTGTGTCGTGAGGGAAGAAAGGTTGGAGTAATTTTTATTTTTTAACCCTCTTCTTCTTTTATATAGTTTTTTTTGTTATTTACATAGATTCTGTTTTTGTTTCAATGACCACAACAGCAACACATATCTATCTCATCATTAAAAAAAATTGTCTTTTAATGAATATTTAAAAAAAATATTTTTATAAATAATTTTATAAATGCATGGATCATCTTTTCTTTTGTTATATAAATATTTTAAAAAAAAATTCTTTTTTCTTTTGATTAAGATTAGTTTTTTTTTTCATTTTAAATTAATATTATTAGATGTTTGGGCCCACTTCGATCAAACTAAGTAATTAGCTTTTCATGAGATTATGCCTCTGTTTTTTTGTTGTTATTGTTAGGATTTTAAATTTTAATACGAAAAAAAAATAAAAAAATAATAAATAAAAAAAAATAAAAAAATAAAAAAATAAAAAAATATAATCTATATTCTCTCTCTTCTCTCTCTCTCTAACCTCTCCCTCTCCTAACGGTAACAAATTTCTAGATCTAAGATCTGAATTTGTGAACCGAAGAGTGGGATTGAGATTGAGATTGAGAGTTTGAGATCGAGATTATCCCTATCCGGTTAAACTTCCACTCCGGTGGATCTAACCTTATTTTTTTCACCCGGGCCGGAGGTCCCTTCCACTGCGGTGGATCCGGAAGCAGCCTCCCTGAGTAGGGGTAAGGTCTGTCTACATCATACCTCCCCCATAGCCCGGCTTATGCTGGGATTGGGTACCCTTGTTGTTGTTGTTGTTGCTATTGAATCTTTATGTGTTTTGTTTATGAAAACTTTATAGCTTTTTTTGTTGTTGTTATTGTATTCTTATGGTTTTCTATTTTATCATCAACATTGACATTTTTCTTAAAATTATTTGCTTCGAATAGTTTGTTATGTTACTAAATTTGGGGTCTTTGTAAAATATGTATTGCTATATTTGTAAATGAATATGATTGGGCATAATGGAATCTCTTACACATAGATATAGATATGTTCGTATATGTACAAGTTTATAGTGGTTGCAGTTACGAAACTTTTATGACTTGGGAACCGAAGGAATTTTATGGCACGGAAGGTGCTGAAGAACTACTTCTTTGGTTTATAAGTATGGAGATGAAACTCTACAATAGTAAGTGTGCTGAAGAGCACAAGGTGGAGTACGCATCAAAACAGTTTCGGAAGCAAGCATCGGAGTGGTGAGATAATTTGATCCAGACTCGTGGGCTTACAGCTGCTTATCGTCTTACATGGGATGAACTGAAAGAGTTGTTGAAGAAAGAATATTACCCAACAAAGGCAGTACAACAAATGGAGAGGGAATTTTTGTACCATACCATGAAGGGAACTGATATAGATGCATACACTAGTCGATTTTATAAGCTTTTGTTATTGGTGCCACATATGGCCCAATCTGAAGAGCGACGAATAGAGAGCTATATATGGGGATTAGTGCCTGAGATCAGAATGTGTGTCATCATAGGTAAACGCACTACTCTTCAAGATACGGTCAACACGGCCAAACTTATGAATTACTTGATCGGACTAGAGAAAGATAAGTACGTTGAAAAGAGGAAGACAGTGAATCGATCAAGGAATATGGACTACAACAAGAACAAGAAACAGAAAACTTTGAGAAATTCTGGATTAATGGCATCTAAACCGAGGAAGTACAATGGACCTTACCCAAAGTGTTATAAGTGTTATCTACACCACATAGGTGATTGCCCAGTCTGTGACAAATGCAAGCAGACGGGTCATTTTGCTAAGCAATGCAAGAATGAAGCTGTAAATGATAGTTCTAGAAAGAAATGTTTTGGATGTGGAAGTCAAGAGCATCTCCGGAATGTCTGTCCAAGATTGAATGGAGCGCTAAACAATAATGTTGGGAACCGGTAAAGGCATCTATAATCGGAACAAAAATGGCGGAGGTAAGTACGTTTCTTTTATATAGATAGTTATCAAATTATTATTGTATAGATTGGTACAACAAGATAGAGTGTATACTATTCTTAGACTATTCGAGTCCAGTATTGGCTTATTTCTTGCAGTAGCATCATTCGAGGTGCAAAAGCTGCTAGGACAACTGCATAACACATATTATTTTGACAGCTTAGCCAAACCCTTTCAAAATAATCTGAAATTGATCAAAAATTATCCATACCAGGAAGATCTTTGAAATAATAAGAAACATAAATCAGTGGTGAGATCCATGTGCCTGTAGACTAGGTTGTGGCGCTTGGAAGAGGTTTTTATGTCGACATATTTGTAGGTTAGATAGGTAATAGCCCAGTGGCCACCAACCGCCACTTTCCAGGAGAGGTCCTGGGTTCAAGTCTTGCCAAAGGGAAACTTGAGATAATCAGGGGATTATTAAGTGGTTGAGAATCACCTGGACACTAGCCTGACTGGGGGATTAGTGGGTACCAAATGGTACATGGGATCAGGGGGTTCCCATCCAATTACCCTTTTTTTTATTTTTTGGTTAATATTTTTGTATTTGTTTTTTTTGGGTTATAACAAAAATGAAAAATTACTATATTGGTCAAATTTGAAGATGTATATCTAAATATAGATACCTATAAAAAAAATTACCATAATGGTCATATGTTTCTTACTAACTAACCATGTTAGTAAGAAATGCTAATGACAAATTAAATGATGCCAAGTGTTCTTAAATGGACCCACATGTTCCCCCAAAATAATTCATCTCTTTATCTTTTTACCTTTTTTCAAATGAATTTATGAAAATTAACATTTATTTTCCAAACATTTTTTACCAAAAATAAATAGGTCATTTTCTAAGTAGTCATTTACTCATTTATATCTACTTTTACAATCAATCTATTCGATACATGCCTTTACGTGATGCAATGGGTCTAGTGGGTCTTCAACTGAGAGGTCATACATGTCGTTCGAAACTACCATGTTTGTGAGTCTTGAAGGAGATTACAGCCATATGTCTATAATCCTTGCATTGGTAGGGAAGGAATACCAATATTTGCCATTGATAAGTCTAAAAAACATTTAATCTTGTATACCCTTTTATAGTGATTAGAAGCATTTCACCCATTTATATATTAACATGATCTTCTTGAAAACGGGTTAAATAAGATAAATCCAATAAACTATCTAAAATAGAGCAGAATAAATAAGTCAAAGGGGCCAGAATCATCTATCATATATTCAAATACTTGCATTATCTCATCCCAAAATATATACTGTATATAATAACTTGATAGCAGTAGATAATAACAAATATATATTCGACCAGAATGGACCGTGTATAAAAATTAGCTGGTAGTTAGATAAAATGAAAAAGGGAGTACGCACATATATATGGAATGTATGTGTACACATATTAATATGTATATTCGAGCACATAATTTCTTTCCCTCATTTTGTATGTAAATTTTTTCCACTTTTATTAAAGAAGTGACCACTTACAAGTATAAATTAGTATACATGAAGAGCCCATCAAAAATATTTGTCATCATTTGATTGGCTATTAATATTTCTTACCAACATTGTTAGGCGGTAAGAAATTCATGACCATTGAAGTAATTTCTTTTTAGGTGCCCATATTTTGATATACACTTTTAAATTTGACTATTGTAGTAATTTTATCATAAAAAAAAGAGTTATCGACATAAATCGTCCCTGTGGTTTACCCAAAAAATCACGTTTCATCCCTGTGGTTCAATAACCTCATTGACAGTCCTTTATAGGAGGATAAGGTTCACCTTTCGTCCTTTAAGATGACGACCGTTATGTCTCCTCCGTTAACACCCCCACGTGCCTCCCATGTGAGGGTATTTAGGTCATTTGCTATCACTAAAGGACCAAAGTTGAATTTTGTCTTTCTTTCTTTTCTTTCACTGCTACTTGCAAATCTATACATCACCACCATTACCAATCATCTATCTATATCTCATTTTCATATATATATTATATATATATATATATCTATATATATATATATATCTACACCTATAAAAAAATTTCCAAACACAAACACATATACATTCCAACACCTACATATACACTTCGTTATGAATCAAAGACAAAGTAAAGAAAAAACAAAATCTGCCGGTGAAAACCTACTGTCATAGAAAAGCTCTTCCGAAACCACCACCATTGTTGCCGATGTCACTGTAGAACATGGGTTAAACAGTGTCGTCGCTCCCACTGTCGAAACCACCACCACTGTTGTCGTGCTATTAATTGGGTTAAGGTTTACAGCCCACTCTCGCCGGAAAAGCTACACCAAATTGATTGATTGAGAATGAGTTATGGTTTAAAACTCCTCTTTTCTTTTGCTACCGCCACAATACCCGCCACCACCACCGGCCGACCGCCATAGCCGCCCTAACACCAAACGACAGAGTGGGAAGTGGCCGAAATTAGCTTTGACGAAATGTATTTCTACCCCCTTTCTCCATCGGCCGACCACCACTCTCTCCTTCCACTAACACCCCCGTCTCTCGGTTTTGATGGGTTGCCTTGCCTTTTGCTTAGATTCACGTGGTGCCCATGCTCTTAAATTATCTCAGCATAACTTTTGGGAAATATCTAATATATATTGGTTGTCTATAAAAGAAAAGTCATAGTACTATTGCTGTGTTTTTTTTATTTCATGTAAATATAGATATAGATATAGATATACATATACATGGGTCGGAAGATGATGATGATGGTGTATAGATTAGTTGTGATAGATATACATGTAAATTTGTAGTAATTTTGATTTTGAGGATGAATGTATACTAATCTGAAATTGAATTTTCCAGATCTTGAATTAGTATGTGTTTATATATACTTTCAGATCTTGAAATCTCCAACCAAAAAGATCAAATATGGTCCTTTATCTTATGAAAAGACTGGATTACCCCTCACGTGGGAGGCACGTGGGGGTGTTAACGGAGGAAAGATAACGATCGTCATCTCAAAGGACGAAAGGTGAACATTATCCTCTTATAAAGGACTGTTAGTGAGGTTATTGAACCACAAGGATGAAACGTGATTTTTTGAGTAAACCACAGGGACGTTTTGTGTCGATAACTCTAAAAAAAACCTTCCCACATTTTCAGTACTACATATCGGTTTCCCCAATATCGAACCCGTCGGTACCCAGTCTTTTTTTTTATGTATTTATCAAATCTCCAAAATTGAAGTCGGTACCGATTACCATCAGTGCTTTTTTTTTTGAATGTCGCTCATCCCTAGTTTGGCGTTATGTTAGTAATTACATAAAGCTATATGTTTAAGTTGGTAGACCATCAGTATCTTTTCTTAATCTTTAAGTGCTCGTAAAAAGAATATATTTATAATTGTGACTACGACAACATACTAATTACTAATTAGTATGTTATTGTAGTTTTCCTTGATTATACAAGTTAGTCAAGATGATTTGTTTATAATTATGACTTCTTATTGGTTTTTGGCGGGGGCATTGACAGTCCACAATTTGCACACTTATATTTGTTTTATCTAGACAAGAAGGTTAAGAACAGAAAGTAAAGAACATGAACAAGAATAAGTTCAAATGCAAATATCTAAGCAAGTCTAATCATATGTTTCATTGATTAAACGATGAATACATGGTCGATATTACAACTTGTCTTACAAGAATACAAATGAACTAAATAATTGCTAAGTCTAGACACACTATAAACTTAAGCAATTACAAGAGAAAATAAAGTGACACACACTTTGTGGTGATAAAACACACTTATAAAAGATGCGGCTGTGTTGCTTTATATAGGGGAGGAATTAGGGCAACACAGCCTTACAATGATAGTGATAGAATGGTGGTTGTCGACTGCTCATAGGCTCATTGTACTTGGATCCAGGAGCCTTTGTCTTCTTTACCAAAACGGGTATGAAAGAGAGAAACCCTTGTTTTGGTCCCAACTGTACCTTTGCCATATAAGGTAATCTTTAGTTGGAAGAACCACCATGTGACTTCTTGTCTTCTTATGATTTGAAAAACTTCCCGCCTTGACACACAACTTGGAAAGTAAACCACCCGCTGACAAGAGTCATTGACTCGCTGATCACTTGCTGGCGACTCACGCCAGCGACCAAGTCTGGTCAGCGAATCCTTGACTCAACAATCTCCCCCTATTCGCTGAGAAGACTTGCTGAGTAGACTAGACTTGAAAAGAGTAAGGAATGATGAAAAGATGTCTTATATATATCATCTTTAAATATTACAAGCTGACATATTCAGCATTTACATTTTAAGACATCTATAAGTTGGCAGCTTCAAATTCCCAAGCTTCCTCTTGCTTGGCCATTCTGATCGCTGGGTCATCCCTTCTATGAGGCTTTACCAATTCTTCATCCAACTTGCTGATGAACCATCTGTTGTTGGATGTTTCAGCACACCTTCTTCTTATGCTTAAGATGAACCCAGTGGAAGCTTTTCAAGTTCATCCAAGCGAAAGAACAATTGATTGTTCTGGAAGTTTGTGAAGAAGATGCCAGCAGGGCTTTCTATCACTCTCCCTTCCTCAAATAAGCTTCTGGGAGGGAGTCTGGTGTTCAGCGAGGCATCACCAGTGATAGGAGGAAGATCCATTGTCACTGTTTGGTGCTCTGCTTTCCTTTTTCTTTGCACCCTTTTTCCTGCTGACGAGGAGACAGCTGCTGGAGTGCCAAACACTTGCCTCAGCATGGGCAAGTCGGCTTTGAACTTCGTTTCATACTCCCTGGCTTTTTCAAAATAATCTTTGAGCATCTTCAGTAGTTGCTCATAGCTGGCAGCCTTTTTGTCCTTCACCAGCATGTACACTTCAGCCCATTCAGAGGCACCCAAGGAGGTTGGCTTGACACCTTCCAGTTTGATGGGACTGTCAGCACCTTGTCTTAAGATTTTCAAGTTTGTCTTAAGACCCATTTCAGCACGAAAGGCTTCAGCAACAATAATCTTTTGGGGCCTCTTTCTGTCATTCATAAGTTTCAACCACTTAGCCTTTTCTTGCTCAAACTTGGCTCTCTTCTCGCTGACTTGCTTCTCAACATCTTTATGCTTCTGCCTGTATAAAGCTTCAGCACCACTTGCTTTCAGCAGCATCCTTTGCTCATCATCCAGCTGATCTTTTTCAATAATAGGTAGCTGCTTGATATATTCAAGATTTTTTCTTTCATTTTCTTGATTTGCCTTGATCCTATCCAACTCCTTGATGGCCTCTTCTTGAGTTTTTCCATCAGCAGTCAAGGCAAGTATATCTATTGCTTGATGTTGATGGCCTGCTGATGATTGAACAGAGAGTTGAGCAGCAGGAAGAGAGGATGGAGTAGCAATTGTTGGAAGAGCAGTAGATCTCTTGAAGAATCCAGACTCAGTGAGCTGTCTTCGACGATCATCAGAGAGAGGAGTGATTTCAGCATTTCCCATGAAGCGGTTGTGAAAAATAGGAAGTATTTCCTTGGATCTATCAGTGGCCATTTCAGCATCAAATCCGACCTTCCATGCTGTTTCAAGTTCTTTAGGGTCAAACTCCTCCCTATCAGCAGCAGGAGGTGCATTAAATATAACCATTTGTTGCTCCCCCTCAATACCAGCTGGGGGAGCTTCATCATTTCCATCTTTTTCATTCTCCCCCTCAACACCAGCAGGGGGATTTTCAACACTTGCTTCCTTTTCTATCTCCCCCTCAGCACCAGCAGGGGGAACATCATCAGCTTTGGTTGTTTCATCCATTTCTAGTACCTCTTCAGCAGAGTCATCATAGATTTGGGCTACTGCCTTGTGCACTGCTTCACTTACCAAATCTAAAACAGCAGCATCAATTTTCTCCCCCTTGGAAGTTGTAGTGTTAATAACAACTTCCACAGTCGCTGGCTGTTTAGATTGTTGGTTCACAAGCTGCGCCAACAATCTCTTAATCTCGTCAACTTCTGACTCTAGTTTAATTTGCCTCTGGCGATCTTCCTCAGTAAAGGATGGGGAAGGAATTGGAAGATCAGCCACTTGTTTTTCTAAGGCATGAATTGCCTTAGTGTTGTTGTTGACATGAGTGGTCAGCTTCTCGACACTAGCAGCAGCAGACTTGCTAGTAGAGGCTGCCTTCTTTGCTGAGTAGCTGGCGGAGTTGGCACATTTCAGCAGCGACAAGCCACTAGATCGAAGGATCTGCTGATCATGCTTGATAGCTTTGGTGGCTTCTTTGATTTTGTGTTGATCAGCAGCCATGGAGGTGAATTTTTCTTTAATCATCTCTACTTCTGAGCAGTTTTCAACTTGCTTATTGTACCAGCTGGTCAGAGTAGAGATTAGTCTTTCAGATTCATTTTCTTTCACATCTACAGCAATCTCTGCATATTTGGTGAGATCATTCAGTTGATGCTCCACCCTTTCCAACCTATCAGCAGAGTAGGTGGAGTACGAAATGCCCAAATCTTTAGCAGTTTGAGGTTCGATTTCAGAGGGAATCGAGGATGAGCAGCCAGGAACACTTGAGAAGGAAGAAGGCATGCCAAGAGACAGCATGGTGTTCACTGGTCGCATTGGAGGAGTTTTGGGTCTTACAGTACTTTCACCAGTCACTGCAGCATCAATATTTTCATTTTCCTCCATGTCACTTGCGTCTATTTCATCAGCATGACTGGAATCTAGTTGAAAGTCATCTGCCACAATATTACCCAACTCAAAATCACTTTCCTCATCAATAGTTATTACATCATCAACTTCTTCATCACCATCACTAGCACCTTCAGCATCACCCAAATCAATATTTCTTTCTACAATTTCCCTTTCATCAATGCTGGCATCCACCTCAGCATGCTCACCCAAACCAACTTTTTCAATTTCACCAACTTGCACCTGCCTTTCATCCAGAGAAAAATTTAAAGGGATTGGAGAATTTGGTGCCTCTGTTTCAGTGTGTTGTACCACTGGAACGTCATCGGCCGTAGAATGTGTTGTCTCTAGCATCACCTGTGATATGGCTGCTGACAACGACTCAGAGGGTTGAGAAGAGGAAGGAATTATTTGAGTGGTAGACTCAACTCTAGTGGGCTGGGGTGACCCTTGTACTTCACCAACCCCTCCTACAGAAGATTGGGGTGGCTGCTTGCGGTTACCCTTTTTCTCGTCAGCAACCTTTTTTGAGGCTGCTGATGGGCTGGCTGGGTTTCTAATGTCCTTGGGCTGTGAGGACGTCTTAGCCTTTGTGGTTAAGCCCTTTGGTACTCGCTGCTTCTGTTTTGGGACATCAGCAGGAGGTGAAGTGAAAGTAGATGTAGTTTGTTTTTTGTTGGTCTTTTTGGGAGCTTTGGAGGCTGCTGGGGGGTTTTCCAGCGAGCCAGCTCCAGAGGATCGTTTTTTGTAAACATCAGGATAGGTGGAGTAAAGTACCTGTTTCATTGCCGGAGGAAGCACATCATATTTAGCATCAAACACCTCAGTGTCACAAGCAGGTACCTTGTACACTGTGCTGGCAATCCGTGGTGCGAAAAGGACAGTAGCACCATTTGGAAGATATTCTTCCTTCAGTTCATGCTTAAAAATCAGTGAGAGAAACCGAGTGAAGGGTACTGAGCACGATCTATTCTTGACAAGAACTTTTGCCTTTAGATCTTCAAAGATGACACTGGCAAAGTCAATAAAACGACCATTTGCCAGTGCATATATCATTTGCATCTGTGCAGCAGTGGCTTGATCAAATGATCCACTGTTCCCACCAAGGCATTGAATGACATGAGAAAAAAGTAACCTCCATACTCCAGGTAGGAACTTTTTCTGAGGGTTGCTGTGAACCGGTTGAGCTGGTTCCATGTTTGTTCCATATCCTATGGAAAGCAACCAATCTTTCCATACATTAGTAGATACCAGGTCATCAAATTGTCTTTCTTCAGATTGTGAAGGAAGACGAAGAACATCTCTTAACAAATCAACAGAGATGGAGATGGTGTGTTTTCCTTTCATGACAGTACCAGAAATAGTACTGCTCGCGAGGTTGTAGTCACATGTCCACCAGAATTCCCTCAAGAGATGGACACACATCTCTTTTGGATCTTTATAGATGGCCCTTCTAGCCGGACAAGCTCTTATAAAATCAAGCATCTGATAGTAACCTTTTACTTGGGAAGGAATTTCAAGAGATCCAAGATAGTTGTTTGGTTTAATGACCAACTTATGGGCTTGAAAGGCTACATGTTTTGATGGAACAATGCCTTCAGGATCGAACTCCTTGGATGTGAGATAAAGAGGAACAATTTCCAAGGTTTCTTGATGTTGAGATGAAGTCATTTTGATGTTCAGATAATGAGGAAGAAGATGAAGGATTGAGAGAAAATAGAAAAGATATATAGGGATTTGAAGATTTTGTGAATAGGAGAGAAGAATTGAGAGGATGAATTTTGAGAGTAAGAAGAATGGAGATTGAAAAAAAATTTGATATATATATATAGCATGGATATGGGCCCCATAACTATGATAGTGAATCACCAATACTCTCTTATATATATGAATAATATCTCTCTCATATATATATATATATATATATATATACGTATTTGAGTAACGTATAAAAAAAATGATGTGACAACTTGTACCATTATTTCAAAAGTACTCGAGTTTTACGGCTGGTACAGTGTACAAGTTGTCCATTAGGGAGAAAATCGAGGTAACCGTTTTCAGATTTCAATAAAATATTGATAAAAATACTTGGTGGATATATTCACACGATAAAGTAGTTGTGATTGAAATATATTTCACTGACCAAGTTAGAAAATTTGATTACCTCATTTAGAAAACATGTATTAGTCAGCGACTTTATAATAAACATTTGCTGCTGACCAACTTTATACAATTTTTGGCAAATTGTCAGCCTTCAACGGATTTTATTTGTCTTTACCAGCAGCCGTTTGCTGCTGGACTAGATAGAGACTTTTAGCTCTCTATTGCTTTTATTTGCTTTTTCCCAAAGCAACAGGGATCAACGGTTTTGAGTAGTCTTTACCAGCAGCCGTTTGCTGCTGGACTAGATAGAGACTTTTAGCTCTCTATTACTTTTATTTGCTTTTTCCCAAAGCAACAGGGATCAACGGTTTTGAGTAGTCTTTACCAGCAGCCGTTTGCTGCTGGACTAGATAGAGACTTTTAGCTCTCTATTGCTTTTGTTTTGCTTTTTCCCAAAGCAACAGGGATCAACGGTTTTGAGTAGTCTTTACCAGCAGCCGTTTGCTGCTGGACTAGATAGAGACTTTTAGCTCTCTATTGCTTTTTATGTTCAGCAAGTAAGATACTCTTGAGCTCGCTGAAAGATATTTTTGACCATAAGGTCACTTTTCAACATATAAGAGAGATGTATGTTGAAGCATCAGCAGACATGACAAGTCATGTTGCTGATTCACCATTCAGCATTCCCAACTTGCTGACCAGATATTTAAATCTGGTTTCATCTAAAGGTTTAGTGAAGATATCAGCAAGTTGGTCATCAGTGGGGATGAAGTAGATTTCAACATCCCCTTTCATGACATGGTCACGAATGAAATGGTACCTAATGTCTATGTGTTTGGTCTTAGAATGCTGAACAGGATTATGTGTGATTGCAATAGCACTTGTATTGTCACACATAATGGGAATCTTAGAGAATTCTAAGTCATAGTCAGCGAGTTGGTTTTTCATCCATAGGACTTGTGCACAGCAACTCGCTGCTGATACATATTCTGCTTCAGCAGTGGAGATGGATACTGTATGCTGTTTCTTACTAGACCAACTAGTCAGCTTCCCCCCCAACAGTTGACATCCACCACTGGTACTTTTCCTATCTAACATGCAGCCAGCATAGTCAGAGTCAGAATATGCAACTAGGTCAAAATTGGAGTCTTTGGGATACCAGAGACCCAATGTTGAAGTACCTTTTAGATACTTGAAAATTCGCTTTACAGCGAGAAGATGGGATTCTCTAGGTGAGGCTTGATATCTTGCACATAAGCAAGTAGCAAACATGATATCAGGACGACTCGCTGTGAGATACATCAGCGAGCCAATCATTCCTCGATAGAGAGTGGGATTCACATGCTTGCCCTCAGGATCAGCATGAAGATTATTGGGAGGAGACATGGGAGTGGCCTTAGTAGTGACATTAGACATGTCAAATTTGGCCAGCATGTCTCGAATGTATTTTTCCTGATTTAGGAAAATCCCATTTGGAAGTTGACGAATTTGAAGACCAAGAAAGAAGGTCAGCTCACCCATCATGCTCATCTCAAAATGAGAGGACATCAGTGAGCTGAACTTGGTACAAAGTTTCTTGCTGGAGGACCCAAAAATGATGTCATCTACATATATCTGAACATATAGGACATCAGCACCCTTTCTATAAATGAAGAGGGTGCTGTCAATGGATCCTCGCTGAAACTTATTAGAAAGAAGAAATTCAGAGAGAGTGTCATACCAAGCTCTGGGAGCTTGTTTAAGACCATAGAGTGCCTTATAGAGGCGATAGACATGGTGTGGCTTGGCTGGATCTTCAAAACCAGGTGGCTGCTCAACATAAACTTCCTCATCGAGTTTTCCATTTAGGAAAGCACTCTTTACATCCATTTGATATACTGTGAAGTTTCTGTAAGCAGCATGTGCCAAGAATAAGCGAATTGCTTCTAATCGGGCCACTGGTGCAAAGGTTTCATCGTAATCAACACCTTCTTCTTGAAGGTATCCTTGTGCAACCAGCCTAGCCTTGTTACGAGTAACAACACCATCTTCGTCCATTTTATTCCTATAAACCCATTTAGTTCCAATGGGTTCTTTTCCAGGAGGTAGAGGAACCAAAAACCAGACATTCTGTCTTTTGAATTGGGTGAGTTCCTCTTGCATGGCAGCAACCCATGAGGATCAACCATTGCTTCTCCTATATTTTTGGGAGTGATCATAGACAAGAAGTTTACATATAGACATGTATTTCTTGTCGCTGATCGAGTAATAATCCCCTGCTGAGGATCTCCGATGACTTGGTGAGCTGGATGACTAGATGTCCACTTAAGCGCAGGAGCACTTGAGACACCAAGTTGAGTGGCAGCGGAAATTGGAGCGATGGGATCAGCAGGAGCATTATAAGAAGAGAGGTCAATGGTAAGAATGGGTTCAGGAGAATGATCAGCAGAGCCATTCGACTGATTTGAGTTATCATTGATGGCGGAGTCTTCAGCAGACTCCATTTCTTCAGCATTTGCTGAAGCATCATGAAACTCCTCCTCAGTAGGGTCATCAGCATGCACGTCATCAGCCAGTGATCTAGGTTTGGCTGATGCTGCATGGATTGATCTTAAGATAGGCTCAACTGGCTCAATCGAGTAGATATGAGCAGCAACTTGCTCTAGTTCAGCATTAGCTGAACTATCCTTTGTGATATGCTGAATAGTATCAGGCAGCGAGCAAGAAGCATCAACAAATAAGTCAGCTTCCTCAGTAAGAGGGTCAGCTTGCTCATTAAAAATGACCTCAGACGAAGAAGATTGAATGTCCTTTAGTACTGATGAACTTTCATCAAAAGTAACATGAATGGATTCATCAACTTTCTGAAGGCGAGTATTGAATACTCTGAATGCCTTGCTGATGGACGAATACCCAAGAAAGTATCCATCATCAGCTTTAGGATCAAATTTACCTAGGTGATCCTTGTTGTTTAAGATGAAGACAGGACATCCAAATACATGGAAGTATTTGATTTGAGGTTTCTTACCTTTCAACACCTCATACGCTGTCTTGTCATGTCTTTTAACTATTAGACATCTATTTTGAGTATGACAAGCAGTGTTGACAGCTTCAGCCCAGAATTTACTAGGCAAAGAAGACTCACTGAGCATGGTGCGTGCTGCTTCGATGAGAGTTCTATTTCTCCTTTCAGCGACACCATTTTGCTCAGGAGTTCTGGTGGAAGAGAAATTTTGTGAGATCCCTTGATCAGCACAAAAGGCTTCAAGAGTGTGGTTTCTGAACTCAGTACCATGATCGCTCCTAAGTTCTTTCACCCTTATGCTGTTGAGATTTTCCATTTTCTTGATGAAATTTATAATTTCTTCAGCAGCATCACTCTTGGAATGAAGAAAGATAGTCCAAGTGTATCGTGAGTATTCATCCACGATTACTAAAGTGTATCTGCTACCCTTTAGACTTTGGACATTCACTGGACCAAAAAGGTCCATGTGAAGAAGATGAAAGCAGCCAGAGATAGAATTGGCCTGCTTGGTTTTGAAAGTTGCTCTGTGGCTTTTACCTTTTTCACAAGCACCACAAAGTCTATCCTTTTCAAATGAAAGATGAGGGAGGCCACGAACAAGGTTCTTTTTGGCCAGAGAGTTAATGGTTTTGAAATTCACATGCGACATACGCTTGTGCCATAACCAATTTAGTTCAGTAGCTGACTTAGCAAAGAAACAAGTCTCACTATCAGTCTTGATAGGAGTGAAGTCAACCAGATATACATCTCGTTTTCTTGGAGCAACCAAGACTACTTCTTTGTTTACATTTACTACAGTGCCTTGATGTTTATCAAGAATCACTTTGTAGTCAGCATCACAAAGTTGACTTATGCTGATGAGATTATGTTTTAATCCATTGACATAAGCGACTTGTTGAACTTAATGAGTCCATTGGAGAGAAGACCATAACCTTCAGTTTGCCCAGTGGAGTTATCACCAAACACTACAGTAGGGCCAGCAGCCTCTACGTAGTTATCCAGCAGGGTCTTTGAGCCAGTCATGTGTTTTGAACAACCACTGTCCAAGTACCACACACCTTTTCCCAGCGAGCCCTGCATGGATTTAACAGAAGGATTTAGATGGGTTCACTGTTGAACTCACTGACAGACATGTCAGCAGGATTAAAGATGGGAGACTCAGAGGATTCTTCTCTACTGACGACGTCATCAGTAGAGAGAGGAAGAGGAGCACTAGGGTTAGTATTCTCATCACTTGGAGAGTTATCAACAAGTTGATGAGCAGGAGGCATGTCACGATCAATCACATAGGTGTGATATTGATCAGCAGAGGTGACAGTGACTCCAGTATCTAGAACAGTCAAGTTGCTGACTTGATTGTTGTTCCCATACTCAACCAGAATGCTGCCTCGACCAGTAGTAATGATCTCTTGAGAGAGAGGAAAGGAGATTCGCTGAGCAGCAATGAAGTCAGCAATGTTCTCCTCAGTGAGATCGGATGACTCTCCTACACTATTTATGTGATCAGCAGAAGCAGAACTTTCGCTGACTATAGTGGAAGAGGAAGCAGCCGCTGAAGAAGAAGGATTAGGTTGAATGTCAACTTCAGGAGCATCCCTGGAGTTGTCACAATCAGAAGCAACATGACCTCTGCTGCCACATATGTAGCATTTTTTAACAGAGGTGCTGCCTTTTTGATTTTGAAGGAAAAATTCCTTCAGTTGAGAGGAAAGGTCATTAACTTGCTGAGCTAGCTCGTTAATTTTAGGGTCAACGGAGGAAGATGCCTTTTTCTTTTGCTTAGACTTTTGCTTATGCTTAAGTGTAAGCTGAGGCATCTTAGGAGCAGGACCCAAAATGGACTTACCTTTTGGATCCTCAGATTGAGAGGTAGAGGGGATTTTTGATCCCTTAACTACACTCCATGCTAGATTAACAGCAGGGTGAGAAGAAGAAGAAGGACCCTGCTGAGATGGATGCACTCTTTTGGGAGTGATCGATCTAGGTTTTTGATTAGGAGTAGCAGACCTCATTTGCCGATGAGGTAGGTACTGCCTATTAGGAGTTATTGATCTCACTTGCTGATGGGGCAAGTGTCCTCTTTGAGGAGTGATAGGCCTAACTTGCTGATGGGGCAAGTGTCCTCTTTGAGGAGTGATAGGCCTTACTTGCTGATGAGGCAAGTGTCCTCTTTGAGGAGTGATAGGCCTTACTTGCTGATGAGGCAAGTGTCCTCTTTGAGGAGTAATAGGCCTATTTTGGGTGTGAGACATTCTCTCCTTTTGGGGAGTTTTATGTCTCAAAATAGGGGTAGGCATCGATTGAGGTGCCTGCTGGTGGACATGTCTATCATCAGGTCGGACCTTAGAAGGTCCAACTTGCTGATATCTAGCGTCTCCGAACCTGACGCGTCTTTTCATGACACGATCATCCTGAACAGTTTTACTGTCAGCATGGGCAGGAGCTTGCTGAGAAGATGAAGATGAAGAGGGTTGAACAATAGGTTGAGGTTGCTGACTGACAGCATTAGCTAACTGAGGTTTGCTATAGTCATAGGGGACAGCAACCTTACTTCTTCTGAATGGTTCAGAAGGTCTGATGGTGAGCTGCTGAGGAGCGATGGGTTTAAAACCATCACTACCAATATCCCCTTCATAAGATTCCCCAGAAGAGTATTGAACTCTTCCTTCGTTTGGCATCATGCCAACAATGGGAAGATGAGGATAGGGGTTGCAGGTGCTTGCTGAGGAGCCAGCACCATTTTCCTCAGCAGGATTAGATGGGTCGCTGGTAGTAGAAGAGGTAGTACCAGCTTCCATTTCATTGTGGTAATCGTTAAGACCCCTAACAAAATACCATTTCTTCATCTCTTCAGGAGAGATGACAGCAGATGGAGGAATAGAAATTTCAGGCTTCACCTCATCATTAAACAAGTCAGAGAGAGAGGCAGCGGCATTAAAGTCACCGCCTATTACTACCTGTACTTGGGCAGGGACTTGTTCGTTTAGGCACTGGTGGTGAAACCTGGAAGCTTTTGACCAGGAGGTCACAATCTTCTTAGGTTGGCAACTTCAAGCTTGAGTTTTTCATTCTCAAGTTGAACCTTTTGTGCCAACAACTCATGAGATAGAAGTTCAACGTGAACATTTCTCAACTCATTGAGTTTTTCAGATTTTTCACTCAACTCTGAACAGACCGAGTCGAGTTTGGATTGGATATCAGCTCGTATAGATTCAACGAACTGGATATCACAAAGAAGAGATTCGAAGATTTTAGGTTTATCTTCGTCAGAGCAGAAGAGTGAGCACATACCTTTTTAATGGTGACGTTTACCCACTGACTGGAAGAGACTTGGTCTTTAGTCAGAGCATCACCATCAGCGAGTGCCATAAGACACATGGCATCGACGTATTCTTCACTGTCTGAATCATCTGATTCAGCCCAGTCGTGCTCTTCAGCTACCAGCCCTTTTGCTGGAGTTTTTGCATCTTCCATTTCAGCAACCTTGGCTTTTAGCTGATAGTATTTGTTCCTGTACTCATCAGCAGGTTTGGAAGGGTTAGTTTTAGGAGCAGCTGGAGTTGGTAAAGCAACTCTGCACTCCTTTTGGTAGTGTCCCTTTCTACACATCTCCAGCACTCCTCTTGAGTTTTGTCAACAGGAGGCTTGTATGGAGCAACCGACTTACGGTTGTTCCATTTTCGAGAGTACCTCTTACCAGCGACTAAGGCAAAGTCCATAAAGTCGCTGAACATCTCTTGTTTCTCATCAGCGTCGAGATCATTAACAAGAGACTGAATAGGAGGTGGGAGATGAGAAGAGCTGGCACCATTATTAAAATTAATGGGCTCAGCAGAGACAAGGGCAAGGGGGTCAGTAGCGGTGTAAGCAGAAGAGGTTGAAGGAGAGGAAGAGGAGGAACCAGCACGATGTTGTGCGTCAGCAGCGGCTCTTAAAGTTTGAGCAAGAGCTCTCTCTTCAAATTGAAGAATGCCAAAGAGAGACTCAAGATCAAGCCCATTAAGACGCTCGTGGTCCTAAGGATTTGTCTTAGACCTTGCCACTTGATAGGTAAGCTATCAAGAAATTTGTGGCATACCTCAAAGTCATCATGAGAGATACCAACAGTGGTCATGTCGTTCAGCAACCCTTTGAATCGGGTATAAGTGCCGTTAAGACCTTCGTTGGGGAGAGAGAAGAATTTTTCATAGGCTCTTTTGAGGTCTATCTTTTTAGTGGCTATGGTAGCAGCAGAGCCTTCATACATGCTACAGAGCATATCCCACACTTCTTTAGAAGAGGGATATCTGATGACGACTTTCATGATATCAGAAGGAAGAGTGTTGATTATCATGTTCTTAAGTCTTGCATCAAGATTTACAAGTCTCCTCTCATCGTCAGTCCATTGAACCTCTGGTTTGACGATGTCAATCACAATCTCAGAAGCATCAACAGTTGCTCCTGGTGTTCTTTGCACCAGAGTGGGAATATATGGACCACACCCACAATGTGAAGTAACATCCTTTCCTTCCAAGACCCAAAGTCATCGGGCTCGAATCTTGGAGGGACAGATACGTAACCGAAGTCACGTGTGTTAACTAGGGTGGGAACAGCAGTCATGTTCTTGTTTTAGGAAAAGATTAAGAAAGATAAGAAATTTCAGAAAATAAGTATGCAAACGGATCTTTGTTTCAATAAATTAGAAACGTTGGCTCTGATACCACTTGACAGTCCACAATTTGCACACTTATGTTTGTTTTATCTAGACAAGTAAGTTAAGAACAGAAAGTAAAGAACATGAACAAGAATAAGTTCAAATGCAAATATCTAAGCAAGTCTAATCATATGTTTCATTGATTAAACGATGAATACATGGTCGATATTACAACTTGTCTTACAAGAATACAAATGAACTAAATAATTGCTAAGTCTAGACACACTATAAACTTAAGCAATTACAAGAGAAAAAATAAAGTGACACACACTTTGTGGTGATAAACACACTTATAAAAGATGCGGCTGTGTTGCTTTATATAGGGGAGGAATTAGGGCAACACAGCCTTACAATGATAGTGATAGAATGGTGGTTTTCGACTTCTCATAGGCTCATTGTACTTGGATCCAGGAGCCTTTGTCTTCTTTACCAAAACGGGTATGAAAGAGAGAAACCCTTGTTTTGGTCCCAACTGTACCTTTGCCATATAAGGTAATCTTCAGTTGGAAGAACCACCATGTGACTTCTTGTCTTCTTATGATTTGAAAAACTTCCCGCCTTGACACACAACTTGGAAAGTAAACCACCCGCTGACAAGAGTCATTGACTCGCTGATGACTCACGTCAGCGACCAAGTCTGGTCAGCGAATCCTTGACTCAACATATATAGTCTTACTTTTTGTAATTAGTACTTCAATATCGAGTCTGTTTTTCTTTCAAGGAATTGCTTGTTTAATATATAAAGAACATGAATACGTGATAGATCGAACTTCATGTATGTTTGATCCTCTTTGTTTTACTTTACTGTGATACCAATTTCCTGATGTGTATCAAACCAGAAAATAAAGAAAGAACAAGACAATTGATAGATAATCTGGATTAATCCCCAGTGGCCCCTAGTTCCTAAGAACAATGATAATATTCTCTCACCTAAACGGTGCCTAATGCCTTATTTAACCAAGCTGACAACTTGCCACTTGCACAAGATACTAAATTAATAATAATAATAACTAATAATAATTATAATATGCGCCCTTCCTATGCTGGCCCAACCCAATGGGCCTCTTGATACGTATCATTACTCCCGCCCGAAAAACACCTTGTCCTCAAGGTGTTGCGTTAAAAAAAATGGCCTTGAATAATTCCAGGATCCCATGGGTAGTCATCAACATAATGAACTTCTCTTCGGACGCCTTTGCAACCAAATTTCGTCTCTAGTGTCGCTTGTTTTGGATGCTCAAGAACAAAAACGGTTGCATTAAGTTTCTGATCAAAGATCTCTTAGTTTTTGTGGTTTTTGTTACAAGTAACCAGCCTCAAAGCATATTATCATAAAACTCAACTACATAATCATATTTGTTATTTTAGTTAATGCCTACTACGAACATCTCCACAGTCTTCACTGTATTTCCACCACCGGTTTAACAACCACTGTGGTTTCTTCTTCAGGCTCCTTGCTACTTTCTTCGGGGTCTGATTTTGTTGAGTTTGTATCTTCAGCGTCTTCCATGTCTCCAAATCAGCACTAAAAACAGATTTGTTATCTTCTTTAATTTGTTAAATCAAACTCCAAATTTTTTTTATAGAAAGAAGTAGGATCAAAAGGAGAGAAAGAATCTTGCAAGCCATGAGAATCAATTTTTAAAGCCAATGACATCACATCTTTCAACTTAGAGCAACTATATTGATGTCATTCAGCAAAAATTTCTCAATTTTCAGTTTCTAAACAGCAAATGAAAAGATATATAGCATAAATTTCAGAGATTTCTTTCATATTGTGAACCTGATCGAATAAGATTAGAAACAAATCGCAATACTCTTTCACAGTACCTTCTTGGCTAAATGCCACAATCTTCTCCAATGCGATTTCCATATTAACAGTAACTGTGAATAGTGACTTTTTTTATTAAAAAAAAATACTCACAGGTTTCAAAAGACGGCTCTGATACCAATTGATGTGTATCAAACCAGAAAATAAAGAAAGAACAAGGCAATTGATAGATAATCTGGATTAATACCCCAGTGGCCCCTAGTTCCTAAGAACAATGATAATATTCTTCACCTAAAACGGTGCCTAATGCCTTATTTAACCAAGCTGATCTACCCTAACTTGGTGCACAATACTAAATTAATAATAAAACATAATATTATGGGGCCCTCCTTGTCTTCTTATATGCGGCCCAACCCAATGGGCCTCTTGATCCGTATCATTACTCCTGCCCGCAAAAATACCTTGTCCTCAAGGTGTTGCGTTTAAAAAAATGGCCTTGAGTAAATCCGAGATCCCATGGGTAGTCATCTTCAATAACTTTCTTCGACGCCTTTGCAACCAAATTTCTTCTCTAGTGACTCTTGTTTCCGATCCTCAAAAGCAACATTTATTGAACAGTTCTGATGAAAGTTCTTAGTTTTTGTGGTTTTTGTTACAAGTAACCAGCCTCAAAGCATATTATCATAAAACTCAACTACATAATCATATTTGGTTTATTTTAGTTAATGCCTACTACAAACATCTCCACGGTCTTCACTGGTATCTTTCATCACCACCGGTTTAACAACCACTGTGGTTTCTTCTTCAGGCTCCTTGCTACTTTCTTCGGGGTCTGATTTTGTTGAGTTTGTATCTTCAGCGTCTTCCATGTCTCCAACACTAAAAGCAACTTTGTTCTCCTCTTTTGTTAAATCAAACTCCAAATTTTTTTTATAGAAAGAAGTAGGATCAAAAGGAGAGAAAGAATCTTGCAAGCCATGAGAATCAATTTTTAAAGCTAATGCGATCACATCTTTCACCTTAGAGCAACTATATTGATGTCATTCAGCAAAAATTTCTCAATTTTCAGTTTCTAAACAGCAAATGAAAAGATATATAGCATAAATTTCAGAGATTTCTTTCATATTGTGAACTTGATCGAATAAGATTAGAAACAAATCGCAATACTCTTTCACAGTACCTTCTTGGCTAAATGCCACAATCTTCTCCAATGCGATTTCCATATTAACAGTAACTGTGAATAGTGACTTTTTTTATTAAAAAAAAATACTGCCACAGGTTTCAAAAGACGGCTCTGATACCAATTGATGTGTATCAAACCAGAAAATAAAGAAAGAACAAGGCAATTGATAGATAATCTGGATTAATACCCCAGTAGGCCCTAAGTTCCTAAGAACAATATAATATTCTCACCTAAAACGGTGGCCTAATGGCCTTATTTAACCAAGCTTGAGATCTACCCTAACTTGGTGCACAAGTTACTAATTAATAAAACATAATATTAAGTTATGGAACTTAACACTTCACGCCCTTCAATCTTCCAGATTAACTGCCCCCACACCCCTCTTCTTCTGCCTTACATACACTTTGAGCCCTGAATACTCCTGTTGCTTTTTATTTGTATCAGTTTCTTTTGAGTTGATTCAATATGGCCAAACTTGTCTCTGTGTCGGGCTTATGCATATGACATTAACATACTGACAATGGTAATCATAATACACTCTTTCTATGAAGGAGATTAATTGTAAGTTACCGGATATCTAGTAGTATGGATATTTATGTTTATATGTGAGAGATTCTAAGTCAAGGCTCGCTCTTATATGATTTTTTTTTATTTTGTTTTTTTATTTTTTAGTGTAAAGGGAAAAATTTACCCTGGAAAATTTATCTCACAAATGAGAAAGGTTAGAATTATATAACTTGGAGGCCATCGCTAATTATCTAGGAGATAAGGTTGTCGTTTTATTTTTTCTTATGTTGCAAGCTCCCCTATACACTGTGATGAATCCCCTCTTGTATAGTTGTATGCAAGTCTAATTTGTTTACAATCTTAAAGATTAAATTGAATAAATTCAATCTTCTTTTTTCCTTTCAATTGCATGCTCTATGGAGTTTTATGTTTACATTTTTATAACCTCAGGATGGACACATATGCCTGGAAGCAAAGTGGGAGCAGCCTTGTGTATCTGTTTTTGTCTTCAATCTATCGTCGTTCTCTAAGTTTAGTAGTAATATGTAATGGTGAAGCTGAATTCTTGCTAGAAAATTAAGTTGTTTATTTGGGGACAGTTGTATCTATGCTATATCTAATTTGCCTGTTCATGATGTCTATGGTTTAAACTTTAAATCCATATATAATATATCATGTCAAACCTTTCATGCTATAACCACCTACTTGGTACTATCTGTACAAAATTCCCATACTTTACTGCCCCCAAAGGAAGTGTTCAAGTTTCTTTATTGGGTTCGTTTATTTGATAGTCATATGTGGTCTATCTGTACATTTCTCATATTTAGTATACATACATACATGTATATTTCTCATGGCTCAAATGGACTTATTTGTATCAGACTTTTCTAGAATGCGAGCATTTCGTTAAAGCTAATGAAAGTCCAGTTGATGTTCGTGACACCCATTAACTGCATGATTTCTTTGAAACGAAGTGTAGTGCAAAATGAATAACATGAACCATTATTCGACCGGTGATCTGGTTACTATGTGAATCGGTGGAACCCTCAAATAGGTGGACTGGTTAAGCACCTCAATGAAACCCCCTATTTTCTTTTTACGTGATCAATCCAATTGTCTCATTTAAGTGTACCACGGTCCACGAAATGCTGTTGGAAGCCTCGATCGAGTGCTCCAACAGAGCAAATCACTTGCCTGAAGGTTTTGTATCACAAAAGTGACAACGTTGGTGGCATTCTCGTCGCCTTGCAAAATTGTTCCCTTTGTTGCTTAACCGACGAGCGAGTGGGTCCCCTTCACATCCACCGTTTTTTTTTATAATAAATAGTGAAATAATAATAACAAAGTGATCAGGTGTTTTAATGGGGGTGTGTTAGTTTGAAAATACATAGGCAAGTGCAAGTTATAATTATTTACTCCCTCCGTCCCATTGATTGTGTCACATTTTGAATATTTAAAGTCATTCTTTTTTAACTTTTACCTTAAATATATTTTTTTTGTTATATAATACTTGATAAAAGTTATACCCAATGAAAATATATCGAAAACTTAATCAATTCATATAACTTTTATCAAATATTATGGAACACAAATAAAAATATTTAAGGTCAAAGTTAAAAAATAAAGACTTTGAATATTCAAAACAAGACACTTTTAACGGGACGGATGGAGTATTAATTTTATTTACAAATTTAATAACACACGCATATCACGTTTCGACATTATCTAAGTTAGTGTTTCCCCCTTAATATATCTTCATGCCATAAGCATTTCACATTTCCGTCAAGGCAACATACAAACTCACTTAGTATTACAAAAACAAAATCCTACATTCTAAATTTGTTGTTATACATAAAAATTAAACAAAATCATGAAAATTTCAATCACTTGTTTTCTTCTTCCATTTATACTTCATTCAACTTAATACTTGGTTTAAAAACTTAAGATCTAGTTTATCATGTCTCGCCCGGTCTATGTTTTAACAATTACTAATACTATACTATATTAGAATTTAAGGCCAATCATTATAAATTTTTATAATCATATATATTACCTAGGTTTTCTTATTATTAAATACATCAATTTATTTATTATAATTAAATTATTATTTATTTAATATTATTATTACAAAATGCAACTACTAATATATTTGTATGTATGTGCTGTTTATATACCTTTATATTTGATTTATTCTTTTGTAAATAAACTGCGACGGACTACTCCGCCAGTGGAGTCTCAAATTACGACGGTGACAGCAGCACCAGCAGCTGAAAACCTACAACTCGCTAAGGTACCAAGTCGACTCAGCAGTAGCTCAACATCTTCAACTCGTCGTTCTTTTAAACCATTATCTTTTGTTACGAATTTCACGGGAAAATCCCGCGCGTCGTCTTCTACGGCCGCCGTTGAAACTAAGCCGGTATATATATGCTTGAATTTGACCTTTGTTCGTTTCTGTAATTGTATTAATTATTGTATTTTGTTAACCAAAAGTTAACACGTTCAAAAAAGTATTGTACATAGAATAAAATTTAAACAACTGTTCTAAAATTCTAAAATGACTGTTTACATTTTTTCTGACCACCTCCAAAACATCCACGAATAACTTAACAACTAATTATCTAAGGAACGATATCTTATGTTGGGCTGTTCTTATTTTAAACATGTTTTTTCCTATGTAAGAAGGGAACTCGTTTCAATGAAAAAGATGCAAAGACTAAAAAGCAGTTATTCGGTTGCCCTATTTGTTACGAAAAGTTAATGTGGAATGGTGATCCAGTTTTCTCAGTGTAAGTTAGTTAAATTATTTTTTTAAAAAATAAAAAATAAAAAATTATTCTTACCTTTTTCTGTAACTTTTTTTGAACCACCTGCTAATTTTTTACATTTGTATTTGTTGCAGAGATTCTATGCCCAGGTCTATTTTGAAATGTAGCACCTGTAACAAGACATACAGTGGTAATGAAACATATCTTGATCTAACAATAACCAGTGGCTCCAAGAAATATGGTGAATCTATGCCAGCTTCTTCTGAGCTTTTCAGGTATCGTTTTTGGAACTCGTGAAGTAAAATTACAGAAGCTTTGAAATGTTGTGAGATTATTTGGTTATTGATAAATATATTATAAAGCGTAACAACATTCTAACCTTGTCGGCTAAACTTCTACTTGCACAAAACAATAGTATATTTTTTTATCCTTGTGTGACTGAGCGTCATTTATTTGCTGATACAGGGTGCCCCTTGTATCATTCTTGTACGAGAAGGGTTGGCGACAAGCTTTTTCAATATGGTGTGGTTTCCCAGGCCCGGAAAAAGAGGTGATACACCATCCTAATGAATCATTTATACCTGAACAAAAGAATTGCCAATTTGGACTGTTTCCATCGTGCTCTATTAATTTACTTATGAATGGGTTGATTCCGTTATGTTTGATCAATAATGGACAGATACAATTTATCTTGAAAGAAACTGGCCAAATGGGTCCATGTTGCCCAAAGTGTATGTTTGATGCATAAAACCTCCTATATCACTCCATTAGTTACTGTTATTAGACAAATATAACTTTTGTAATCCTATTTGGCACAGTATTTTCTCTATAAAGTTGTAACTTGTTAGGAGGAGTCGTTTGAGTTAACCAACCAAGGCCACCTGACTCAATTAGACCTGAACCGTAGAATTGTCCGTTTGGACCGTTACCTTCCTGCTTGACCCACACATTATGCCACCTCTATAAACTCGACATGGCTTTGCTACATGTGCTTTTGTTTTCAGAAGTTGACATAACCATACATATGTCACAATATCAAGTTTTTTCCTAATATATTGTTATTTTGTTTCTGCAGTTTGAACTGATGAAAGACTATCTTAATCCAGTCATCGGAGGAAACATTATTGATGCTAGTTGTGGTAGTGGGATGTTTTCGAGGCTTTTTGCAAAAAGTGGACTATTCTCTCTTGTCGTTGCATTAGATTTTTCGGAGTCCATGTTAAAGCAAACCTACAACTACATCAATCAGGATGAAAACATATCTAAAGAGTACATAGCTAATTTTTCATATATTATCGATCAGTTTTATCATTTGAGACGGATATCTGATAGAAACTTGTATTTAGGAACTTAATCTTGGTTAGAGCTGATATTGCACGACTTCCATTTTCTTCAAGTTCTATTGACGCTGTGCATGCTGGTGCCGCTCTTCATTGTTGGCCTTCACCATCTTCTGGCGTAAGCATTCTGTAAATATCTTTTTTTCTTCTTTGCATTTTTGCATATGCTATTTGTGGACCCTATGGTTGGTGATTTCAATTAATTTGTATGGAAACGGGTCAATACCAGTTGTATATTGTTGGTTTTGGGTCAAACAGGCTAACGGTAAAAGCTAAGCTAAAAATGAAACGGGGTCAAATGGGTGAAATCGGTTAACTGGGTCAAAGGCTGCTTATTGTGCATTCAAATGCTCACAGTGTCCTACATTGTTCTATCTTGATAACCATATTTAATACCTTAACCGTTTACAAGTAAAAACTTAAAACTTTGTCAAAGATGTGTTTGTGGGCTGACTCAACCTGCACCGTTTTGACCTGCACATAGTCATTTGTTTTGATCTGATTATCCGGACCAGTCACTAAACCTGCCCGTCTCCTCCCATTTTGTCATCTTTTTTTGGACGTTATACTCTTGCAATATTTGTCTACTGACTTATATTTTCTTTGCAAGACAATCTACCTCTTCTCAAAATAGTTGGGGCATGCGAAACTAAACCTGTCATAAAGAGTATATAACTGCAGAATAGTTTTGTTACTTTTAGTTGAATAACCATTATGAAAAATTTAATATAATAGCTTTTCAAAGTTATCAAGGTAAATATGTGTTAAATTAACAGGAGGTAACCTTTTACCCAAAAAGGTAATTATTTCGGTTGTTTGCTAGTTGAATAAAAAAGTATGATGCGTATATGCGAACAAATTATTTTTGGGAATATAGCTCGAGCACTGTGATAAGAACAGAAGTAAAGAAACAGAATTTCACGACAAAATCCGATCTAAGTCGGATGAACAATAGATAGATAGATAGTCGGCTGGTATATGAGCCCAGCAAAGCTCCAGTTGCGTGATACGCTATAACAAAATCAATCCCTCAATACCTAAACCTAATGGCTTAAGTCCTTATTTATAATATTGGAACATAACCCTAATTTACAGTTAGCTCCCCTCCTAAATAACACGACATATTAAAACATTAACTAAATAAACATAAGCAACCCACAACCGGCCCATTCCTAAACTTGTTCTTCAAGCAACCTTCAGCCCATTATTCTTCTTGCGTCTGGTATAGAACTCACCCCAATGATCACTTGTAACATGATTCGTATCATTACCCCCATCTTGAACAACTACTTTGTCCTCAAGGTTGAAACTTGGAAATTGACCAAGAATATGATCATACTTCTCCCATGTGGCCTCTTCTTCCAGCATTCCCTCCCACCTGATCAACACTTCCGAATTTCCTCCTCTTCCACGCACACCTAACACTTCCTTTGGTTTCACAATTTCACCAACTTCACCATTTGCAGGTAAACTTGGTTCCACCTGAGCATTACCTACCACCTTCTTCAATTGAGATACATGATACGAACCCATCCCATAATAGGCTCGCATCATGCCATAAGCTAGGTGTAGAACTCACTCCCAAAAGCTAGCTCAAAGGAGGAGGGGACACCTAGGCTTATAAACCACCAACCAATCCCATACTTGGCCGATATTTAATGTCGAAATCATACCCAGATAAGCAATCCACTTCTGGTGCTCACCCGGTACAACCCGTTGTTCTAATAAATACTTCAAACTCTTCTGATCGGTCAACACACTGAATAATTTCAACATGTCAAGAATGTTCTTAGATTGACAAATAAAAGTACCTTAAGA
>CM067168.1:47750325-47782825 GCA_034093135.1 Erigeron breviscapus
ATTGTCATTTTTGAAACTTGAGGGACTAAATTGTCATTCTTGAAACTTGAGGGACTAAATTGTCATTCTTGAAACTTGAGGGACTAAATTGTCATTCTTGAAACTTGAGGGACTAAATTGTCATTCTTGAAACTTGAGGGACTAAATTGTCATTCTTGAAACTTGAGGGACTAAATTGTCATTCTTGAAACTTGAGGGACTAAATTGTCATTCTTGAAACTTGAGGGACTAAATTGTCATTCTTGAAACTTGAGGGACTAAATTGTCATTCTTGAAACTTGAGGGACTAAATTGTCATTCTTGAAACTTGAGGGACTAAATTGTCATTCTTGAAACTTGAGGGACTAAATTGTCATTCTTGAAACTTGAGGGACTAAATTGTCATTCTTGAAACTTGAGGGACTAAATTGTCATTCTTGAAACTTGAGGGACTAAATTGTCATTCTTGAAACTTGAGGGACTAAATTGTCATTCTTGAAACTTGAGGGACTAAATTGTCATTCTTGAAACTTGAGGGACTAAATTGTCATTCTTGAAACTTGAGGGACTAAATTGTCATTCTTGAAACTTGAGGGACTAAATTGTCATTCTTGAAACTTGAGGGACTAAATTGTCATTCTTGAAACTTGAGGGACTAAATTGTCATTCTTGAAACTTGAGGGACTAAATTGTCATTCTTGAAACTTGAGGGACTAAATTGTCATTCTTGAAACTTGAGGGACTAAATTGTCATTCTTGAAACTTGAGGGACTAAATTGTCATTCTTGAAACTTGAGGGACTAAATTGTCATTCTTGAAACTTGAGGGGTTTAATTTGTCAAATGTTAAACTTATAAGGACTGAAAATGACAACTTTGAAACTGTAGGGTAAAGATGTAACTTTCCGTTTGTAATACGTATCCGTAGGATATATACAGTATTCCTCCGATATTTCTAAATCCTTTTGAAGTATTTTTAAATAGTATGTATTATAATTAATACGAAAATGTATTAATTATATAATGAAGAGATACCATGAATGGTGGAGGTGCAACAAATACACTTCATGCCCGGATAATTATACGGAGGGATCTAATAGGGCGGTAACAACGGGGGCAGGAACTTTAAATCGTTTAATCCAAACCTAGTCCGGCTACAACCCATTATCTCCCCCATCTATATAACAAAAGGCCTGCGATCATGAAGTGCTTTCGTTTAAAGCTTATCAAGGATATTTTCTATCCAAAAACCAGAAAATCGACAATACGAAATAATTCACAGATGATGAATAGTATTAATAGGATATTTACTGTATTTAAATGTAGGTATGTATCAATTGAGTATAAAAGTAAGTTGACAAGCATTTCAATACATAACATATAGTCATATAATCATAAAGCAAAGTATAGTAAGGTTTTATAAAAACACTCACAAGTTTGGAGAATTATAAATTCTAAGATCAAAGTAACGATATAGGAATGAGCTTCAAAGAAGATCTTGAGAGAATCGACTATAACTTGGACTTGTAAACTTGATGAATATGGAATAATCCTAACTCCATGTGGCCATTATAACTAGGCTTTGATAAGTTCTTGAAAGAATTCCCAATAACAACGTCGTGTTTACAATTTTGAAACCAACGAATTCAAAACAACTTTGGTTGAATCGAAAGCTTGGGATGATGAAAGGTTGTGTAAGATATGCTTGAACTTTAACAAGTATTGATCTTGGAATGATAGAGATTAAAGAAGAAGAAGTTTGATTATGTGAATTGGCAAGTTTTAAGGCATGAAATGGTGTAGTATTTATAGGTATATATTTACCATGGTTACTAGTTTAGTTTGTTGATAACTATGGTTAAGTTAAGGAATACCATGGGCTAGTTTGATGGTTTTGCAATACCATGGGCTAGTTAACTAACCTTGGTTAACTAACCTTAGTTAACTAACTTTTAGTTAACTAATCTTAGTTAGTACTTAACTTAGGTTAGATGTAAGGTTACGAGTGTTTCGGGTTCGTTTCTTTAAAAGTACAACGAAACAGATCATTCAGATAGCAGATGTTACAATATCTCACTAGTCCGACACACATATATATATATGCACCAAAAAAAAAAAAAAAAAAAAAAAAAAAAAAAAAAAAAAAAAAAAAAAAAAAAAAAAAAAAAAAAAAAAAAAAAAAAAAAAAAAAAAAAAAAAAAAAAAAAAAAAAAAAAAAAAAAAAAAAAAAAAAAAAAAAAAAAAAAAAAAAAAAAAAAAAAAAAAAAAAAAAAAAAAAAAAAAAAAAAAAAAAAAAAAAAAAAAAAAAAAAAAAAAAAAAAAAAAAAAAAAAAAAAAAAAAAAAAAAAAAAAAAAAAAAAAAAAAAAAAAAAAAAAAAAAAAAAAAAAAAAAAAAAAAAAAAAAAAAAAAAAAAAAAAAAAAAAAAAAAAAAAAAAAAAAAAAAAAAAAAAAAAAAAAAAAAAAAAAAAAAAAAAAAAAAAAAAAAAAAAAAAAAAAAAAAAAAAAAAAAAAAAAAAAAAAAAAAAAAAAAAAAAAAAAAAAAAAAAAAAAAAAAAAAAAAAAAAAAAAAAAAAAAAAAAAAAAAAAAAAAAAAAAAAAAAAAAAAAAAAAAAAAAAAAAAAAAAAAAAAAAAAAAAAAAAAAAAAAAAAAAAAAAAAAAAAAAAAAAAAAAAAAAAAAAAAAAAAAAAAAAAAAAAAAAAAAAAAAAAAAAAAAAAAAAAAAAAAAAAAAAAAAAAAAAAAAAAAAAAAAAAAAAAAAAAAAAAAAAAAAAAAAAAAAAAAAAAAAAAAAAAAAAAAAAAAAAAAAAAAAAAAAAAAAAAAAAAAAAAAAAAAAAAAAAAAAAAAAAAAAAAAAAAAAAAAAAAAAAAAAAAAAAAAAAAAAAAAAAAAAAAAAAAAAAAAAAAAAAAAAAAAAAAAAAAAAAAAAAAAAAAAAAAAAAAAAAAAAAAAAAAAAAAAAAAAAAAAAAAAAAAAAAAAAAAAAAAAAAAAAAAAAAAAAAAAAAAAAAAAAAAAAAAAAAAAAAAAAAAAAAAAAAAAAAAAAAAAAAAAAAAAAAAAAAAAAAAAAAAAAAAAAAAAAAAAAAAAAAAAAAAAAAAAAAAAAAAAAAAAAAAAAAAAAAAAAAAAAAAAAAAAAAAAAAAAAAAAAAAAAAAAAAAAAAAAAAAAAAAAAAAAAAAAAAAAAAAAAAAAAAAAAAAAAAAAAAAAAAAAAAAAAAAAAAAAAAAAAAAAAAAAAAAAAAAAAAAAAAAAAAAAAAAAAAAAAAAAAAAAAAAAAAAAAAAAAAAAAAAAAAAAAAAAAAAAAAAAAAAAAAAAAAAAAAAAAAAAAAAAAAAAAAAAAAAAAAAAAAAAAAAAAAAAAAAAAAAAAAAAAAAAAAAAAAAAAAAAAAAAAAAAAAAAAAAAAAAAAAAAAAAAAAAAAAAAAAAAAAAAAAAAAAAAAAAAAAAAAAAAAAAAAAAAAAAAAAAAAAAAAAAAAAAAAAAAAAAAAAAAAAAAAAAAAAAAAAAAAAAAAAAAAAAAAAAAAAAAAAAAAAAAAAAAAAAAAAAAAAAAAAAAAAAAAAAAAAAAAAAAAAAAAAAAAAAAAAAAAAAAAAAAAAAAAAAAAAAAAAAAAAAAAAAAAAAAAAAAAAAAAAAAAAAAAAAAAAAAAAAAAAAAAAAAAAAAAAAAAAAAAAAAAAAAAAAAAAAAAAAAAAAAAAAAAAAAAAAAAAAAAAAAAAAAAAAAAAAAAAAAAAAAAAAAAAAAAAAAAAAAAAAAAAAAAAAAAAAAAAAAAAAAAAAAAAAAAAAAAAAAAAAAAAAAAAAAAAAAAAAAAAAAAAAAAAAAAAAAAAAAAAAAAAAAAAAAAAAAAAAAAAAAAAAAAAAAAAAAAAAAAAAAAAAAAAAAAAAAAAAAAAAAAAAAAAAAAAAAAAAAAAAAAAAAAAAAAAAAAAAAAAAAAAAAAAAAAAAAAAAAAAAAAAAAAAAAAAAAAAAAAAAAAAAAAAAAAAAAAAAAAAAAAAAAAAAAAAAAAAACTTAAAAGAGCTAATTAAAAAAAAAAATTAGTATAAAAAATAAAGAAAAAAAACAAAAAGAAAAAAAATAAAAAAAACAACATAATTAATAAAAAGTTACTTATTACTTTTTCTATTAGTAGAAAACACTTCATGAACTAAGACAACGATCCATCAATAATTCTTAAAGGTTTTAAACATTTTAAAGAGCACAAATTTATAAAAACAATCTCTCTATGTATATGACAAATTGGTGTCACAATATGATGCATATTGATTTTTAAACAATTGATTCAATTGTTTTATTTTAATAATTGTTTTACTTGAATTGATACATTTTTCAACAACCCAAAAAACATAATATAAATATTTATGTGATCACCATAACCTTTTATTTATAGGTTGTTAGAAAAAAAATATATGCAATTTAAGTTTATCCTAAATTGATTTATGAGGTCAACAACAAAAAAGAGAAACAAATGAATGTTTCAAGTGTCCCACATCGCTCCCAAGTAAAACCTCTAACATGATTGAAGAGCTATAAAGTAGACAAATCTTTAAATTTAATATCTACTTCCCTTTACTAGATTCATTTTCAAAGAAGGGAGGGCATTCATGAAATTGGGCTGGGGGCATCATTCCTTTGGGCTAAGGATTAGTCTGAAATGTATTAAGAACAAAGATAATTCAACTTAGTTTATCGGGGCCCTTGAGTTAGAACCGGTATTACCGGTACCATACTGGTTAGTACCAGCAGTGACGGCTCAAGGTTTTTTTGGGCTCTAAGCGAGACTAATTTGGGGGCCTCCCTTTAAAGTCTACAACAACCATTTTGGTGGTTACATGAGACAAATTTTATAATTTCCGTCAACGATTATGATCCACGCAACTAATATCTTAAACCGCTAATTAGGTCACATGCATAGCACATGAGAGCATATAACTTTTTGGTGGTGTTTGTTTACGGACTTAATAAAAAAATCCGATTTAATAAAAAATACTTAATCAATTAAGCCATTAAAAGTGTTTGTTTTTATGAATTAATAAACAAAAATAAATTTATTGACCTAATTTTTAATTCATACATACATTAGTTATCCATTGTTAAAAAAAACATACCTTTATATAACTAAAATCAATCACTAATCAACAAAATAAAAATACCCACCACACATATCACACATATATCTACATATGCATAGAAAATACAAACAAAACTCATATCAGAAATCAATAGAAAAAAAAGATCCAACAATCAAAACATACAAAATAAATGGAGTCAAATAATCTCAAAATGCTTTATAATCCACAACATATTTATTCACAATATTCCTAAAGTAAAAACAATAAGTAGTATATATATATGGGGATATATTAGCTACATTATCATGTAGCCAATTAATTACAACAATTTAGTAAAATGACATCTACATCCTTAGTTATATCTCTTCCCTTAATTAATGTTATTAGTAAATTTTAGTATTTTTTTCCTTTAAAAATTCATGTAATAAAATAGTTTTTCTAATTTCAAATTCATTTTCAATTCCCTCAATTTCATAAATATTTGCCTTCTTTAGTTCTCGAAAACCATTAAGATATTAACCTTCATTGGATTAATTAAGTAGATTATTTAATTGTTTATTTATGTTTTCAGTAGTTGACTCATCAAACAAAGCTTAATGGTGGCACAAGTTCATTTGTGCCGTTAAAATAATACTGTGTTTTGAGTTTATTTAATACAATTTCATTTTATATCTAATACTGTGTATGGAACTTTTTTGGAAGCTTAATTACTAGAAAAAAAAGAGCAAGTAATAAAACATCAAATAGATAAATACAATTTCATTTTATATCTAATACTGTGTATGGAACTTTTTTGGAAGCTTAATTACTAGAAAAAAAAGAGCAAGTAATAAAACATCAAATTGATTTATGAGGTCAACAACAAAAAAGAGAAACAAATGAATGTTTCAAGTGTCCCACATCGCTCCCAAGTAAAACCTCTAACATGATTGAAGAGCTATAAAGTAGACAAATCTTTAAATTTAATATCTACTTCCCTTTACTAGATTCATTTTCAAAGAAGGGAGGGCATTCATGAAATTGGGCTGGGGGCATCATTCCTTTGGGCTAAGGATTAGTCTGAAATGTATTAAGAACAAAGATAATTCAACTTAGTTTATCGGGGGAAGTACCCCCGTACTTCTATAGTGCATCCGCCCTTGAGTTAGAACCGGTATTACCGGTACCATACTGGTTAGTACCAGCAGTGACGGCTCAAGGTTTTTTTGGGCTCTAAGCGAGACAAGAGGTTTTCTCTTTCATACCCGTTTTGGTAAAGAAGACAAAGGCTCCTGGATCCAAGTACAACGAGCCTATGAGAAGTCGACAACCACCATTCCATCACTATCATTGTAAGGCTGTGTTGCCCTAATTCCTCCCCTATATAAAGCAACACAGCCGCATCATTTATACTTTGTGTTTTGTCACCACAAAGTGTGTGTCACTTTATTTTCTCTCTTGTAATTGCTTAAGTTTATAGAGTGTCTAGACTTAGCAATTATTTAGTTCATTTGTATTCTTGTAAGACAAGTTGTAATATCGACCATGTATTCATCGTTTAAATCAATGATACATATGATTAGACTTGCTTAGATATTTGCATTTGAACTTATTCTTGTTCATGTTCTTTACTTTCTTGTCTAGATAAAACAAATATAAGTGTGCAAATTGTGGACTGTCAAGTGGTATCAGAGCCAACGTTTCTAAATTATTGAAACAAAGATCTGTTTGCATACTTATTTTCTTAATATTTTGTACTTTCTTATCTTTCTTAAATCTTTCTTAAAACAAGAACATGACTGTTGTTCCCACCCTCGTTAACACACGTGACTTTGGTTACGTATCTGTCCCTCCAAGATTCGAGCCCGATGACTTTGGGTCTTGGAAGGAAAGGATGTTACTTCACATAGTGGGTGTGGAACCCTACCTTATGTCAATTCTGACCGTTGGTCCATATATTCCTACTCTGGTGCAAAGAACACCAGGAGCAACTGTCGATGCTCCTGAGATTGTGATTGACATCGTCAAACCAGAGGTTCAATGGACTGACGATGAGAGGAGACTTGTTAATCTTGATGCAAGGCTTAAGAACATGATTATCAGCACTCTTCCTTCTGATATCATGAAAGTCGTCATCAGATATCCCTCTTCTAAAGAAGTGTGGGATAGGCTCTGTAGCATGTATGAAGGCTCTGCTGCTACCATAGCCACTAAAAAGATAGACCTCAAAAGAGCCTATGAAAAATTCTTTTCTCTCCCCAACGAAGGTCTTAACGGCACTTATACCCGATTTAAAGGGTTGCTGAACGACATGACCACTGTTGGCATCACCCATGACGACTTTGAGGTATGCCACAAATTTCTTGATAGTTTACCTATCAAGTGGCAAGGTCTAAGACAAATCCTCAGGACCACAGAGCGTCTTAATGGGCTTGATCTTGAGTCTCTCTTCGGCATTCTTCAATTTGAAGAGAGAGCTCTTGCTCAAACTTTAAGAGCCGCTGCTGACGCACAACATCGTGCTGGTCCCTCCTCTTCCTCTACTTCAACCTCTTCTGCTTACACTGCTACTGACCCCCTTGCCCTTGTCTCTGCTGAGCCCATTAATTTTAATAATGGTGCCAGCTCTTCTCATCTCCCACCTCCTATTCAGTCTCTTGTTAATGATCTCGACGCTGATGAGAAACAAGAGATGTTCAGCGACTTTATGGACTTTGCCTTAGTCGCTGGTAAGAGGTACTCTCGTAAATGGAACAACCGTAAGTCGGTTGCTCCATACAAGCCTCCTGTTGACAAAACTCAAGAGGAGTGCTGGAGATGTGGTAGAAAGGGACACTACCAAAAGGAGTGCAGAGTTGCTTTACCAACTCCTGCTGCTCCTAAAACTAACCCTTCCAAACCTGCTGATGAGTACAGGAACAAATACTATCAGCTAAAAGCCAAGGTTGCTGAAATGGAAGATGCAAAAACTCCAGCAAAAGGGCTGGTAGCTGAAGAGCACGACTGGGCTGAATCAGATGATTCAGACAGTGAAGAATACGTCGATGCCATGTGTCTTATGGCACTCGCTGATGGTGATGCTCTGACTAAAGACCAAGTCTCTTCCAGTCAGTGGGTAAACGTCACCATTAAAAAGGTATGTGCTCACTCTTCTGCCTCTGACGAAGATAAACCTAAAATCTTCGAATCTCTTCTCTGTGATATCCAGTTCGTTGAATCTATACGAGCTGATATCCAATCCAAACTTGACTCTGTCTGTTCAGAGTTGAGTGAAAAATCTGAAAAACTCAATGAGTTGAGAAATGTTCACGTTGAACTTCAATCTCATGAGTTGTTGGCACAAAAGGTTCAACTTGAGAATGAAAGACTCAAGCTTGAAGTTGCCAACCTTAAGAAGATTGTGACCTCCTGGTCAAAAGCTTCCAGGTTTCACCACCAGTGCTTAAACGAACAAGTCCCTGCCCAAGTTCAGGCAGTAATAGGCGGTGACTTTAATGCCGCTGCCTCTCTTTCTGACTTGTTCAATGATGAGGTGAAGCCTGAAATTTCTATTCCTCCGTCTGCTGTCATCTCTCCTGAAGAGATGAAGAAATGGTATTTTGTTAGGGGTCTTAACGATTACCACAATGAAATGGAAGCTGGTACTACCTCTTCTACTACCAGCGACCCATCTAATCCTGCTGAGGAAAATGGTGCTGGCTCCTCAGCAAGCACCAGCAACCCCTATCCTCATCTTCCCATTATTGGCATGATGCCAAACGAAGGAAGAGTTCAATACTCTTCTGGGGAATCTTTTGAAGGGGATATTGGTAGTGATGGTTTTAAACCCATCGCTCCTCAGCAGCTCACCATCAGACCTTCTGAACCCTTCAGCAAGTAAGGCCTATCACTCCTCAAAGAGGACACTTGCCCCATCAGCAAGTAAGGCCTATCACTCCTCAAAGAGGACACTTGCCCCATCAGCAAGTAAGGCCTATCACTCCTCAAAGAGGACACTTGCCCCATCAGCAAGTAAGGCCTATCACTCCTCAAAGAGGACACTTGCCCCATCAGCAAGTAAGGCCTATCACTCCTCAAAGAGGACACTTGCCCCATCAGCAAGTAAGGCCTATCACTCCTCAAAGAGGACACTTGCCCCATCAGCAAGTAAGGCCTATCACTCCTCAAAGAGGACACTTGCCCCATCAGCAAGTAAGGCCTATCACTCCTCAAAGAGGACACTTGCCCCATCAGCAAGTAAGGCCTATCACTCCTCAAAGAGGACACTTGCCCCATCAGCAAGTAAGGCCTATCACTCCTCAAAGAGGACACTTGCCCCATCAGCAAGTAAGGCCTATCACTCCTCAAAGAGGACACTTGCCCCATCAGCAAGTAAGGCCTATCACTCCTCAAAGAGGACACTTGCCCCATCAGCAAGTAAGGCCTATCACTCCTCAAAGAGGACACTTGCCCCATCAGCAAGTAAGGCCTATCACTCCTCAAAGAGGACACTTGCCCCATCAGCAAGTAAGGCCTATCACTCCTCAAAGAGGACACTTGCCCCATCAGCAAGTAAGGCCTATCACTCCTCAAAGAGGACACTTGCCCCATCAGCAAGTAAGGCCTATCACTCCTCAAAGAGGACACTTGCCCCATCAGCAAGTAAGGCCTATCACTCCTCAAAGAGGACACTTGCCCCATCAGCAAGTAAGGCCTATCACTCCTCAAAGAGGACACTTGCCCCATCAGCAAGTAAGGCCTATCACTCCTCAAAGAGGACACTTGCCCCATCAGCAAGTAAGGCCTATCACTCCTCAAAGAGGACACTTGCCCCATCAGCAAGTAAGGCCTATCACTCCTCAAAGAGGACACTTGCCCCATCAGCAAGTAAGGCCTATCACTCCTCAAAGAGGACACTTGCCCCATCAGCAAGTAAGGCCTATCACTCCTCAAAGAGGACACTTGCCCCATCAGCAAGTAAGGCCTATCACTCCTCAAAGAGGACACTTGCCCCATCAGCAAGTAAGGCCTATCACTCCTCAAAGAGGACACTTGCCCCATCAGCAAGTAAGGCCTATCACTCCTCAAAGAGGACACTTGCCCCATCAGCAAGTAAGGCCTATCACTCCTCAAAGAGGACACTTGCCCCATCAGCAAGTAAGGCCTATCACTCCTCAAAGAGGACACTTGCCCCATCAGCAAGTAAGGCCTATCACTCCTCAAAGAGGACACTTGCCCCATCAGCAAGTAAGGCCTATCACTCCTCAAAGAGGACACTTGCCTCATCAGCAAGTTAGAGCCTCTACTCCTAATAGGCAGTACCTACCTCATCGGCAAATGAGGTCTGCTACTCCTAATCAGCAACCTAGATCGATCACTCCCAAAAGAGTGCATCCATCTCAGCAGGGTCCTTCTTCTTCTTCTCACCCTGCTGTTAATCTAGCATGGAGTGTAGTCAAGGGATCAAAAATTCCCTCTACCTCTCAATCTGAGGATCCAAAAGGAAAGTCCATTTTGAGGATCCAAAAGGAAAGTCCATTTTGGGTCCTGCTCCTAAGATGCCTCAGCTTACACTTAAGCATAAGCAAAAGTCAAAGCAAAAGAAAAGGGCATCTTCCTCCTTTGACCCTAAAATTAACGAGCTAGCTCAGCAAGTTAATGATCTTTCCTCTCAACTGAAGGAATTTTTCCTTCAAAATCAAAAAGGCAGCACCTCTGTTAAAAAATGCTACATATGTGGCAGCAGAGGTCATGTTGCTTCTGATTGTGACAACTCCAGGGATGCTCCTGAGGTTGACATTCAACCTAATCCTTCTTCCTCAGCGGCTGCTTCCTCCTCCACTATGGTCAGCGAAAGTTCTGCTTCTGCTGATCATATAAATAGTGTAGGAGAGTCAACCGATCTCACTGAGGAGAACATTGCTGACTTCATTGCTGCTCAGCGAATCTCCTTTCCCCTCTCTCAAGAGATCATTACTAATGGTCATGGTAGCATTCTGGTTGAGTATGGGAACAACAATCAAGTCAGCAACTTGACTGTTCTAGATACTGGAACCACTGTCACCTCTGCTGATCAATATTACACCTATGTGATTGATCGTGACATGCCTCCTGCTCATCAACTTGTTGATAACTCTCCAAGTGATGAGAATACTGACCCTAGTGCTCCTCTTCCTCTCTCTACTGATGACACTGTCAGTAGAGAAGAATCCTCTGAGTCTCCCATCTTTAATCCTGCTGACATGTCCGTCAGTGAGTTCAACAGTGAACCCATCTAAATCCTTCTGTTAAATCCATGCAGGGCTCGCTGGGAAAAGGTGTGTGGTACTTGGACAGTGGCTGTTCAAAACACATGACTGGCTCAAAGACCCTGCTGGATAACTACGTAGAGGCTGCTGGCCCTACTGTAGTGTTTGGTGATAACTCCACTGGACAAACTGAAGGTTATGGTCTTCTCTCCAATGGACTCATTAAGTTCTCCAAGGTCGCTTATGTCAATGGATTAAAACATAATCTCATCAGCATAAGTCAACTTTGTGATGCTGACTACAAAGTGATTCTTGATAAACATCAAGGCACTGTGGTAAATGTAAACAAGGAAGTAGTCTTGGTTGCTCCAAGAAAACGAGATGTATATCTGGTTGACTTCACTCCTATCAAGACTGATAGTGAGACTTGTTTCTTTGCTAAGTCGGCTGCTGAACTAAATTGGTTATGGCACAAGCGTATGTCGCATGTGAATTTCAAAACCATTAACTCTCTGGCCAAAAAGAACCTTGTTCGTGGCCTCCCTCATCTTTCTTTTGAAAAGGATAGACTCTGTGGTGCTTGTGAAAAAGGTAAAAGCCACAGAGCAACCTTCAAAACCAAGCAGGCCAATTCTATCTCTGGCTGCTTTCATCTTCTTCACATGGACCTTTTTGGTCCAGTGAATGTCCAAAGTCTAAAGGGTAGCAGATACACTTTAGTAATCGTGGATGAATACTCACGATACACTTGGACTATCTTTCTTCATTCTAAGAGTGATGCTGCTGAAGAGATTATCAATTTCATCAAGAAAATGGAGAATCTCAACAGCATAAGGGTGAAAGAACTCAGGAGCGATCATGGTACTGAGTTCAGAAACCACACTCTTGAAGCCTTTTGTGCTGATCAAGGGATCTCACAAAATTTCTCTTCCACCAGAACTCCTGAGCAAAATGGTGTCGCTGAAAGGAGAAATAGAACTCTCATTGAAGCAGCACGCACCATGCTCAGTGAGTCTTCTTTGCCTAGTAAATTCTGGGCTGAAGCTGTCAACACTGCTTGTCATACTCAAAATAGATGTCTAATAGTTAAAAGACATGACAAGACAGCGTATGAGGTGTTGAAAGGTAAGAAACCTCAAATCAAATACTTCCATGTATTTGGATGTCCTGTCTTCATCTTAAACAACAAGGATCACCTAGGAAAATTTGATCCTAAAGCTGATGATGGATACTTTCTTGGGTATTCGTCCATCAGCAAGGCATTCAGAGTATTCAATACTCGCCTTCAGAAGGTTGATGAATCCATTCATGTTACTTTTGATGAAAGTTCATCAGCACTAAAGGACATTCAATCTTCTTCGTCTGAGGTCATTTTTAATGAGCTAGCTGACCCTCTTACTGAGGAAGCTGACTTATTTGTTGATGCTTCTTGCTCGCTGCCTGATACTATTCAGCATATCACAAAGGATAGTTCAGCTGATGTTGAACTAGAGCAAGTTGCTGCTCATATCTACTCGATTGAGCCAGTTGAGCCTATCTTAAGATCAATCCATGCAGCATCAGCCAAACCTAGATCACTGGCTGATGACGTGCATGCTGATGACTCTACTGAGGAGGAGTTTCATGATGCTTCAGCAAATGCTGAAGAAATGGAGTCTGCTGAAGACTCCACCATCAATGATAACTCAAATCAGTCGAATGGCTCTGCTGATCATTCTCCTGAACCCATTCTTACCATTGACCTCTCTTCTTATAATGCTCCTGCTGATCCCATCGCTCCAATTTCCGCTGCCACTCAACTTGGTGTCTCAAGTGCTCCTGCGCTTAAGTGGACATCTAGTCATCCAGCTCACCAAGTCATCGGTGATCCTCAGCAGGGGATTATTACTCGATCAGCGACAAGAAATACATGTCTGTATGTAAACTTCTTGTCTATGATCACTCCCAAAAATATAGGAGAAGCAATGGTTGATCCCTCATGGGTTGCTGCCATGCAAGAGGAACTCACCCAATTCAAAAGACAGAATGTCTGGTTTTTGGTTCCTCTACCTCCTGGAAAAGAACCCATCGGAACTAAATGGGTTTATAGGAATAAAATGGACGAAGATGGTGTTGTTACTCGTAACAAGGCTAGGCTGGTTGCACAAGGATACCTTCAAGAAGAAGGTGTTGATTACGATGAAACCTTTGCACCAGTGGCCCGATTAGAAGCAATTCGCTTATTCTTGGCACATGCTGCTTACAGAAACTTCACAGTATATCAAATGGATGTAAAGAGTGCTTTCCTAAATGGAAAACTCGATGAGGAAGTTTATGTTGAGCAGCCACCTGGTTTTGAAGATCCAGCCAAGCCACACCATGTCTATCGCCTCTATAAGGCACTCTATGGTCTTAAACAAGCTCCCAGAGCTTGGTATGACACTCTCTCTGAATTTCTTCTTTCTAATAAGTTTCAGCGAGGATCCATTGACAGCACCCTCTTCATCTATAGAAAGGGTGCTGATGTCCTATATGTTCAGATATATGTAGATGACATCATTTTTGGGTCCTCCAGCAAGAAACTTTGTACCAAGTTCAGCTCACTGATGTCCTCTCATTTTGAGATGAGCATGATGGGTGAGCTGACCTTCTTTCTTGGTCTTCAAATTCGTCAACTCCCAAATAGAGAGCTAAAAGTCTCTATCTAGTCCAGCAGCAAACGGCTGCTGGTAAAGACTTATCAAAACCGTTGATCCCTGTTGCTTTGGGAAAAAGCAAAACAAAAGCAATAGAGAGCTAAAAGTCTCTATCTAGTCCAGCAGCAAACGGCTGCTGGTAAAGACTTATCAAAACCGTTGATCCCTGTTGCTTTGGGAAAAAGCAAAACAAAAGCAATAGAGAGCTAAAAGTCTCTATCTAGTCCAGCAGCAAACGGCTGCTGGTAAAGACTTATCAAAACCGTTGATCCCTGTTGCTTTGGGAAAAAGCAAAACAAAAGCAATAGAGAGCTAAAAGTCTCTATCTAGTCCAGCAGCAAACGGCTGCTGGTAAAGACTTATCAAAACCGTTGATCCCTGTTGCTTTGGGAAAAAGCAAAACAAAAGCAATAGAGAGCTAAAAGTCTCTATCTAGTCCAGCAGCAAACGGCTGCTGGTAAAGACTTATCAAAACCGTTGATCCCTGTTGCTTTGGGAAAAAGCAAAACAAAAGCAATAGAGAGCTAAAAGTCTCTATCTAGTCCAGCAGCAAACGGCTGCTGGTAAAGACTTATCAAAACCGTTGATCCCTGTTGCTTTGGGAAAAAGCAAAACAAAAGCAATAGAGAGCTAAAAGTCTCTATCTAGTCCAGCAGCAAACGGCTGCTGGTAAAGACTTATCAAAACCGTTGATCCCTGTTGCTTTGGGAAAAAGCAAAACAAAAGCAATAGAGAGCTAAAAGTCTCTATCTAGTCCAGCAGCAAACGGCTGCTGGTAAAGACTTATCAAAACCGTTGATCCCTGTTGCTTTGGGAAAAAGCAAAACAAAAGCAATAGAGAGCTAAAAGTCTCTATCTAGTCCAGCAGCAAACGGCTGCTGGTAAAGACTTATCAAAACCGTTGATCCCTGTTGCTTTGGGAAAAAGCAAAACAAAAGCAATAGAGAGCTAAAAGTCTCTATCTAGTCCAGCAGCAAACGGCTGCTGGTAAAGACTTATCAAAACCGTTGATCCCTGTTGCTTTGGGAAAAAGCAAAACAAAAGCAATAGAGAGCTAAAAGTCTCTATCTAGTCCAGCAGCAAACGGCTGCTGGTAAAGACTTATCAAAACCGTTGATCCCTGTTGCTTTGGGAAAAAGCAAAACAAAAGCAATAGAGAGCTAAAAGTCTCTATCTAGTCCAGCAGCAAACGGCTGCTGGTAAAGACTTATCAAAACCGTTGATCCCTGTTGCTTTGGGAAAAAGCAAAACAAAAGCAATAGAGAGCTAAAAGTCTCTATCTAGTCCAGCAGCAAACGGCTGCTGGTAAAGACTTATCAAAACCGTTGATCCCTGTTGCTTTGGGAAAAAGCAAAACAAAAGCAATAGAGAGCTAAAAGTCTCTATCTAGTCCAGCAGCAAACGGCTGCTGGTAAAGACTTATCAAAACCGTTGATCCCTGTTGCTTTGGGAAAAAGCAAAACAAAAGCAATAGAGAGCTAAAAGTCTCTATCTAGTCCAGCAGCAAACGGCTGCTGGTAAAGACTTATCAAAACCGTTGATCCCTGTTGCTTTGGGAAAAAGCAAAACAAAAGCAATAGAGAGCTAAAAGTCTCTATCTAGTCCAGCAGCAAACGGCTGCTGGTAAAGACTTATCAAAACCGTTGATCCCTGTTGCTTTGGGAAAAAGCAAAACAAAAGCAATAGAGAGCTAAAAGTCTCTATCTAGTCCAGCAGCAAACGGCTGCTGGTAAAGACTTATCAAAACCGTTGATCCCTGTTGCTTTGGGAAAAAGCAAAACAAAAGTAATAGAGAGCTAAAAGTCTCTATCTAGTCCAGCAGCAAACGGCTGCTGGTAAAGACTTATCAAAACCGTTGATCCCTGTTGCTTTGGGAAAAAGCAAAACAAAAGCAATAGAGAGCTAAAAGTCTCTATCTAGTCCAGCAGCAAACGGCTGCTGGTAAAGACTTATCAAAACCGTTGATCCCTGTTGCTTTGGGAAAAAGCAAATAAAAGTAATAGAGAGCTAAAAGTCTCTATCTAGTCCAGCAGCAAACGGCTGCTGGTAAAGACTTATCAAAACCGTTGATCCCTGTTGCTTTGGGAAAAAGCAAAACAAAAGCAATAGAGAGCTAAAAGTCTCTATCTAGTCCAGCAGCAAACGGCTGCTGGTAAAGACTTATCAAAACCGTTGATCCCTGTTGCTTTGGGAAAAAGCAAATAAAAGTAATAGAGAGCTAAAAGTCTCTATCTAGTCCAGCAGCAAACGGCTGCTGGTAAAGACTTATCAAAACCGTTGATCCCTGTTGCTTTGGGAAAAAGCAAAACAAAAGCAATAGAGAGCTAAAAGTCTCTATCTAGTCCAGCAGCAAACGGCTGCTGGTAAAGACTTATCAAAACCGTTGATCCCTGTTGCTTTGGGAAAAAGCAAATAAAAGTAATAGAGAGCTAAAAGTCTCTATCTAGTCCAGCAGCAAACGGCTGCTGGTAAAGACTTATCAAAACCGTTGATCCCTGTTGCTTTGGGAAAAAGCAAAACAAAAGCAATAGAGAGCTAAAAGTCTCTATCTAGTCCAGCAGCAAACGGCTGCTGGTAAAGACTTATCAAAACCGTTGATCCCTGTTGCTTTGGGAAAAAGCAAAACAAAAGCAATAGAGAGCTAAAAGTCTCTATCTAGTCCAGCAGCAAACGGCTGCTGGTAAAGACTTATCAAAACCGTTGATCCCTGTTGCTTTGGGAAAAAGCAAATAAAAGTAATAGAGAGCTAAAAGTCTCTATCTAGTCCAGCAGCAAACGGCTGCTGGTAAAGACTTATCAAAACCGTTGATCCCTGTTGCTTTGGGAAAAAGCAAAACAAAAGCAATAGAGAGCTAAAAGTCTCTATCTAGTCCAGCAGCAAACGGCTGCTGGTAAAGACTTATCAAAACCGTTGATCCCTGTTGCTTTGGGAAAAAGCAAAACAAAAGCAATAGAGAGCTAAAAGTCTCAATCTAGTCCAGCAGCAAACGGCTGCTGGTAAAGACATTTCAAATCCGTTGATCCCTGTTGCTTTGGGAAAAAAAAGTTCAGCTCACTGATGTCCTCTCATTTTGAGATGAGCATGATGGGTGAGCTGACCTTCTTTCTTGGTCTTCAAATTCGTCAACTCCCAAATGGGATTTTCCTTAATCAGGAAAAGTACATTCGAGACATGCTGGCCAAATTTGACATGTCTAATGTCACTACTAAGGCCACTCCTATGTCTCCTCCCAATAATCTTCATGCTGATCCTGATGGCAAGCATGTGAACCCCACTCACTATCGGGGAATGATTGGCTCGCTGATGTATCTCACAGCGAGTCGTCCTGATATCATGTTTGCTACTTGCTTATGTGCAAGATATCAAGCCTCTCCTAGGGAATCCCATCTTCTCGCTGTTAAGCGAATTTTCAAGTATCTAAAAGGTACTTCAACATTGGGTCTCTGGTATCCCAAAGACTCCAATTTTGACCTAGTTGCATATTCTGACTCTGACTATGCTGGTTGCATGTTAGATAGGAAAAGTACCAGTGGTGGATGTCAACTGTTGGGGGGGAAGCTGACTAGTTGGTCTAGTAAGAAACAGCATACAGTATCCATCTCCACTGCTGAAGCAGAATATGTATCAGCAGCGAGTTGTTGTGCACAAGTCCTATGGATGAAAAACCAACTCGCTGACTATGACTTAGAATTCTCTAAGATTCCCATTATGTGTGACAATACAAGTGCTATTGCAATCACACATAATCCTGTTCAGCATTCTAAGACCAAACACATAGACATTAGGTACCATTTCATTCGTGACCATGTCATGAAAGGGGATGTTGAAATCTACTTCATCCCCACTGATGACCAACTTGCTGACATTTTCACAAAACCCTTCATCGAAAAATCAACCTAAATCTCCAACTCATGTTGAGTTCCCTCTGGTATCACTGGATATCAACAAATGCTGGACTTTATAAAGGCATGTCCTGCAAGTAGTGCTATTTATGCTGACCCAGAAGATATGTATGTCTATCTTCTTAGAGAATTTTGGTGGACATGTGATTATCACGTGAGTATAGGTGCTATTTCTGGCACCGTTAAAAAGAAGCAGGTACGCATATCAATAACACCCAAGATTCTTCGAACTGCTCTTGGTCTACCTGACCAGACAAAAGAAAAACCTTTTGTAAATCCGGCAACAGTTGAACAATGGAAGGAGTGGTTGCCAACCATTGGGTATGGTGCGAACTTGGAAAAACCAGAAGTTGTTCCCAGCAACCCCACCAAGAAAAATCTCCCTGGTATATGGAGATTACTTTTTTCTCATGTTATTCAATGCTTGGGAGGCAATTCTGGATCTCATGATCAAGCCACAGCAGCAAATATTTTTTTGTCGCTGACTAATACATGCTTTCTTAAAAAGGTAACCAGATTTTCTAACTTTGTCAGCGGATATACTTAGATCTCAACTTTTCTTTCATTTGAGCATATCCGCTAACCATTTATAATAATATTTTAATAAGAATATCAAACGGTTACCTCGATTTTCTCCCAAATAGACAACTTGTACACTGTATCCGCCGTAAAACTCGAGTACTTTTGAAATAAGGGTACAAGTTGTCACATCAATCCACTTTTATACGTTACTCAAATACGTATATGTATATGTACATATTACGTATGAAAGAGAGTATTGGTGACAGTTCACTATCATAGTTATGGGGCCCATATCCATGCTATATATATTCAAATCTTTTTCAATCACCATTATTCATACTCTCATAATTCTCCTTCTTTTTCTTATTCTCCAAATCTCTCAAACTTCTCAAAATCCTCTCTATCTCCTCTCACTGTTCATCTTCCTCTTCCCATTTCTAAATCTCAATCTAAAATGGCTTCTTCATCGGAACAACAACAACCATCAAAAATTCAAAACCCTTCATCGAAAAATCAACCTAAATCTCCAACTCATGTTGAGTTGCCTGATGATCTGGCTACTCAAAAGGCTCTTAAACATGTTCCCCTCTACATGCATTCAAAAACATTTGATCCTGAAAAAATTGTTCCCTCGTCCAAAGCCAAATTCCAAGCCCATACAATCTCCATCAAACCTAATAATTATTTGGGGTCCATTGAAGTTCCCTCTGGTATCACTGGATATCAACAAATGCTGGACTTTATAAAGGCATGTCCTGCAAGTAGTGCTATTTATGCTGACCCAGAAGATATGTATGTCTATCTTCTTAGAGAATTTTGGTGGACATGTGATTATCACGTGAGTATAGGTGCTATTTCTGGCACCGTTAAAAAGAAGCAGGTACGCATATCAATAACACCCAAGATTCTTCGAACTGCTCTTGGTCTACCTGACCAGACAAAAGAAAAACCTTTTGTAAATCCGGCAACAGTTGAACAATGGAAGGAGTGGTTGCCAACCATTGGGTATGGTGCGAACTTGGAAAAACCAGAAGTTGTTCCCAGCAACCCCACCAAGAAAAATCTCCCTGGTATATGGAGATTACTTTTTTCTCATGTTATTCAATGCTTGGGAGGCAATTCTGGATCTCATGATCAAGCCACAGCAGCAAATATGCAAATTATACATGCATTAGCCACTGGAAGGTTTATTGATTTTGCCTCAGTCATTTTTGAAGACATGAAGGCTAAAGTCCAAGCAAGCAATCGTTCCTACACAGTTCCATTCACAAGATTTTTCTCTCTAATATTCAAACAAGAGTTGAAAGAAAAGTACAATCAATTTGGTGCTACTATCTGCAAAGCACCAAGAATTGGTCCCTCTGTCTACAAACAGCCAGCCTGTGATAGTAATCTTTTTGATAGCAAGTTTGCCACTCTCACTCCTCAAATGAAAGAAGTTCTATTCTCTGCTTATCCCTCTATGTATAAAAAGGTTGGTGGCAGTGAGACTGCACCATCCTCCTTTGTGATCACTGACACTAGTGCAAACGCACCAAAGAAGGTAAGAACCAAGTTCACCAAATCTGCTGCTCCATCCTCATCCGCTGCCGATGCTCCAAAAAGAAGGAAGAAAACAGCAAAAGGTGTGATGATTAAGGGGTTGGAATCCTCTCAGCTGTCTCTCATTGATGAGGAGGAAATGTGACTGAACATAATGTTGGTAATATTGAATTTGAATGTGTTGAAGAAAGAAATGTGGAACGTGATGTTGGTAATATTGAATTTGAATGTGTTGAAGAAAGAAATGTGGAACGTGATGTTGGTAATATTGATGTTGAAGTGGAAGAAAGAAATGTGGAACATAATGTTGGTAATATTGAATTTGAATGTGTTGAAGAAAGAAATGTGGAACGTGATGTTGGTAATATTGATGTTGAAAGTGAACAAACGGTAGTTGCTGAAGAAGAATTTGATGATGAAAGTGATCTTCATCTGGATGATTTTGTTGCTGACGATTTTCAGCTTGATTCCTACAGCCATGCTGATGAATTAGAAGCAAGTGACATGGAGGTTGATAAAAATGATGATGGTGCTGCTGCTGGTGAAAATGCAGCAGCCACTAATGAAAATGTTGCTGATGAAAATGTGAAGAAACTTTTGAGGCAGTTACTCTTACTGCAAGACCAAAAACTCCTCCAAGTGTTCCTGGCTGCTCATCCTCAGTTCCCTCTGAAATTGAACCTCAAACAGCCAAGGATTTGGGCATTTCTCACTCCACCTACTCTGCTGATAGGTTGGAAAAGGTAGAGCATCAGTTAAATGATTTCACCAAGGTTGCCACTCTTGCAATTGAATTGAAAGATGCAGAGTCTGACAGGCTGGTGTCCACACTGACCAGTTGGTACAATAAGCAGAATGAGAATAGCGAAGCTATTGACACGCTGAAGGATAAAACAAGCTCCATTGCTGCTGCTCAAAACAAAATTAGTGCCAACATTTCTATTCTCAAACATGATCAGCAGATTATTAAATCTGGTGCCTTATCGCTGATCAAATGTGCAAACTCTACCAGCTACTCAGCGAAGAAGGCAGCCTCTACCAGCAAGTCTGCTGCTGCTGATGTAAAGAAGTTGAGTAATCTCATCTCCCCTCTGACTACTCAAGTAGAGAATAACACAAAGGCAATTCATGCCTTAGAAAAACAAGTGGCTGATCTTCCTATTCCTCAAGTTTCTTTCACTGAGGAGGATCGCCAGCGGCAAGTTAAGCTGGAGAAGGAGGTTGATGAAATCAAGAATTTGTTGGCCCAGCTTGTTAAACAACAATCTAAACAGCCAGCGACTATGGAAGTTGTCATTAACACTACAACTTCCAAGGGGGAGAAAGTCGATGCTGCTGTTTTAGATATGGTAAATGAAGCAGTGAACAAGGCAGTTGCCCAAATCTATGAAGACTCTGCTGAAGAGGTACTAGAAATGGATGACACAACCAAAGCTGATGATGTTCCCCCTGCTGGTGTTGAGGGGGAGATTGAAAAAGATGGAAATGATGAAGCTCCCCCAGCTGGTATTGAGGGGGAGCAACAAATTGTTGTGTTTAATGCACCTCATACTGCTGATGAAGGTCATATTGAAGCCTTTGGTGATTTGGAAGAACAGGTTGACCCTGAAACTATCAAAGCTTCATGGGAAGCTGGGTTTGCTGAGGAAATGGCCAGGGATAGGTCAAGTGAAATGTTGCCAGTCTTTCATAGAAGATATCTGGCAAATGCTGAAATTACCCCACTCTCTGATGAACGGAGAAGACAACTCACCGAGTCTGGGTTCTTCAAGAAACCTTCCGCTGCTCAGCAATTTATCCAATCCTCAGCAGGACATAAGCATGAACTGATCGATATCTTGGCACAAACTGCTGACGGAAAAACTCAAGAAGAAGCAATCAAGGAGCTGGATAGGTTAAAAGAAAACCAAGAAAACGAAAGAAAGAACTTGGAATTCATCAAACAGCTGCCTCTTCTAGAAAAGGGTGAATTAGATGCTGAACAGCAGATGCTGTTCAAAACCGGTGGTGCTGAAGCTTTGTATAGACAGAAACATGCTGAAGTTCAGAAGCAGCTCAGTGAGAAAAGAAAGAAGTTTGATGAAGAAAAAGCTAAGTGGTTAAAACTTATGAAGGACAGGAAAAGGCCTCAAAGAGTAATTGCTGCTGAAGCCTTCAAAGCTGACATGGGCCTCAAGACGAACTTAAAAATTCTAAGACAAGGTGCTGACAAGCCTATCAAACTGGAAGGGGTCAAACCAACCAGCTTGGGTGCTTCAGAATGGGTTGAAGTTTACTTGCTGGTGAAAGATAAGAAGGCTGCCAGCTATGAACAACTGCTAAAAATGCTCAAGGATTATTTCGAAAAAGCCAGGGAGTATGAAACCAAGTTTAAAGCAGACTTGCCCATGCTGAGGCAAGTGTTTGGTACTCCAGCAGCTGTCTCCTCGTCAGCAGGAAGAAGGGTTCAAGGAAAAAGGAAAGCAGAGCACCGAACCTTGTCAATGGATCTTCCTCCTATCACTGGTGATGCCTTGCTGAATACCAGACTTCCTCCCATAAGCTTATTTGAGGAAGGAAGAGTGATAGAGAGTCCAGCTGGTATTTTCTTCACAAATTTTCAGAATAACCAGCTATTCTTTTGCCTATCTGAATTAGAAAAGGCTTCCACTGGGTTCATTCTAAGCATAAGAAAAAGATGTGCTGAAACGACCAACGACAGAAGGTTTATCAGAAAATTGGATGAGGAACTTGTTAAGCCTCATAGATATAATGACCCAGCAGTTCAAATTGCCAAGCAAGAACATGCTTGGGAGTTTGAAACTGAAAATCTGTAGATGTCTTGTAAATGTAAATGCTGAATTTATCAGCTTGTTATATTGAAAGTTGATATAAAAGACATCTTTTCTTCAATCTTCTATTCTTATCAAGTCTAGCCTACTCAGCAAGTCTTCTCAGCGAATAGGGGGAGATTGTTGAGTCAAGGATTCGCTGACCAGACTTGGTCATCAGCGTATCAGCGAGTCAATGATGGTTCTTGTCAGCGGGTGGTCTACTTTCCAAGTTGTGTGTCAAGGCGGGAAGTTTTCAAACCACAAGAAGACAAGAACTCACATGGTGGTTCTTCCAACTAAACATTACCTTATATGGCAAAGGTACAGTTGGGACCAAAACAAGGTTTTCTCTTTCATACCCGTTTTGGTAAAGAAGACAAAGGCTCCTGGATCCAAGTACAACGAGCCTATGAGAAGTCTACAACCACCATTCCATCACTATCATTGTAAGGCTGTGTTGCCCTAATTCCTCCTCTATATAAAGCAACACAGCCGCATCATTTATACTTTGTGTTTTGTCACCACAAAGTGTGTGTCACTTTATTTTCTCTCTTGTAATTGCTTAAGTTTATAGAGTGTCCAGACTTAGCAATTATTTAGTTCATTTGTATTCTTGTAAGACAAGTTGTAACATCGACCATGTATTCATCGTTTAAATCAATGATACATATGATTAGACTTGCTTAGATATTTGCATTTGAACTTATTCTTGTTCATGTTCTTTACTTACTGTTCTTTACTTTCTTGTCTGGTTAAAACAAATATAAGTGTGCAAATTGTGGACTGTCAGTTTATCTATTTGATGTTTTATTACATGCTCTTTTTTTGTAGTAATTAAGCTTCCAAAAAAGTTGCATAAAATGAAATTGTATTAGATAAACTCAAAACACAGTATTGTTTTAACAACACAAATAAACTTGTGCCACCATTAAATTAAACTTTGTTTGATGAGTCAACTACTGAAAACATAAATAAACAGTTAAATACTTTACTTAATTAACCTAATGAAGGTTAATATTAATAATATATAATAATAAAAAATAATATAATATAATTATAATAATAATAATAATAATAATATAATATAATAATATAATAATATAATAATAATAATAATATAATAATAATAATAATAATATAATAATAATAATAATATAATAATAATAATATAATAATAATAATAATAATATAATAATAATAATATAATAATAATAATATAATAATAATAATATAATAATAATAATATAATAATATAATAATAATAATAATAATAATAATATAATAATAATAATATAATAATATAATAATAATAATAATATAAAAGTTAGGCTCTGAATCAATGCCCTAAATACCATATAATAATAATAATAATAATAATAATATAATACACTAAATTATTAATATATTAAAAAAAAATTAAATTAAAAAATAATATATAATATAATATAATAATAATAATAATAATAATATAAAAATAATAATAATATAATAATAATAAAAAAATAATAATACTAATAATAATAATATAATAATATAATATAATAATAATAATAATAATAATATAATAATAATAATAATAATATAATAATAATAATAATATAATAATAATAATACAATAATAATAATAATTAATAATAATAATAATGGGAAAATGTCGTTGATAAAACATAATAATAATAATAATAATAATAATAATAATAATAATATAATAATAATAATAATAATAATAATAATATAATAAAGAAGAAGAATAGTTTGTTTCGAATGATATTAATAGTTATAATAAAGTAATAATAAAGAGACCTAAAATCAAAACCTAAGAATGAATCTCATCATAATATAATAATAATAATAATATAATAATAATAATAATAATAATAATAATATAATAAAGAAGAAGAATAGTTTGTTTCGAATGATATTAAGTTATAATAAAGTAATAATAAAGAGACCTAAAATCAAAACCTAAGAATGAATCTCATCACTTTTAAATATAATAAATATAATAATAATAATAATAATATAATAATAATAATAATAATATAATAATAATAATATAATAATAATAATATAATAATAATAATAATAATATAATAATAATATAATAATAATATAATAATAATAATATAATAATATAATAATAATAATAATATAATAATAATAATAATATAATAATAATAATATAATAAAATAATTCAATGAATAATAATATAATAATAATAATATAATAATAATAATAATAAAATATATAATTATACCCTTAATGAATTAATTAATTCTCTCTCTTTTATTCATTAATTTAAACATCTCCACTTAAAATAACTATATACCCTTAATGAATTAATTAATTCTCTCTCTTTTATTCATTAATTTAAACATCTCCACTTAAAATAACTATAATACCCTTAATGAAATAATTAATTCTCTCTCTTTTATTCATTAATTTAAACATCTCCACTTAAAATAACTATATACCCTTAATGAATTAATTAATTCTCTCTCTTTTATTCATTAATTTAAACATCTCCACTTAAAATAACTATATACCCTTAATGAATTAATTAATTCTCTCTCTTTTATTCATTAATTTAAACATCTCCACTTAAAATAACTATAATACCCTTAATGAAATAATTAATTCTCTCTCTTTTATTCATTAATTTAAACATCTCCACTTAAAATAACTATATACCCTTAATGAATTAATTAATTCTCTCTCTTTTATTCATTAATTTAAACATCTCCACTTAAAATAACTATAATACCCTTAATGAATTAATTAATTCTCTCTCTTTTATTCATTAATTTAAACATCTCCACTTAAAATAACTATAATACCCTTAATGAAATAATTAATTTATTTTATTAAATTAGCTTTTTTAATTGTATATAGATTCAATTTTCTTATTAGACTTAATATTAAACTATAACTCTTGGCTTATTAATACAAAAGACATTATAACCTTATTTGATTGATCGTTTTCTTAGTAATAAATTGTCTCTTTTTATCTATTTATTCTTCTAACTCCTATTACATTATAATTTTTTTTTATAAAGAAAATAGGCATATTGCCTCTCTTTTATTACTTTTCAACATTATTACACTTCATCAGATCAAAAAAAACTTAGACAGTCCCAAGCATTACATTATATATAGCTCATATCTAATCCTATGACTAATCTATCAAACTCACAAATATCCAAATCATATATGTATGTACAATTAATAACCAATTCACAAAGAATGATCTTGCTAGATGTTCCATTTCTCTTTTAGTTCCTTATAAGCTCTTCCATCCTTAATCTTCAATCTCATCAATCTGTACCTTATAACATCCATAATCATGTCCTTCAATTTTCCCTTAGGAATACACTTCTTGCCAAAAAGTCTCGTGTTCCTTTCCCTCCATATCGTATATACACATACAGCTAAACACAACCTCTGAACTACACTACTCACAGTATTGTTGCTCTTTTTATTGCCATACCAATTTTTAATGTCTTGCCATGTATTAGGTGCCATATTATCCTCCATTAGCTCCTTGATCTTATCCCATATGTAACAAGAATAAGAACAACTAAAGGAAAGATGATCCATTGAGTCATTCTACTTTTCACATAGTGCGCATAAGTAAGTATTATTCGGGTACCACTTCAACAATCGGTCTTGGGTTAATAACCTGTCCCTCATTGCAAGCCACAATACGAATCCATGGCTTGGAATGCATTGACTAAACCAAACTATACTTCCCCATGGAATTCTGTTACTATTTTCCCTTAAATCTTTCCAGACATTCCCCACAGTGAACCGCACTTTATAACCATCATTATTCTTCCAAACTACTTTATCAGGAATATTCCTATTTAAATCAGGCACACTGATGTTACCCAGGTCAGGGATCCTTTGCACCCATTCGGCAGGCCACTTCCACTTCCCTTCCTCGATCATTTCCTTAACAGTAACATTCTTTTTAATTTGAGCATCTTTAAGCATTCCTACAGTAATATAATTACTTAAAGGACTTAATGAACACCACAAATCATGTAGGAAATCAGTATTCTCTCCATTGCCTAATTTGCAGATACAATGACTTCTCATGGCCCCCCTTTGTTTTAATATACCTCTCCAACTCCAAGATGATTGCACGTTATCACTAATAGCCCAAATAGAACTGCCCTTCAATCTTTCAGTATTGATCCATCTTACCCAAAGTGAGTCCTTCTTGGTGCATACATTCCACACATGCTTAGTAAGTAACACCTCATTCCACTTTTGCAATCTTTTTAAGCCCAATCCACCACAGTCTTTAGGCATGCATACCTCTTTCCATGCAACTTTTGCCTTACCTTTGCCCATATCTCCCCCACACCATAAAAACCCCTTGAGAATTTTTTCAATATCTTTCAAAACTATTTTAGGAATTAGAAAAACCGCAGCCTAGTAGATATGCATTGTTGAGAGCACCGAAGAAATTAATTGTAGCCGTCCAACATATGACAGAAATCTATTCTTCCAATCTTGAATTCTGTTCTTGATCTTATCAATAAGCCCCCTACAGTCACACACACTTAGGTTTCTAGTGATTAGTGGTACTCCCAGGTATCTCACAGGGAACTTTCCTTCTTTAAATTGCACAATATTTAGGATACTTTCCTTTATACTATAATTCACATTACCAAAAAATATTGAACTCTTCCCCAAATTAGGCAGAAGCCCAGAATAAGCACTAAACTCATTAATGGCATCATATATGACCTGCACAGATAGCATCCCCATGACAAACAACCAACAAATCATCAGCAAAACAAACATGTGTAATCTTCAGTCTCTTACAACCCCAGTGATATTTGAACCCACCACTTTCATTAATTCTCCTTTGTAGGACCAGATTAAAGACTTCCATCACAAGGGTAAATAGATAAGGTGATATAGGATCACCTTGTCTAAGTCCCCTAGCACCATCAAAATACCCTTTCCCCTCACCATTTATGCTTATTGAAAATTTAGAGGTAAAAACACATTGCATAATCCACCTGATCATTTGATGTGGAAATCCAAAAAGCAGCAATATCTTTTCAATGAAACCCCAATGAGTGGTATCATAAGCCTTTTGTAAATCAATCTTCATTGCACACTTAGGTGTCCCACTTCTTCTGTTATATCCTCTTAACAATTCTTGTGTAATCAAGATATTGTCGGTGATCTTCCTTCCAGGGATAAATGCACTTTGGTTCATGTCAACAAGCGTGCCTAAAACCTTCTTAATCCTGTTTGTAAGGATTTTGCTAATTATTTTGTACACCACATTGCAACAGGCTATTGGTCTGAAGTCAGAAACCTTTAAAGGAGTGTCCATCTTAGGAACCAATGCTATAACAATAGCATTAAGTCCCCCCAAATCAAGATTGTCGTTAAAAAAACCTTTTACTGCTCTACACAAGTCACCTTTAATAATATCCTACGTTGCTTTGAAGAACTTAGCAGTGTACCCGTCAGGCCCAGGTGCCTTGTTATCATCCATATCCTCTATAACCTCCTAAATTTCATTTTCAGTAATCTCTCTAATCATCCACTCACCATCTTCCTCGGTAATAGTATGTTTAAAAAGGTTTAGAGGGTCCCTAATTTCTCTAACATCCTTAGCTTTCCCCAAAAAATCTTTAAAGAGAGCAACAAATGCATCTGCAACAGCTTCTCCTTCCACGAATTCCCCCTTTTCATTGCAGACATTCACAATTCTATTTTTATGCTTTCTTCCTTTAATAACTTTGTGAAAATAAGCACTATTCCTATCCCCATCAGCTAACCAATCTACTTTAGCCTTCTGGAATAATAGACTCTCCTCATCTTTACAAGCAACCATATACTTATTAAGAATATCAGCATGTTCAACTCTTAGTCTAACATCACTAGGGTCTTTGTCAATCATTTGCTGAATCCTTTGCATTTCATTTTTATACTTAACCACTTTATCAAACAGATTACCATTGCTCCAGTTAAGAGTTTTCATATGATATTTTAACATCTTCAACTTACCCATCAACTGTTGTATACTATTACCTCTCACCGGATTCCTCCATTCTCTGTCAACAATGTCTTTAAATCCTTCCTTTTCAGTAATATAGTTGGTAAACCTGAAAGGTTTAGCCTGCCTCTTACCTCCCCTAGGTATAGTAATGACAGCAGGGCAATGGTCAGAAATCATTTGAGGCATAAACACGGTAGTTAAGAGTTTTCCTATGATATTTTAACCTCTTCAACTTACCCATCAACTGTTGTATACTATTACCTCTCACCGGATTCCTCCATTCTCTGTCAACAATGTCTTTAAATCCTTCCTTTTCAGTAATATAGTTGGTAAACCTGAAAGGTTTAGCCTGCCTCTTACCTCCCCTAGGTATAGTAATGACAGCAGGGCAATGGTCAGAAATCATTTGAGGCATAAACACGGTAGTTAAGAGTTTTCCTATGATATTTTAACCTCTTCAACTTACCCATCAACTGTTGTATACTATTACCTCTCACCGGATTCCTCCATTCTCTGTCAACAATGTCTTTAAATCCTTCCTTTTCAGTAATATAGTTGGTAAACCTGAAAGGTTTAGCCTGCCTCTTACCTCCCCTAGGTATAGTAATGACAGCAGGGCAATGGTCAGAAATCATTTGAGGCATAAACACGGTAGTTAAGAGTTTTCCTATGATATTTTAACCTCTTCAACTTACCCATCAACTGTTGTATACTATTACCTCTCACCGGATTCCTCCATTCTCTGTCAACAATGTCTTTAAATCCTTCCTTTTCAGTAATATAGTTGGTAAACCTGAAAGGTTTAGCCTGCCTCTTACCTCCCCTAGGTATAGTAATGACAGCAGGGCAATGGTCAGAAATCATTTGAGGCATAAACAAAAGAATACATTATGCTTACAAAAATTTGAGTTTACGATCCGAAATCACAAGGTTTTTTTCGGTCATCCACTATGCTTACACGTTATGATTTTGATGTGATTCTATAAAGTTAAGGTAAATTTAAAAGTCTTACTAAAGATATATTATATTTATCAGTGTTGTTTATTATAATCTAGCTTCGATCATCGGTTTACTTTAACCACAATTTATTTCATACTCACGAATCATATATGAGGCATATTCGAATTTCTTATGATACAATCTATATAGCTACCGTACATCGTACGGGTATTAGAACTAGTTTATAAAGAAAAGGGAGTGGTGCGGCTCAATTTGATACAGTTAGTCAGCTACCTTATCTCAGTATTTCTATTTCATAGGAGTAAAAATGAATAATTCCTCTTATAAGCCCACACAACTTGTAGATTAAAATTCCAGTCCGTTAAAAATGTTAGGGCCTTGACTAATTGTGGGCCTTAAGCATCTGTCTAGCCCACCATACATATAACATATTGACTGGCTCAACCAGGGTCGGCCCAACAGTATTAAAGGCCAAGCCATTGCTTTGGGCCACCAAATTGATAAGGCCTCCATATTTTATATGGTGGGTTTAGTATTTTTGATACTTGGGCTAATAATTTTTTTACAAACAAATAAAATAAGGCTGCGCATGAGAATCAGATACACGTACGGTACACCTACACAACATTTGATCTTGTTTACTATTTTTGTCTTTTATTACTCACAATTACAAATAAAGCATCAGATTAGCATTCAGGTAATTTTTTCTTTTATCTTTTTCTTTACTTTAATTTGTATGTTTATAAACTAGGCCCCAAAATTAATCTCGTTTAAGGCCACTAAAAAGCTTAAGCCGGCACTGCTGGGCACTGAGTTTAAACATATCGAGCACAGAAATAATATCAATACCGAATATATTTTTTCTAAACTTTATCATCCCTTTAACCAAGGTTGAAAAGAGCTGAACAGTTTACTCAAAAACGTATACTATGTTGAGAAAATCCTCAACTTAATTAATAGCTTAATGAATAGACCGTCTTCCACACATCACTATTTTTCTTCACTGCTTCTTTTTTAAGAACCATATCAATTGCTAATTCATCTTTTTGAACCTTAGATGAATTTTTGATCCAGACTATTGTGTCAGGAGTGATCTAGGTAATATTTGTTTCTTTGACCCATGGATCGCCTTTAATGATTGAATTTAAGAAAATGAGACAAACGTTATCAACAAAAATATGTCGACTTTTCCAACTGGATAACAGTAGTGTCTTGGTAAAAGAACTTCAAATTTGAAAATAAGAATTATTTGAAAGGCTAAAATTATGATGGGCAATCAACGATTAAAATAGACAAATGAACTTGGTATAAAAATCTATCAAGACAAATATGGGAAATTCTTTTAACTGGGGAATTTCCCTAATCGACAACAATCCCAAAAGAGATCGAAGAAAGTTGTATTTCATTATTCGTACAATACAAGTGAAACTTGTTACATTATTTAAACAAATATACATATATATATATATATATATATATATATATATATATATATATATATATATATATATATATATATATATATATATATATATATATATATATATATATATATATATATATATATATATATATATATATATATATATATATATATATATATATATATATATATATATATATATATATATATATATATATATATATATATATATATATATATATATATATATATATATATATATATATATATATATATATATATATATATATATATATATATATATATATATATATATATATATATATATATATATATATATATATATATATATATATATATATATATATATATATATATATATATATATATATATATATATATATATATATATATATATATATATATATATATATATATATATATATATATATATATATATATATATATATATATATATATATATATATATATATATATATATATATATATATATATATATATATATATATATATATATATATATATATATATATATATATATATATATATATATATATATATATATATATATATATATATATATATATATATATATATATATATATATATATATATATATATATATATATATATATATATATATATATATATATATATATATATATATATATATATATATATATATATATATATATATATATATATATATATATATATATATATATATATATATATATATATATATATATATATATATATATATATATATATATATATATATATATATATATATATATATATATATATATATATATATATATATATATATATATATATATATATATATATATATATATATATATATATATATATATATATATATATATATATATATATATATATATATATATATATATATATATATATATATATATATATATATATATATATATATATATATATATATATATATATATATATATATATATATATATATATATATATATATATATATATATATATATATATATATATATATATATATATATATATATATATATATATATATATATATATATATATATATATATATATATATATATATATATATATATATATATATATATATATATATATATATATATATATATATATATATATATATATATATATATATATATATATATATATATATATATATATATATATATATATATATATATATATATATATATATATATATATATATATATATATATATATATATATATATATATATATATATATATATATATATATATATATATATATATATATATATATATATATATATATATATATATATATATATATATAT